>VDFB02047230.1:535414881-535883585 GCA_007258455.2 Sequoia sempervirens
TTAATATAGATTTGTTAGTCTAACCATCTTTTCTATTGTGACAATATAGATTTCTCATTTGACAAATTTTGCGATATTTTTGGCACGATTGATCATGGACTTGCTACTACAATAGCCAGCTTCGATCCTTTCGGAGAGGTATGCGAAAGATTACAGTAATATAGATTGGTTATTCCTAAAATTTTTATAGTTTGCATTACCAATTCATCATCATTGAGGTTGTTTAGATTAATATAGATTTGTTAGTCTAACCATCTCTTTTTTCTATTATTAATGACAATATAGATTTCTCATTTGACAAATTTTGTAATATTTTTGGCATGATTGATCATGGACCTACTATAACAATAGCCAGCTTTGATCCTTTTGGAGAGGTATGCAAAAGATTACAGTAATATAGATTGGTTATTCTAAGCATCTTTTCTATTGTATGTATTTTAACTGCTAGCTTGATGGTTTGTATAGGTGCTTGTCGGTCCAAAATGTGAACATACTACTCTTGTGGAAAATTGTGCCTTGAATGCCTCCAATAGGAAAATTTTGTAAAATTTTAATTTTGAAATGTGAAACAATATAAGAAAGGCATAATTGTGTATTGAGACAATTCTATAGCAACTTATTGTAATTAATCGAGCTACAACTAGAGGTTTTCTTCCTGGTTCTTTCCTACCGGTATGCTCGTTTGAACCAGGTTTTGTAATATCTCCTATTTATATATAATAAATTACATTCATTAAGTTCATATATAACTTTGACATCTACTATGCTCTTGTCCACATGAAGAGTGCACCATACATGTTAGACATGTATTGACCCTCTATTGGAGGCCTAAATAGATACTTGTATAAATTCTTCTCATATACCAGGTATAGAAAGAGAACCATACCATAAATATAGTTGAGTACACAATACTCTACAAATAGTGTTTTATGTAATGTAAAGTTAAAGACTTTTCCCGTTCAAAATATCCTTTTAGATCCTAGCCTAATATTTTTTACAATTCCATTTAGGTTATAAAACAACTTGTAGGTTTTATCCATTTGTTCTCCTTATATTGTATCTTAATCCCTTAATATGAGAGTATGTTGCAAAAAAAAATTATATTTAATGTCTTCTCCAAATTAAGAATGTAAATATGTAGTCCTTTTAAAAGAACAATAAAACATGGGACTAATTTCTTCATCAAACCCTTTAAGAAAATTTAATGTGTATAATGCTAAATAACACATATTATATTATAGATTCCAAAAAATATATCAACTATAAGATATTCTCTCCACTTCATATAATTTGATAATAGAATATCCCTTGATTCTATCTAAATGTATAAGAAAACACAAATCATTAAAAATTAGGTTATAATATGTATCTTAGTCATCTAGTCAAGGTATTAAATTTACCAAGGCTTCGTAAAGTTAGAGGAAAAGAAGTTTAAACTGCAAGATATAATGTTATCCAAACCTCTTTAACTCTTGTGATTGCACAATAATAAGGTTTGTAGGTGTGAATGATAATAGCATGTGGCATAAACATACTAAAAAGAGTTGATCTCAACATAAGGAATAAAACTAGATTCTTTATCATACTTAACCTATCACCTTGATGGTAGTTTTTTAGAACATGGTTTTATTATTATTATTATATTGTAATACTATTTAAGATGACAATTACAATTAAAGATGATGTTGTTATAACCTGCACAACACAGTTATAATTAAAGATGACGTTGTTATAACCTGCACAAGCTTGATCCAACCTTTTAGCACTTAAAATTACAAGAGGATCATCCCTGGTGTAAACGTACCCATACAGACGTGTTGGAACCGTCTGTTTGGTCGTACAAGTTGCAGAATGAAAGTTGCACCACTTTGCAACTTTACACTGCTTGCATCTGGCACCCTTTCCCTCCACTTAAAATTCATCACCACAGGAAAACACCTCTGAGATAGCAAAAACCGAGAGAGGTTTACGTAGATGGTCCCAACACGATCCCGTATCCTCTGATGGAGTGTCTGTATATCCCATGGTCTCCGAAAAATAGCCCTTCAAATATTGCTGCCTTTTAGCATTTTGGACTCTTAAGGGAAATCGTCGGTCCAATGTAGCTCGGAGTGATTCAACGTATTTGGGTGCAAAAGAGGACCATCCCTAGCATAAACGTACCCATATGGATGTGTTGGAATAGTTTATTTGGTCGTACGAGTTGCGGAATGAAAGTTGCACCACTTTGCAACATTACACTACTTGCATCCGGCAACTTTTCCCTCCACTGAAAAGTGATCACCATAGAAAAATTCCTCCGAGATAGCAAAAACTGAGAGAGGTTTATGTATATGGCCCCAACACAATCCTGAAGCCTCTGACAGAGTGTCTATATGCCCCATGGTCTCCTAGAAATAGCCCTTCAAATATTGCTGCCTTTTAGCATTTTGGACTCTTAAGGTAAATCGTCGGTCCAATATAGCTCGGAGTGATTCGGGGTATTTGGGTGCAAAAGAGGACCATCCCTAGCGTAAACGTACCCATACGGACGTGTTGGAATAGTCTGTTTGGTCGTACGAGTTGTGGAATGAAGGTTGCACCACTTTGCAACTTTACACTGCTTGCATCTGGCAACTTTTCCCTCAACTGAAAAGTCATCACCATAGGAAAACACCTCTGAGATAGAAAAAAATGAGAGAGGTTTACGTAGATGGTCCCAACACGATCCCGTAGCCTCTGACGGAGTGTCTGTATGCCCCATCGTCTTCGAGAAATAGCCCTTCAAATATTGCTTCCTTTTAGCATTTTGGACTCTTAAGGGAAATTGTCGGTCCAATTTAGCTCAGAGTGATTCAGTGTATTTGGGTACAAAAAAGGACCATCCTTGGCATAAACATACCCATACAGATGTGTTGGAACAGTCCGTTTGGTCGTACGAGTTGCAGAATGAAAGTTGCACCTTTTTACAACTTTACACTGCTTGCATCTGGCAACTTTTCCCTCCACTGAAAAGTCATCACCACAGGAAAATACCTCTGAGATAGCAAAAATTGAGAGAGGTTTACGTAGATGGTCCCAACACGATCCCGTAGCCTTTGACAGAGTGTCTGTATGCCCCATGGTCTCTGAGAAATAGCCCTTCAAATATTGCTGCCTTTTAGCATTTTGGACTCTTAAGGGAAATCGCCGGTCCAATGTAGCTCAGAGTGATTTGGCATATTTGGGTGAAAAAGAGGAGCATCCCTAGCGTAAATGTACCCATACGAACGTGTTGGAACAGTTCATTTGGTCATACGAGTTGCGGAATGAAAGTTGCACCACTTTGCAACTTTACACTACTTGCATTTGGCAACTTTTCCCTCCATTGAAAAGTCATCACCATAGGAAAATGCCTCCGAGATAGCAAAAACTGAGAGAGGTTTACGTAGATGGTCCCAACACAATCCTGTAGCCTCTGACGGAGTGTCTGTATGCCCCACTGTCTTCGAGAAATAGCCCTTCAAATATTGCTGCCTTTTAGCATTTTGGACTCTTAAGGGAAATCACCGGTCCAATGTAGCTCGAAGTGATTCAGCATATTTGGGTGCAAAAGAGGACCATCCCTAGCGTAAATGTACCCATACTGACGTGTTGGAACAGTCTGTTTGGTCGTACGAGTTGTGGAATGAAAGTTGCACCACTTTGCAACTTTACACTGCTTGCATCTGGCAACTTTTCCCTCCACTGAAAAGTCATCACCACAGGAAAATGCCTCCGAGATAGAAAAAACTGAGAGAGGTTTATGTATATGGTCCCAACACGATCCCATAGCCTCTGACAGAGTGCATGTATGCCCCACAGGCTCCGAGAAATAGCCCTTCAAATATTGCTGCCTTTTAGCATTTTGGACTCTTAAGGGAAATCGCTAGTTCAATGTAGCTCGGAGTGATTCGATGTATTTGGGTACAAAAGAGGACCATTCCTAGCGTAAATGTACCCATACGGATGTGTTGGAACAGTCTGTTTGGTCGTACAAGTTGCGGAATGAAAGTTGCACCACTTTTGCAACTTTACACTGCTTGCATCTGCCAACTTTTCGCTCCACTAAAAAGTCATCACCACAAGAAAATGCCTCTGAGATAGCAAAAACTGAGAGAGGTTTACGTAGATGGTCCCAACACGATCTCGTAGCCTCCAACGGAGAGTTTGTATGCCCCATGGTCTCGTAGAAATAGCCCTTCAAATATTGCTGCCTTTTAGCACATTGGACTCTTAAGGGAAACTAATGGGCAACAGAGTTAACTTCTTCACAAACTTGGTTTGAAGTAATTTCATTCTTTTTTGTGCATTTGAGAGACATTTTGATTGGAGGTCAGTCTATGAGCCCTGTTCTATGATATTACAAAAAGGTATTGTGGACCTATATTAAGCTACCACTCTCAATATCATACAAATTGAACCTTGGCATCAATAGACTCTGTATATCAAGCTACCACAATTCTATTGATGTTAGCAGCTTCATCGATCTCTTCCAGCCATTCCAACACATGACAAAGCTTGGAAAAGAGAGAAGGGAGTCCTATAGAAAAGAGGAGAGGAGAGTTCACTTCAAGAGTAAAACATGGAACTTGCTAAGACTAAGCCCGCCCAGCCATACAAAAGTGGCATACAATATAGCAAAGTTCGCTAGCAATACATAAAGGAAAGTCCACCCTTGTTTCTTGGCACAAACACTCAACAAAGCCCGCCCATGTTAAGAAAGGGATGTGTCAAACATGATTGAAGTCCGACACGTCTTGGCCATGAAACTTGACAAGGTCCACGCTTACCAAAGAGTGACATGGCATAAAAGATGGAATCTTGCCAAATCCGCTTCAAGAGGATAATGAGTTTCTGCACTTAGAAGAATATGAACATGGAAAGTGAATGAGTGAAGTCCACTCAGCATGTTAAGTCTGAAATGGCAAGAGAAAAGAGGAAGTCTTCCAGCCTTAAAGTGAAATTGAGCTCGCCCCTCATTTGTAAAGGGTGGAGACAGTGTATAGAATTGTTGTGATAGACTATTTCTGATAATAAAAGCTCTTATTCATGATTTGATTTGAACCACTTTTATTGTCAAATAGTGTGCATGGTTGCATAACTTTTCCACTATAGATTGGAGATATATTAGAATTAGATTACACGTGGAATAAAATTTGCCTAAAGTTAGCCTGAGATTACTCTGTGGATTCTTAACTTCTGTCTGGATAAATATTGTTCGATTGGAAGGTATTTATTCATGATATGAAAACCATAAGCACATTTCCTTGAAGATTGCAATGGATTTGCATAGTTGGCGTGATTCTTATGTGGCGAAACAAAGTTTGGTTTTGTTTCACCAAGTCAATATCGTCTCTTGAATTCTTAGGAAGTAGATTAGAACTTCTAACCCCTTGTCTCCTTTTTCAGTTTGTTTGATCTGCAACCCAAATAAAAGAGCTTCATTGTCCAGACCTTCATTGTGAATTGAAAAAATTCAATGCTTTAGGTGTGATAAGTTTGGTCACTTTTCCAAACATTGTTCAGATAGACCTAAGCTTCAAGCCTCCATTGCAGATGTAGATGATGTTTCTCCACAGAAGAATGAATATTTGTTTTGCTCAACATTGTCAAGCAATGTACCCACTAACACCAACACTTGGTTGATCGACAGTGGTTTTCTCGGAAAGAGGGAGTTGATTATGAAGAAAAATTTTCTCCTACTGCTCGTTACACCTCTATCAGAACTATCATTGCCCTTGCTACATCAAGAGGATGGAAGATTCATCAAATGGACTTGAAGACAACTTTTCTCAATGGCATGATTGAGGAAGAAGTTTACATCGAGCAACCTGATAGTTTTGAGGTTCATGGGAAGGAGTCACATGTGTGTAAGCTAAAGAAGGCCTTGTATGGTCTTAAGCAGGCTCCTTGTGCATGGTACGAAAGGATTGATCGGTACCTGTCTAGTTTGGGCTTCTTGAAGAATGATGTTGATTCAAATATCTACTTCAAGGTAATCAATGGCGATGCATTAATATTGGTACTAATTCATGCTTCTAGGCTGCATATATATATTATTTTTACATGTTTTCTCCATTGTTCAGCCCCTACACCGCAAGTAAATGGTTGCATAGTGTGTGGAATGAGGGGGCAGCAGGCCTATAATTGAAATCTTTTCATCTATCAGCATCTAGTTGTTACTTATGCAATGTGAAGTAATGCTTTGAGTTTGAAAGATGTGCAATGCAATGTAATTAATAATATGAATAAATTTTTAATTATTAGTTATGTACTGTGAAGTAATTGCATAACTGCTTAGGTTGACTTTGTAAAAACTATATTGTAATTGAAATTTTTTCATCTATCAGCATCTAGTTGTTACTTAAGCAATGTGAAGTAATGCTTTGAGTTTGAAAGATGTGCAATGCAATGTAATCAGCAATATAATAAACTACATAATATAACCATTCTTTTTATGCTATTGTACATCAAGATATTTAACCATTGCTCACTTGATTAAAATTTCAAAGAGTTTAATTATACACATGAGGAGGCAATTAAATTTTGATTGTCAACTTCTATATATCAAATTATCCAATAATCAAGTGTATGTCCATATACAAAAATGGCATCAACGCCAACTCAAACAAAATTTTACAATATGTGGCATATGCCATCTCGGTATCTATTCAATATTTACATGCCAAAATGTCTATCTCATCCTAAACTATGGTGGATCATCAAAATGGAGCCTCTTTGAAGCACTCATTGCCTCTAAAGGTAGCTGCACAAGAAAAAGTCAAACCACAATTGAGATTAGTTATACTATATAATTTAAAATCGAATAATTAACATCAAAATCAATATACATTAAATTATAATTGAACTCTAAAATTGTAATCTTGATTACCTGAAATATCCGTCTCTTCAAAGGGTCAGGAGTCCTAGAATATGCCCCTCTCAAAGAACCAACCAAACCATCTTTTGTAATTTCAATCTATATAGGTGAACAAAACATAAAAGTGATCCAAGTTAGCATACAATTGTCAGTAATAGGAACATATAAATACCAAACACAAAATAAAATGAACACATACTTCTTTAGGTGTTTCGACACCTCCTCCTTGAGGTGCTTCAACACCTACTCCTTCAAGTGTTCTAATACGTACTGCTTTGGGCATTGTGACACTTGTCAACAAGGACGTATAGCTCATAATTCCCTGCACATAAAAATGACAAGTACATATGAAACTACCAATCTATGTCGATGTATGTATAATCAATAAAAGATCTTAAAATTCTTAATTCAATCAAATTTGAGTTCAATTACCTTCCCCTTAACCAACATTGCACTTCCATAATCTAGACAAGGTTGCACCTCGCTCGCACAAGGTATTTCCTACAAGAGGAAAATAAGATAAACATATAAGTTATTATATAATTTCATTAATGACAATTCAAATGACAAGAAAGTATATAATAAATAAATTTAAATGAGTGAGTGCAAAAATATATACTGTGTGTGTGTCGAGGCCAAATGAAATGGCCCTCAGGGTGCTATTTGTCACATATGTTAGCTCCTCCTCAGACGTCAACTATTAAATAGACCATGTAAATAAATATTAGTACATTATACTATCTCTTATTAATATTCATTTAAAAACAAATACAAGTTATGAATTCACAACTTAAATTTTACCTGTGTCACTATTCCAATGTCCCCCTCTCTAGTAGGAGAGGACTCTGTACGGTGTGCTCCACTCCCCTGCGTCTGATCTATAATGTCCACATCATGGAAGTCATAATTGAAAGTGTCTAAGGGATGCTCGGCAGGCTGTACAAGAGGGCCCAAGCATATCTGGCAACACATGGAGCAAGTATGTGGTACACAAATATGTGGACCTGACGAGGATGATGCAGCAGCACTTGAGCCATCACAAACATCACCGAATGTGGCTGAGCTACTACGAAGCATGCGAAACCAAAAGACCACTCAAAGAGTGAATAGCGTGGATAGTCTGTGTGGCCGCATCATGCATAATATCTGGATGGTATACTGAAGGTGGCAGAGGAAGGGGAGGAGGGGGAACATATGGGTGGGGTATTACTCTAACTGCCCCTGGTCTATCCTGGGGCATACCTCCACCAATGCCCTAGAAGGGTTTAATGTCAAAGTAATTGACATGATGCCCTAACACAAACTCAACATATAATTTTTTTATAAAATAAAATGCTATATCACAATTGTTGTTCGGTGATTTCAAAAAATCATACACCAACGATCCCAAAAATTTTCTACAATGTCTCTATGAGTGCACCATTTTATAGAAATTTTTGTTTTATTAACATTAACCGGCAAACTAGTGCGGGGGTTAACAAATAAAGAGGCTATTTGGGCTTTGGTTATTCTGAGATCTTTCACATCGTCATAGGACAATCCACATGCATAATATTCTCTCATGTCTTCGCCATGAATGAAAGGCATTATGTTGCGAGGAGAGGGTTTCTATGTTTTTAATTATTTCTTTCATTGTGTTTGACATCTCAGATAATTGAGGGACTCTCATATAAACTTCAGAAATGCCCCTTAATTGTTGCAATTTTTCATAAATTAATTCTTGAATTGATGGTTGTGGAGGTGGTGGAGGTGGTGGAGCAGCCATAATGCCTAATTAAAATTAAAAACAAATTAATCTAATTAAAATTAGACAATATAAATGAAAATATTATAAAAATACTAGTTTTTTTTTTAAATCCAACAACCCTAGTTTTAAAAACTATAAAATTCCTAATAAATACATAAAACACTATTTTTAAATTACAAACATTCAATTTTCATCAAAATCCATTACAAACATTCAATTTTCATCAAAATCCATACTAAATTCAATTTTTTCATAAAAAATCTATCAAAAACCCTATTTTGAAAAAAATCAACTAAAATTACACAAATCTAATTGAAAATTTGATTAGAGCAAAGAAAAATCAATAATCTAACCTTTTGAAGATGGATTTGCACCAAATCGGATATCTGATTTGCGAAATAAACTTTTGACTGTGCGCCCGCCGCGGTTAACCAGTTGTGAAATGAGAATGAGTTTTAATCGGGCCGATATTGAATATATATGTTGTCACAAATCGGATATCCGATTTGGAAATCTAGGTTTGGGTTTTGCTTCGGTAGTGTGTACTGACACCCAAGCCACATAAAGTCAACTCGGCATTTTCACGTTTTTGAATCGATGAAACACATTATTTTTTCTCCATTGCCACTTTTTGGCATACCATTATCCTGCAGATGCCCGGTGAGCATTTCATAATCATGGATTAGGAATGTGCAAGTGTTTAGAGAGGGGATTATGTGGGTAATTAGGAGTAGGTTTAGAGGGAAAGAAGAGTTGGAAGATGTGACATGTGAGGGAAGAAATTAAGTTAATAGAAGTTATTTATTTATTTTATGAGAGGTAAGGGGTAAGTTTGGATAGATGTAGTAATTATTTACCTTAGGCTAGGACATAGAAAATTGAAAAAAAAGGGAATATTAGTTAAATAACAAAATATTTTTATTAATATAGATAATGGGAATTAGATGAAAATAAGAATAAATAGGAAATGTTAATTATATAAATAAGATTTTCTTGAATTAATATATGTGATTGAGAACAAATAAATTAGGGATAAATTGAGCAAATGTAATAGTCAATTTTACATGTCTACTTTTTTCTCCTCTTTAAGTTAATGTTAAAATAATGTTGTTCAAAGAAATCACTGGCATGAGGGTAAACTAAGTGGATAGACACTCAATGTTGAGAGAATAGAAAAATAGTAATAGGGATAGATGATGCCCCCTTGAGAGGGTGAATGGAAAAAAGGGCCTCGAGTAGCCTCTTGAAAAGAGAGAATTACTAGTGAAATGGAGGGGGGATGAAAAATTGATAGGGATGGAGAACAGTGATAACTTTAAGAAACCCCCCTAAAAAAAAGATATAAAATCCTCGCGAATCTTTCATTTTTTTAGGAAAAAATATTAATTTCTATTGGTGAATCTTTCCATTTTTTTGAAAAAAATATTAATTTTATTGGCGATTTTTTTTACATCTTTAAAACTTTGTAGAAAATTTTGGTGAATCTTGAAAAAAATAGGAAAATACATTAATTATGATGGTGAATCTATCCAACCTAAAAATAATTCTCATGGAAAAGTAGCAGCATGAGGGTGGAAATTATCAATGGATTAAAGGGGTAGATTATATATTTACTTTCTACCATTGTTTAAAAATATAATATAATGGCCCTCATTGTATTCTGCAAGGTAAAATGTACCCATGATCTTTAATTCTCATGGGGCTCAAAATTTATTTTAGATCATTTATCTAACAACCCTCGTTGTACTCTGTAAGTTAAAATTTACCCACAATATATAATGCTCATGAGACCCAAAATTGTGGGGCCCATGAGCATTACAGATCATGGGTACATTTTACCTTGTGGAATACAACAAGGGCCATTAGATTATATTATAAATCAATGGTGGAAACTAAAGATTAGAAATATGGTCCTAGAGCAACTAATAATTATGATATACTATTGGAAAATTAATATAGATTTCTACTATAATTTATAAAATTTAGGAAAATCTGGTCTAATCATATATAAAATATTGTGGCAAATTTTTGAGTTAAATTTTTTAATAAAATAAATTATTTGGCGATTTAAATAAGACTATAATAAAATTTTGTAAAAATGTAGTGATTCAAGTAACTTTGTAGCTCAAACTATTAGCCAATTTTGGATTCCCAAATTTCAACTATTAGCCAATTGGAGAATATTAGCCACTAAAAAAATCACTTATGGAGAAGGAATAGAGGAAAATGGACTTAAAACAAAAAAAATGGAGACAAAAATGGTGATTAGGTAACAATAAATAGTAATTAGGGGGCTAGTTCCTATTCATTAAAACCTAATTGAATAGTGAGTTTGGAGAGTGAAAAAAAAGATGAGCGAAGAAGAATGACAAACATACCAAGTGTGGAGCATTGTGCAGATTAGTTAAGGACATCAAGACAAAGAAAAAAGATGTGGTCAGGAATGCACTTCAAAACTAATCCTAGGGTTGACAAGAGGGTAACAAATGTTAGAAGAAAGGGAATATACATTGGATTCACCCATCACAATAGGAAAATTTGCATAGAAATGAGAAAATGCATGAAAAAGAGGTAGATGTGTTATGAATAAGTGAATGCATGAAAAAAGGGGTGGATGTGTTCTCAGTAGAAAAAATTGTGAAAAAAGAGGTGAATCCATAAAAATAAAGAAGAATCCACCTACAAAGAGGAAAATATAATAAAATAGGGGAAAATTTGTCTATTTAGGAGAAAATGTGCATGTTTAGGGACAAATGGGGAAAAAGTGGGCCGATTCTTCTTGAGAAAGGTGAATATTACAAGAAAAGGTTAATATGTCAATAAAAATGTGAATGTACTAAGAGGGTTGGGAATTTCCAAATAGGTGAATGCGTCCAGGCAAAAAGGTATATGTGACCTATAAAGAGGTGAATCTTCCAAGAGAGGGAAATTCACCAATACACAAATGTGAATAAGAAAAAGGAGAATGTACCCTATATAGACCTATGAATCTATCAAGTTAGACTGAGAGAAAAAGGCAGTGACAAAAATAGAAGAAAATTTGGTTCAAGATAAGGAGATTGACATAATGATTTGGCTTGTGCTACTAAGGTTGTATGTTGTGAGGACATGAGATACATGGTCAACTATGTTGTAATTGATAGTTAGATTCTAAGATGTTGATTGGGTGCACCTAGAGGCATATGCATTAGCCTACATTATGCATATATCCATGATTAGGGAACACAAAGCTCTACCAAATTTATTGGCAATATGATGGAGGAGCGAGATGAGCACCTTCCATCTCTTGGTAGGGAAGATGAATGTTACGAAAGAGGATTCCTAATAGATATTGTGGATCCCAATTCGAGGTCGATAGGTGTATAGCATGATAAATCCAATGGTAGAAACACTATAAATATTATTTCAAAGGATGGATGTCCCAATGAGTGGATAATAGTTAGATCTAGATAAGAGTAGAGTTTTGGTGCAGGATGGCACTATTCTTATGCAATTTGGTGAGTGGGATCTTGATTCTAGATTAGGATTTAGTGAAACCTTTCTTGACATTGGGAGAGTGTGTGGTCAACATGGTTGATCACAAGTAGATGTTTTCTTTGGGACCCTATTTCTTGGCATATATATAGAAGGAATTACACCTGATTTACTATTGACAAGGGTAGAGCATGACACATATCATGTTATTACAAATGTGGGCATGGAAGCACATAGAAATAACTGGGCCAATAGGCTAATGGGTGGCTAGGGATGATGAGGAGCTTATATATTTTTTTGAGCTGGAGTGCTACACTATCAATAGGGGATGGGAATGTTTACTAGAGGAAAGTGTTGTATGACCTAAAGGAGGGGAATATTGGGTGGAGGCCATACATGGTAGATGGAAATTGGAAATAGGATTTCTAATATGAGTGGTATATAATCACATTGTGTTATAACATCAGATGGAAATTATTCATGATGGTGTAATACTAGATTGAAAGGTTGACTCACTAGTTTAGGGTTATACAGGATATCACAAGAGGACCTCATGTGTTTTCCTGACTGACAAAAGAGGTGGTAGAATGGGGGCCTTATATTGAGTGAAGATTGATGTGTAATGATTGGAGGAGGTTGGAAGAGGTGGTCTAGGATATACATGAGGGTTTGATGAATAAGGCATTATAGAGGGATGCATGGCATAGTGGGTGAGTCATTGAACAACTATATCAACCCTAATATTAGGTGCAATATTGGTGGGGTAGATGCAAGTCATTAGAGAGGAGGTGTAATGATTGAGGAGGGTGGTTAAGCTTGTAAAATTTCATGGTTATAGTGATGTTCTAGTGTTTTGGAAATTTTAAAATTCCTTTATTGTACTAAATTAGGGTTTGGATTCTATAAGTTAGGGCTTTCCAAAACCCTCCTATATCAAAAACCCTAATGTCCTATTTTTTCATTAACATGTTGCACTTTTTCATCTAGTCACTTAAGTTACAACTTAAGGGTGTCATCATCATAAGTTCCTATGTCCCCTTATGCACTAGGAGGTTGTCTCATGTGACTTTACTAAAATATTTATTTGCTTTCCTAAAGTATTTTATTCCCTAATAAATCTAGATACGTGTCAACATATCGCATTGTTTATGTGGTTCACAGAGGCTTTGGTTTTTGTTTTCCAGACCCACAAACTCCCCAAAAGATGACATGTATCCAAATATTTACATGGGATAATATTTATTTGTTAATTTTTTAATCTTTTTTTGTTAAGCCCTATTGCCTCATCCATGGCCTACCCCTTATGAATTTGAGCACATGCATATCGTGGATGTTAAAGTCTTCATAAAGCCCCAATGGGTCCAACCTTTTGTTTTTGCAAAGTTTCAAGATGGTGACAAGTGTCAAAATCGCATCAGTTCACAAAGATTTCTACTATCATGGGGGCTATTATTTTTCCTATTATCCCTTTGCAAGTCTACAAAATAGCGACACCTTCCATGTGATGACAAAAGAAGTTTGTCACTTCACGGAGGAAAATTCAAACTTGTGTGATCACCATCAATCTTGAGATCAATGACCCACATTCAAACTTAGCCAATGTCTACTACTCGTCGCACATTCAAGCATGTGAAGAGTAATGGTGGTTGGGATTGATACCTGCTAAATTCATGAAGGATGAGATAAAATCCTTGGCTCTATTTAATTTGAACCACATTTATTGAAGAGATCAAACAAAGTGTTGCGAATTTCTAGAGAGAACGAGGGTTTCTTCTATGAAATTAGGGTTTTCAACACTGATTAAGCAAGTAAGTAATTCAAACTTCAAACTATGAATTCTAGGGAAATTCTAAGTAGGGGTGGTTAAATTTAGGCAAATAAAGAAATTAAATTGGGTTAACAAAGGGTTCATGCTATCAAATTTTTTATATAATTCTTACCTTCAAACAATTATGTAAACCCTAGTTCCATTTGCAAAACCCTATTTTCTGTTTTGTAAAAACTCGACATTCAAAATGGCTAAAACTTCGAGGGGTGAAAAGAGAACACTAGATGAAGAAATAACTATACAACTCTCTAGTTTAAAAAAGTGACCAAGAATTGGTCTTGAGTTAGGGATTATATTAGACAAACTCTCAAAAAATAATGGTGGTTGTAGGTACCCCATTCTTACATGTGAGGGGTATGCACTTTTCAAGCATGACTATAGAAAGGTATATGTAGACAAGCCAATCAACAACGTCTGGAACTTGGGTTTGGGAAATATGGTGGTGCCCAATGTTTTTGTAAATGTTAAACTAGTTAAGGACATTGCTAGGGCCTATAACATAGACATGAGGTCATTAATCATAATGGGTCACCAAATTTTGTTGCCCTTGGATAGAGACCACATCTACAATGTTTTTGACTAGAAACCCAATGCACAACTGTCAACTGACCTGGGTTCCCTTAATAGGGAGTATGAAAGGGTATGTGCAGGATCATCATGGAAAAAATAGGCCCTTAAGTGGTGATGAAAATTCAGAAAAATCAGAGCTAGGCAACTTGACGTAAAAATTTGAATAAGTTATCTATATTATTTCAAAAATATGTAAAAATAGAATATGTAGCAAATTGAATGTATTTTTTAAACTACTAGGTTTATTTATAAAAAAAAAATCTATTTGGTGAAAATTTGAAATTTCAATACAATAGTACTTAAATTTCAAGGAAAAAATAAGTAAGTGTATATCGACCACCCTAACCAAAATAAAATGATAAATTTTTTTATAATATTTTAGATATAAGTAGAGGACTCATGTCCCGATGTAATGCATATTTTTTGTAATTTTTTCCAAGTAAATAATTAATTATGAATTTTTTATTACAACTTTTAAAAAATATAAAAAATCGTATGTCTGGCCACCTTAACTTCATCAACACTTCATGAAATTCATTTTTTTTTAATCCTATAGTATGTGAAGCATAAAATGTGATGCATGTTTGGATTCAAAAAATGTGATATCATTTGAAAGCTATAGATGTTTTTCAATCAACCTATCAATCAAGACTTTAGTTGTAATTCAAATAGAAAATGAATAACAATTATTTATTAAATTCAAAGTAAAGCATAATTTATATTGGTGGAAAGTTGAGAATCTCCTTAAAAAACCCTTTTCGTTTCATCAATTTTGGGTAAAAAAAATTCATTAGCCACATACCCATCATATCACCACTTTTTGGCCCAACATGATCCTGCACATACCCAAAGAAACAATGATAGCCACAGAGAGAGGTGGCTACCATGCTTTAGGCCAAGTTGCCTGAGAAGAGAGTTGCAAAGGTTTAGCAAGGCTTACCTGGAGCCCTTTTCCTATGCTATTTTTGAATATTATTTCTAGAAAACATACTTCTCCCTACTACAAGTTTTGGGAATGGACAAAAAGGTTCAAATCTTCTTCATTTTGATGGTAATGGTAGTGGATATCCAAAGCAGAGATGTAAACAATCCTTATGAATTTATATGGTATGTTTTAAAACAAATACATAAGTCCCTATGCTCCATAAATAGGTACCCATAAAGTACAATGCATTTTAGGCACTTCTCCCTTCTTTTGTACCTAATTATGTTTAGTGGGGTGTAAGTATGGCTAGCACAGTTTCAAGTCAGGCTAGTGGGAGAAAAAAATAGAGTACTATCAATCCAAGAGTGGACCTATATTTTTGGAACCTTTGAGGAAAGGACTTGGTCTCCCCATAGATTGGGGATTATTAGAAGAGGTAAGAAGATTTTTGAGGCCAAAGGACGTCACCCTTGAGAAAGGAATTGATCATAATTGGGGTGACTAGTTCTCTTATTCAAATGCAAGCATTATTAGAGTCTATTGGACCTCAATATCACCCCATGTGCCATCCAAGTATGTTCCTTACATAATATCATTGTTGGAGCTACTGTGGCAATTAAATTAGTCTAATAAGACTCATTTTAGAAATAATAAGAATCATGACAGGCTTCTCCCTGGGATAGTTGCATTTTCTAACTTCATTTCCTTATCAAGAGAAGGCATGAAGCTAATCTATAAAATATTTCTCCCTTACAAAATGAAGGTTGACAAAGTCAGGAGTTCTGATCCTAAAGGCTTCATTCATAAGAAGAGGATTGGATACAGGTTTTCTACCTACTATCATGAGCTAGACAATATTGAAGATATAATCAGGAATTTTTCTTCAGGGAGCTTGACATCAAAGAGGAGGGCCCTATAGGTTAGGATATAGATAGAAAAAAATAAAAGGAAGAAGCTAGATGCTTCTTTTTGGGGTCATTTTTACATATAGGAGACCCCATAGTCAAAATCATGACTATGTTCAATAATGTTGCCTAATTGTTGGCCAATGTTCCCCAAGTTTCTCCAATCACATCATGTTCTTGTTCTACTTATAGAGCAGAGGTACCACCAAGTCCACATCTAGTTACTCCACTACAAAAAATAAACCCAATGGTTGTACCTCTTGTAGATTATCCAATTGATCCTAAGATAGATGGAGATGCCCTCCTTATACAACAAATGCTTCCCCCTTCCAAGATGTTTAAAAGAAAGACACATTGATGAAAAATTAGTCATCAATTTTTGGATTGGTGGGAAAGTGGTGGATGATGTAAGGGCTAAGGCTTGTGAATATTTCTTGTAGGATGAAAAATTCATCACCACTCAAGATTTTAAGGACCCTGTCCTTAAAAATGAGAGGGAAGAACTACAAGTGACTATCTCAAATATATCTCTCTTTGAGGCTAGAAAGACAGACATAATTGAGAGGTTTTAGAAGAAGGTGAAGGAGGAGATGGATGACATGACCCCTAAAAAGGCTAGAGAATTGGTGAGAAAGATAAGATTCTTGTTGCTGCTAGGTTGGGACATCTCGATAATTGCATTTGATTCTATAAGAAGACATGAGGATGAGAATCCAATTATGGGTTTAGAAGAATAGGTAAAGGCTTTATATTTTTGTTATGGATTCCACCCTAGGTGTGAGACTTTGGCTATATGGTTAATTTTCTCAAAGACCAATAAGCCATAAGTAATAAGTGACCCCAATGAGTTAACAAGGAACCTCAATGTTGGGAGAGTTAAGGATACAAGTGCTACTTAGGAAACCTCCTTAACATTAACATATCCCTCTTTAGAGAGGCTACTAATAAGAAGTTGCAACTAATAAGAAGTTTCAAAAGGATCTTGATAAGGAAAATACCTTAAATCAGAGTATAGAAAAAAGACTCAATGTAGTATAGTGACTTATACCCACTCCCAAACAAATAATTGAAGAACAATATTTAGAATATAGGTAAATTAATGGTTGAGATCAACAAGTTGAGAGATAATCTAAAGTAGAGCACAATAGAAGCTAGGATAGCAAAAGAGGCAATAGTAAAGAAGGTTTCTAATTTAGTTGACAACATTTTGGGATATAGGTGTTGGCATGGTGTTTTGTCATTGATGTCAAAGGTTTTTATTTGTTGGCAATAGATGTAAAGAAAAGGTAATGCAAATTTTGGTGCTTGGGGTTCATACAAAGACTTTTGGTAAAGTGTTCAATCACAAGAAGTTAAAGGTTGATTATAGGAAGTCATGTTTATTAAGGGTTTTTTATTTGAAACCTTTCTTTCAAACCCCTAGTGTATTCTTTTGGTAAATCCATATTTATGCAAGGTTAACTTTCTTTTATTTCAGAATTTACCAACATTAGGAGGTTAAAGGCTACTTAAGGAACATTGTAAATGGTTTAACATCATTCATTAACCAACCCTCCTATGCACTGAAACTGGTTGAGCAAGTTGAAGTTAATGTTTAAGTCATTCAAAGTAAGATCAAAGGCTTGTGTTTAAAGTTGAATCTGGTGGGAGCAATTTATCAAGGGCTCAAATTTAAATGTGATAAAATCTATTCTCTGATCTATGAATTTTGACAAGAGTGGAAGTTTAAGTGTTTTCTGCTTTTGTACATCATTTGGAAATGATGAGATGAAGATGAAAATTTTTGTTAGAACCCAAAAACTAAAGATGATCAAAAAGGTTTTTCAAAGTATTTTTGGATTCTAATGAGTGTATGGAATATATGGAAGAGCATGGAGAAAGGTGATGACTCTAAGTTCTATGAAAAATTTTGGCAGTAGTGTTTCTGAGTTTTTTGAACTTTGTGAAGAAATATTGAAATGTTCATTACCTTGCTAAGTGATTTCCAATGGAATGTAAGACATAATTGAATAGTAGAACATGAAGGAATTTCACATATGAAGTGAATCTAAAGACATGAATAACAGAAGATGAAAGGTTTTTGAAGATGTTGAGTCAGAGATGATACACATAGAAGTTTATGACTGCTTATGAAAAGGATTTAATAATTTGTGTTGTATTCAAGGAGTAGGTTTTGTTGTGATTCAATAGTGTGTTAAAGTATTTTGGATGTGATAATATCCATGTTGTTGTATATTGGATTTCTTAACAAAAAATGTATTTATTGTTGTGATAGTGAACAAAGTGTCATATGAGAGACTTATCTTGAAACAAATAGATTCTTGTAAAAAGGATGATTTCTCATGTGTGAAGAATTGAGTCAAGAGGGTACAGTGAAGGGCTAAAAAATGATTGTAGTCATCTATGTAACAAGGTTATGAAGCAGGGAAAATTATTGTCTTTGTATTGTTTTATTTTCTCAGTGATAGGCTAGATGTGTAGCAGAGTTTGTGGTTCATGACATAAGGGGATTCTTGTTTAAGAAGAGTTGTACATCTTGAAGATTTGTATAAGAGAGATGATGTTTGCAGAGTTGATGCAAAGATATTGTAACATTTGGTTTGTATGGAAATAGAGTAACCCTCTCATTTTCATTCTTTTCTATTGAATTATTTCCAGTGAGGCATAGAAATCAGCTAGTGAGGCTTGTGTTATTTTCCAATGAGGCATGAGATTCAGCTAGTGAGGCTCGTATTGCTAGTGAGACATGAGATTCAGCTAGTGAGGCATGAGATTCAGCAAGTGAGGCTTGTATTGCCAGTGAGGCATGAGCTTTAGCTAGTGAGGCTTGTATTGCCAACAAGGCATCAGATTCGGCCAGTGAGTCTTGTATTGCTAGTGAGGCTTATTGTATTGTTAGTGAGGCATACAATCTATACACAACAAGTTTTAGCCAATGAGGATCAATAGAGAAATTTTTTCAAAGTGGTTTTTTCATCCTTTTGGGTTTTTCCACTCATAAATCTTGTGTCTTAAGTATTCTTGATGGTGTGTTGATTTGTTCATTGTTGATTATCCCTGATTTAAATGTGGAATTTTGATTCACATATCCTTGTGATTTTCATAATACACAATATCTATAATTTTATGTAATCAAGTGTGTTAAGTGTTCAAATGGTTTTATTTGACCACTGATTCACCCCCCCTCTCAGTGGTCTTGTACTCCAACAATAGGTTGTCAAGTATTTTCCCTCAAATGAATAAGGTATGGGATAGCTACACAATTTTGAAGGATGCATTCTCTAACCATAATCAAATTTGGATGAGGTTGAGATGTTTATAGATCAGTTGGTCCCATGGAATTGAGGTGTTGAGGCTTCTTGTCAGCAACATAGATTTTGATTACAGTTTGGTATCTAAAATTTTGAGCAAGTCAAATTTATTGGATGGCATAATGAGTCATCATACTAGATACATGGACCTAATCAAGAAGGAGATCAACACTTTTGAGGGCTTTGAAGAACTCTGGATGCCTTCAACTTTGACTAAGGAGGGTGAGGTTTTGGCATGTGTGAAGTGGAAGTCAAAATTTACAAATCTTCTAACTCCTATGTATAGTGAAATAAATAAGGAGGTAGAAGTTAATGTTGACCAACTCAATGCAAGTATTGATGCACTTACCAACCTATAATATAGTTTATTGGGTTTCCAAAACCTAGTGAAAATTTTAATTGGAGAATACTATAAGCTACACATGGAGAGAGTTAACAACTTCTTGCCTCCAAGGATTGCCACTTCAGTAGGAAAAGTGGCTGGCATGGAAGAATAGGATGTTGCAACTTGAGTTGTGTTTGAATCAGCTTCCAACAACCAAGTATAATTGCAACATGGGATTGCTAGGAAGAGAATGCTATAAGTGTCCTATCATCTACAAAAGGTAGTTTTGAGGAGATCAACTTCCATATGCTAACATTAATGCTACCAAGATCTCCAACTACTTTTGGGCCGCTAGCTACTTTTTGAGTAAATTTTTATCATTTGTAATTATTGCCACCACCTGAGATTTTTTCCTTTAGTGACTATGTGGTTGAATGAGACCTTTTACTTGTTGCTTCCCTTGTGTCTAAAAAATGGAATTTAAAGCCTCATTGAAAGGATTATGCTTCTTAGTTTTGTAAGTCTTTGTATAGGTAACTATGAAATTCAGAGAGGAAGTGTTGTAGTTTTGCTCTATAATAGTAATAGATGACCTAAATACTCATTATATATTGCATCAAGGTTTAATATCAATTTTTTTCATTCTCTCCACTATTGTAAAAATTATCTTTTGGATCAATATAATCAAGAACTATCTCTAGTTCTTATCTCACATTTTGTGTTATGGATATTTGAATTGCTAGTTTTTTGTTCAAGGAATATAATAATTTTTCTTTCAGTTCATTTTTCAAGGATTGTGTAGTTACAATATGGATTTATAAGTAGTTTGATAATATTGTTCATTGGTTGGTTTCTTGGTGTAAGATAGCAAGGTTATTAGAAACCAAAGGTTTGTTTATTGTAGGAGTTTAATTCATTTCTAGACTATGTTGTGGATAAGGAATTGATCAAACTAAATAACAAAGTTTAAACTTGAGATAGAATTAGATATAAAATCTAAACATAGTTTACTTAATTGTAATTTGCATTGATTTATGTTCAAATCCACACTAAAATGTAGTGCATTCCATATAGAGGGTTTTGGAGATTATTTAGCCCATCAGGAAAACCTCTTACAAATTTAGTGTGAGCAATCTGATATCAAAGGCATCATTGCAAAGTAAATACATACTTGTTAGATCATGTTATAGGGGAACAAACCTTGGTTCTAAAGAGCCTAAAGAGTAGAGGAGAACCTATCACAAAACCTATCTCCTATTCATTGACCAATGACCTAGGTTTTCTAAGCATAAGAACTAGTTAATATTTAGAAAAACCTAGACAGTCAGTTGGAAACACCAATAGATTGGCAACTCTTTTTGGGAAAAATGGAATTTCATCCCAGTAGTCTATGTCTAGGAGGATTGAGTCAAAAATATTATTCAAATACATTTTTTGAAAGAATTCCTGAGAAAGTTATCAAGTTTATATTTTCTATCAAAGTGCATTGAAAAAAGAAATACTATTCTCGTTAAGTTGGGTGGCGACTCTAAAATCTACTATACATGAAAAGGACTAGTTTATAAGAATAACACCTAAGATTTTTTCCATCATGCACAATACAAGATCCCTCTAAAAATTTGACCCTATAATGAAACTTGAGGGAGAAATCACAAAGAACAAGACAACATGGAGAAATAAAGATATGATAAAAAAGATGCAAGTACGTCTGGTCCTACTTTCAATAAAATATTAGTTATATTTTTCATAGTGAAGATAGTTATGATTATTCTCAAATTAGATATGCTCTTTGAAATGGAGAAGAGGCATTGGATACACCATTGTTGGGAACTAAAAGATCACAGAGAATAGAGAGGAAAGTAAGGAACAAAAACTAAATCGAAGTATGGTTGATTCTCCACAAGAACTTTTAGATAAGGTCCCTTTCCTTGGAAACTCTATGATACAACAACTTTATAATAATCATTCTTCTTCAAAAGGCCATACTTTATCCTTTGAAAACCCTGTCAATCCCTAGTTTACTAATGGTATGTCTTCTAAAGTACTTGCACAAGGTCCACAAGTAAATGTGCCTAACAATGCAATCCAACTGAAGAGGAGCTATTAAAAGAAATTAAGGATATGCAAATGGAAATGGATAGAATAGAACAAGAAAATATTAGGGGAGCTACAAGGAGAAGGGGTGATATGAAAATAATTCTTGAAAGTATGAGAGCTACTCAAAATGTTCCTAGAATTCCCATACCTACATCTCAAATCCAAGATGGAACCAACCATAAAATTAGTGTTCCTTTAAATACTTCTTATTTGAATACATGGAGCAATCCCTAGCCAAGTATTGTATCACAAAATGTGCCTGATGGAGCTCCCAAAATCCTACAAATTTTTTTTGAGAAAGCTATAATTTGAGTCATGGTTTTTAAGCTCTATGGTCAAAATGGGCTAGGGGTTTGTTTTAAACCCTACCTTTATAGATTTCCCATCTTAAAACCATCAGATGCTATAATTCTACAGTGACTTGTTCTTGTCGGTCACCATTCAAGTTAGTCATGACCTAAGCCTTCAAACATATTAGGTAACTGACCCCTTCTAGTTAGGATAAGTAGTTACCTTGCATTCCATCATGCATTCAATTTTTTCCTAAGTCGAGCGAATTATTTCAATAGGCTTAAGTTGTTCTCACCAAGGGTCTTATCACCGTCAGCCTAATCAAGGCCCCTTCATAATTAATTTTTAAAGTGATGCAGGAGTAGGAGTCATTGGATTTGATGTTTTAATGATCTTGACTGCCAATCACACACCGCATAGGCATTAATGAAGAACCATTCAGAGACGTGCGAGATCTGCTAGATGCTAATGCTTGCGCTTGTCGTATGGAGCCCAACTTTTCTACCAGTGCTTGATAACCGATGATAGTGAAATCTACGGTTGTGGTGATGACATGTAATCTAATCTCAGTCGTTCACCGTACACCTAAGGGTACATGATTAATGCTTATCCTTCAACTTGCAAGGTGCATGAAATGGCGACACGTGGTGTCCTCAGCCGTAGAGCTAAACAAAACGAAGCTTGTGAAGTAAGTGACTTGGCATCCAGTCATAATATTCATATTGGCTGAATGGTGACAAATCGAGGGTCTGGGTTTTCAAATCTGATTTGACCATATCTAGACCGATGAATCATCCATCTCATTCAAAGATCAATGGTATACATTCAAAAATGACAATGCACATAGGGGTTAGCCATTCTATCCTACAACTAGCGAGCATTAATGGTGTATTCTCTTCACAAGTGATCAAATGGAGCCTTTGTGCATGTGATCAATTAATTCCCATCCATCATGGAGTAATTTGAAAATCTCCAATTACTTGGGCTTATAACAATGAGGGGAATGATGCCAACCATTAATTAACCTTTTGAGCGTGTGGCACCATCATAATTCTTTGATAAATACAGATGATGTAGTGGTCATTTTCACCATTGCAAGAAAAGTATTTAGTATCTTGCTAAATTTGTGAAGAGAGAGGAATACTTAATTATGAGCTTGAGGAATTATCAAACGGTGAGGATGAGAAAACCATTTGCTTCTACAAGACTAGTTAGGAGGTCATCTCAACTAAATTTATAGAGGCCCCATGATGATGTTCCAAAATGTGTGTCAGCTACAGAGGACAAGGTTCCTCTCAACAAGCCTGTGAGTGCACTTTCAAGGTTTAGTAGAAGGCTTGAATTCCAAGGACTTGTTGGGATGACTAAGGATAAAGGCAAGGGGCTGACACAATTCACTACTAGAGCTTGCAAAAAGGTGAGATATGGACGTGGCTCCTTTGGTCAAAAAAATTCACCCACTGATGTCATAGACAACCCATCTGAGAGTGAAACGAAGATAGACTCTGGCTATCACTAGTATCTCATGACTCTGGACTGAGCTCCAGCTCCAGGACTTCATATATTGTATGTGCCACCATTAGCTGCCAAGACTCCAAGCGGGAAGGATTGTTCTATGATCAAAAGGGACAAGGACAAGGAGAGAGTTGAGGTCGCTTCTCCATCTCTCACGATGATGTGAAGTGGGAACATGTACCATGGATTGGGTGCTAGTAGTGGTAAGTCTTCTGGTTAGTGATAAGGTGGTGTGAGGGATGGTAAATTTTGTGATGTTTGATAAATTTCTATGGTGGTTGCTTTTTTCTATGCACGTGGGTGGTATTTTTGGGGTGTTTGATGTTTACTATGTACCTTCATGATGATGTGGACATTGGATTCATTGCTTACCTAGCGACTGAGGGAAATTTTGGTGGCACTTTAAATTTCCCTTTCATGGTGGTTACAATTTTGGTTTTCCCGATTTTCATTGTGCTTCTGCGGGACCGATATGTGGGGGGGGATTTTGAAATGCAATTGAAATTCGGGTTGAAATGATGTTTTGTAATGTAATCTGCATTTTGATCTAGAAGCTTTTCTGCTCCCTAACATTATAAAAGGGACTTTAGAGCTCATTTGCAGGGGTTCTAATTTTTTGAGTCTTCAAGTCCACTATGCAAAAGGGTAGAAGTTAGGAAGGATACCTGTGCATAGAATAGTTGGATTATCTTGAATTTTGAGTTATACATATGTAAATCTTAAATAGTCTTAAAAAAAATTACTGATATCGAAACAAATATAATGCATAAGGAATTTACTCTCCTCTACAAATCATCTCGCTAGTTTTGAATGAAATATCAAGCATATTTTGTTGATCTTCAAATCTTTTTTTTGAATGCATGCTCTTATTTTTGCTTTGCTTCAAAGAATCAATTAGATGCTTAAGTGAGGTCATGAATTTGTGAGAATTTCTAAAGGATTTAGTAAGAAGTGATGTTTTATGCATAGTGAGTTCTCATAATTCAAAGCCTTATGTTAATCCTCCATAATTATCAGGTTGAAATTTTTTGATATAACTTATTGTAAGATGTATAACTCCATTGCCCAATTGATGAAGACACTAATCTGTTTGCTAAGGTATTTTCCATATGAAGGATAATAATAGTATACCAAACCTTGGGCTCAGGATTAGGACATAAATATTTTAATAATTTACTTATCATGAGGCATGTATGTGGAATACTCCTTTGTTCCTGGTGAATTAATGGTTATTTGCTTAAAGATTAGCCAACCTTTGAGTGAATTATGTTATTTATCCCTCATAGGAACCAACCTATGATTTGATTTTTCATTTAATGGGATTGTCAAATTGAATATTGTTGGGAACACCCTCCTAGGTCCCACAGAGCCTAGAGTATAGAAGATTCAGTCTTTGACTGAATCTTGTCTATTGGCCATTCATTTTAAGGCTCTTGAGTATAGGAGTTGGCTACTCTTTAAAGAATCCTTAGGTGCATTGGAAAACACCAATAAAATGGAAACTCTATTGGGGAAAATTCTCATTCTCCAAATGCAGATACAAAATGTAGAGTCAAGTGGTGATGTGAATCTGAACGTCTTGTTGAGGTATTGACAAATTATTGAACCTGGTATACAATTTGAGTGTAGCAGATATTGAAGGATCCGAACATGACTTTGTTGTGGAAGAAACCCTAGAATGTGTTCTATTTGTAAAGAAAATTCATCTCATTTGAAATTCAGTCCTCTGAAAGGGGGTGGCGACTCTAACTCAAAGAACCTACTAAAGCACATATCAATTGGTCGGATCTAAAATTTTAAAGACAAAGGATAGTCAGCCACTGCAAATTACTAGGTATTCTCATAGAATTTGAGGAAATTTGAGCATATTATGGGTAAATTATGGTAAATTTCCCATGGTCAAGATGTAAATGATTCTCTAATAGGTGAACTAGCACTAGATGAGGGAATATTAGTGGTGCTTTAACATGCTTTTGTGTATAAGTTGAAATTTGTGCATTATGATAAATGGAGAATTTCATATTGGTAGATCTTAGGTAGAATTTGTAGGGAATATAAATGCTAAGGGCCTAGGATCATATTTGTAAAAGGAATTGTCATAATATTGTATAATTGCATAGTAGATCTTAAATTCCTTTTCAAAAATTGAGGGTGAATGGTCAATTTATGCCATTTGGTGTAAATATGGACAAAAGCATACATAGTGAATAGTCCTTGTCCCACCAAGGAAACTTTAGTACTGATAGGTGCATGGCCCTCAGCTTTGATAATATTTGTGGTTATCCAAATATGGTACCACCCATGATTAGGGACAAAATACCAAAATACAGTGGTGAAAAGTCAAAATCAGCAAGTAAGCATGTGAAGGAATTTGATGATGTGATGGGTGATTATGAGATATATTATGAGGATGTTGATATGAAACTCTTTGTTCAATCCTTGAAAGGAGATGCACGAGACTAGTTCTCTTTCTTGCCAAGGTCTTCTCTACATTGTTGGACTAAATTCAAGGTAGTTTTCATGGAAATTTTTGGTGAAAGAATAAATCCAAGTGTTGCAAGGAGAAATTTCATGGAGATCTCTAGGGGTAAGGAAGAGTTAATCCCTGTCTTTAACCTTAGATTTGCAAAGGTAATAAGAGACATCCTTGAACACATACGGCCAAATGATGTTGAATGTTTGGTTGTGTATTTAGGAGCATTTGATAATAACATGGGTTTCTTGTTGAGAGATAAAGATCCTACTACCTTACATCAAGCCTACCAAGATGTTGTAAATATTGAGAACAATTTGAAGTACTCAATCATGAGAGGACCTATGATTGCTAGTATGAATGGCTCTAAAAGAATTAAAATTACTGAGCCAGAAAAAACAAGACATAAAAATGTTTGTCTAGAAAAGGATCCTTTAGATGTTACATCTACATTACTTCCATGAAATGCAGAACAAGAGCAAGCATCAACCTCATACCAAATAGGGTTGGGAAGGGATAATTTAATATCTCTAGTTAGAAATTTGTATGAGATGAAAAGACATGTTAATGAATCACCATATGACTTGTTTTCAAGATTCCTAAATGTTTTGATGAAGATACCCAGGGATGCTAGACCTAATGATTTAATGTGCATTGATTTGTTCTGTGAGGCTTACAAAACAAGATTAAGCCAATGGCCCAGGGAATTCAAGCCTTACAGGCTTGATCATAAAGTGGATTGGATAAGAACTATGGAAAACATTGAGCATAGTTATATGCCAAATTTAGTTTCCCAAAATATGGTCAATAATTTCCATAATGAAGAGAATCAAAGGCTAAGGTTGACATATCAAGAAGATCCATCAAAGGGCGGATAGTTAGTTGATGATTGTTGTTATCTCATAAGCACTCTAGATGTAGGCTCTGATAATAGTGATGAAGATGAAGAGGTAGGGTGTGAGGACAAGGAAATAATACCTAATTATCTTCCTTGGGATGTCATACTTTGTGAGAAAACACAAGAGGTACATGGTGAAACCTCACAAATTCATTGAGTCAGGATTAATGATGCACCAATTAGTGATGGAGATGCATCTAATCTTAGTTATATGGCCCAAACAAGGAGTCAAAGGGATGAGATCGAGCTTGGTCAATCTTCTACTGAATATGATTCTTCGTATGAAATGGAAATGGAATCTTTTGCTTCAAGTAAAGGGTATGTTAATAGCCTTGAAGGGGTGTGTTTCCTAGGCAACGAGCAATTCTCTTCATGTGATGAATTTTCTAAGTGTGGATCAATTGTTATGAGTGAAAATGATGAAGAGGATATTGAAGGTGCTTCTCTCTTCCCTTCAAGTGATTACACTGATTTTGAATGCACTGATGACCAAAGGTGTTGGGATCTTGACATTCAGAAGGAAGGGGTACATGTGACAGTCATGAAGGTGTGGAAAAATCCCTTATTTGATGAATCTTCACTAGAAGACGAGGTCATAAATGATGATTCCTAGTAGTGTAGGAGAAATCCACTTTTTGAGGGAAACCCTGATAGACTTGTGGTAAACACTATTGGTAAATATCTTGAAAAGGATTCAAAGAAGAATCAAGTTGATATGGAGGCCTGTGGCTACGCTTTTGAATATGGTAGAAAAAACATTGACAATTTGATGAGCCAACATGTGGATGAGAAAATCACACCTGGAAAAAAACCAAAGTGTAATCCAAATTTATTGATACTAAAATGTGATAACTACTCACACAATGAAGGAGCTGAAGACAATGATAGCAGCCTTGGATGTGATAGAGCTATTGGGGGAGATGTAGATGATTGTGTTGATTATCCTATGGTATCTGGATATGTGCTTGAAAAGGTGGTACCAATGTCAACGATTCATGTTCCACATGGTGATATTTTCCCTAACATAAAAGGAAACCCACTCTTAGGTGATCAAAAATAAAATCAGGATGAATGCATTGATACACAAGCAAAATCATTCTATATTGAGGAGACAAAACCATTTGATGAGTCTACAGAATATATTAACATTGAAGGATTATTTGTTCCATGTGAAGAGAAATTCAAAGATGTATACAACCAAACGTATGTTGTTCATCAATATAAATTTGCAATTGAGTTTTTTGAAAATGCTCTTCTTCTGGATCTGATTATGGACCTTCTTTCATCCCATGACAACAATACTTGTGACAAGTAAACTGAAGGTATGCCTGATTGTGTGTTTTTCTTCCCTGATCTTGTTGAGAACTGGCCAAGTATGGCCTCGATTACTTAAGAGGTTTTCAAATTTGATGAACAAATGGGATGTGATCCTACAGTTCATCATGGTGTAGAGTATGAAGGTTTTTTTTTTGGATTGAAATTGATGAGCCTATGGTAAAGAAGATTGATGAATGAAAGGAAAAACAACAGTGCAGAAAATGTCTTCCTAATGGAAAATCCTTAAGAGAGAAGTGCAAAAACATTCATTTAACAAGTTATAAACATTTGAGATGCACATTCATAGTATAACAAGATAGACAAAGAATATCACACACAAAGATAACACCAGATATATGTGGGAAAACCCTTACGGGAGAAAAACCCACCACACCAAGTAAAGTCACTTTGTATTAAGGTAAATAAATTACATATAGAGTTACAGACTTCACTCTCAGATGTTAACTCATAGTAGCAACACAATCCCTCTTGGTCGACCTCATTCTCAATTACAATTCTCGTAAGCATACTATGATTTCTATTCCCTGCCAACAACCATTAGGGTTTCATTTAATTTTTGTTCCTTCACCGACAAGCTTCCTTCATCTCAGGTTACACACACCTCCATGTGGCATGCATCAGGCCATCTAACATTTTATTTGGTTACAAATAATATTACCATATTTGCACTCTATCAACCCCTGAGTCAGTTCATGCAATAAATGCAAACATATCACTAATAGGAAATACAACTTTCGTCAAATGATTATTGATTTACAATAGCGATGTAAAATCAAAAAATGAAATTGTGCCACATGTTGACACATCACTCATCCATTGCATTTGACTATCGCACCAAATTGTCGGTCGTTCCTTGTGATCCCCACCATGACACACATTCACCGCTTGTGCAATTCTGGAAAAACAAGATGGGAATCTACAATATTCCCAACAACTCCCCTAGAATTCCAAGTGGTCCCCACATCCGTTGGCTTGTTTCCTAGTGAGAGAAACCACAAAATGCACAACCCCCAATTAGAGGTTAGGAAACTCAAAGACACTACAACAACAAATAAGATCGACCAGTTGGGAAGTTAAAAAAATTTCAAACTCTGAGACAAGGTTCCAAGGTTGGAGAAAACAAAGATCCTGGGACAACACATTGTCACCCAATTTCAAACTTCCAGAACCCTGCGACTTAGGTTTCAAGGTTCAATTTTTGGGCGATAGGATGATAATGAATACCAACAAAGGGAATTTTTGCAATTTTTTAACTGAGGTTGAAGCCAACAAGTTGAGCCACATTTTCCAACACGCTCCCACTTGATGAAGACTTACTAGCTTCCTCCAAACTTGAACTTAATGAAGATCATAGTCCCCAAGGCTCATTTAACTAGAACAACACCTGAACTTGTATGTGCTCACATGTTTTTTCAATACATTAGCGACATTCTCCAGAGTATCCACTTTTCCTAGATTAACCTTTCCATCCTCCACCATATCACAAACAAAATGATACTATACATCAATGTGCTTCGTCCTAGCATGGAAAGTGGGAATTTTCACCAAATAAATAGCATTCTGGATATCACAACAAATTGTAATTTTCCCTGCATTAAACCCGATATTTGAACATAAACACCTAATCCAAATGGCTTCTTTGTAGGCATGTGTTGTTTCCATACACTCTACCTCAGTAGTAGATAAAGTGACTACAGCCTGTCGCTTGCTCATCCAACTCACTGCTCCACCAAATAACATGAAGATGTATCCACTAGTGGATCTTCTGCTGTCAATGTCTCCTGCCCAATTAGAATCCACATACCCATGAATGCTAAGAGATATTTGTGATCTTGCCGAGTTTCCATGATAACACAGAGAAAACTCTGAGGTACCCTTCAAATATTTGAAAACCCTTTTCATAGAATCCCAATGCGGCCTTCTTGGAGTAGCCATGAATTGACTAAGAACTCCAACTTCTTGGGAAATGTCTAGCCTAGTACAGACCATTGTGTACATTAAACTACCAAGAACACTTGCATACGGTACCCTGGTCATGTCCTCCATCTCAACAAAAGACTTTGGATAGTCTTCAACAAATAGCTTCATTCCTTGCAACACTGGAATAACTAGTTGCTTACAATCAATCATTCCAAATCTCTCCAGGACAATATTGATATACTTACTTTGGCTGAGCCAAAGATTTCTGCCTCCTCTATCCCTTTTTATTTCCATCCCCAGAATATACCTTTCTATGCCAAGATCATTCATTTCAAACTCTGCAGACAATTGAGACTTAAGATTATAAATCATAGTCTTACTATTTCCTATGAATAACATATCATCCACGTACAGGGTAACAATAAGCACTCAATCATTTTCAATTTTGTAATACACACAATTATCAAATTTTGATCTCACAAATCCCAACGACAACACAAAGGTGTCAAACTTTTGCTACCACGTTCTAGGTGATTGCTTCAAACCATACAAAGATTTCTTTAACTTGCAAACTAGGTTTTCTTTACCTTTTTCAATGAAGCGCTAAGGTTGGGACATATAAATTTCTTCTTCCAACTCTCCATGAAGATACTTTGTCTTCACATCCATCTGCTCGATGTCTAAGTCATATTGAGCTACAAGTGACAAAAGAAATTTGATCGATGTCAGCTTAGCTATAGGAGAAAATGTTTCTCCATAATCAATTCCCTCCACCTGGGAATACCCTTTCGTGACCAACTGAGATTTATACTTTTCAAGACTACCCATTTACAGCCAACAGGCTTTTTCCCTTCAAGCAAAGGTACCAAATCCTAGGTTTCATTCTTCTTCAATGATTCCATTTCTTCATTCATGGATTCCAACCAAGAATTTGAATCATACATATTAATTGCCTCTTTCATAGTCCTAAGCTCATCAGTGCTAGTAATCAAAGCATAGGTACAATTTGAATCCAACATAGAAAACTTGTACCTATCAGGTTGACACTTTTCATGTGTAGACCTCCTTATAGGCTAATGTTGTGGTTCTTCTTCTTCGGAACTCTCAGAGTTTCTCGAACTCTCCTCAGTTTCAGGTACACCATGTAGTTCCTCTTTATCTAGAGTTTGAGGAATTTTAACTACATCATTCTTATTTTCCTTTTTATATGTCTCTAACCCTAGACTAGCTATTAAAGGCTTTAGTTCATGGAATATTACACTCCTTCTATACAAAACCTTCTTAGTAACAGGATTCCAAAGCTTGTATCCTTTCACACCAACACCGTAGCCAATCAAGATACATTTGACAGCTGTGTTCTCCAACTTTGATCTTTTCTCATTCAGAACATATGCATATGCCTCATAGCCAAAGACACAAATATGTCTCAGAGAGGGCTTCTTACAAAACCTTGCTTCCAAAGGTGTTTTGTCAACAAGAGTTGAACAAGGTGAAAAATTTACCAAGTAACATGTTGTAGCCACAACCTCAGCCCAGAACTTCTACTCTAGGCCAGCACTGCTCAACATACTTCTTGCTCTATCCATCAGTGTCTTGTTAAACCTTTTAGCAACTCCATTTTGTTGTGGAGCATAAGGTGTAGTTTTTTTCCTTTTAGTCCCATGGTCTTTGCAGTACCTTTCAAAATCTGCAAAACAGAACTCACCACCATTATTCGTCCTCAAGCATTTAATTTTCCTTCTAGTCTGATTCTCTACCAAGTTTGTAAACACTTTAAACTAACTGAACACTTATGATTTACTCTTCAGAAAGTACACAAATGCCCTTATTGAATAATCATCAATAAAAGAAACATAATATCTAGACCTTGATAATGAAGGAACATTCACTAGACTAAATATATCATAATGAACATAATCTAGTACACTAGAAGATTTATGAGGACTCGAATAAAATGAAACATGATGTTGTTTTCCATAAATGCAATCTTCACAGAAATCAAACTCAAGGTTACAATCAACAAGCCCTTCAACAAGATTTTTATTTTTCAAGGCTTTTAAGCCTTTCTCACCAATGTGACCGAGTCTATGATGCCATAGCATGGTATTCTCTACTGGGAGTTTCACCTCCAAGGAATTTGCACCTAGAGGAGCTTCATTCTCCTTCTCTACACAAGCATCTTTACTTGACTTTATAGAGACGTTATTACATTGAACAGGATGTGCATCCAACTTGTACAAAGTGCCTATGCATGCACCCTTAGCCAGTACCATTGTGCCTCTAGTCATCTTACAACCTCCACTCGAGAAAGAGACTTGCACACCAACATCATTCAGCTTACTAAAAGAGAGAAAGTTACAAGCCAAAATTGGTATGTGCAATACGCCATCAATCCCTTTGATTCTTCCATCAGGGAATTATATTATGACTCTTCCACAACCAATAATCTCTAGAGATGAGTCACTTTCCAAGTACACCTTTCCACCATCATACTTTTCATCCTTAGTGAACCAATCTCTATGATATGTCATGTGAAAAGATGGACCTGAGTCAATTAGCCAAACATCATCTGATGCCTAAGTCACCAAGGCTACAATTAAGGAATTTGCATCACTCTAAGAACAGTCATTGTCAGAAGTGTTATTCTTCTTCTTTTTCTCCTCCTTACAATCCTTTTGGATATGACCAGTCTGCCCACAATTCCAAAATTTCACCTTGGAATTTTTACTAGGATACTTTGATCTCCCTACTGATTTGGATTTAGACTTCTTTTCTTTCTTCTTGCCTCTCTCCTTTGATCTACCCCGAACAACAAGAGCCTCCTTGGCCATTTCAGAAGACTTCCTCCACATTTCTTCTAATAGCAGCGAGGCGACCATGTCTTCCATCTTGAAAGTAGTTGGTGTACTTCCAATAGTGATTACTAGATGGTCAAAAGTGTTAGGTAAGGAACATAACAGAAGCATAAAGTGATCCTCCTCCTCTATCTTCACACCCACATATGCCAATTGATCAACAATCATATTAAATGAATTCAAATGGTCTACTGCATATTCACCTTCTTCCATCTTCAAGGAGTACAATTTATTCCTTAGGAGTAACTTATTTACTAGAGACTTTCCCTGATAAATGTCACCAAGTTTCTTCCATAAAGAAGCTGCAGTCTTCTCCTCATGGACGTTCAGGAGTATAGAATCGGCCAGAAAAAGTCTTATCAATCCTCTAGCTTTTTTGTCTATGAGGTCCCAATTTTCTTGTTTCATACTTTGTGGCATAGTTCCAGACACAACAATCTAGAGGTCTCTATCCACCAACAAGTCTTCCATTTTGAGTTTCCACAACTCAAAATTGCCGCCATTGAACTTTTTTATTTCTACTCTACCTGATGTACTTGCCATCTCAAACAATCCTTTTGCAAGACTCCCACTGAAAATAGGATTAGCACAAAAAACTTGCCCTACTCACAAGGATAACACAATTGGCCAAGCTTTGATACCACTTGAAAGGAAAACCAACGGTGTGGAAAATGTCTTCCTAATGCAAAATCCTCAGGAGAGAAGTGAAAAAAATCCATTTAACAAGTTATACACATTTGAGATGCACATTCATAGTATACCAAGATAGACAAAGAATATCACACACAAACATAACACCAGATATACGTGGGAAAACCCTTACGGGAGAAAAACCCACCACACCAAGTAAAGTCACTTTGTATTAAGGTAAATAAATTACATACAGAGTTATAGACTTCACTCTTAGATGTTAACTCACAGCAGCAACACAATCCCTCTTGGTCGACCTTGCTCTTTGTTACAATGCTCATAAGGATACTATGAATTATATTCCCTGCCAACAACTATTAGGGTTTCATTTAATTTTTGTTCCTTCACTGACAAGCTTCCTTCATCTCGGGTTACACACACTGCCATGCAACATGCATCAGGTAACCTAACATTAAATTTTGTTATAGAGAATATTACCATAATTTCACTTTGTCAACCCCTAAGTCAGTTCATGCAATAAATGCAAACATATCGCTAATAGGAAATACAACTTTTTTCCAATGATTGTTGATTTACAAAAATGACATAAAATCAACAAATGAAATTTTTCTATGTGTCGACACATCACTCATCCATCACATTTGACTATTGCACCGAAGTGTCGGTCATTCTTTGTGGTCCCCACCATGACACACATTCACCGCTTGTGCAATTCCATAGAAAAAAGATGGGAATCTACAACATTCCCAACAAGTCCCATAGAATTCCAAGTGGTCCCCACATCTTTCATCTTGTTGCAGAGTTAGAGAAACCACAAACTTCAGAACCCCCAGTCAAAGGTTAGGAAACTCCAAGACACCGCGACAACAAAGATCGGCCAGTTGAGAAGTTAAGAAACTTCCAAACTCCGTGACAAGGTTCCAAGGTTGGAGAAAACAACAATCTCATGACCAACACACTGTCACATGGTTTCAAACTTCTAGAACCCCATGACTTAGGTTTCAAGGTTCATATTTTGGGTGATAGACCGATAATGAAGACCAACAAAGGGAATTTTGCCAAGTCTTTAACTGAGGTTCAAGCCAACAAGTTGAGGCACATTTTCCAACAATGAATGTGACAACATTACATCAAATGGAATGGATAGTATAAATTGTGATGGTGGTAGTGCCTCAGAACTACATAATGTATGTATTGATCCACTGCTAGTAGAACAGGACAAAATATTTGATAGGGGAAAGAAGCAGGGTTGAGTTTTTGGGGGCCAAGGGGCCTCCAATTTGAGGGGAGCCAATTGTGAAAGGTCTTCTCAGGGAAACAAACTGCATTGTATATTTTTTAAATAGAGTATATTGGTCAGTTTGGTGTGTTTTCTTTTGTTGTGTGTGCTTTTTTTTTCTGAGCAAGCTCCTATTTTTGGTACTTCTTCCCTGGTCTACTTCAACTAGAGATCAGGATTCTCGCTATACCCACTGGGGGTATATGTCCCCAAGCATGAGCCATTGATGGAGCTCCCAAAATCTTGCAATTTTTTTTTGAGAAAGCTATAATTTGAGTCATGGTTTTTAAGCTCTATGGTCAAAATGGTCTAGGGGTCTTAAACCCTACCTTTATAGGTTTCCCAACCTAAAACCATGAGATTTTATAATTCTATAGTGACTTGTTCTTGCTGGTCATTAGTCAAGTTAGTCATGACCCAAGCCTTCAAACCCATTAGGTAAGTGACCCCTTCTAGTTAGGATAAGCGATTACCTCACATTCCATCATGTGTTCAAACTTTTCCCAAGTCAGACAAATTATTTCAATAGGCTTAAGTTGTTCTCACCAATGGTCTTATCACCGTCGGCCTAGTCAGGGCCCCTTAATGATTAATGTTTAAAGTGATGCAGGAGCAAGAGTTGTTGGATTTGAGGTTTTAATCCTGACCACCCATCGCACACTGCACAGGCATTAATGAAGAGTCATCTGGAGATGTGTGAGGTCTGCTAGATGTTGATGTGTGTGCTCATCATATGAGACCAAACTTTTGTACTAGTGCCCAGTAACCAACGGTGGTGAAATCTACAGTTGTGGTGATGAGATGCGATCTAGTCTTGGCCATTCATCACACACCTCATGGTACATGATTAATGCATGTCCTTCAACTTGTGAGGAGTACAAAATGGTGACACATGGTGTCCTCGACCATAGAGCCAAACACAATGGAGCTCATGAAGTAAGTGACTTGGCATCTAGTTAGAATCTTCTTATTGGCTAAATGGTGAAAAATCGAGGGTCTAGGTTTTCAAATCCGATTTGACCGTATCTGGACTGATGAATCATCAATCTCATTCAAAGATCAATGATGTACATTCAAAATTGACAGCGCACATAAGGGTTAGTCATTCTATCCTACAACTAGCGAGCATTAATGGTGTATTCTCTTTGCAAGTGATCAAATGGAGCCTTTGTATGTGTGATCAATTAATTCCCATCCATTATGGAGTGAATTGTAAATCTCCAAGTACTTGGGTTGATAACGGTGAGGAGAATGATGCCAGCCATTAATTAACCTTTTGAGTGTGTGACACCATCAGAATTCCTTGATAAATACAAATGAAGTAGTGGTCATTTTCACCACTGCAAGCAAAGTAATTGGCATCTTGCTAAATCTTTGAAGAGTAAGCAATACTTAATTGTTAGCTTGAGGAATTATCATATGGTGAGGATGAGCAAACCAGTTGCTTCTACAAGACTAGTTAGGAGGTCATCTCGACTAAATTTACAAAGGCCCCATGATGATGTTCAAGAACACGCATCGACTACGAAGGACAAGGTCCCTATTAACAAGCCCACGAGTGCACCTTCAAGGTGTAGCAAGAGGCTGCAATTCTAGGGACCTACTGCTAGGATGACTGAGGATAAAAGCAAGGGACCAACACAATTCACTACTAGAGCTTGCAGGAAGGTGAGATATGGATTTGGCTCCTTTGGTCGGCATAATTCACCCATTGATGTCATAGATAGCCCATCTAAGAGTGAAACAAAGATGGACTCTAGATATTGCCAGTATCTCATGACTTTGGCCCAATCTCTGGCTCTAAGAGTTGAGGTATTGTCTATCCCACCATTGGCTACAAAGACTCCAAGCGGGAAGGATTTTTCTATGCTCAAAAGGGATAAGGACAAGGAGGAAGTTGAGGTCACTTCTCCATCTCTCGCTATGACATGAAGTGGGCGTGTGTACCGAGGATTGGGTGGTGGTGGTGGTAAGTCTTCAGATTGGTGATAAGGTGGTGTGGGGGATGGTATATTTTGTGATGTTTGATAAATTTTTGTGGTGGTTGCTTTTTTTTGTGCACGTGGGTGGTATTTTTGGGGTGTTGGATGCTGATTGCGTACCTTCATGATGACATGGACATTGGATTCATTGCTTACCTGGTGATTGAGGGAAATTTTGGTGGCACTTTACATTTCCCTTTCATGGTTGTTATAATTTTGGTTTTCCCCATTTTCAACATGGTTTTGCAGGACCGGTATGTGGGGGGAATTTTGAAATGCAATTGAAATTCGGGTTGAAATGATGTTTTGTAATGTAATCTTCATTTCGAGCCAGAAGCTTGTCTAATGCCTTACATTATAAAAGGGAATTCAGGGCTCATTTGCAGGGGTTATAATTTTTTGAGTCTTCAAGTCCAGTATGCAAAAGGGTAGAAGTTAGGAAGGATACATGTGCATAGAATAGTTGAATTGTCTTGACTTTCAAGTTATACATATGTGAATCTTAAATAGTCTTATAGAAATTACTGATATCAAAACAAATCCAATGCATAAGGAATTTACTCTCCTCTGTAAATCATCTCACAAGTTTTGAATGAAATATCAAGAATATTCTGTTCATCTTCAAATCTTTTGTTTGAATGCATGCTCTTATTTTTGTGTTGATTCAAGGATTCAATTAGATGCTTAACTAAGGTCCTGAATTTAAGAGAATTTCTAAAGGATTTGGTAAGAAGTGATGTTTTATGCACAGTGAGTTCTCATAATGCAAAGCCTTATGGGAATCATCTATAATTATCAGGGTTGAACAATTTTTATATAACTCATTGTAAGATTTATGACTCCATTGCCCAATTGATGAAGACACTAATCTGTTTGCTAAGGTATTTGTCATCTAAAGGATAATAATAGTATACCAAACCTTGGGCTCAAGATTAGGACATACATCTTTTAAAAATTTACTTATCATGAGGCATGTATGTGGAATACTCCTTCGTTTCAGGTGAATTAATGGTTATTTGCTTAAAGATTAGCCAACCTTTGAGTGAATTATGTTATTTGCCCCTCATAGGAACCAATCTATGATTTGATTTTTCATTCAATGAGATTTTCAAATTGAATATTGTTGGGAACACCCTCCTAAGTCCCACAGAGCCTAAAGTGTAGAAGATTTCAGTCGTCGATTGAATCTTGTTAGTTGGCCATTCATTTTAAGGGTCTTGAGTATAGGAGTTGGCTACTATTTAGAGAATCCTTAGGTGCATTGGAAAACACCAGCAATGCCTAAAATTTCAAATGTGGGAAATGTTTCATTAGGAACTGTTAACCCCTGTACTTCACAAAATAACTTCCAGGTCCTAGTTACATGCCTACAAATTCTTGGGTTACCATAGGACCTCATAAAAACCCTATATATAATCATCAATTACAAAATACTAATGTAGGAGGAGTGCCTCAGCCATAGCCAGTGGGATAAAATTTAGGTCTTGAGAATTATGTACCAAACACCCAAGGATAGTATCAACTCATCCTCAAATACAATATAATGCCCCATTAAACATAGGAGGTCAATATGTCCCCACACCACAACAACCACATGTCCAACAAAACCCTTCTTTAAATTAGGGTGGTCAACAAAAATTGGAGCAAGAAATTTTCTAGGTAGAAGGCCCCTTCAAATGGATAGATATAGACAACTTGATTTTGGAGGCATTCCTAGATATCCTAATCAAGTTCCTAATGAGGTAAGTCAATACCTTGCTAGATTTTTAGGAAGTGATGCAATAAGTGGTGAGGAAAATCTTAGTACCTTTTTGAACTTGCTAGATGACTTTGAGGTGGAACATGAGGATGTTATGAAATTTTTTATGTAATCACTGACTCGTGAAGCCAGAGATTGGTAAATATTTTTTCCTAATGTTAGCATTATTTCTTGGGAATATTTAAAGAGGATATTTAGAGAACAATTTGGAACTAAGACTGATCCAAGGTTTTTGGTTAATAAATTCACAAGCATAAGTAGGTGGTTTAATGAGGCTTTTTGGTTGTTGCTTCCTTTGAGTCTATAAAAGGGAATTCCATGCCTCATTCAAAGGGTTTTTCTTCTTAGTTTTTCTAAGTCTTTGTATAGGTTTTAGGTTGTATAGATAACTCCTCTATACTCAAAGAGGAAATATTGTAATTTTTCTTTGTAATAGCAATAGATGACCTATATACTCATTGTATTGCATCATGTTTGAATATCAATTTTTCATTCTCTCCATTATTGTACACATTATCTTTTAGATCAATATAATCAAGGATTATTTCTATATCTCATTTCATATTTTGTGTTATGGATACTTGAATTGCTATTTTTTTTTTCAAGGAATAGAATAACATTGCTTTTAGTTCATTTATCAGAGATGGTGTAGTTACAATATGGATTTTTAAGTAGTTTGATAATATTTTTCATTTTTGGTTTCTTGTTGTAAGGTAGTAAGGTTGTTAGAAATCAAAGGTTGGTTTGTTGTAGGAGTTTTCTTTATTTCTAGACTTTGTTGTGGATAAGGCACTGGTCAAACTAAATCACAAAGTTTAAACTTGAGACAAAATCAGATATAAAATCTAAACATACTTTACTTTATTATAATTTTCATTTCTTTATGTTCAAATCCACACTACAATGTATTGCATTCCATATAGAGGGTTTTGAAGATGATTTATCCATCAGGGAAACCTCTTAAAAATTTAGTGTGAGCTAATCTATTATCAAAGGCATCATTGAAAATAATAGCATGCTAGTTGGATTATTTTATAGGGAAACCCACCTTGGTTCTGTAGATCCTAAAGAGTAGAGGTGAAAACCATAAAACATATCTCCTATTCATTAGCCATTGACCTATGGTTTTTAAGCATAAGAACTAGGTAATCTTTAGGAAAACCTACATGATCATTTGGAAACACCAACAAAGGGGGAAAGCTAGCACCAAAGGGAGAGTTTGGGATAGGGGTGAAGACCAATGATAAGGTTTCAAGGGGAGGGATATTATATGATAAGGAGAGGAGGTAGCAAGGATTAGCAATGATAGCAATAGTAGCAAGTCATCTAGCTCATTGATCTTGTAGGGAATAGATGTCAATGTGGGAATGCCACATAATAGGGGATGGGCAAGAGTAGGGATAGAAATGGGTATAAGTACTTGCACTACCACCACTAGCAAAAAATTCACAAGGAGGATAGTGAGAGGGAGATGATGATTTGTTGGGGAGATTGGCATAGGAGTTGAGCCAAATTGACACCATGTAGTTAAAGGTAGGTGGTATGCAAGAAAATGGAGTGATATGAAGTGATAGAAGAGAGGGATGTGGATATGGAAAAGCAAGATATCATGGGAGGAGGGGGTTGAAAATGAATACTTCCTAACTCAAATAGGAGTGGGATGTAACCAATAGCAATGGAGGAGGGAATGCAGTGATGGAGCTATTAGGAGATCAGATTTGAGAGACTAGAAAGACCACCTACTACAAGGGCACATATGAACAAGTAGTTCCAATGGCAAAAAGAGCATTGAGCTTCTCCATGAATAGTGGTTTGATTAGATTAGGATTTAGATTAACTAGATCAGGTAGATTAGTGAGGTCAAGAGTCATAATCAGAATACTGGTCACGATCTCCAAGACCAAGATGATATGGGCCACCACCAGGGGGCTAGGAATAGGAGGATAAGGTGGATCAAGGGCATATATGTCAATGTGGGCATGCCAAATTAATATGGGGTGGGAAAAAGTAGGGATATAAATAGGTACAAGTACTTACACTACCACCACTAGAAAAAATGCACAAGGATAGTGAGAGGGAGATGATGATTTGGTGAGGAGGTTGGCATAGGCATTGAGCTAGATCAACACCATGTAGTTAAAGGTAGGTGGTATGTAAGAACATGGAGTGAGATCAAGTGATAATAAAGAGGGATATGTATAGGGAAAAGTAAGATATCCTAAGAGGAGAGGGTTGACAATGACTACTTCCTAACTCAAATAGGAGTGGGATGTAACCAAGAGAAATGGAGGAGGGCATGCAGTGGTGGAGCTATTAGAAAACTAGATTTTAGAGACTAGAAATACCACCTACTATAAGAGCCCATATGAATAGGTAGTTCCAATGGTGAAAAGAGCATTGAGTTTCTTCATGAAGAGTGGCTCAAATAGATTAGGATCTAGATTAACCAGATCAAGTGGATTAGTGAGGTCAAGAGTCATAATAGGAATACCACCATCTCTAGGACCAAGAGTATATGGGCCACCACTAGGGGGCTAAGAGAAGGAGGATAAGGTGGATCAAGGGTTGTAGTGGGAGAGTCAAGCTCCTTGACACACTCGAAGGGGCTAGTAGCAGCTAGCATAGGGTAAAAGGCTCCAGTTTTGATAGTTTTGATTGATGTACACAAAAATACTATGATGTATAGGATATGATCTATATTCCATTGTGTATTTATTGATTTATGTATGTATGGTGATGGACATTGTGATGGAAATTGACACTATTATTATTATTTTATATGTGATGATATTGGATGAATATGATTGTATGCATTATGATGTGATAATATGTGATTTATTATGATAGATTATTTATATGATATGATTCATATGATGTATGTGATTTTATTAGTATATTCATAAGATTAATTATAGTGATGTAGGATGTGGGTATGTGCAGGATCATGATGGGCCAAAAAGTGGCAATAAGAAAAAAAAAAGTGTTTTTACTTCACCAAAATTGAAAAACACAAATTTGAGTTTTTGTATGGGTTAGATAAATTGTATTTTGGTTTGGTAATACCAAACCAAAATAGATATCTATTAGTAAATAATATCCATTAATAATGGATATTCGTTTCCCAAAACTAATTTTCACCAATTTTATGTTTTCAAAATGGATATCTATTTTGAAAAAAAAAAGGATATACATTTTGAAAAAAAATGGATATCCATTTTGAAAGAAAAATATATATCCATTTTGAAAAAAAATAGATATCTTTTTCCCACAACTATTTTAATTAAATTAATGTTTTTAAAATGGAAACCAAAATAGATTATCCATTTCGAAAAGCTAAATGGATACATATTTTGTAAAGCAAAAAAAAAAGCACACTTCAGTAGAATGGGCATAACTTTTGAATTACTTATCAAAATTTTAATTTTTATAGCCATTGGAAAGGTGATTCAGAGATCTACACAATGGATAAGAGAATTTTGGTATATTATACACCAAAAATTAATTATAATAATTTTAAGTTCCTCATAAAATTTTAAAATTTTAAATGCTCCTAATTCTTGCATACAATATCTTTGCTTTCATATTTTTTTTACAATAATCATTTCAAAAGACTTGAAACATTAAAGAAGTAATAAATAATGAAAATTTTTGATTTTTTTACTATGGAGAGTAAAAAAATTTCATAAATCATCATGAAAAGGCCTCCTTGTTTCCTTTGATCCTATGTGCACACTTTCCCAAGTTGAACAAGGAAAATATACCTCTCTCTCCCTCCCTCCCTCTATCTATTTAGTTATATCTCCCTCTCCCTCCCCCTCCTTAATTCACACTCTCTACCTATCTCTTCATTTTCCCTTAGTATATCTCTATCCATATCTTTCTTCTCTCTCCCTTTCTACCTAGATCTATCCCTTTCTCTTCCCCTCTATCTTTCCTAGGTTATATATCTCTACATATTTTTCCCTCTTTCTATCTCTATCTCTCCCTATCTCCCTTTATCTATATCACTCGACTCTTTCTATATCTCTCTACTTCTCTCTATCTATTTCTCTCCATTTCTCTCCCTATCTCTATCTATTTATATAATATCACTCTCTCTCTCTCTCCATCAAGTTATCTCCATATCTCTCTCTCACTCATATGCAGACACACATACACTCTATTTCTCCATCCCTATATCTATCTCTCTATATATCATCCTCTCTCCATCTTTCTCCTAATATCTATATACCTCACCTCTATTACTTGTATCTATCACCTCCTTTCTCTCTCACTCTTTCCCTCTCTATTTATATCTCCATATCTCTTTCTTTATCTCTATATATATCTCATTATCTCTACCTCTCTCTCTTATTCATTTTATCTCTCTCTATCCCTTTATATCCATATATTTATCTACCTCTATCTCCCCATCTTTTTATCTCTATCCATATCCCTCTCTATTTCTCTATATCTACCTCTATCATTATCTCTCCCTCTCTCCTTCTCCCTCTATATTGATCTATCTCTCCCCTCTTTTTCTCTCTCTACCTCTCTACCTATCTTTCTTCTATTTTCTACCTCTATCTCTCTATATACCCCCTCTATTTTATCCCCCTTTCTCCCTCCCTTCTCTATCTCCACCCTCTCTATCTCTCCTTCTTTGTCTCTATTTCTCTATTACTTTATCTCACCATCTATATTTGTCTATCTCCCTCTTCATATTCCTCTATATATATCTCTATCTCTTCCTCTCTATTCCTAACTCCCTATATCTTTATGTATGTATCTCTCCCTTTACATCTCTTTATATATATATACTCCCTCTATCTTCCTCTATACCTTTTTATAGAGAGATAGGGTGAGTGGAGATGGAGAGTAGAGAGGGAATTTGGAGAGGTAGAGAGGAGAGAGAGAAGAGATATATAGAAATATATATAAAGGGAGATAGATGGAGAAATAGAGAGAGATGGAGTGAGAGGTAGGTAGAGAGAGATAGAGAGGGGAGATGGGGAGAAGTAGAGAGGGAGGAAGGGAGAGGTAGATATAGAGAGGCAAGGTGGGAGGGTATAGGTAAAGTTAGGTAGAAAGAGACCTTTTGGGTCAACATGGAAGAGAACTAAATTCTTCAACACCTTGTATCATTCCCAAAAGGAAGACACGAGACAATAATAAATGTTTATGAAATAAAGAAGAATAGAGATACAAATAAATGGATGTCCCAATAGATTAATTTACTTTGTATCCTTGTGCCAACAAGAACAAAAATAGTAATAAAATTAAAAGTAACAAACATAAAGAAACACCAAGAAGCACAAAATGAGAGATCACATCACATACAAGAAAACACATTTAAAAATCACTCAAAGGGTATGACATATGTGATCCATTCTAAAGAAAATCATCTACATCCCAATCATGTTCATCATAAATGGAAAGAGGAAAATATGCTAAAGGGACTAAATCAAGTGTCATAAGAAGAGTATCACTAGGTTCAACACATGGTAGATCACTCTCATCATCATGATTTCCCTCAGTTAAATCCATAGATGTGGAAAACAAAAGTGATAATTCATTATGCACTTATTCTTCTATCTCAACTTCTTCATCTTTTTTATCCAATTTTATCACAATAGGTGATCTATGCATAATATTATCCATATGTTTATTCTTTATTCTTTGCTTAGTTTGGGATATACATGGTTTAATTTCCTATTTTGGTGAGGTTAGTGGAGTGTATTCAGGTGATGATGAGGATGGGTGGATGGGAGGTAGTTTACCAAAGTTGGTTTAGATGGTTGGTTGGTCATGAGGTAAGATTTTGATTCTTTTTAGCAAGTTGGTGAGCCAAGGCACAATGTTTATGCTTATGCTCTTTTTCACTTCTATTTCTTCTTGCAAAAATTTAGCTTGTGAAAGGTTAACCAAGGTATTTTTACAACATAGGTATATTTTCTTCCTTTGGAGGAGGAATTGAAAGGACCCCTGTGGGTTGGGAGACCACTGTGTCTGTAGGTACATATATTTTTCCCTTTGGATGCACAAATTTTATTACATGATTATACCTTTGTCCCTTGTAAGACAGTGGAGGTGGAACTATAGTGTACATACCAGGTGGTCGAGGGAGGATACTTAGTTTGGACATAGGTTCCTCCAATGCTATTGGGGTAGGAGAGATATCCATACAAGTCATAGTGAGCTAAGGAGTCTTAGGTGGTATATTACTAAGAGATAACTATGTTATATGTTTGGATTTAAACTTTTTATATGATATGAAAAAGTGATCTTCATGAGATTTTATGGGTTCAACAAGTGTGGTCCAAAAATAATCTAATGAAAAGTTTCCTTGGAAAGCCAAAGTTTTAAACCCACTATGGTAAACTATATGTATTTTATTTTCAAAAGGGAACTTTATGCACTTTTGGATAACCGATGGAACCAAATTCATTGAGTTTGGCCATGGATATCCTAACTCTAGAAAAAAAATTGTCTGGCGTTAGGATAATGGTCAATGAAACATCCAATTATTTTTGTCCAACTTTGAGTGGTAGAGTTATTGAACCTATCATAGAGTGAAAAAATAATCATAAGTTTTTAGCCATGATTTTGATTGTTCATAATTATATTTGTAATTTCATGCATAAATAGAAATTATTTTGTGATCATATTCTCTAAACATGTAGTATCAATGAGTATTCCCCTTGTGGGTTTGGCACTAATACAAAAGGTGATATAGAGAGCACCATCATATGTATGAAACGATGCATCAATATGTGTAAAAGCAATGTCAAGAATCAAAGTGGTTTGGCCCTTACAAAATTGAACATATGTTATGTTTATCATGTTGGTAATATCATCATCTTCCCCATCATTATAACTACATTGCACAAAGTTGGATGAATGACTATGTAATGGGTTGATGAATATTTGTTAGTTTTGGCTAGGGAGTGAGACATATTTATGTCCTTTGTCATTAACGTCAGAGAATTGGATTTTATTAGAGTGAATGAGGTTTTTCACTTGGTGCTTAAGATGCATGCATCATTATGAATCATGTCTTGGTGTATGACGATATTGACAAAATTATTTTGCATTAAATTTTGGTGGTAAAGTCTTACTTGTGTCAATAGGCCTAATCACAAGGAGTTGAATTAGTTTCTTAATTAATAATTGAAACATTATTGCATGAAGAGTATTAGGTAATTGTGTGAATTTTCTACCTCTTGGAAGAAAATGAGGAGTGTTACACATAGTGACAATGTATGTTTGAATGTTATTGGTGGTTTGGATAGTGTTTAACTTAATGAAGCTTTTTATTTTCTTTTTAAATAATGGGAATTTTTATGATATAGATTTAGATTGACTAGTAAGAGTCAATGAAGGTGTTCCTTCATATTGACTAACCAAAATTTGATGATCGTGAAGGGTCATACATAAGTGTGCAAAGAATGGTTACTTCATCAACAAAATCTTGTCTCGAATACTAGGTTGCAAGTTTCCTATAAATACTCATTAGATGTCAACATCAAGAATACTATAGAAGATTTGTGAGTAAATCAATTGGTATCATTCTATGAAGTCTATTATCTTTTCCTTAGGTCCTTTTTTACAATGCACTAAGTCTATTAATATTACTTGAGGACCAATTCTTTCTTGAAAATGTTGGAGAAATGCACTAACAAGTTGTGTGAATGAAGTGATTGATTTATTTGGAAATGAGAAAAAAAATTCCAAGGCCATGTCTTTCAATGTTCTATGAAAATATTTTTCCAAGATTACATCTTCAGAAATGAAATCACTACATAATGCTATAAAAGTTGGCACATGATTGTTAGGATCTCCCTTCCATTGTATTTTCAAATCAAGGTATCTCAATGTTTGGAGGTATGGGTGTTTTGAGAATGAAAAATGAAAAAGGATTTTTTGTGAGGTATTGTGTAGGTTTACCATTTTCATTTTGGTTTAAAGTTAAAAAAATTTGTTGAACTGATGTCACATTTTGAGAAATTTGGTTTATGATTAGATCATTGGGTGATATTTTTTTAGGTTTTGTTGAATATGACTTGAACTAGAGTGAGTGATTAATGGGTTAGTATGTTGTATATTTATGAGGGGTGAAAAACATGTAGGCTTTATGGGTGAAGTGATAAAACTATAAGAGTTCATGCTTGGAAACCCTAAGCTTGGATTTAGGCCATTGGTATATTGTATGGTTGATGTTATCATTGGAGGTGTGAATGTGGGAAAAGAAGACATACTTATCATAGATGAAACTTGATTTTCTCCTTGGTTTTGAGTATTTGGGAATGCTTGAGCACAACTAGTGACTATAGCGATGTTAGCATCTACTGTGTGATATAGACTATGCAACACTTATTTTCCTTGAGAATAATTTATCAAATTTCTAAGGTTGTCCACTTGATAGGAACCATCTCTCTAGCTCAAGGTTTAGTGCTTAGAAAGTCTTGAAGACCTAGATTCTTATCCAACTGTCTTATTTTTTCCCCAAGAACATGAGCCATAGTGGTCTCTAACTCCACATAAATATTAGGCTGTAAGGAGGTCATAGGTAATGTGGGGTGAGGAATGGAGTCAAAAATGGATAGGGTGGAGGAAATACCTTGTGTGAAAGAGTTATGGGACTCAAGCTCCACAGTGGATGTGGTTATAGTGGGGGATTCCTTAAGTATTAAAATATATCTCACAGTGGTATTAGTAGTAGGCCATGAGGTAATAAAGCTCATATGAGCTTCAAAACACTTTAAAGATAATCCTACTATGAAGGAAAAGTAGAGGATAGTAAAAAAAAACAAATAAAGTGTAGAATCAAAAAGTAGAACCTCATAGAAGACATAAAGGTAAGCTTATTATCCAAATATGAGTGAAATTTGACTGGTCTAGGGCATACTATTCCCTAGAATGGCAAGGTATTTTTGTTGAATTTAAAATTTGGATGTGTTATTCAGTGTTTAAGTATCTTATTTTGTGATTGTTCAAATCTGACACTAAATAAACTTCTAGATTTTAAAAGAATTATGATTTTGTAATATGAAAGACAACTATGCAAGAAATTTTCACAAATCTTAACCAATGAATTCACATGAAAATGAAATTTTTAGATTGTAAAGTACACAAACTTAATGATCATAACTTGACAAATTTGGAAATTGAAAATGTTCTATGTTTTTGCAACAATAACAATGCACTTTTTCCACTTTTCACTATATTCCAATGCCTAAATGAGTGTTTTGAACACTTTTAGATTTTATTTCAGATTTTGTATGACCTAATTTAGAACTACCAATGCAATTATGAACTACATATACTTTGTAATGACTTAAATTAACCCTATATATGTATTTTTGATGTAAAATGTAATACAAAATTTCAATTAATTTTATGACAATTATGTATGCACTAATGATGAATGCAAACAATATAAAATCTAATTCAGATATCAAAAGGTTTTAAATGTTTGAAATAGTTAGGTTCACAAAAAAAATTGATTGGGAAATGGGATCTAGTTCTTAAATCACACTTATCCCAATTTTTTGTTTGAAGGATTAGAAATTATCTCAAATCCACTTGACTACAAAACTCAATAGGAAGAGAAGAAATGGTGGATTGGGGTTCTAATCCTTGTGAGTGTTTTTGTTGGGATATTTTTGCAATGTTGTGATTGTTAGTTGAATTTTTTTGAATGATGCAATGAACTAACTATGTAAAATATGAATTTAATACAATAGTTTATTATGAATTATAAGAAATAAAATACAATTGGTCAAAAATAGAATCCAAAAATGCATAAGGAAAACACAAAGGAACCTAGGATATAAATTTAAGCTTGAATTGGCTAGTCTAGGGCATAGTGCACCCTATATTGTCTTCCTTTTTTGCAAGACCTAAAATATAGGCTTGAGGTCCCTAGTCTTTATCTCTTACATTCTTTCAAGGGTATTATGAGAAATTCATATATTGATGATAAAATCCATTTTTTGTGTCTTCACAACTTGTAGGCTTGAATATATGAATGAGAAATTATTACTTTATCTTCCTCCAATTATCTTTACATCTAAAAACCTACACACATGGCAGAGGGGGAAGGGTTGTTCCATATAGGGGCTTGTCTAATTTAAACCTCATTTTGGTATTTCTACCTCCACAATGGTGGTAATGATATGAAAAGAGAGTTTACCCTTGATAGGGAAAAGACTAAATGATAAACAAGTAAGGAGTTGAATAATGCTACAACTCATCACTCAAATCAGCATTCCTTGATGGAATGAAGTCATATACTCATCACCTTCAAGGAGAATTTGATAGCTTGATTAATTCTCATAAGTGTTAATTCTCACATAACCTGAACAAACTTACATAAAGAAATGTTTGATTCTTGATAGGAATAAATTATACTAAAATACTGATAAATCTACTCTTCTACTCTTGAGTGCTTGTATAATAATTTTAACTACTTCCTTGGTCATGTTAGGATTAAATATGTGAAAATGACTAGTATTTATATATAATTCATCTAATTTATTGAAAATATAATGTCAATAGCCAACAATTCAAATTGGGAATTAAATTAATAAAATACCGACACCAATATATTTTAGTTTGGGCCCAAAAGTGGTGAGATCCCTAGACAATGCCCATTCCTTTTGGGCCACAAAGTGTTGGGGGAAAATATTGAATGCTTGTTTTCATTTCCCTTTTTTTATTTTCTAAAGATGTTTGTAAAATAGGTAATTAAATGCATAATTAGGTCCAGGTACATAGGGGGGCTAAACCTAATGGGAAATTATCAAGGGAAACAATTTACAACTCTACAGATCCCTATGGATGTCATAGAGTTTTCAAATACATATATAGAGGTAGAAGAACAAAACAAAATAACTATGCACTTGACATGGCTATCAGGAGATAAGAATTCAACATAAGTCTCCAAGATACCTAAGACTCTTTATAGGAGTGATTTTTAGCAAGACATAAGTCATATTATTAAATTGTTAAATAAGGTGTCTAGATCACAAAATTTAGGTACACTTGAACCCTTGATGTATTCTATTATAAAACATGTGAGGAATTGGAAAACCCTAATCCATTGGTCATAATAAATTAGTGACTTCATTCATGGGTAGGTGATATTTTTGTAAAATCAAGGATGCTCTTCATATCCTCATATTTCATTTATTCATGTGAAATCAAGGTGAAACTACAGATAGTGTAATAAGGTATTATGGAAGTTGGTATATCCAATTTCCTAAGTTCACATATATAAGGGTTCAATGGTTTACAACAAAACTATAGATGATGCCAAGATACCTGATGGATAATGTTCTCCGATTTGAATTCTCAAGAAAAATCATAAAATCCTAAGAGTATTTCTTTAATTCCCATAAGAGAGGATATATAAAATTACCCATGCACATAGGGGGTTATGAATGGTATGTGCTAAAGAATTCTAATGGTGTAGAGGATTAGCTAGTAGCCCTTTACAACCATTTTAATTTGAAATTCCAAGGTATGAACCTAGAGGAAGGCTTCATAATCACATCAACAAGAAAATTGTGCATGATTCCCACATGGAAAACTTATTGAATGACTATGAGGATGATCATCAAGTTATAGATAGGTTATACTAGAGGTTGAAATTGAAATAAATGAGGACTCTTGGAACCCATACCATTCCACCATAAATCAAACAAGACTATGAGAAGATTTAGATCCTGATGTATGATGCATAGCAGATTTTTTATCAACCCATCCAAGACCAAGACTAGAATGAACTTGAAGTAACTTCTTTGAATGTAATTATAAAACCTATTATAGATGCAAACTAGAGATGGATAGATAGTTATATGCATGAATTAAAGGAAAAAGGAATTACTATTACCTAACCTAAGGAGGGTAGGAAGAGAAAACAAAATACCATGGAGGAACCTAATTAGGATGATTTGATGGGGAATAAGAGGAAGGTCATAGAAAATAAAAAATTGAGAGAGATGAAGTAAGAGGAAGTGTTGGATCATCTATCTAGGGAGTTTATGTGGTGATAAAACTAGAGGGTCCCAATTCAATAAGAATTTGAATATGTGCAAGAAGAATTCATGGATGAAGAAGACAAAGCTATTGCAGAAATTACCAAGCATGAAGATGAAGATGTAGCAGTGATAAAGGACCTGATTTCAGAGGATGAAGATATTGAGTTGGTGTCAAGATTGGATGAAGAGATGATCAAAGATGAATTGATCTTGGAGATTTGCAAAGAGTTGAAGAAATATGGAGGTAATTTGATAGAAATAGTGTATCATTTCTTTGTTGTGCTAATACTTTGGATAGGGAAAAATTTAAAGATCAAGGTGCAGCAAATTGAAGAGGGACAAAAGGAGATTGAGACATATCAAGGCATGAAGAAGTAGGTTCCAAGTGGCAAGATGAAATGGAAGCAACTTGGCATAGACCAACTCAAACCAAAAGTGAAGATGAAAGTTGTTTTAGGGCAAAGATACTACAAGGAAGAGAATTTATTGATCCAAGAGGACTTGGAATTATTTTTGGCTAGGGAGAATGGTGCAGGTGCACCCTTGCAAGATCATCCCTCCATGAGGAAAACTTGGGATTTTGACTTGGTATTGTTGATTCCATGTTGAAATAAGGTCTATTAGATCATTTTAAAATTTTTTATGCCTTAGATAGTCATTTTAAGGTCATTTGGGGCTAAAATGTAAAAGTTGCACAAATTGACAAAATGTTGTCAATGCAAAATTTGTAAAATCCAACAAATTGCAAAATTAAGGAAGGTGAAGGGCTAGGAAGTTAAGGAGTTAGTTTTAGGAATTGTGTTTTCTTTATAAAGGAATTTTGAACCTTCAAAACTCTCGAGAAAGGTTGGAGGATGTTGAAAGATTGCAAAATTGAATAAAGAACACTATTTTAAGTTAGTTTTCTACATTTTTATGTGTTAAAGGCAATTGTATAGCCTTATTTTGTACATAAACCCTCCAATCCTCCATTTTATGTTGAATCCCTTTGAGTATCCTATAAAATTAATTTTATTTCATTTAAAATCATTTAATTTTGTAAAAGTTATTGATAAATTTGTCCAGGCGGGTGAAAACATTGAATTAGGGTCACAGTTAGTACTAAAAATTGTATTTATCCTAATTTGACCATGGAAATCTGCTACAAATTGGTGGGCAGTTGGTTATTGATGTATACTAATAGATTTTATAAGTGGCAGGGTTTAAGGATAAAGGTTTGGGTTGATTTAATAAAGCCCTAGGACTATATAGAGTGGGAAAATTCTGGAAATGGCTCGTGGACAGTCAACAATTTGAATTTTGATTAAGAAAAAGGTATACTCTTTTGGTGATAGTTATTTTATAGGTTGTGTTGGTGTATTTGAAACCCATTTTTGATAGGGTTTGGTGAGTTTGTAATTGATGGAGTCCATTCTTGATACTGTCTTGTGATGACAGTCTTATAACAGTCATGTTTTGGAGTGAACAATGAGGGTTTTGAATAGGTGTTTGTTGATATATCATGTATAAAGAATGGGAAGTGGTCTAATATGGTTGTGCAGGTATTTTTGCATATGTTGATGCCTTTGTAAAATTGAAATGAGCTTGAGAAGTTGGAGTTACTTGTTTATGTGGTCTTAAAAGGCCTAATTGTTGATTTGAGATAGTCTATTGTGTAAGTTCTCAAGTTTGAGTTGTTTAAGTTTGGGAATTGGTTTTGAATAAGTTATTTGATGTTGTTTAAGGTCTTTTGATGAAAATTCAAGTGATTATGTGCCTTATTCTTAGTTTTATGGTTTTGATTCAAGAGTTTGGTGAAGGAAGATTGAGTCCTAATTGCAAGGATAACAAGAATTGATTCAATTTTTGAGTTGAGTTTTGTTAAGTTGAGTTGTGAATCCTCTTTCATTGCATCAAATCCAAACCAAATTGATTGGAAAACTAAAAAATATCTCTACTAGGGCATCATATTTATCTACTCTACCTAAAGCATAAGATCTTTCATATACAAATCCATATGTCATGCAAAAGGTTTATGCTAGAGGAAAAATTGTAAGAGTATCTATGTCATAACTGAAAACAACAATATTTTCCTCCCCACCCTTAGTCAACATATCGATGATGATGGAAACTTGGTTTAATCATAGATGGAGGGTTCATAAAGAGCAACCCAAAAAATGTAGCTTAGAGTCAACACAACATAAATAACACAAGAAAGTATTCTACAAATATGATTCTTTATTGAATTGGAAATCTTACATGCAATATATGCCTCATGGGTGAATAAACAAGGCTCACAAGCCTGTCGCAAGGTCATTCAACATTACAAATAGTCAAAGGCCTTATTATAGTCCCTTAGAGGGGTGATGCAAAATTCTTAAACTCTAATCCTGAAATCTAAAACCAACTACTGATGATTGATTACAATGAACTATAGATGCTTTTAAATATGATTATCCAGCTCCACCAAAGGTCCACATTGGCCACAAGGGTTTACAAAACCTCATGAATGATCACACATGAAGGTCAACCTTAAAACATGAAAGATAATGCTTCATGAATGAAATAAATTTTGAATCTCCAAGATAGATCCCACTAGACCCAAGATTCTTGTATGATGTCCCATTAAGCTTTGCACATTCTCGAATAGGTCCATGCTAAGAAATATAGACCAAGTCGGCCCCAACTTCTCTAACTCTATATTATAGTGAAATTATGAGAGCAATAAATTTTTGAAAACAAATGCAAATGATCTTAAATGTGGATATGTTATAGATGACTTCATATAGATGTTATATCCTGCTTTGTGAGCTAAGAAATGATAATGTGGTGAAATGTGGAATGAAATACTAAAATTTCTACTGAATGAAATGTAAGAAAAGAATTTTTTTTGGTTGATACAAGATTATTGTACAAACAAGGATTCTCCTGCATCAGACACTTAGGGTCAAAAGAAAAGTGAGTCCCTCACTTTCCATGGCTAAGAGGAAAACCAAGATGATCCACCTCGGTCTAATAAATCTAAGATGATTCTTCCACTAGTTTTCCTTTCCACTTCACCAAATATTCTTTGTACTACTTGTTTCTATTTTTCCTTCTGGTTCTGGTATGCAAAATTTGCTCAATATCCTCTGGTAGTTGATGTGGTATTTGCTCCTAAAAATATACTTCACTGCTACTATTAGTTGACTATCCTTCGTGATACTCATAAATGTATACAACATTTAAAATAAGTGATATAACCAAATGTCTCTTTTAACTCCACTTCATACACATTTTCGGAATCAAACTTCCTTAGAATCTTACATAGTCCAAATTTCCTCATCTTCGGCTTATTTTATGTTCCAACTGGGAATCTCTCCTTCCTTAGATACACCACAACTTCATCGCCTACAAAAAACTTTTTATGTCTCCTTTTCTCATATTCCTTCTCATAGTTATTGTTCATGTCTTCAAAATACTTCTAGACCTATTTGTGCAATGTCTCCATGAATCTTACAAACTCTTCTACTTTTACAGTCCTCTTGTTCTCCATATCGATGTCTCTTAACTCTACAACTCCTCTAGGATGTACTCTTGTTATAATATCAAATAGTGTTTTCCTTGTACTCTTTTCACTAAATTATTGTATGAAAATTATGCTTGTGGTAGAACTATGTCCCAATTTATTGCCTTATCTCCAACCAAACATCTTAACAAGTTACCCAAACTTCTATTTACCACTTTTGTTTATCCATCTTTCTATGGTTGATATGCAGAATTGAACTTCAAGTTTTTCTTCATCTTCTTCCACAATGTCCTCCAAAATTATCCAATGAACGTGGCATCACTATCTAGAACTATGCTCTTAGGTAAGCCATGCAATCTAACAATCTCCTTAAAAAATAGGTCAACAACATGCACGCCATCATTAGTCTTCTTGCAAGGAATGGAATGTTCCATTTTAGAAAATTGTTCTACTACTACCATGATAGAATTATATCTTCTCTATGTTCTTGGTAATCCTAATATGAAATCTATGCTTATATTTTCCCAAGGTCTCTTCGATACTGTCAAAAGTTTATACAATCTAGTATTCTGACTACTCCCTTTTGCTACTTGACAAATTCTACAACTTTGAACATACTTTCTGACATCCTTATAGATCTATGGAAAAAAATAGCATTCACTCACCAAAGCTACCATCTTGTCCATTCCAAAATTTATTGCTAGTCCTCCACTATGTTTCTCCTTAATAAGATTCTCCCTCAGTGAACTCCTTGGAATACACAACTGATTTCCCTTGAACAACATGCCTTCTTGAATGAAATATTTGAACCATTGGCGCTAATCTATCACTACTAGTTCCTTACATTCTCTCCATGCTTGAGAAAAATTTGGATCATCCTCATACATGTGATTCAGTTCTTCACAACCCAATTCTTCTACTCTAATTTTTTCAGCAAATTCCTTCTCCTACTCATTGCATTTGCACCTTTGTTTGCCTTTCCACTCTTATGCTTCAACACAAATGTATAACTCTACAAGAACTCAACCCATCTCATGTGTCCTTGATTCAACTTCCCTTGACTATTCAAATACTACAAAGCTCGATGATCTATATAGAACACAAACTTCTTACGCAACATGTAATGTATCCACTTCTTCAAGGATTGAATTATGGCATAGAATTCCTAATCATAAACTAAATATATTATTTTGTATTATTCAAATTCTCACTAAAATAAGTGATAGAACTTCCTTTTTGGCTCAATAATACTCCTATTGAATTTCCACTTGCATCATAGTCAAATTGAAATACCTTGTCAAAATTAGGTAATGCTGACACTATTCACTCTATCACCTTTTTCTTCAATAATTCAAAAATTCTTTGTGTTTTGGATGTCCACTTAAAATCTTTCCTATCTCCTCTCATTGTCTCTTTCATAGGTGTACAAATGCTACTAAATATTTTGATAAATTTCCAATAGAAACTAGCAAATCCATTGAATTATCTTACTTCTCCAATGTTTACTGGTTTAGGCCCTTCAACCATTTCTCTTAATTTCTTAGGATCTATCTTCAATCCTTCAATAGAAATGACAAATCCTAGATATACCAACTCTATCTTCATAAAGCTACACTTCATGATATTAATTAAAAACTTATCTTCTCTCAACCTCCACAATACTTGTCTGATGGTCCACAAATGTTCTTCTCTAGTCTTGCTAAAAATTAGAATATCATCCAAGTAAACAATAAAAAACTTACCCAATAATTTCTTTAGTACCTCTTTCATCAATCTCATGAAGGTGTTAGATGCATTGGACAATCCAAAAGGCATTACTAACCACTCATATAATCCTTCATTATTCTTAAATGCAGTATTCCATTCATCTCCTTCTATGATTCTAATATGATGGTATCCACTCTTAAGATAAATCTTTTTGAAATACTTTTCTCCACTCAAATAGTCCATAATGTCATCCATCCTTGGCAATGTAAATCTATACTTGACAGTGATCATATTGGTTGCTCTTGAATCTGTACACATTTTCCACTCTATCTTTCTTTGGTGCAAGTACAACAAGTACCACATATAGACACTTAAAAATGACCTAGGCCTGCAAGCTCCATTTTTACCACTATCGTCCTAGCATAATTATGACATTTAATTATGTCCTTGGTCCACATTCGACTATTGATTAAATAATTCATAATTATTTAATTAATTCATGTCTTTTTATTCTTCATGATTATTAAATAAATAAATTATATTTATTTATTAAATATGTCATTAATTGTCTAAGTCTTCCCTTAATTAAATAAATTGCTTAATTTATTTAATCACCCTTCTTCAGTCATTTCTTCCTAATTATTAAATAAATAAGTTTTATTTATTTATTTAATATGTCACTAATTGTCATAATTAAATAAATTAATTTATTTAATTATTAGTCTTATTTGCTAAATTAAATAATTAAATTTAATTATTTAATTGCCAAATTTGATATTCCTCTCATTTTAAATAAATTAAATTATTTAAAATGTCATCTCATTCTTAACTGCTCATTTTGGTAAATAATCTCAAAATTGATTATTTATTATTTCACTCAATTCACATTTGGAATTAATTTAGTTCCAAATTGGTAACTTTCCTCCAGAAATCAAGTGATCAGGAAGATTCTTGATCTTTCCAAAACTGATCTTTAGTCCAATCTTTATCTTCTTCATTTTCGAAAATCTTTATTTTTGAATTAATTTCCTCATTTATTCTCCACCGCTGATTTGATTCTTTGAGATGACATCTTGACTGCTCGATTGATAACTTTGCCCTAACCCTGATTAGGGATTATCATATTTAATCTTGTCCATTGATTTTAGGTCTCTGTCAGAAGTCAATCTCATCCGTCCATTCAAAATGGCATTTTCTATAAAATGTTATTTTTCTCTCATTTCTAGAGTACGCACATAGATTACAATATTCTGGCATATTAATACTTAGATTAATTTAGCATTTTAGAGTCATTTTGTCATAGACATAGGCATAGGCATTTAGATTCAAATCCTTCAAAACTTGTGTAGGTCTTCATCAAGGATTGCTCACAAGTTGAATCTGAGGGCAACACAAATCAGCAGGTTAGAAGGTACTATCAAGGTGAATCATGGAAACTCCTACGAATGAAAGGTATATTTGTTGTTTTTTTTAGTTTTCATTGTTCTTGATAGGTCTTTGGGTTTATTTTATATACTTTATTGATTGATGAATCTAATCCAAAAATTTACCCTTAGTTATGTTGGTGAACCCGACATTTTGTAGAAAAAATTGTGTTTTTCTTGTTTGTTTTCACTGTTTTGTAGGTTACAGCCAAGAAGTCACACGAAATCCCGTCACCTTCTTTTGAGCACAGAAAAATGGACGTATAAAATATTTAAAAAAAAAATCTAGGTTTTGTAGATCTCAGAATCAGTTTTCCAGAATTTTAAATGATTTCAAATTTTGTTACGATTTGAGAAAGTTATGGCTATTTTAGTGATCGCTATTTTTTAAATTTAGCTTTTAAAACCCACGTTTTATTTTTCCTATAACATTTTTTTTGTGCCGAATCTTGAAAAATACTTTCTGGGTTTTGAAGATTTTCTTTTTGGCTTTCCATAGATATCTACGCTTTAAAATTTAATTAAGTTTTGAGAAAGTTTGGCTGTTTTAATTTGCTGCTGTCATTAAATTTTTATTTATTTTTGGTTACTAATCATTGTTGGCAGCATTTGGCAGTTACCTTTTGTGGGTCAAAGGAAAAATTTAAACTCCTAACTTGTGGTTTGTAGGTTTGAATGTCGGAGAATGAAAAATAAACATTGTTTCTGTATTTTTCTTAGAGTAGTACACATTTTATTTTGGTTCTATTAAAACGAACCTTTGTTTACTATGTCTGAATGTGTTTGCAAAATGGTAGGTAAGTATGCTCTCAACTTGTGAAAACTCAGTGACCAGAAAACTAGACCCGTTTTTATCTGATTTTAACCCCATGACTTAGTATATCGGAGTATCCTCTCCCCTTGCACTTTCGGACGATCTTGGGTGTAAGAGAAATGGTTACTAACTCTAGAAATTGGGTCTGCCTGGGGATTTCATCACCCCAACATGACTCAAACCTGCAATGGAGCTAAGGCCAAGCTACCCCCGACCGGTATATAAATGTGAATCTTAAGGAAAAACCTAAGATTACGAGTGCGGATGTGTCATACGGACAAAGTAGTACTCCCTTAAACCCTGTTGAGCTTAACCTCTTCAGGCTGGAGTGCCACTTAATTGGTGATTAATCTCTTGCCCCATGTATGGCCACTCGAACGGGGGTCCCGAATTAAACACCTTTGTGTAGTAAGCCAAAAACCTTCTATTCGCTAGCACAGCACCGGTCGGTGTGAAGGCATCCACACTTTCATAGTCTTTAGTAGAGGTAATCAATCTGCCATGGGAGTTTCATGGGGTTGGAAACTTGGTTGGCCTGAGAAGAGAGTGCACTGTAAGGGGGAGCTCGTGCAGCCAAGCTTCTGAATTCACATGCTACAGATATACGGTTGGGAAAACCCACATGGAATCTAGCGAATATTGTCCTGGCCTAACCATAGGATTGTACTTGTCTCATGTGTGCTTGTTGACAGTCAAAATATTGTGTGTGTAAGTGTTTTATGGATACTGAAACAAACCAAACAACGGTCAAACATCTAGAAACAACCAAGTCAAACATTGGACCTTTTCTGACCCATTTCACAACATGAACTTGCAATCTTCTATGAACATGTCATCTTCATCACAAAACATTTTTGAGCCATTAATAAAAAGAGACCAGAATGGATGAGTATATGTAGAAGACTTAGAAGCTGTAGTACAAAACCCTGATATAGCCTCCTTTGTAGAAAACTCAATCTTACAAGACCCTCAAAGGTATCTAGCCATGCATTTGGACCAAGGGGATAAGTTACCACAAGACTTTGTCATAAATACTTTGCCACCTCCATCCGTCTACCCTCACCATCAACAATCACTTAACACCATCCATGACATTAGTCCACAACAAACATCCATTAATCAGCCTTATCCTAACTTTGACAAGGGAAGTCAATTGTCCGCTAGTCCATTCCATGTCTCCACATCATATGCTAGTCCTTCACCTATTAATCCCATCCAAGTCTGCATCCCTTATCAGCAATCTACCAACTCATGTCAAGTCCCCACATCATACCATACTAATCTGGTCCAAGTCTCCATGTCCTATTTCAATCAACCTTACACCAATCTAGTCGAAGTCTCCATGCCATATCCTTGTCCTTCAATAATTCATCCAATCCAAGACTCCATGTCCTATCCTTGTCCCTCACATGCTAGTCCAGTCCAAGTCCCCATGTGCTATCCTAGTCCTTCATATACTAGTCCAGTCCAAGTTCCCACGTCCTATCCTAGTCCTTTGGTCATTAATCATTTTCAAGTCATCCCCTCACAAGCCACATCTAGTCATGAAAATTATGTCATTACTCAAAGTCAAATCCCATTTAATAAACTTGAGGATACATGTCAAAATGAAAGTCCAAAGCATGACCTTATAATGTCACCCTCATGTCAAGAACAAGGTAGTCCATCCCATGACCCTATCTCAAAGTCCATTCAAGATGTCCTTCAAAATAATCACGACATCCAAAACACACATATCCTTAACAAAACTTCCATTTCCAATTATATCATCTACGACAACCCCATCTTTGACCAAGACCCTATTGTTGACCAAGAAGTCCAAAACTATCCACTCCTTGACCTTTACGCCATTCATGATCAAACACTTGCCGACCCTATACAAGCCTCGACTATTGACACTTGCCACGATGAGACACTTGCCTTCATGGGACACATAGACAATATTCCTCCAGAACAAGAATCTTCCACTAGGGACATGCTTGCATATGATCAAGTTATAGCTAAAATCATTGGACTCTATGACACTAAACATAATGATGGCTTCGACATTGCCTTGGAAGCACCAACAGAATCATCTAAACTTGACATGTCACATGATTAGACCAAAGATATCAGTCAGGAATATGTCTAGCATGACAATGAAGCTAAGACACTTTATCAACTAGGGTCATCTATCTTTGTCAGAGTAGGCTTTCTTGCAGACAAAAATATTACAAGTGATAGTGTCCATAGACATCATGATGGGTTAGCATCTTGCTTTCAAAACAACAAATACCCCATCACAAATAGAATTTGTCAAAGCATGCAATATCAAGGCAAAGGACTAGGCATACACAAGTAAGGCATTCTAGAACCAATATAGATTTAGGCAAATTACAGACATCAAGGTCTTGGCTATTCCTTAGTTAATAAATCAAATGATGTCAATGGAACCTCCTCGATATTGGGGGCAACTTTGTCAGATACAAATGTCAAAATAGAGTCCATGAGAAATCCTTATCATAAGGTTGTTGCCATCACCCCATCCACCCACACCATAAACCATTATTCTCGACATCTTAAACCTCCCCTTTGGGACCAACAAAAACAAAAGTCTTACAAGTCAAAAGATCAAAATCAAATGTCAAAGGCCATTGAATCAAACAAAAGGAAAAGTGGACAAATGAAATTAAAATGGATCCCAAAGAAAGATGGATCAAACAAAGACACCAAGTCAAATACAAAAGTCAATCACAATGTGGAGCCACAAGACAAGAGGACTCTCACATACAATAAATGTCCACCTCTTTCAAAATGGTCATCAAACAAGGCATCCAAAACTGTTGGTTCCAAACACCATCCCTCCAAAATCCATCATCCACAATCCCAAGTTTGGAAAATAAAAAGTCATTCATCCAAACATCCAAACAATCTTTCCACATCTGCCATCATTCATCATAACCCTACATCTCATCTAAAGTCCAAAAATATCACGTCACACATCCGTCACATCTTGGCAGCAACTCTTTACCGCAAGGACTCTCATGGCACTCTATCGTGATATGCGTATTTTGATAAGGCCAACTCTAGTATTGGAAAGGATCACAATGACATCAATCAGTTGTATACAAGCGCTATGATCCTGACAAGATAACTACTTCAGACAGGACATTATTGGCATATCATAGCACCAGTCTCTACATCGGCACTGTCAATGGATTCAGAACAGTCAATGGTCATCTAAAGCATCCAGGCTATCTGCAATATCAAAAATACAAAAAAAAAATCAAAAATCAAAAAATCGTCACACTGATGAAAACCTGGCAAACAGGCATCTTGGTGACACCAAAAATCAAAAAGTCAAGAAAATAGTAAAGAGAAAAATTTCATCCAATGGTGAAAACCTCGAAAATAGGCACCCTAGATAAGTACCATGATGAAAACCTGACAAACAGGGGTCATGTGTAAAATAAATCGTCTATGTGGAATTTTATACTTGGGGGAAAGTCGTCTCATTTTCCCATGCCTTCCTCATGGCATTGACGTCCATCTAAGCCCTATTATTTCCATGCATTTTCCCACTACCTTGTCTTGACATAAAACTAGCACACATAAATCATGCTTTGGGAAAACTCTTGACATGTCTATCCTTCGGTCATACACGATTCACGAAACATCATGTCATTGACCGTCATAGTCTTATTGTCCTTGTACGACATAGTCCTTGAAAATCATATGACAATTCCATTAGTCTCATGTCTCCTGTCTTTTACCAAGGCCACCCCCTATCCTTTCATGCCTGTCACCTATCTTGGCTTTCCCTTGTCAAATGGTCTAAGGATAATCATCATCCCATCTAGTCCTAACCAAGTCATTCCAAATGCAAAAAGTCTAATCCATACAAGCATATTATCCAAAATTTTACTTGATTGTGTTCCTGGCCCAACTTTAGACCTCCATACTTTCGTCACATTATCGTCATCATCCTCACGTTGTTTCAGGATGCGTCCTTCCCACATGAAACAATGTTGTCATCACCTGTCAATTGTTATTCAGCTTGACTAGGGGAACAATCATGTTTGTCCTTGGATTCTCATGTGTAGGCAATAGTCATATGCATTTGTCATGATCCTCTTAAACATTAAAAACCAAAAAAATCATAAAGCCACAAAAAGACAAAAACATCATAAAATGTCCTGAAAAAAGACCAAAAACATCATAAAATGTCCTAAAGAAAGACCTAAAAATCATAAAACGTCCTGAAGAAAACACAAAAAAATCCAAATCAATGTCAAAATCCTAAAAATGGGGTCAAAGTAAGTCATTTCAGTCAGTCCATGTCATTGTCAAACTATATTGTCTCTGCACATTTGCTACGTAGGAAAGGCCATCAGTCAATGAGTCCCTGAGAAATTAGGTCAGTCCTTTTAGGTGTCCAAATAAAATCATGGTATTTGTCACAATCGTCACATCGGTCAAATAAGTCAGACATAGTCAAACTCTAACACAAGATAATCATTCAAAACGTCAACGTCAAAATTGGTCAAAATCAGACAACATAAGCCAATCAATCATACACTCAACATCAGTCAACTTGCCAAAACATATTAGTCAAAACAATGTCAGTCTCGTCACTCTTTGGTCCTCTTCAAGATGTGTCCTTGGATTTGGACCTCGTCAAAATGTCTTTTTCCTTTTTCAGGATGTGTCCTTCCTGACAATAGGCCCCATCAAACTGTCAACACTGTCAAATTGGAAAAACCCTTAAACTGTCCAAACTATCAAATCGACATGAAATCAATCTTTGGTAAACAAACATTAGCAAACAAAATAAAATGGTTGTTAATCTTTCTGGTCTTTCTTGTCTTATATTTTGACTATTTTGTCTATTTTTGTCTGTTCTTTTACTGTCTTTTCTTTTTGGTCATGTTACTAGCTACCTCGAGGATGTCCCATAAAGGATTTAGAGGTGCGATGACTTATCGTGGCCTATTTTATTTTCTTTGACTGTTGTCTGTGGATTGTCTTGACAAAAAGACTGGGGCAACATGACCCTTAGTATGAGTTAGGACATTCCTTGTCTGGGACTATCTATTTTTCAAGTGGATGACCTTGCACACCTTGGTCTATGTCATACCATTGTGTTTGTTGTCCATTTGTGTCATTTTTACCACCCAATGATGATTAAGAGCAATAAATATTAAAGTCCTATGGTCAGGCTTTGAAGGATTTGGTCTAGGAACTAACATGCATTTCCTTTTGTCTTATCATCTTCTCTCGCCCATCTCATATAGGCATTGCATCCATATCATCATCCATATCTTTTGCACTAACATTTCTTTGTTCTTCATATTCCAGTCTTCTCATTAATTTCGAGAGCACACCCATGTTCTTGGAACCCATCTTTCCTCTCGAGGGGGCATACTGTAACCCTCCTCATCATTCTTCCTCATCTTATTTTGCACTAGGGCATATTTGTGACTTATCTTCTTTGTCACAACGTGACATGCTACATTATGACAAAGAGGGGCAAAATGTAGACACTTAAAAATGACCTAGGCCTGCAAGCTCCATTTTACCACTTTCGTCCTAGCATAATTATGACATTTAATTATGTCCTTGGTCCACATTCGACTATTGATTAAATAATTCATAATTATTTAATTAATTCATGTCATTTTATTCTTCATGATTATTAAATAAATAAATTCTATTTATTTATTAAATACGTCATTAATTGTCTAAGTCTTCCCTTAATTAAATAAATTGCTTAATTTATTTAATCACCCTTCTTCAGTCATTTCTTCCTGTTTATTAAATAAATAAGTTTTATTTATTTATTTAATATGTCACTAACTATCATTATTAAATAAATTAATTTATTTAATTATTAGTCTTATTTGCTAAATTAAATAATTAAATTTAATTATTTAATTGCCAAATTTGATATTCCTCTCATTTTAAATAAATTAAATTATTTAAAATGTCATCTCATTCTTAACTGTCAGCTCATTTTGGTAAATAATCTCAAAATTGATTATTTATTATTTCACTCAATTCACATTTGGAATTAATTTAGTTCCAAATTGGTAACTTTCCTTCAGAAATCACGTGATCAGGAAGATTCTTGATCTTTCCAAAACTGATCTTCAGTCCAGTCTTTATCTTCTTTATTTTTGAAAATCTTTATTTTTGAATTAATTTCCTCATTTATTCTCCACTGCCGATTTGATTCTTTGAGATGACATCTTGACCGCTTGATTGATAACTTTTCCCTAACCCTGATTAGGGATTATCAGATTTAATCTTGTCTATTGAATTTAGGTCTCTTTCAGAAGTCAATCTCGTCTGTCCATTCAAAATGACATTTTCTATAAAATGCTATTTTTCTCTCATTTCTAGATTACGCACATAGATTACAATATTCTGGCATATTAATACTTAGATTAATTTGGCATTTTAGAGTCATTTTGTCATAGACATAGGAATAGGCATTTAGATTCAAATCCTTCAAAGCTTGTGTAGGTCTTCGTCAAGGATTGCTCGCACGTCGAATCTGAGGGCAACACAAATCAGCAAGTTAGAAGGTACTATCAAGGTGAATCATGGAAACTCCTACGAATGAAAGGTATATATATATTTTTTTTAGTTTTCATTGTTCTTGATAGGTCTTTGGGTTTATTTTATATACTTTATTGATTGATGAATCTAATCCAAAAATTTACCCTTAGTTACACCACACATGGGATTAAACTTTCTCTAATCAATCCTTTCTTCAACAACTCTTGTATTTGTCTGTTCAATTCTGAATTCTCTGCTAGTGTCATTATATGTGTTGCCTTGTTTGGCAAACATTCTCTTGGTATTAGTTCTATGTGATGAGTGATACTTCAGACTAGCGGTAAGCTATCTGGTACATTCTTTGACATAATATCTTCATACTCTTCTAACAATTTTGCTACTTTTTCATTCTTTGTGGTAGGGTTCTCTACCTCCATACCATTTCTTTTCTTTGGAATGAATGCAAAACACGTTTTCATGCCTCAATCCATCCAAACATTTCCTTCCATCTACCAAACATATTCTGGTAGTACTACACAATTTGGTCTTCTCCTCTTCCTCTAATGGTATCAACTTAATTCTCTTTCCATTTGAAGTCATAGTATATGTATTTCTTCTTCCATCATGAATTATTTTCTTATCATATTATCATGGTCTTCCTAATGGTAAATGAAAATCATCCATAGGGATAATATCACACAATACTTCATCTCTATATGATCCAATATGAAATTTCACCAAACATTGCTCATTCACCAATATCTTATGCTCATCTTGAATCCATGCTATCCTATAGGGGTTTGGATGTTTCAACCTCTCCAAACTCAACTTGGTTACCATCTCTTCTGAAACTAGATTATAAATACTACCACTATCAATGATAACTTACATACCTTTACTTTGGACAAGTACATCTTCTTCTGAAAAAAAAAATTCCTTTGTGGTGGTTCCTTAATCACTTCATCATGCATCAAAGCTCTCCTCATCACCAATGACTCAATTTTCTCAAGTTTCCCAACTAAATTAGTTGATTCAACTAATTCTTCATCCACATAAGATGCTCTCTTGGTATGTTTTTTTTCTTTCTAGTACTTCCTTGATGACACTTGGATACTCTATGTCCTTCACCTCCACACTTGAAAAAAGTTCCTCCACATGGTCTTCTCTCAAATCTTCCTTCATCTCTTTGGTATCCACCATTGTGATAAGAATTATGACCTCCTCTATCACTATGGTATAAATTTCTATCTTCTCTTCCTCTGTGGTATGAATTGTGATCCTTCTCTTTGCTCCAATTGGGCTTTACATCTTTGTTCTACTCTGCATTGGGTCTTCTTTCTCCAAATTATAATCCACTCCTTTCGAATCTTCCTCTTGCACTTCTTTGTCTCTATTCAAACCTTTCATTTATCTTCTCTTCCACCTTTAATGAAAATCGATATGCTTCTTCAACTATTTTCATCTTTACAAGGCTCAATTCTTCTTAGATGTTCATTCTCAGTCCATTGATATACCTTGCCACCTTTTCTTTGTTTACTTCACTATTACTAGTTCTGATTATCATCTTGTAGAATTCTTTAGTATACTCTTTCACAAATCTCTCTTTTTGTCTCAGTTTCTGCAATATTTTCAACAATTCTAGTTCATAATTAGCAAGCATTAATTGATGCTTCAACTTTGTCACCATTCTATCTTATTTGATGATTTTATCCTTTCATCTTCTATTTCTATCTAATTAAACTTCTTTCCACCATAAAGTAGCATGAACTTTCAACTTTGTTTTCACAAATCTCACTCTTTCTAGATCTTTAATTTCTTCATATTCAAAGTATTTTACCATTTCATTGATCCAATCAATCAATTCTTTAGGGTTTATATTTCCCAAACAATTTTGAATTTCAATTCTAGGTCACTTACCAATAGATATTTCTTTCAACATCTTCATCTGATTTGATTATTCTTTTTCATTGTAGAGGGCTTCTAAAAATTGATTCACAACATGACCTTCATCATTGCTTTCATCCTCATGCCTATGGTTTAGGCCTCGCCTTCGGCCTTCTTCTACTGCATCTAATTGAAATTGCATTTTGTGCATCATTTCCAACATTTCATCAATTCTTGTTGTGACATTCTCCATTGGAGGTGCTCTCCTCGATGACATATCTCCCCTTGAATTCAACGCAACTGCCTCAACTCAGTGATCTAGCTACAAGGGTTTCATATACCTCACAATCAACGATGAATTGAAAAAAAAATGTAGTCTACCTCAAGTTAATGATATATTCACCACAAGGAATTCCTTTAGGAATTGCATACTCACTTTGATACCAATTGGTGTAGTCATGTATGAAGGGTTTAGAAAGAATAACCCAAACCATGCAGCTTAGAATCAACATAGTGGAAATAACACAAGAAAGTATTTTGCAAATATGATTCTTTATTGAATTGGAAATATTATATACAATATATGCCTCATGTGTGAACAAACAGAGCTCACATGCCTATCATAAGGGCATTCAACATTACAATTGGCCAAAGACCTTATTACAGTCCCTCAGAGGGGTGATGTGAAATTCTTAAAATCTGATCATGAAATCTAAAACTAGTTATTGATGATTTGTTAAAATCAATTAAAAATTCTTTTAAAAATGAATATTCATCTCCAATAAAGTTCCACATTGGCCATAAGGGTTTACAAAACTCGATGAATGATCACACATGAAGGTTAGCCTTAAAACATGAAAGATAATCCTTTGTGAAATGAAATGAATTTTGAATCTACAAGATAGATCCCACTGGACCCAAAATGCTTATATGATATCCCATTAAACTCCACATCCTTTGGAATAGGTCCACAATAAGAAATCTGGACCAGGTTGGCCCCAACTAATCTAACTATGCATTATAATAAAATTATGAGAGTGATAATTTTTTGAAAACAAATACAAATACAAATGATCTTGAATCTGGATATGTTGTAGATGACCTTGTCTAGATGTTATATCCTACTCCACGAGCTGAGAAATGATAATGTGGTGAAATATAGAATGAAATTCTAAAATTTCTACTAAATGAAATGCAAGAAAATAAATGTTTTTAGTTGATACATGATTCCTTTACAATCAGGGATACCCCTACAATAGTACTATAGGTAAAAAGCCTCAACCGACTATTGGTGAAGTAAAAGAGGTTACTATTAATGAAGTAGTCTGAGAAAAGGAGAGATTGGATAGAACAATCTAGGAATATCTATAAAAGAAGAAAAATGTTGTGCAACACCTCTGCCTTCACCAACAATTTTAGTAGAAAGTAAAGATCAAGAGAATCCATTCATCATCGTTAAGATGCCATTGGAAATTCTTTTAGGTGCATCACAATAAGGTGAAGTTAAACATTAGGTTGCAGATTTGGTAATTGAAGAAGAAGCATCACATGAGAAGAAAGATGATACATCAATTGTCAAATTTGAAAAAGTAATAGAGATACAATAATTTCATATTATTTTCAAGGAAGTGGAAGGATAGTCTCTATCCAAGTTTGTTATTTTTGATATGGTCAAAGACCAATCTTGAGGTGATGTAATAAAATATGCCATACATCAAGTACATCAGAAAAAATAAAAGAAAAAAGGAGTGGAGAAGCAGTTATAATTGAATCTTCCCTACCTACTACATCATTGCATGGAGAATAAGAGATTACTATAGAAGTCGAAGCTTCAAGATCCCCTATAAAAAAGGTGTAAAAGAATAAATTAATAAAGGTGTAGTTGAAGAAAGGGATACAAAAGAATAATTTAGGATGGAAAGGTCACCTCAACAAGACATTATGATGGATGGAATTATTGATGAAAAAAAAAATCTAGGAAGAGACAATAAATGTAAGGAGGAAGTAATAAATGAAGGTGTTTTCTTCAAATCACAAAAGGAGAAATTGAATGAAGAACTTCCTAAGGATCAATGTATAGCATATAACATACTTGATTGGTTGGAAAAAAACTACAACCACCAATGTAGGTACAATTAGTTCCTTTATATTTTAGAGACATAATGTAGGAGGTATATTCTCCCAAACACAAAGAAAAAGATAGAACAAAAAATATGCTTGATAGAGATACAACTAGGGCCTAGATGATACATGTTTCCACTCCTATGGGAGATAAAAGTGAAGATGAAGTCACTATTCATGGTTATCGAGTGTCAACAATAAATATTGGGCATACTTTTGGGGAACAAGACATAAAAGAAATGAGTAGTTTTGAGGAAACTACTTCTTTTTTGAGAAAATATAGACAAAAGGAGTTGAAATAAAATATAGCCAAACTCTATAATTCCAATAAGGTATTGGCCCAACCTAGTTAGTCCTTCATAGAAATCCCTCTAAATCCAATGATTATGTCTAGAGACTAGGTAGATGCAATTGAAAATGTAAATAATAATGATAATGATTTAGATGAATGGATTGAAGAAATGGTTATCAAAGGAGAGGAGGTGATAAATATAGCTATTAGGAAATGTTGATCAATGGAAAAGGCAAGTGAAGAAGTTAAAAAAAATGTGAAAACCACCTTACTCAAAATGACATGGAGTTCCAGAGAATGGTAGTTGTGCAAAAAATGGATTAAAAAAGCTATTGGAAGAGAAGATAGAAACTAATGGGGACATCCCAAAACTAAAATCATGGTAACTACAATTGAAAAAGGAGAAATATTTGGTTAAATATGTCATGGAAAGATGGAACCATTATCCATTTTGATAGATAAGATGAAATATAATGATCTAATGATCATATAAACCCTTACCCAATAGTTGAATGACAAAGATGAGATGGGACAAGATGGCATAGAGGTAAATAGTTTAAAGGGTCATTTTATAGAAGTGATGGTTGATATGGTCAATATAAATAACTTTATTACAAAGTATGATAGATGTATATGGAATATGAATGTTGAGATTAAAAATATGGAAGACATACATGGCTAGCAAAATTTCAACTAGAACCATTCTCAAAATATTCCTACATAGAAAATGAATGAATATTCAGAAGCATATAATGGATATAGATTCAAGAAATGGGAAGATTTTTTTATTAAAGAGTTGTCCAAAAATGAGTAATAGTTCTTATTATCGGTTTTGGGGAAGTTTTGCATGCTACTAGAAATGCATGTTACTATAAGTCTAGGCACAAAGAAAAAATCATATTTCCTACAATATTTTGGGACAATTTTATATTTAGCCAAGTCTTATTATTGGTCTGATCACAAGATTTTATAGGAACTTAATGGATTATTCATTATAGGGATTTGTAGAGATTTGGGTCCTACCAAAAGAAGTGATGTTTTGAGGTGATATTGACCAAAGTATATGAATTAATAATAGACATGCTTATGATTCACTCAATTGAAGTAGTGAAGCCCAATTGGTGGATTTATACTAAATTTTTCTCAATGTTGGAGATATTTGACCAATTGAAACAATATCAAGATGCAAAGTTGATTAACTATTTTGGGAGATTAAAGTTAACTACTGCCACTGATAGATTTTCCAAAATGTTGTAAAATATATTTTTTCTAGTTGTTGCCAACAAATAATGTGTGGAAAATTACCATTGGCCACATATACTCTTTACTAGATTTGATATATCTTGTAATATTTATGCTATATAACTAATGTTGAGCATTGAATCTATAAAAGCCCACGGGTCATTTTTTAGGGATCTAAAATTATTCAAACTTATTGAACTTGAGTTGGAGAATTTTCAATCTCATATTCAATTCATGTTTTTGTTCATATTCAGTAAACACTTGTATATATAGAAAAAAATCATAAACTTGCGGTGGATTTCAAATTAATTCCTTATTGTAAATACTACATGGCTATAATCTATTCACTGGTGAAATAATAAAATTGTTGTTCTAACATTGGGTGCATTTGAGACTATTTTACTTGAGAATGAGCTTTCCTTAAAACTTTTGCATTGTTATGTACATATGTGTGAAGAAATCTGGGGAAGTACTAACAGTTCATGCTTCAATTTACACTTTCTTTCAATTTGTATGTTTTCAATATCTAGAAAATATGACTTTCATATGCTTTTCTCTTTCCTTAATATTTTTCATTTTATTTATCAATATTTATTATAAATCACACTTAATTACTATAATTTATGAAGTATTTGATGAAATAATTTTCATTTCTAGTAAATAAGTGTTACATATATTTGTAAGTCCCTTTGTAAAAAATTTAAAATACAAAAAACCTTGAGTGAACCAAGTATGTCAAGACTTGATATTTCCAAGCCTTGGCATTACTAATCCTGAAGTGAATTATTGGTCTTTCAAGAAAGATAGGTTTAGTTGTAGAATTATGTGTGTTTGATCTATGAGTAACATCATCATAAAAATTAGATTATCCTTAAATATAAGGATAATGGCATCACTTGTGTGAAGCATTGAATCCACTACTTGTACCTTATAATTTCCTACTCTTTATATTTATAGATATGGTGGAGGTTAAGCATACAAGATATCACATAGTCTCATTTTCATGGATGTATGACAAGTGTAATTATACCACCATTCAACCAATAGTAACCATTTGATCCAACTGTGTTGGTGATTTGAATCACAATATAATAAATAGGCCCTTACTAAATAATTGACAATTTTTAGTTTGTCAATTTTTGTGACTAATAGGAATAACGCATTTTAAGTTAGGTATCATGGAATTGGAAAAATTCTCACCAAAAGTGACTTGTGAAGATGGGATCACTGTCACTAATAATAGATTTAAGTGTTTCATGGAGATGAAATATAAGGTTGACAAATATTTTGGAAAGAGTGGGGATGGGAAAGGCCATAGAAATGGGGATATTTGGAGAGGAAATCTACCATGCCATAATGATTAGCTTTCATATAGAATTTGTAATCCCTTCAATAAAATCCATTAAAATGAAAATAAAACTTGGATAAGATATTCCAAAACTAGTTCTAAAAGAAGATAATTTATTGAGGCAATTTACTCTTGAAGAAGTAAAGAAGGTAGTATTCTCTTTAGCATCTGAAAAGGCACCTGGTACTGATGGGTTTACTGCTTTGTTCTTTCAAAAATGTTGGGATTTCATTGTTTTTGATTTATGATTGGCATTGGAAGATCCAATGAGAATGAGCACAATTCTTAAGCAATTTAATACAACACACATTGCAATTATCAAAAAACTAAAGGATCCAAATTTTTTTGTAAAATTTAGACCAATATCTCTATGTAATGCAGTCTATAAGATTTTTACTAAGGTTATTTATTTTAGGATTCAACCTCTCATTACAAAAAATATTTCACAAGAGAAAGGAGGTTTTGTTCTAGGAAGAGAAACATCTAAAGGGGCTTTAATAACCAATGAATTATTGCACTCTATTAAAACTAACTTGTCATTTTTCATCATTAAACTAGACATGATGAAAGTATATGATAGAGTGGATTGGGAGTTTTTGATTCAAGTTATGCAAAAGTTTTTATTTTGTCATAAATGGTGTAGATGGATATTTTCATGCATATCAAGGGCTAAATTCTCTATTATTTTAAATGGGAATCCTATTGGTTTTTTCAGTTCCATCCAAGGAGTGAGACAAGGAGATCCTCTATCCCCAATTTTATTTATAATAATGGCTAAATCATTAAGTAGGTCAATTCAAAAGATGCATTCACAAGGGTTATGGCTGGGGGTTGCAATCCCAAATACAAAAATCTCAATGACACAGTCATTATTTGCATATGCTACCACTTTATTTGGTTAGTCCTATATGATAGAAGTTAAACAGGTTAAGAAAATCCTTGATAAATACTCTTTTGCTTCATGATAGAAAATAAATGCCACTAAATCAAAAATATGCATTTTTAATATACAAATGCTTCAATCTCAAGTGTGTTGGTGGAGATGTTAGGTTTTCAAAAGGCTAATCTTCCATGGACATATTTAGGTATTCCTTTTTTCATGGGTACAAACAAAGTTCAATTTTGGTGTAAAATTTTAGAAAGAGTCAAATCTAGAATTTGATCCTAGAAAGCTAGATGGCTATCTTTATTAGGACATACCTTGTTGATTAAATCTATTCTAGCAACAATTCCTAACTACTATCTGGTTGTTTTGAAGGCTCCAAAATGTGTTATCCTTCAAATTGAAAAGCTTATTAAAAACATCTTGTGGAAGGGTAATATAGATGAGAAAATAAAGATACCTTGGGTCTCGTTGGAGAGTATGTGAATGTATAAACTTAGAGGGAGCTAGTATTCAAAACTTATCTGCATGAAATATGGCTCTTGGCGCAAAATTGGTTTGGAAAATGTATACAAAACCCAATTTGAAGTGATGAAAATTAATGCAGAATAAATACTTGGATAGTGAAAGCTTAGCTAGAATCCTCACTAATGCAAATCCTCCAAGTGGATCAGTGATGTGGAATTTTATTGTAGCATGCAAGGAGGTTATTACTCCATACTTATTGTGGGAAGTAAAGAATGGTGAAAATATCCAGTTTTGGAAAGATTCATGGAATGGACACCCCCCTCTAAACTCCATTCCAGAATTGCAATCAGTAGAGAAAATATTATCATTAAGTTGGGGCACTAAATTGAAAGATTATGTTTTATCTTCAAATAATCCAATAGGGATGGTTGTATGGAAGGATTTTTTCTCATCACCAATCTCTCCTACTCAGAAACTTATTTTGTAGAAAGTTATAAGGAATAGGTATGTCTTTCTTTCAAATTCTCTAGATAAGATAATTTGGGCTCCCTCCAAAAGTGGAACTATTTAGTCAAACAAGGCTATAAGTCAATTATTTGTAATGATAATAAAAATCAGTCTCATCGGGCATATTCATTGTGTTGAAACACAATGGTTCTCCCTAAGGTTGGAAGTTTTGCATGGTTGGAATTAAGAAATCAAGTCCTCGAAAGTGATAGGCTAGTTAAATTTGGAATTGAAGAGCCATTTAGGTGTGTGTTATTTCAAGAGGACTATGAATCTATGGATCATCTATTTGTGCATTGCTCAGTGGCCTAGGAGTTTTGGGATTTTATAAAAGGGAAGTTGAGTGTTTCCTTTCCATTATCCAAATCATTGTGGGATTTGTTTACAAGTTGGTCAGTTCTTTATAAATCATCATTATTTGCATGCATATGGAGGGTGGCACCAACAATAGTGATTTGAAGTCTTTGGTGGGAAAGAAATAGGTGGATATTCAAGAAGGACACTTCTTCTATACAAAAAATTAAGATCAAAATTGAGAAAGTTGTTTTAGAAGTAACAGATTCTTATGTTCAAAATCATAAAAAAAGTATCCTCTTTGTTTACAAATTGGGATAGTTGTCTCTTGAAACATTGGGAGTACACATCATTACCTTTCAAAGGTGCTCTTCACTCGCCAATCAATCAAAATATTGATAGAAGCACAATTCAATGGTTGCCTCCTATAAATTTTCAAAAACTCAATTTTGATGGAGCATCAAGAGGGAACCCAAGTTTATCAGGGGCAAGGGTTTGTATCCATAATTGGAAAGGTTCATTAATAGTTACTAAAGCAATAGATCTATCTAATGGAACTAATAATATAATAGAAGCTCAGACACTTTTTCATGGTTTATAGTTAGAAATGAAACTTGGGATACAAAAACTCCATATTGAAGTGAATTCTTTATTAATTTTCAATACTTGTAAGGAAAATAGGATTTTGAACTAGAAGCTTAATTATATACTAAAGAAATTTTGGTTATTGATATCCAAATTTCAAGAAATTAAAATTTCTCACACATATCGTGAAGGTAATAAGTTGGATGACCATCTTGCTAATATGGGTTGTGAGAAATAGGTCCTGGAAGTTTAGGGTGACAATAATATCACTAAGAAGTATCCTCGTTTGAATTTAATTATTTTGGGAAAACATATAATTCAAACTTAAATGGAAAAAGGCCTCCTAAATTATGGTTATTTTTGTTACCTATATGTTGAGTTGGTAGGGGTGACTCATACATTGCATCAACAATTGTGTATGGGCTGAGTGGCATGTAAGACTAAAAATTCATATATTGAAGCTTACTCCAAAGGTCTTTGTGATCCTTATACGTGTATGGTGTCAGGCTTATGAACTAGTGTGACAAGACTTCTCTTCAAAAAATGTCAAAATAGTGTTGTCATGTTTTTTATCTAATGTGTGTTGATTTTATAGGTACACAAAGTGCATCATTAAATGAAATGGGATCAGATTAATTTTTTTCTTTATAATTGTTAGGTGTTGTTTCACATGAGTTTTTTAGGCTAGAGTTTTGTACCAATTTATTAGCATGAAGGTATGTGATAACTGCAACCAATTTCTTGACACCCTTTGCACACTCATTTTCTATCTTCGTTGGCTTCTCATTTTAAATGCTCATTTCTAAGAATTTTGCTGCATATTTCTAGAGCATTATATATCTACTTTGTTCAAAATTGGGAAGCCATTATGAGTTTTGCTTGCATTAGGGAAGTCATGGAGAGTTATGGTGTAGACGCCTGTTAAACAAGGAGTAGAGCACAAAGGTGAAAAAATGGCATACACGCCCTGGAATTTTTGGGTGAACATGAAGGTGCAAGCCTAGGAAAGGTCGTTTGAAGGCTATCTCTTGCACGACTACCTAGATATAATCTTCAATCTAGATTACTTGCAAGTGGAGGACTATGTGTGTATGGTGTTGGGGATTAAAGTTACTAGTCCAAAGGTGAGAATGGTATTGTTTCCATCCAAGGTTCTTTCTATTTTTCTTTCAAACTTGATGGATATGTTTCAGTCTATGGGGGATTTAGAAGATATAGTTAAAAAGTTTGTAAAGGATCAATTTCAGGGTGATAATTCTCTCTTAAGGACTACTCAATATTATGACATTTTCAAAGGGAAGGGGTACATTGGAGGCCTTTTTCCTAGGAAGTATCTCAAACAGTGCAAGGGTTTTGAGGAAATTTATGATGCCTAAAAATTATCTCTTGAACATAAGTGTGATATAATCTTATTAAGGGAAATACAAAATAATTCTAGGCACCTTTGTACTAATATGGGAATTGATATAAAGGAAAATTACTATGCTTTAGATTTTCTTCAGGCTGATACATTTCATCCTCCACTCAATGGGTATTAGTTGGACTTTGTTCAATTGGTGGCTCCTATACTGAATGTCCTTGTTGTGCAAATTAAAACAAAAACTACTAAAGGTTAAGGGGAGAACACTGTGGATATTGTGTGCATGGAGGAATGATCAAAATTAGGAATCAGTTATTTTTTTTTCCCTTCTATGTCAAGGTTCTATTATGGTGTCGTACATATGATATGTCATACACAATCCACTATAATATCAGGGTTAATTAATTTTTGTAAGGGCTTGTTGAAAATTCTATCGACCGGTATAGTCTTGATAAGAAATTTTCATTTTTTGAATTTTTTTTCTACTAAAAAACTCATATCTATTAGTGGTGGATGCATGAAATGTCATGATTATGAGATAGGCAAATAGATGTTTCTAGGGTTGATAAGACAAAGCCACATTTTGAGATGGCTGATTGACTTTTGTAATCCTTTTTCACAAAGATAATATAATAAATATAGGCATCATATGCCTTTTATTAAAAAAAATGGAAAAAAATTGAAGGTAGCTTAGGATGGTAACACTTTAACCTTTATAGCATTGAAAAAATCACACTTTCATAAAAAAAATTTATGATTTTTGCATACCATCTTAAAAATGATTACGGTAAATTATTTCATATGTTTTTAGAAACTTTGAGTGAATGGTAGATGGTGAAGTATGGATTTCAATAAAAAAATGTCAATTAGTAGAGTAGGGAGTTAAGATAAGATGACCTCTATATTTCAATGGTTAGTGATGGTAGAGATTTTCAAATCCAAAATCTAGGGTGTCAAAACATAAAGGTAAAAGGAAGGTTTCTATAAAGAGTCTCTAGTTTGTGAATATAAATATATTTGTTGCAAATCATGTTTAATGCAAATAACCTTATGAGACTATTTCTTTACCAATTTATTATAGTTGATAGAAAACTGATGAAATCCTAGGGCTATGTTTGAAAAGGACTAAGGATCTTCCAATATACATGAGTGTATGTAGAAGCACAAATCCAATGTGTAGAGGATCTTAGAGGTTTGGTCAAGTAAGAGTGTAAACTCTTCTCATTTCACTAGACTATTTATAGGGAATCTAGCTTAGCCAACAATAATAAATTATAATATTTTAATGCCTCTAGTATAGAGTTTCTAGTGTAAAATAAAAATTACTATAAACAAATGAAAAATGGTAGATTTAGGTAGAATCATTAGTGCTATTAATTTTGTAACCAATTTCTAGTCACCAAGTTCTTGATAGGGTGAGGTGAGAGAAAATGATGGACAATCGTAGATCACCCTAAATAGAATAAGTTAAAATTAATATGGTCTTATAAAGATCTATAATCATAAATCTAAAATCCCATCTGATAAAAAATGACCAAATGATAAAAATGTAAAAAATAAATACTACAATTTTGAACACATGAATAATATTGCATTGAAATGATATAATCACATTATAGTATACTGGTAGACTCTTTGAGTGGTCAATCTCCTTTGAATGGTACTTAATAAAATATAATTCATGTTTTAATTTCCATGTATCTCAACCTTCTATTTAAACTAATACTACCCAACAAAACTACTAAATCCTATGTATGTGGGATAAACATACTTTAGTAAAATTGATGATTTATAAAGAGTATGTGTTTGATGCTTTTCTTAATTAGTAGTACTATAGGTCTTGTTGATTTGGATTTTGTTGGTGATTTTTTAGGAAAACCAAAATTGCTCTTACTACTTACCTATAGATCTGCTAGAATCTGATGGTTAGCAAGGGTAAGGATTGGCCAACAAACGAGTAAGGATTATGAGGCCCTTACTCCTACTCTCCAGGCTCTATGAAACCTAGGAGGATAATCCTTGACATGTCCACATGGCATTTATTTCATCAAGAACACATCAACATACATATGAATTCCTATAAACTGCAGTAGATAACATTCATCAAAGATTTGGATGACCTTTAAGCAAATTACTATCTATTGCAAGGAATAGAAAGATACTTTAGATTGGTACGTTATAATTGAAGGTGTTTTAAATGATTTTCATTCTCATTCCAAGCCCTTGGTCAGGTGCATGACTAACTCATTTATCTTCAAGATAACCTAATGAAAATACCAGTGCCTCATCTTGGGATAATGGAGTCACATTTGTAATAACTAGTAATACCTTATAAATTTAACTCAGTAGTTGGTGGACTATTGATATACTACTTTGCAGTATTCAACTCACTATGCCTAAAACACAACTACTTATCGATCCTATGCTCTTTCCTCACAAACTTGTGACCTTATTTTAGAATTTAATCAATTCTTTGAATTGAAGCAAAAATAAACTCACTCTTTCAATTAAAACAATTGAAGAAAAATGAAAAGAGCATTAACCATTTCATTCATAATCTAGAAGAAAATTATGTAGGAGAGAATATGCTTTAGAACTGACACTTTCTTCTATAACTGTTGCTACTGTAAAACTATTTTAAGATCATTACATCATAACTCATACCCTAGACTCCTTGATCTATTCACCAATTCATGTATTTACAATTTGCTCCTTCATGAGCTTCACTTTTTCAACTTGGACCATTTTGAGACCTAAAACTCCAACCCCTATAACCAGCCTTGAAATCCCTTTTATAAAATAAGTGAGCAACAAGCAACGGTCTGAATTACAATTACATTTAATTTGCATTTGAAAGATAATTTCATTTGAATTTGATAGATTCCCTAGACAATTATATGTAATCATTTGTAGAGTAGGGGAAAGCAAAAAACAAAACTTCACATGATTCGTCAAAGAAGAAGAACCAACCTACCAAAAATGCATCATTAGTCATTGCAACAGCCTCCAAACTCCACATCCACATCAAGAAAAATAATTCTCCTTCATACCATCCAAAAGGCCTCCAAGTTTGCACTAAGGAAAAAACCACACATATGCTCAGAAGGACAAAAATACCACCAAAGAAATGTTATCATCAAAAACAAAAACTAGGACCAAGATGCCATCATGCTCAATCAACACCAGAGTACGCATGCCCACTTTGTGTCCTTACAGAAACCATAGAAACCACCACTTCATCCTCATCATAGTCCATTAGATTAGCAATGGTGAGTAGGTACTGGCAGTAACCTGGATCAATTTCAATTTCACTGCTTGATGGACTATCCGAGATTTCAATGGGAGAGTTATGTCATCCCATATAAGCCCAGTGATACTTATTCATCCTTCTTGCTTCCCTCATAGATTTCACCGACTTCTTCTCTTTAAAATTGACCATTTCTCCTAGAACAACCCTACTTCTCAGATGATAAGTACTCTTGATGCCATCCTACATAGATTTCTTACCATAGGCACTCCTCTTGCCCTTTTCCTTTGAATTTATAAGAACTCTAGGTGTTCCTTGTTCATTCTCAGGGATATCATCATGGAACTCAAGCAAACTGAGTCTCCTAGACCTTCTGACTGGGGACGTGGATACATTGGGTTTACTCATCTTCAGTAGAAAAACCTCACAAATTTTGCATGATAGAGACCACCCCAACAATGTACAAACCTTATCGACCTATGTGAAATTATAGAAAGAATTCCCATGCAAACCCTAGGTAACAAACTTACAAAGCCTATGATAGCTTCTCCCAACAAACCAACTGATAATCAATCAACCTATAAGAATGTAGACATCAACTTACCCATGAGAGAAAAACTTACTACCCCTACAATTCCTCAACACAGTCACTCACATCATCTTCACCCTAGACTTAAGCCTAACTCCTTAGCTTCTAATTGCAATTATGCAGAAAAATGACTACCAACTCTCATTTATTGAGCAACTTGATCATGTCAACCATTAATGCTCAAAGAAGGCCTGCACAAGCAAGCAAATGATCAATTGCTGAATTTTGAATCATGACCGTTAATCTCCCAAGTTCCTTAAAACTTGTTTTTCATCTTTAATAATTGTAGAAAAGTAATCATTCATGTGCCTCAGGATCATATTTGGGTATCCCTACATGTGTCTTCTACCATTAATGCTTGCTCATGTGAAGAAAAATAGCTATCATGTCCATATCTTTAGTTTTGAATGTTAACCGTCAATCTCTGTGTGTAAGATGACACATTGAATGACTTAGATCAAGTCAATAATGTTTGAATCTTCATCGCCATCATTCACCAATCCTTTGGCCAACAAATTTTTTTTAGTTGGAAAGCCAACTCATCCGTTCTATGGGATCCACCATCCTTCTCCGAGTGGAGGAAGAAATCCACATGTCATTCGCCCACTGACCCCACAGTGTTTTAGAAAATATTATTTTAATCCCACGGGGTGAGCAAGGAATGGTTGAGATGTAATCTCAACATTGCATCATAGTCACTGATTTGAAATCCTCAAGCAAAGGGCATGATAGTGGAGACCAGGCCCCACACCTACAACGGAACATGTTCCAGCAAACCGCTAACCCTGTTGTATTTCAGAAAGTATTATTTTATTCTAACGGGGCTAGTAGGAAACAACTAGGATCACATCCTCTTATCTAACTGTTAGCAAATCTACACATGCAACAAATTTAGTTTTAAAGATGGGGATTGGACAAGGTCAATGAGACTTAGATCCATGGGAATTAATGACTTAATAATTAAGTCATTTTAACATGAAATATTTCGCTCAGCCATAGGAGAATTAAAGCGATGGGATAATATTTGGTGACCAGCAAACCTAGACCAAAGGGTCAATAATAACAACAATTCTAATGGCTCAAGTGATAACTCAGGTGACCGGTAGCCCGATGTAACAAGTCATTGAAGGATTAGAATGCTCAAGGGTTTGAGACCATAAAATTTGAAACGAGGGCTTTTAAACTGAAAGCCTAACACCTTACACTTGGGCACAGAGGCAAATCAATCATCACAAGGCAAGGAACAGGCTCAATTTTTTTAGAATTTTAGAAGCTCTACCAGATGTTAGTCACACATAACACATATAAAATTCACAAATAACTTTACCTCTCTTGAAAATAAAATCAAATTCTGAGATAGAATTTAATAATCCCAAGGCTCTGTTAGTCAAGCCTTGACTGTGCAAGTTTTAATCAGTGTTCATTGTGAAGTTGTTTTTATAAAGGGACTTATGCACTAGATCTATAGGAATGGTTAGATTCCAAAGATAATTGTTAAATTAACCAAATCAACCTTTAATTAGTGTTCAAAGATCTTTAATCTAATTTTATTTATTTATTTTAGAACACTTTCATCATCAGATTTATAACTTCATGAAATCAAAATATTTGCAACAATATTTCATGAATTTCAAATAAATTTTCTTTCACTTAAGTAAATTTAGCTTTAAGCATTCAACAATTTTATGGAAACAGAAAATTTGCGATAAAATTTCCATTCATTTTCTCTTTTTTTGGAACATTTTTTGAAATTTAAACATCTAATCTAAAATAAAGCATCAAAAGTACTTGAAAAGTAAAAGATCTCTCAGGTATTATCCACACATGCCCCAAGAATTAACCAAATCAAACAAAACTGCTCTATACTTCACCAGATTGCTTCACAACTAGGCATAGAATGGTGTGAGCTTTTAAAGAAGGGGGTTTAATTTGGACATTGGGAAGGTTCTATATGCACCCTTAAATGGTGAAACATACAATCTTGTCCAGCTAAACAAACAACCAGCTACAAAAGATAACAGTTTGTAGCTTTCAAACTAGCTTCAATATTGATCGGTTCTATGTGCATATAAGTTTTTAATCTGAAGTGATTCAGAAAATAAGAAAAAAGAACAAAACTTAAAGAAGTTTTGGCTCTTCTGACATCCACAAATTTTGAACTTAAAATAAAATGAAGCAACCCCTGACCTTTTATAGAACATAAGGCCTTATAAAATCAATTTAAAATGATGAGTGGTCAAGATTCATCCTCCAAAATCAATGGTAGCATATTAATCTTTTCACATGGGTGATGTCAACAAATAGTCTCAGTAACAGTCACTTGAATTCCCTACAAAATGAACAATTGAACTTTATCAAATATCAAGTCATTTATAAACTTAATTGACATATACATTTAATTCATGACTTTAGAATTAAGTTTAAAAATGCATTAATGTTTCCCAAACATCAAATATGTTCAATTTTAAGTCATTCCTATGAAAATGTGATTTATTCCCGTTTTAAACATTCATTTACAATTTTTTCACTTTAGCAAATTATCTCAAAGAATTTCTGGGTTTTGTTCCTCGTCCTCTCAGCTTTCCAGACCATTTTGAAATTTTAAATTCCATTAAGAAATGAGGGAAGTATCATTGTTTTTGTGAAACTGGTTTTTTTCAAATTTTGAATTTTTTTGAAAAAAAACTGGGAACCAAGAACTTGGAACTCTTAAAAAACTAAGAACTCTTAAAAAAACTGGGAACCAGGAATCAAGATTTTTTTATGATTTGAGTTTGCAAATGCACACTTTTCTTCTGGTAACCCTTTTCCCTACAAGCCATAACTTTTTTATTTTAAAGTATTTTCAAAAAATTCAAAAGGCAACCCCCATTATTTTCTCGTGCTCTTTCCATTCATGATAAAAAAAATCAACTTTTTGGAAATTTTGAAAAAATTGAGAACTGAGAACTAGGTGTTTGGTGCACAATTTCTTCTTGTAAGATAAAAAATTCTTTGAACCCGAACTCGCTTAATTTCTAAGTATCCTCAAAAATTCCAAAAAGTAACTCATATTGTTTTTTAGTGTTCTACCCATTCATGATGACATTTCAACCATTAAGAATACCAAATTTTGGATTTTGAACTTATGATAAAATTTCAAGTGTTTTGACCATTAAGGTAATTGATTTTGACGTTTGGCGGACCTAGAGAAACCACAGAGACCACAAGGCAAGCTAGACCTAAACTAAAAAAAAGAGGTGGTCCCTATTTTTCCAAAAGCAAAATGGGGCGTGTTGTGAGACCACACAACAGGTCCTAACATTCATCTAGATTTCTACTACAAGGTTTTGAGCTCAGATTCAATAGGAGGCTCCAAATTAGCTATGTAGATCTTAACTCTAGTATAAAGGGAAATATTCCTTGATAAAACACTATGAAGGTTGCAAGCTATAATTGTGGTTGAAATGCCTATATAAATGTTGTTTGAGTATGTAATATTGTGTAGTTAAATAATTAAAGAAATATTGAAGAATTTTGATATGATTATAATGATCTCATATATAGTATGCATATAGCATTGATTTATATTGTAGCTACTTATTTTAAAATAAAAAAAGAGTCATTACTTCAAAAATTTATAGGAATTGAACATTATTGATTTTCCAAGGATTGTCAAGTACAAGAATAGCATGCTTGTTGATCTAATGGATATAATTATCAAACAAGATTGAAAATAACTAATACATAACATCATGATAAATATATCTATGTGTGTGTGGATGAGTCGACATATATATATATATATTCGTACATAAAATAAATACTCTAAGAACATATCAAATTATATTGAGAGTAGACCCCTAAGATTGTGACATAGAAACTTGCTAAGAATTCAAAAACCTACTAAATGAAGAAACATAAATGTTCTATGAGATTGTAGTTGCTCGAAAACATACTTAAAAATGGTGTAAAAATTTTAAAAGGCAAGTCAAAAAAACATCATAATGAGGGGTGAATAAAAATAGATTTTTGACAACTATATATTACTAACTTGGTCTTTTATTTGAAATAAATGCCTAGGAAAGTGGAATAAGTAAAACCAAGTTTTAATGGCTTTGTGTCAAACGTGCCAAGAGCAATGAAATTATCATGGCAAAGAATAATTGCATGTGAAATATGGATAGTTGATGGCCGAATTATGAAGAAAGCTTGCAGATAGCTCTCATGAAGTGGGAGATGGAATAATAAATGTATTGTGGGACAGCTAATGAGGACGTGCTTGTTTGTTAGGGACCAGCAGGTAATAAAAACAGAGAATAAGGTGAGTGGCATCCAAGTGTCATGTTTTGTATGGCCGATACTTCCCTAATAGCTAATCTCTTTTTGATATTTTTAAATTTTCCAATGCCTTTATGATGACCATTAATTTTGTTATGTTTTATTTTGGAGTGGGCCTCATGCTTCCCATGCAATAGATGCATAATTTTTAAAATATTTTGTTTGTTTTATATCTTGTTTCCCTTAAAGAAGACATACATTAGACGCATTTAATATGCTAACTATTTAGTCAAAATGATTTTAGTCATATGGTTAGTATTTGCTCATGTGAATTATAATGTCTAATGTTCTAGACACAGTAGTTGTAAGGAAGAATATTAGGGTGTTTAATATATAAGAACATTGTAAAGAGCATATAAAGTAGCTGGGAGTGAAGGGTGAAACATTTTTATGTATCAGTAGGAGGTATTTTTCCACATCAAATTATGATTGCTATCAGGGTTCAACCGTGTAGTTTCGAGTCAAACTTTGATGAGTATGTTCAATGTATCGAATGGTCCACTTAGCACTCATTGCATCTAGGTGATGCTCACAGAGGTGAAGCTTGTTGTCCGGGAGGTCACCCATCATCTTGCTGCTCAAGTTTTCTAGGTTAAGCTCTAAGCTAGCTTGGAGAGGAAATGCCCAGGTGTGTTACTAGCTGATGCTAAAGAGCGATATCATGAGAGATGGGTTCTTGTTGAACCACTACTCATGAAACATGGGTCAATGAGTTTGACTCGAAACTACACGGTTGAATCCTAATAGTAATATCATAATTTTTATGTATCGTTAAAAAGCTTTGATAAATATGTAGGGACTTTTATCTATGGAAGGGTGAAATTTTGTCCACTCTTAAATACATAAAAGGGTCTTCAAGATGTCAATTAGTAGATTTATGTTGAAAAGCGTGAAATTAAGATAGTTTTTCTTAGATTTAAATGAAAATTCTAGGACAACATTAAGTGGATTTTATTTTGAGTATAGTTAGTGTAATGGCTATATATATAATTTGTTTATTTTTTATTGGTTATTTTAGAAAATTTGGTAAATTCATAGATTTACATTTGTTAAATTTATATTAATGTATAATTATTAAATATTCAATTATTGCACATAAGTTTTTCTAAATCAATATGCTAGATAACTAAAATAAAAGTTGATAATTAAGAATGAATTGTCATTAAGGAGGTAATTTAGGGTATAAACTCAAAACATAGAGTTATGCACATTTTATCCATCTAAAGCTATCAATGACATGCAATTGCATCCTTTCAAGTGTCAAATGCATTTCAGAGTTCGAATGCATCGCAAGTTTAGAAAATGTGTCATTTAAGATGGCGATTGTGTTGCAAGATGGCACATGCATTTCAACAGTATAACATTTTGGTCTCAGGTTGACTTTTTTTCTGATGACAGATAGATGTGTCACAGGAGGTTGCGATTGCGTTGCAGAAGGTTAATTGTGTCTTAGCTTATGCAAATGCGTCATTATGGATAGCAGATGCAGCTCAGGATTTCGGTTGGGTTGCAAAAATTAGCAAATGCATTGCAAGTTTTCACAGCCTGGTTTGATAGGACAAATGTGTTGTTTCTGATAGAAAATGCAATTCGACATAGGCAAATGCATTTTCAGGCACTCAAATGTGTTGGAAAATATGCAAATATGGCATTTGAGATAGCAAATGTGGTTTAGTAGAGTGATTGTGGTGCAAAAAGCAACAAATGCGGTCCAGAATGTCAAATGCGTTGCAGTTTTAGCAAATGTGTTGCAGAGTCTAGTTTCTTGAAATTTTTTGGCAGATTGTGAAGATTGTTTCAAGTTTAAAGTGTTGTTCTAGATCTGAAAAGGATGTTTAATTGTTCATTTGGTTTAAAAAACACTTGGCAAACACATTGTTTTTGAAAGTTTGTGAAAACAAGCAAATAGAAGACAAGTACAACCCTATGGTTTGAAGGACTATATTCTTTTGGATTCCATGTGGATTTTACTCCAACTGCACTTATTCTTAGAAGATGAATTCAAAAGCTTGGCCACACGGGCTCCCCCTTACAGTGCACTCACTTCTTAGGTCAACCAAGCTTCCATCCCCCATAAAACTCCTATGGCAGGCTGATCATCTCTACTAAGAACTGCGAGAATGTGGATGCCTTGGCAACAACCGTTGCTACACCAAAGAATAGATAAAGGTTTTTGGCCTACTATAACAAGGGTTGTAGTACGACCATTCCATTCATGGGGGACCATCCATGCAGCAAGAGACCATTGTTGTCGTTCTTGTCGGAATAATCCTCGTGATACTTGAACTTTCCTCAAGTACCCACACTTATATGCTGGCTGGAAGTCACTTGGCTTTAGCATGTTACCGATTGGGTTGTTCCCTGGGGTGATTAATTTTTCCCACCAGGAAGGCCCTCTAAGGATAAACAACATCAAGTAATTACATCTGTAGTTTGATCAATCTTTGTTTGCATAAACAAAGAAAGAACACACGTGATATACTTAACTCACACTAGCAAGATTTGTTCATTTTAAACCCAAAATGAAATGTGAGGGGTGATAAAGTAAAAATTTCTTAGTGTTTTTTTTTCTCAAGATCACACAAAGCACAAGAGAATTGCATACACACTTAAATGAGTATCACTATACCACAAGACCCACAAGACACTTGTTCATTTTAAAGCCCAACTTAGTGTGAGACAGACAATGTTTCTTTTAAACCAATATCATGAGAGAATGCAAGTTCATTTTAAGCCAATGAGTTGTAATGCATGATTGTGTTCTTTTTAATCCCATGAATGTGCATGCATGTTCATTTTAACTCATCAAATGCAAATGAAAAGTTGTAGAGTTGTTTGTTTGATTAGGATTGTGAAAATAAAAAATAACAAACAACAAGGGATTAGACTCCTTTTCTAGCTTGCCACATGTTGTGACAAACAAATAAGTAACCAAAAACCCCTAACCTACAAAGCAAAAAGTGAAATCTAGAAAATAGAGCAAAATTCGAAAGCCAAATTTTACCCAGGCGAATGTATCACAACAAAACAGATGCATCTCCAGGCCGAATGCTGGAAGTGCAGCAGGCAGATGCGTCACTATGCAAAGAAAATGTGGCTTGGAAGTCAGATGCATCGCTCAAGTTCGCGAATGCATCTCAAAATATCAGTTGCATCATTCGGAAGCGAATGCAGTTTGACAAAGTAGATGTGTCGTTTCTAAAGGAAAATGCATCGTGACAAATCATTTGAATCTCATAAGGCTGCAATTGCGTCATTCCATACCTGTACCTACAAAAAATCTAAAACAAATCCATACGGAAATTGCAAAAAATGAATGTCGGGTTCACCAATGTAACTAAGGGTAAAATTTAGGTTAGCATGATTAAAGCATAATAGAATCAAAACCCAAAGTAAGTAATGAAGCACATGGGAGAGAACATGAAAATAAAATGAGAGAGTTTACCCAAGATCTTCAACCTCCATGATTGACCTCCATTACACCTTCTCAACTTGCTGCAATATGTAGATTACCCTCAGATTTTGTGTGAGCAATATTTAACAATGCCAAGACCAAAGCAAATGTTGAAGAATTTTAATGAAATGCTAGACTATGCAACTATGCAACTAGTAAGAAAATCTAAACTATGACTAAAGTATGCAAAAATGCCAAGAGATATGAAGTATGCCTAAAACAAGGGCCAAAATAACAAGATTGCAAGAGATTTAGATAGCATGAGATGAGAAAATGAGAGCAAAATTGTCATTTTATTGAAAATGGAATTTTGGATGAATGGCCAAGATTGAAGATTGACAAGTTCCCTAAGATCAATGGTTAAAATTGAATATGGCAATTAGCAAGTAGGGTTAGGGTTCAATCAGAAAAGATGAATGGTCGAGATTAAAAATAAATAAAATTAATCAACGACGAAGGTTAGTTGAGACAAAGAGGAATAAGGATAGGAATATAGAAGATAAGATCAATACAAAAAAAACATTGAGTTGGAGAGAAAATCAAATCTTTTTCCATTTAAATGACCAATGGCTAATTAGATAATAAAGATATTATCTAATTACGGAAGATTGTGATAAGGAGGAAAAATCATCATTTTGAATTAAATACTGATTTTTAATTCAAAAATCAAGATATGGAATCTAATTAAATAAATAAAGATTTATTTAAAAAGAAGAAAAAGTTGGAGTATCAAATAATTAATTTAAAATTACTTGATTTAAAAGGAGCTATGTTGACCTTTTGAATTAAAAATTAATTTAATTCAAAAGTGGTGGGACCATGTGACAGTAAATAATTATTTTTAATTATTTACTTGGAGGAAATTAGAAAGTGGACAATTTTAAATAAATGATTTTATTTTAAAAATTAGAAAAAGCCAAAGTGGACAATAATTAAATAAATTATAGGAATTTATTTAATTATAGAAAGACATGGGGGAATTAATGACGTATTTAAATAAATAAATTAAGTTTATTTATTTAAATAATTAGGAAGAATTAGTGGACAAGTAATAATTAAATAAATTAAGGAATTTATTTAATTATGGAGAGACATGAGAAATTAGAGACGTATTTAAATAAAATAAATATTATTTATTTATTTAAATTGTTAGGAGGAATAAAAGACATGAATTAATTAAATAATTTAGAATTATTTAATTAATTGTTGAATTTGGAGTATAGACAAAATATGATAAGACATAGAAAAATGTAGTTTGTGGGTCTAGGACATTTTTATGTGTCTACATTAATAGTTAACTCTAATTTTAGCTTTGTTTTGATTATATGGGAAAAATAGGTTTTAAAGGGACCCAAAACCCTTTACATCACATTGCATCAAAATGTTGCTATGAAAGATAAACACATTAAAGCTTAAGCAGAAAAAAATAGTCAAAAGATAGTAAAAAACCAACGATCCAACAACAAGAAAGTAGAAGCAGAAAAAAACAACACAAAGACACATAAATCACTTCATATTCTTCAAGGTATTGGCCACCTCAATCTCTTGATTGTAGTGCAAGTTAACCATGTCCATCAACTCTTTTTTTCTTCTTAAAACATCTTCTTTAGGCTCAGACCCCTTGTTCTAGTGCTCAGGCCTTTAGCCTCCTCTTTGACAGTCTTCTTTCCCTTCCCCTTGGAGGTCTGATCCTTCTCAAGTATGTCTGCAAAGTAAATTTGATCCTCCCGAAGCTAACTAATCTTTCCAAAGAGAAAATTGAGAGATTCTACACTACTCTTTATAGAACTATGGCTAACCTACAGTAGCTTCTTGATGTCCTCATTCATTTCCTTGATCTTTTCCTCCATTACATTGAGGTGGCTTTCACATTGGGCTTTGAAATCTTAAAAAAAAAATTATTCCAAATCCATCAACCTCTCGATAAGCAAGTCTAAGGAAGATCCTTTTGGCTGGTTAGCCATGTTCTCCTTCAAACCCCTGACTTTAATGTTGACCTTGTTGAATTCCTATAACACCCATTTAGCAATTTTAAAGGTGCAAGTAGCACCAGACCAAGCCATATCCAATAGCTCATACATGGTATTATTATCATCATTAAGTTAATAAAAATCCTAAGATAGAGGATTAAAATTTAAAGGCTTCGGCTTGCCAAGGTCTAGGTTCACACCCTCATCCTCCCGCATAACCCTCTCACTCGAGGCCTTCTCACTACCCAAATCCCCATCACTTTCCACAAGTGGGGAGGTCTTCCGATATCAACAACATTATAAATAGCGACCTTTACCTATTTTAGAACCACATTCTTACCCTTTGCACCACCTTTAGACCCTGAATTTGAATTTTAGAAAGCCTTCTAGAAGCCCTATGAGGAATCCCTTCATCCACATTCTCCCTTAACTGAACGGAATGCTCCTTCTCTTCCTTATTAGACACAACAAAAACTTGGCCATGAATTTCAGCATTCTTCTTGGACAGGCAATGATGAGACCCACCTAAACTCAGTTCAGTATCTTTCCCACTAGATAGGGACCCACGAGAATCTGACTTCTGCATAACAAGCTTCTTAGTGGGTCCCTTCTTCTTTGAATTCCCATTTTTCCTTTTCATAGAAGGGGAAGCCATGGGAGATGAGGAAACCCCCTTAGTTATATCCTCTTCCACCTTTCATTCTTCATCACCATCAACAATCGTCTTTGAACTAGAAGAAAAAGTCCTCACTAATGGCCTTCTCTTTACCCTTAATTGACTTAGTCGGGGTATGAGCTCTCACATGCTCCATGACAAGCAAAATGAGGCCTTCATGAAGAACATGGGACTTACTATTCTTTAAGTGGGAATAAACCAAAACTTCCATGGAAGAAACAAAAAAGACACATGCAACCCATGTTTGAAATGGTTTAGCAAAGTAAAATGATGCCCTAGAATAGCAGTAAACCGACCATCAAGAGTAAAATACCACATTAAAAATTTTGCCACATCGGCCTAGATTCGCTTAAGGGATACCCATTCATAAACCCACGAGGGAAGCTTTACTAGTTTAGCTCTTTCATTATCCTTAAAGAATTGGTCCATATCATCTTTGTTACTCTTCCTCTCTTTATAAAATTTGCATCCATCTATTGGTAGCCCAGCAATAAACACAATAAAGTCTTCATTGATGATGAACTCCACACCATTCACCTTCAAAATTCTATTGTGCCAGTAGTGAACAAACTTCACAGAGGCTTTAGGGTCATGGCCATGAAGCCTTTCTAAATAGGGTGTGATATGCCCATGTCTCAGAATCCTCGAAATTTTGTGCTTGTTTCTCCACTTTTCATAGGATAGGGGCTCAATTCTTCTCAAATCTCCACCCATTTCAATTCCCAACATTAAGAGATACCAATTTTGAACCACGCTTGCAAGAATATAATTGAGCATGGGAATGGGAAAAACATAACCCATAAAACATGTGGTAATCAAGAGGGTGATAATTACTCGATCACCCAAATCACAAGCCCAAATATAGTTATCATCTTGCAATAAAAGCTTAGATTTCTTGGGAAGGGAAGAGTACTCCTCCAACCCCTTGAAATTATTAAGGCTAATAGCCTTGTTAGCAAAAACAAAAGCAAGGGAATTACCTTCCCTATAGGTATTAGTGACACAGTTCTCATCAAAAAATCTCAACATCATGATGGAATCAACAATAAGTTGCTCGATTGTCCAACTCAGATTCTGATTGCCAAGCAAGCAATTAATAATGTTAGGTGAGTCCCCCTCAACCCATAATTTAGAAATAGCCCTATTCATCGCAGATTTGATGCTTATGTAAACAACTTCGGCCTCAACATGGTGATTATCTTGGTTTCCCAATGGGAGTGCCACCACACCTAGGAACCTACCATCTTCATTCCTTAACAACCCCCACATCCTGCAGGCCCAAGATTTCCACTGGCCACCTCATCAAAATTAACTTTGACCCACCCTGGGGGTGGGTACTTCCACTTAGTATTAGCTCTAGCATTATTACTGGAATTAGCTAAACTCGAAGGATGAATAATGGGCTTCCAATTAGTAACCACCAAAAGGTCATATCCAACTAGAGATGAAGACATAGCACCTTGGGGAGAGTCCTGAAACTAAAGAGAAAAGTTGTCAACAATGGCCCTCTGAATTTTAAGAAAGACAAGATCCTCTTTTAGTTTAGTGTCCCAGAAAATTATGTTGTTTCTTTATTTTCATAATCCCCAAGAAATATGAGAAGCCATGAATGCCCAGAGCATCTAAAGAGAGAGGGTAGAAGGACACTTCCATTGATCAACAAAATTTCTTAAAGAATTAGGAAAAACCTAGTCTGGGTTCCAAAGAGAAAGGAACTTGCTCTAAATGAGGGAGGAAAATTTTCACCAAATAAGGAGATGAAAAACACTTTCCGCATCACACTCACATGGAAAACATCTATTAGGAATAGAAAATCCCCTTCTACAATGGTTATCCTGAGTCAAAACCTTACTTTGCATCAAAATCTAGTAAAAGATATTCACCTTAGGGATCATCATCTTGTTCCATAGTTTCCCCCAAAAAGGATAGGGGTCAAGCTTTACCAAAGAATTGATAAAGGTCGATGAAATAGAAAAGCAACCATTGACCTTCGGGGCCCAAATTACACGATCAAATTTCAGGAATTGAGGAACATGAATACAAACATGGAAATTCTAAAGAATGATCAACGAAGGGTCCCAATTCTATAGATCTTTCTAGGAACCATTATGAATATAATTCATAACCATATAACCAAAATTATGCTTACAAAAGTCAACCAGAGGAGGGGCCCAAGGAAGATTCAACAATGAAGCACCATCACACCACACATCCTCCCAAAACAAAATCTTGGTACCATCACCCAACAACCACTTAACGCCCTTAGAAATGAGATCTCTCCAAGGCACAATACTCTTCTAGAAGCAAGAGCCCATAGGAATGGATTCAGCTTGAAGGAGGTCCCAAACTCACCCCACCCCAACCAGATATTTATTCTTGACCAAAGAGGACCAACTAGCCTCACCATTGAGAAGCCTCTAGATGTTCTTTAATAGAAGGGCCTTGTTAAAAGATCTGATGTTTCTCAAACCAAGCCCACCCCAATTCTTTAGCTTACAAACATGGTCCCAAGAAATTAGAGGAATTTTGGACTTGTCTTCCACCACTGACCACAAAAAATGTCTCATGATTTGTTCCATCTTTTATTCAAATTTCATCAGAATCTTGAATAGGGTCAAGGAATAAAGAGGAATATTTTGTAAAGTGGAAGAGATGAGTTATACCTTACTAGCCTAGCTGAGAAGAGCACCCTTACACCCAATTAGCTTTCTATTAAACTTATCCAAGAGACCAAGCAAGAAAGAGTCTAGAATCTTGGACACACACAATGGAAGGACCAAGTAGATAGACAGAAAGGCACCACGATCGCAAGATAAAATCCTTGCCAATTTAATTTTAGCTTTGTTATTATAGAAAAGGAATTAATATTTGTTTTTGATAAAGGGAGAAATGAGTTTTACAGGGACCCAAAACCACCAAGTTTACAACAAAAGAGAAAGGACAAAAAATTGAATAGAAAAAAAAAAGGATACTACAAAAGGAAAAAATTGGAAAAAGCAGCAACCACCCGCAACAGACCAGGAGGGTCAAAACAAAAAACTTGCCGAAAAGCCAACAAAAAGACCAGCTGCCACTAACCCAGAGTCTTCAGAATAGACTCAGTTTCCGCCTCTAGATTTTGCATATCCTGAACACCCTTCTTGAAGGTTTGAATCATCTACAGCATAGGAGGAGCCTTCCTCTTCAAATTAGTCCTAGTCCTCTTAGAAATACTAACTTCCTCATCCTGGTTTTTATCATTGACCTCTTCTAGATCAACCACCAAAGACCCCTATTGAGATTTCTCCAATTTTTCTGTCATGGCATTGATTATGATGGCGTTGTGTCTTGCCATCCTATTGTTCTACTCAGCTATAGTTTTAACAGTATTTTTATTTTTTCCAGCTCAATTTCAACCCTTCTATCCATACCTACTTGGTTTTGGGTTTCTTTACTGGCACATGATCTTTTCGCTCTGCCTCATTCTTGCTAATCGCAAAAAATTTGACACCCATTTCTTCCAGTTTACTTTGAAGGGCCCAATTTTTAATTTTTAACTCGTTGATTTCATGAAAGACCCATTTCAAAATTCTGAAATGGTCAGTAGAATTGTTCCTGGCTAAACCCAAGACATCAACAATGGGTTCTCTATCAAGGTTGAAGCAAGTATTAGCCAGGTCGGGGATAGTAGGGGAACCAATTCTAGCATCTTTGTCCGAAGACGGGGCAACAAAGGAAGTAGTATTGTTAGCACTAGAGTCCTCAGACTCAGGAGAGTCTTCAAAGTATGACACAAGGTTTTTTCTTGGAAGATTCTTGCCAACATTTCTGGGTTTAATGGTGGGACTTCCTAGCTTAGGCGTAGAGAAGGCTTTCACAAAATTAAGGCTTTTCTTACCAATTTGGACAGAGGAAGGACTAAGGACTATCCTAACCGGGCTCAGATTAGGAAAATTCCTCGAGCAGCTAGGTTCAGTATCATCCTCAGAATCAGGAGGGGCAACCAAATTAGTAGGGGTGGGCATTTTTTGGAAATGTTCAACAATTAACCTAATTAAACCGATATGCAAGATAGGAAATCTATTTGGGTTTTTCTTGTGATCAGCCAGACTTTTTCTCAAAGAACAGAGAAGAAAATAGGGAAAAGAAACCCTAACCTTGTAGCAAAAATGGTTAAGCAAGGAAAAGTGGGAACCGTAGACCCTGGTGAAGCGACCATCCACTGTAATGTACTCCATGATGACACGGAGAACTTTCCTCCAGATAGCTTTTAGAGTTTCAACTTTGAAGTAGCTGTTAGAAATTTTCACTAGCTTCATTCTTTCCTTCTCTTTCTTCAGAAATCTGATGATAGCTTCATCCAAGAAAACCATGTCCCTGAAAAATTTGTGTCCATCAGTGGACATACCAGCCACTTCAGCTATAAGGTTTTCATCGAGCTCCATTTTCCTACCAAAAAGGGTAAGTTCCCCATTATTCCAATTCTTCTCAAATAGCTCAGTGGCCTCCTAATTCGACCCATGGAGTTTTTCCAGAAAGGGGAGTAAACCCCCACTTTTTACTTTGTTCCACACTTTAGGATTTCTAGTATGAGTCTCAAAGTTGTCCAGCTCCACTCTTTTCCTGTCTCCACCCATTTTGGCAAGCACAGTGGGGTAGGCCACGACCAAATCTTTACTTGAAATGGTCCTGCCAAATCTAAGAACCCACAAAGTATGCCAAGCAAGCTTACAGTATAAGGAACTAGGCTCAGTCCCATACAATCTAATGATTGTATTGTAATTACCTCGTCCTATCACCATTAATGAGGAAACATGCTTCTTGCCCATGTGACACATTATAGTTCAGTAAGGCCCAAACATTAACACTTAGTTCACTAAAAAAATTCCAAGTACATAGTCCTTTGCTCCTGACCCCTTCATTCGCAAAAAAATCTGCCACGACATTGGCCTCTCTATAGGCGTGTGAAATCTTTATATTATCAAATTTGGCTAAAGTTGATTTAGCATCATCAATCCAAGACTTTATAGTCCACGAGGGGGGGGACCTTCCTATAAGACAATCAATAATATTTTTGGAGTCCCCTTCTAGCCAAATATTTTTGAAATTTAGACTATGGGCCAAATTTAAAATATGAAAAGCTCCAGCAGCTTCAGCCAGGTGATTAGTTTGAGAACCAAGAGGCGTGGCAGTCACACCTAGAAAGTTGCCAAAGGAATCCCTTATTACTCTACTGCAACCCACCGCCCTAGGATTACCTTTAGCTGCTCCATCGAAATTAGCTTTGACTCATCCATTAGGCGGAAAAGACTAGAAAACACCCTCTCTGTTCTTCTTAGCTTGTTTAGGACCACTGGGAAAATCAAGACTTATGTTCCAATCCTTAGCAACCAAAAGATCATAGGACGAGTGAGCAAATTTCTCAGAATTGCTGACCATCTGGGGTATAGCTTTGACATTTTCTTTTAGAAATATGATTATTTTATCAAAAACAATATCCACCGGTGCTTCTTTATTTCTGTAAATTATGTTGTTTCATTCTTTTCAGAGACCCCAAACAATGTGAGGGAAAGAGAGATCCCACAAGTACGGAAGAACAAGATTATGAGTCGGGGCTTTCCATTGAGGGAAGAAATCTTCAACAGATAAAGGAAAAACCCAAGAAAGTTGCTAGAAACTGATGATTTTTCCCAAATCAAGGTAGCAAAAGGACAGTGAAGAAAAAATGACTCACTAACTCAGCCTCCTTGCAAAGAAAACATCTATTAGGTATTTGAAAACCATGCTTGCAGAGGTTATCAACCATGAGAACCTTATTTTGGAGAAGGATCTAGAAAAAGATGTTGATTTTAGGGACCAGATGTTTGAGCCAAGCCTTCGACCAAAAAGGGGGAGAAGCCTAGAAAGAAGTAAGCCTAGTGAAAGCAGACAAAATAGAATAATTGCCTGAGGGATCATCACACCAAACAAGATGATCTTCCGTCTGATCAGGGTGAAGTCTGACAGCCAGCAAAGAAGACTGAATAGGAGCAAGGGATCGACTGACAAGGCACAAATCCACCCATTTTCCATCCACACTATATTCTTTCACAAATGATCCAAAAAGAGCTTTGCAATTCTCAACCCATCCGCTAAAAGAGTCAATTTTTATAAGGGGCTCATTAAATAACCATCTATCCTCCTAGAATCTAGTTTGGTTTCCGCTTCTAACCTGCCAACCCACTCCAGATTCAATAACTTTTCTTCCATTAGTCAAATTATTCCAATAGGTTGAGCCTCTGGGAAGAAGATGGGAATCCTTCAAAATTATAAAGGATCTATTTCCCTCCAAATTAAAAATGAAAAATCATCCAGTCAACATCATAGTAAATTATGCTTTACTTATACTCTACTAATATGTATTCATTTAGTGTTGTAAATCTCTACCAAATCTTTAGTGAATCCACATTTATAAGTTTTCTTTAGATAATTATGTACATATTGGTAATTTCATATTTAGTGATGAAGCATGAAATAATAATGAATGCATTTATCTATGGAGAAATAAATGTCTCACAAAAAATTTGTATTGTAACCTTCATGGTCATATACAAGCTTTCTATCCATAAAGTACTAGGTGTAATGGTTCACAAAAGTCATACATCATACGTTAAATATCAAACATCAAGTTTTTTGCTAATATAATATCTTCTTTATAGTTTCAATATTAATCTAACATAATACAAGCTATTGACAACTAATAAGGTTTATTATCTTGTCTTAAGGTTTTTCCTTATTGTTTGTTATATAATCTTCATAAAAATAAAAATTACATCATTTTTAGATATCCTTATAGGATTACCATACTATGCCTTGAAAAACTCAAAATTCATGAGAGAAGAGATCTCTCTAATCAATTTATCTTTAACTAAATATATTCTAGCTATATGTTGTTTTCATGTGCTTGCATTTGCATAATCTCTAGTTCTATGTCTTGAGATTCATCCCTTGGGATTATGAGGTATACAATTTTAGTCACGAATGATTACCAATGTTGTGAGGGTGTGGGTTCATCAATTCAATTTCAAAACATCTTTAAATTATTTTATAGTTATCAATTTCTTTGTGTAGCGTCTACCTTTCTTTACTTGTCAACCTACACCAACAATTGGTACCATTGTTGGTGGAATGATTTTTTTTTGTAATCTTGAGGAATTTTAAGATGATATTTGCTAATGATTTTTTAGTAATTTAAGCTCATGATAAATTTTGAATTTTGAAGAATAGTTGATTTGTTCAATATTTAATCTTATTTATTATAGTGAAATCATGCTATCTATTTTTCTAAATAATCATCTAAATTATTATGATTTTTCATATATATTTGTAAAATAATAATTAACTAAAATTTATAAATATTTAGAAAATCAAATATTGAGATGAAAATAATTATATATAATTTAGATGAATTTCCTAAGTATTCTTCTCTCTAAATTTATCTTTCTTCAAAATAGTCATAATCTAAAGGTGTGTTCAAAACATTTTTACTATTCATATCACTTTACAAAAGAGGAGAGAAATATGAGTTTATATCTTTGAAAAGTTTGAGGTTCAATTGTTATAAAGGGAGAAGTCATACGCGGAAGGGGAATTTTAAATTCCCTTTTTGTCTTACTCATGAAATGATATAAGAAGAATCCTACTACTACACCTTTAATGGATCTCTTAAGAAGGATATGTTGTATATTGTTATGCGAATTTAACTTGCATGCTAAGTGAAAAATATAGTATCTTTCTTAGAAGAAAATATTTTAAATGGAGAAAAAGAATCGTGTAGGGATATGATGAGGTTTAAATTGTTTTGATTTTTATTTAATAAGAGAATATTAGGTATAAATTTTATTTTTTAAGGTGATTTAAAAAAGAAACAATTAAATTCTTTTTTTAATTTTTTTTATAAACGAAGATTATATTGATATTAAATATAATGATTTTAAAAAAAAATTAATGTGAATGAGAGATATTAGTTTGTTTCATATATTATTATTTATAAAGTTAAGTTTTCATTGAAATTGATAATCATCAAGTATTTTATTGGTGAAGTATCTTGTGAAAGAAATTATGTGAAGTATTTTATTTTACATATGTTATACATAAAAGGAAAAATATAATTTTCTATGTATGTAAAGTATAGTTTTAAAATTCTAAAATATTTTTTGAGTTAATGTTTTATATTCTTTAATTCTTTTTTTAAGGAATTAAGCTTATGCTTATATTTATAAGTAGATATTATTAGTCTCTAATAAATAAATATATTCTTATTTATATATATTTTGAAAATTTGGGAAGGGGATATGGTATAATTTAAATTTCATTCAATATTATTTAGTAAGGAAGCATTGGTTTATCCCATACTTGTCCATTTAGTTCAATAATTTGAGTTTCACAAGACATTGAAGTTATAACAAATAATTTTATGCACACAATGTTTAATACAAATGTATTAAGGTTTAAAAATATTTAAAGATTCTCTTCTCATTGATATTGCATGATTAAAATTTTTATAAATGATTTCACATGGTAACATAAATGTGTGGATTGAAAAGTAAATAAGAAGGAAGGCTATGAGAAAGAGGTCTCCCTTATCAATTAGGATGGAACTCGGTCTATGGTATGTGGGTGAGGCTGCATGCGGCCTGTGATGCCATGGTGCATGGTTGTTTCCTCTTTTTCATGTGTGTTGGGGTGTTTAGATTGGGGGCGTATGGTAGATCTCTATGGTGGGGGAGTGTTTGCTACTCTCGAGAGGGTTATTCTTTCTTTTTCTTGTAGGTTTTTCCTATTTTAGTTGTGTGTGACTTCTTCCAAAGCCGTCCTTTTTTGTGTAAGTTGCTTGGGTAGGGCTTCAACTCTCTTGAGCTTGATCTGGATTTTATTATGACCGATTGGTTTTGTCTCAAATCCACTTGGAGAAGGTCTTTTTCTTTTTAACATGGATAACCAAGGTGAGGGTTCATCAAGAAATAATGGTTTTTGTTTGCAAAAGGTAAATGGGTGCTTGGAAAGGATGTTGGATAGACCGGTGCTAATTATTCAACCTTCTTTTGTGGTGAAGGATGTTGAATATTATAGTAACCATGTTTTGATTTGCAAGTTCATGGGGATGTGGGTGTCTCTCCCTTTTTTGGATTCGTGGGTGCGTAAAACTTAGAAATTGAAAGTTGATTTTGATATTATGTTAGTGGCCAACAATTTTTTCATGGTGGAGTTCTCTTGTGTTGCTGATAGAAAATGAGCTTTTGAAGGTGGGCCTTACTTCTACAATCAGGTGGACCTTTTCATTAATCCTTGGCATATGGGTTTCAACTCTGTTGAGGAGTTACCTTCTAAGGTCTCAATTTGGGTGCATCTCCCTCATTTTCCATTAGAATGCCGGTGAAGTGATATATTGTAGATGATTACTCTCATGCTTGGTAAGCCCATTGGACCTGTGCAACAAACACACAGACTAAAAGGGTCCTCTACTATGCTCAAGTGTGCATTGAAATCAACTTGAGCAAACCAAGTTTCCTTATTTGATTGTAATTAGTATTAGGAAAACCTTATGGACCCCAGAGTTGGATTATGAGGCTCTTCCCTTTCATTGTCATTTATGTCACGAATATGGTCATCTTTAATAGAAGTGTCCCAAAGATACCTTTCTATGGATTTGGGTAGTTCTTCCTCTCATCCTACTTAGAAGATGGATAAAGACAAGGCTCCCATGTAGGGGGTGGTGGTGGAAAAGGATGATTTTGTTTCGCTTAAACCCCGTAACAAGAATAGAGGTTGAAAAGAGGAAACTTAAAGATAGAAATGAAGAGGAGACTTTTAACAAGTTTGAGGCCTTGGAGGACTTGATTCAAGAGGAAGGAGTTCCTCAGGGTATGCAGGTTGTGGATGATTCCCTAGCTGAGAAGCACTTGGAGTTTCAACCAATTTATTCCTATGACCTAGCTCTAATAGGGGGATTTTTTGGTTAGTTGGATTTGGACATTCCTACCTCAGTTTGTATGCCTAGGGAGATTAGCTCAGTGTTATGGAGTAATATTGGTTCTATGATTCCTAACTCTAAACCCACAATTGAAAAAGGTGTTGAAAAGATTGGTAGAAGCAAGGCATATTCTCATAGTTTGGAATTGCAGTAGAAATTCTTGAAGAAGGGGACCCTTGAGAAGCCCCTTAAAGTAGGTAAGAAGAAGGATCAGGAAAAAGTAAAGTTGATTGGTGAATCGTTGGTAGAGTCTGGTTCAGTGAGGACCATCAATTCTCACTTTTCCCAACCTTAGTGATGATTGTGTTATAATGGAATGTGAGGGGTATGAATAGCATCCCTAGAAAAAAGGCTATTCAAGAATTAATTCATGTTCACTCTCCTGATATGGTATTCCTCCAAGAGACAAAGTTATTGGTTGAGAGTATGACGGATTTGGCTTCAAGGATATGGGGTCAAGGTATGTTCCAGTGTGTTTAAGCACAAGGTAGCTTTGGGGGGATTTCTTGTTCATGGGACCCGCACAAAGTTATTCCTTCTTGGTGGATCTCCTATAGGTACTCTATTTATTTTGTTGCTTCTAGTTTGGAGTCAGCTGAGAGAATTTTATTCTCTAACATATATGCTCCTAATGAACTCCTTGGTAAGATGAATTTGTGGTTGCATGTTAGATACGTGCACTCAAGATTGGAGTCCTTTCTTCCTTGGATTTTGGTAGGTGATTTCAATGCTGTCTCCTCTTCGGAGGAGAAAAGGGGTGGTGCTACCCATATGGACCCCTCCTAAAATATCCTTAGAGACAATGTGACTTGTCTGAATCTAGTTGATATCAAGCCTGAGAATGGGAATTTTACTTGGAACAATAGAAGGATTAGGGATGTAACCATGTCTGAAAGGTTGCATAGGTTTATGGTATCCAACTTTTTGGTTGGCGATAGGTGGGTGAGTAGTTCTAATATTTTGGATTGTTGGGGATCTGATTATTGGCTGATCAAACTCTCTGTTTGCTTCTCTAGATGCTTTAAAAAATAGTATTTTCACTTTCAACTCATGTGGCTCCGGGAATCATCTCTTCATGACCTTGTTCTTGGTTGGTGGTTGGCTGGGCAGCTAACTTTTGGCACAACAATGTATTCCTTTACCAAGAGACTTTAGTTCATCAAGTATAAGTTAAAGTGTTGGAATAGATACCACTTTGGTAATGTGTTTCAGGCTAAAAGGAGTAGGATGGAAGTTTTAGTAGTGAGGGAGGTGGAGGAATGGGAACTTCATGAGGAAACATTTTGGAAGAAGAAGTCTTGGATTGACTAGCTTCAAGAAGGGGACAAGAATAATTCTTTCTTTCATAATTTGGTCATGGATAGAAGGAAATGAAACATCATTTCTTCTCTTATGTCTCAAGAGGGGAAGCATCTTTACTATGTTGTTGAGATATCAAAAGAGGTTGTTCAGTTTTTTTCTTTGTTCTCTGATGACTCACCTCCCATCGATGTTGATGAGGCTTCAATATTAGCTTGCATCCCTTCTTTGGTGATGGGGGAAATGAATTATTAACTTCTCAAACCAATCTCTATGACTGAGCTAGAAGGTATAGTGTTTCAAATGAAGAAAGGAAAATATCCTGGCCCCGATGGGTTTCTGATAGAATTCTTTCAAGAGTTTTGGGAGGTTATTAAGCTTGAACTTCTTGAGGTTGTTCAATAGTCTCAATAGAATAAGTAAATGTTAAGGGATTTGAATGCTAAATTTTTGGCTCTTATTCTTAAGCGAGAGGGTGCTAACTCTTTGGAACTCTTTATACCAATTACCCTGTGCAATGTGGTGTACAAAGTAATTACTAAGCTAATTGCATGATGTCTTAAGACATGGTTGAGTAGGTTGATTTTTGAGGAGCAGTGTGGTTTTGTGGCTGACAGGCATATTCTTGATGGTATTGCGATTGCAGCTAAGACTATGCACTCCATGGATTCCTCCAAGGAGAAGGTAATGTTTATTAAGTTGGACATGGCCAAAGCCTATGATTAGGTCAAATGGGATTTTCTATCCAAAATTATGACGGTTTTTTGGCTTGATAGTTCCTAGATTGAGTGAGTTATGAGATGCGTCACTTCCTCTTCCTTCTTGGTGTTGGTTAATTGGAAGCCTTCAGAGCCCTTTGGGGATTCTAGGGGCCTTCGAAAAGGAGATACTTTGTCCCCTCACTTATTCATTTTAATGGTAGAGGAGCTTGGGAGATTTATGAGATCCTGTGTGGAGCTTGGTCTCATTCAGGGTTGGCACTGGGACAATAATTTACCCCCTTAATCCCACCTGCAATTTTTGGATGACATGGCTTTGATGGGCTTAGCTAGGGTGGATGAAGTAGTTAACTTGAGGAAGGCCTTGGATTATTATTTGGCTCCTTTGGTTTAGAGCATCAATGAGGGTAAGTCCTCAATTTACTTCTTTAATAATCCTAAGCTTATTCAACAACATATTTCTAGGATTATTAGATTCCATATTGGTTCACTCCCCTTTACTTATCTTGGTATTCTTACAGTGGTGCACACACTTCCTAAGATGTTTTAGCAAGATTTTATTGAGAAAATCCATAAGAGGGTAAGTCACTAGACTTGTAGGTTGCTTTCTACTATAAGGAGGGCTACTCTTTTGAAATTTGGGATCTAGGCTCTCCCACTATATAGGTGCTTTGTGTTATCGGCCCCTGCAAACTTTTTTAATGATTTTGAGCACCTTTTTCATTAGTTTATTTGGTCTAGTAATCTCCTCTCAAGGAGGTGGAGTCTGTTTAAGTGGGAGGATGGGTGTTGGCCGAAGTAGGATGGTGGTCTTGGTTTGAGGCAAGCTGATTTAAATGGTCAGGCTTTGGTGGCTAAACTTTATTGGCATTGGTGTTCTTAGTAGTAGCAGTCTTGGGCTAAGATCCTAACCTCAAAATATCTTGAAGGTGTGGAGTTTGAGATGTGCCTAGATATTCCTTGAAAGGTAAAGGTTCTATGGTTTGGAATACCCTTAAGAGGGGAGCTAAGTTGATTAAGAAGGGCTTAATTTGGATTTGTAATAGATGTTCAAATGCTCTATTTTGGTGTGACTCTTAGGAGAGGCACCCTCCTATTGTGTCCTCACATCCTCACCTGCAGGAGTTGTGTAGGATTTTTTCAGAGGTTGGATAGTGTCATGTGGAGGAATTCAAAACCCCTTATGTCCTGGTCTGGGCTACTTTGTTTCGGTAGAAGGACCGATAGGAGTGGTCTCTTGGGGGTTCGTTGGAGGATCGTCAAGAGCTTTCTTGCATTTTTGTGGGTAGAATGTGCAACTCTCATTTGGAGAGGGATGTTCTGGCCTGGGGTCATGATAAGAAAGGAAAATTCATTGTGGCCTCTAGTTATGAGTTTTTGAATAAACAATTGGTTGGTGGTATGAGTGTTCCCTGGTGGAAGCAAATCTGGAACAATTTCTCGTGGCCCAAGTGTAGTTTTTCCTCTTGTCTTATGGTGTGTGGAAGGTGTTTGACTTGTGATAATATTTGGAAATATGGTTTTCATGGCTCCTCTAGGTGTGTGATGTTTTCTAATAGTGAGGAGAATATTTCTCATCTTTTTTACAATGCTCATTTGGTAGGAGGATTTGGCATTTCTGGTGGGAGGCTTGGAATCAACCTTGTAGGAATGTCTCTTCTTTGGAGGACTTTTTGGCTAAGTTGGGGTACTCTCTTGCTAAAACATTTCTCCATATTTTTTGGACAACTGGTCCTAGCTTAATTATCTGGCATATCTGGTTGGAGCGCAACCACATTTTTTTTTTGGATAAGAAGCTTCAGGTGGGGTAGGCTTGGATGAGAATTCTGGGGGTTATTCAAGAGACTATTACAACCAAGTGTGTTCTTTTAGTTCTTGTGGCCCCTAATGATATGGGGGTGGATTAGAGGTTGGGGCTTTCTGTTGGGGATTGGGGAGACCTATATTGGGTCTGGATCAGAATGGTAGAGGGTGTTGGTGTTTCCAGCTGATGGTCTAGCATCTCCTAAAGGGTAGCTACTCCTTATACTCAGAGACCCTAGGTCAGTGGCCAATGAACAAGAGATGACTGATTAGCAAGCCTCTCCTCTACACTTTACGCTCTAGAGGACCAAGGTGGGTATCCCTATACATTAATGTAGATCATCATACTACAATGGTGGGAAGCCTTCAATGGGATAAATCATCTATAAAACTCTCCCTTATCTTCAATGGCTTATGGTAGTATGGAAATAACCATAAAAGAAAATGCAGGAAATTAAAAGGTTCTTTTTTATTTGAAATTGGATCCACCTCAGACTTAGGCTTATGAACATAGATTGAATAGTTCCTTATCCACAAGAGTCTAGAAATGAAGTAACACTCCTACAATAGACCCACCCTGACTTCTTATAAATTTGATTCCTTACAACAAGAAACCCGAAAAGGAACAAAAATATCAACTTCTTTGAAATCCCTATTGTATCATCACTACCTTAACATATGACTTGAAAGAAATTACTCTGCTCCTTGAACAAAAACTAACAAATCAAACATTCAAGATCAACAAATGTGATTGAGAACCAAAATAAATCCTTGATTATATTGATTCAAAGATAATGAGTACAAAACCAGAGAGTATGATAGAGATGATACAATATTTAAGAGAACATGCACAACACAATGAACATTTGGGTCATCTATTGTTATTATAGAGCAAACATTAAAAAATTTCCTTCCTAAGTGTAGAAACCACTATACAGACTAAGACAAAGACTTACAAAGATTTAGAGAGGATGGACCCTCAACCAAATGCACAAAATTTTCCTTTATAGTGCAGACATAACTCAGATTAAAATTTGAAATTGCAAACCCTAACCAAACTAAGGTTTCTAACCAAAGCACCCAGGTCAAACTGTAGTCTGCTGAGAATTTCCCCCCAAAATGATGCAACCACCAGACATGAATGCTCTTGACACCTTGAGCACACCCTAGCTTAATGGCACTCAGAAAATGGACATGGAACTCCCAAGAAATTCATGATCACAGTCAGGAAGAACATACCCTAACATAGATTTCATTCTCTACAACACATCAGGACATCAATGGCACCACTCAACAATAAATTTTTCTTAGGATAAGAAAAAAATATGATCTGTAATTGTCCTGGATTGATCTTGGTAGCTGGTTGTAGTTGCACCATTACTTCTAGCCATCACCTGCAAAGATTCAAACAACTAGTCATTTACACTTGAATACAGGCCATCATATTTGAAATGAATGACCACGATTGCACATCAAATCAATATTAAAACACCATCATTGATCTCTATCTTTAAACCTGGGACATTGATCATGCATCACACATCGTAGAAAGATAGACCCTTATGTGAAGCACAATCGTAATGCACTAAGCATCAATGATATTTGTTAGATCATCTACCTCTTAAATCTGCATTGGCCAACACCTTGCTTCACAACAACGATGTGAAGCAAGGGCGCAATATAATATTGACCATTGAATACTCTTCATTTGATATGATCCCTACATTGCACATCACTCATTCACATTTCATCAAGCGGTCTCAACTCGCATTTTCCTCATGTGATGGGGAGAAAATCAACCCATCAGCGGCCGCGGGTTCCCTTTTAGAAGGCATGAAACAACCAGTGATGGTAACAAAGCCAGCAATGGGTTAAGTGCTTAACTGCATCACTCATCGGGGGTTTCCTTTTGGCGGTGACAATGGAACAGATGATGGGAGATGAACCTAAAAATGGTAAGAAAGATAGTGTTTCACTCGTCGCAGGGTGGACATGGGTCATTTCAAAGAGACATGTGATGAGCAATATACCGCTAGTGGTGAACTTAAGTGATGTTAAAATGCATGTGGGTGTAAGCTATTTTTAAAATGGGGGACTCTTAGGAAAATAGAACATTGAGGGACCAAATATCTCAGGCACAGACATAGGAAAGGGGTGAAAAATTAAAAGGGGGTTGTGCTTAGACAAATGGGAGACAATGACATAAGTCATGACTTAAAAGGGGCAGGACTAAGTAGGCACAAAAATCCAATGAAAAAGTAAAACAAAACTAGGGTTTAAAGAGGGTTTAAGCAAACAATGAAGGATCGAGGGGTTTTAAACCCTACTATAGAACCCTAATGCATGAAAAGTGAATCTTAGCCCTTAGGAGACTCAAAATTGACAAAATGGCAACAAATTTTGTAGGTTCCACTAGAGGGAAGGTCCTAAGGGAGGGACATTGGAGGCCTCCTCCTCCTAGGATGTTGAAGATTAATACTGATGGTTCTTCTAGAGGTAACCTTGGGCATGCTGACATTGGGGGAATTGGAAGAGATAGTTCTATATTTATTGAGTTTTTCTTCTCAGAATATAAGGATCAACATTCTAATAATTTCATGGAGGCTCTAGCCATTCTCTTGGATTTGAAAAGGGCTTATTCCCTTTTTTGGTGAAGGATAATTTGTGTCCTATTCTCAAATTGTGATTGACTTGTTGAATAAGCACCATTTAGAGGAGGTGAATTGGCAGTTGGTTGTCATGCTTCATCAAATTATCTCTTTGGGTGGAGTTATGGACTCTATCACCTTCTTCCATATCCCACAGGAGTGGAATAAGGTTGTTGATGGCTTGGCTAAATGAGCATCTGAGTGGAGGGGAGACTAGAACATGGGGGATTAGAGTGGCCTTCCTAAGAATTTGTCTCAAGAGCTAGAAGAGCTAGTTGTAGAGGATATGAGATGCTTCCTAGGTATTACTTGATGGCTCTTTTGCTCATTTTTAGGCCCTGGTGGGCATGCTGTACTTTACTACTTTGTATTGCTTTCTTGATTCAATAAAGTTTTTACCCTCTTTTTATTAAAAAAAGAGAGGTCTCCCTTGTCTTATTTTTCCAAGATTATAGAATAAATGGTAATATGTGAATAATATTTCTCTATATAAATATTTTTAAGAAGGGAGCAACAATAGGGTATGTGTAGGATCATGATGGTCCAAAAAGTGGTGATATGATGGGTATTTATAGGGTATGTGGTTGATGACTTTTTTTTTACCCAAAATTGATGAAGCGAAAAGGGTTTTAAAGGAGATTCTCAAATTTCCACCAATATAAATTATGCTTTACTTTGAATTTAATAAATAATTATTATTCATTTTCTCTTTGAATTATGACTAAAGTCCTAATTGATAGGCTGATTGAAAAACATCTATAGCTTTCAAATGGTATCACATTTTTAAATCTGAAACATGTGTCACATTCTATGCTTCACATACTATAGGATTAAAAAAATGAATTTCATGAATTTTGACCCAAGTTAAAGTGTTTATATTTTTATAAAAATTGTAAAAAATTCATAATTAATTATTTACTTGGAAAAAATTACAAAAAAATATGCATCACATCATGACATGAGTCCTTTACTTATATCTAAAATCTTATAAACAAATATTATCATTTTATTGTGGTTAGGGTGGTTAGACAGACACCTACTTCTTTTTTTCCCTAAAATTTAAGTACTATTGCATTGAAATTTTAAATTTTCACCAAATAGATTTAAAAAAAAACCTAGTAGTTTAGAAACTACATTCAATTTGCTATAGATCCCATTCTTACATATTTTTGAAATAATATAGATAATTTATTAAAAAATTTACGCCAAGTTGCCGAACTCCTATTTTTTTGAATTTTTGGCCACTTAAGGGCCTGTTTTTTCCATGATGATCCTGCACATACCCAATAATAAAGAATATGGTGAAATATATAGTGTTGCAAGTCAATAGTCTTAAATTATTTATAAAAAATAAATATCTTGTTCACAGAAAGGACTATGAGGAAATATTTTGCATATATGAATGATTAGTTTGAATTTTTTACGAGGGTGATTGATGATTGTAATTTTCATGCGAGAGAAATGAAAAGTGTTAAATATTATTGTACTTTAAAAAAAAAAAAATTAAGTATACAATCAATTTTCCTCAATATGAATCAACTAGAATTAGAACATTGAACATTAGCAAGGAAAATATTACAACCCTTAAATGAACCCTATGCATGTACTCATAATCCATCTCAAAGAATTTTTTTGATTACCCATGACATGTTACAAGAAAACATTTTGATACCAATATATATATATATATAATCTTTTTCATTTTGTTGATATCTCTAATTTATCAAACTACATACCAATCAAAATCAGAGATGATTTGCTCAAATTTTATAGTGGTATCTCATCTTTTTGTGATAAATGTCATCCAAATTTTATTAATATAACTTACAAATATGAAATTGAGGATGGAGATGCAATAATACAAGTATGTATTCAATCATTAGAAGCAAATGAGAGGGAATGGAATGTGGATTTACCAATTTTTTCTATTTCTACTTTGAAAGAATTGAAAGTATTTTTTTATAATAAACTTGGTCGTAGGATTGATCTCAATTTGGTGATAAGTGAGTTTGTTAATATTGAAAAGAAAAATCATTTTTTCCATGTTTTAGTTTGATATTTGTAAAAACTATGAGAGATATTTTACAATATGTAAGCCCAACAAAATGACATAAATGATTCTATTGTTGGTATCATTTAGTGTAGATATGAGTTTCCTTTGAGGAAAAAGAATACAATTGAAACCCTTGGAAAAATGGGTAGTTTATATAATTGTAAATATTTGTGTCAAAGATGTCCTAGTAGATATTTTAGAGGTTAATAACTATGAAATATTTACTTTGTCTAAATAAAAAAATGAGCATGATAATAATGAAACTATTACATTCAGTTATAGTCTTCACATACCTTAATATGGCGTATTCCATCAAGAATTTATCACGAACTCAAAGAAGATTGAATTATCTTCATGATCAATAACATTGAAATTATGCAACTTGTGTTGTTGACATGCTTTAGTTTCATACATTTGGATAAAATATGGGAAATGAACCCATTTAATATGTTCAAGAGTATATCCTATTCAAATTTTATATTCAAATGCAACTCTAATAAAATTCATAATGAAATTTATCTTTCTTGAAAGATGGCTAGATCATTGAAAAAAATTACTATTCCAAGGCTTTGATTATTAGGTCCCGACCCAATATATTACTTAGAGATTTGTTGTGTACTATTTTAAAAAGTTAATTTATAGTTTAGAAGTCATAAAACATGATCAATTTATGAATGTTTCACAAGAAATTCACAAAACTACATCCAATACTTTATAGATCAAGAATTTTCTAAAGGATGTGTAATATTTCTAGAGCTTAAATAAAAATTTAAAGATTTTAGAAGAAAATAAAAATGAAAAAAGAAAAAGGGGAAGGAAGGTTTTAGGAATTCTAATTCTCAAAAATATTGCACAAATATACTTCAAAATTTCAAAATACATCACAAAAAAATTATGTTTCACTAGAATTACTCACAATTATACATAAATGGTGAAAATATTAAAGGAAAATTTCAAATTAAGAGAAGGATCATAAAATAAACAATGATGCAATGCTATGATATTTCATAATATTGAAAATAGATATACATATCATTTAGATTTTATATTATATATGACTCAATTGACATAAAAATTATAACTCTAAAAGTATAGATAAGAGAAATCACTAATCTAATTGAAAAATTATGATAGAAGAAAATTAATGAAAATTATTTGTTAACTTCCCCACAAGTATCAATAATTATTTATCCCAAAAATAGCGAAGCGATGGTTTTTCGCAAGACAATGAGGGTAAAAAACTAGAGTTCTTAGCCTCAAGTATTCTCTATGACTTGTATTTAAACCGGGTAGTGACAACAATAATAGAAGGATCAAAGTTAGAATTAAAATATGGTATCCATACTTATTTTCATTATGAATTATGCATAAAGATATATTGGAAAGTACATAACATATTACATAAAATATTCATAAATATCTAATGTATATGTGTGTGTGTGTGTGTGTGTGTGTGTTCTTATATAATTGATGAATTCAATATTTCATTATATTCTCATAATTCCATTCTTCCATATATTCTCTTTACATTAAATTTCCTATCTATAAATATATCTTAAGTTTGGGACAATTCCCTTACAAAATATATCCTTTCTTGTGAGGCCTAGTCAACCTTGAGCTCCACATCCTCTTTATGGTGGTTTGTGGTGTTGGTGTTTTTTCCAGTACACCCTTAGAACTCTCTAAAGAGTAGCCATCTCTTATAATGAAGAATTCCAAAGAGGAATGTCCAACTAACGATTCAAGAGCTGCAAGGGCTTCACTCTTTCACTTCAGGCTCTGTGGGACCTAGGAGGCTGTTCCTAATTATGTTCATTTTGGATTTACTTAATGAATACCATATCAAATCATAGATCGGTTCCTATAAAGGGTAAATAACACAATTCACCTAAAGGTTGACTGATCTTTAAGCAAATAACTATCAATTCACTAGGAACAGGGAAAATACTTCAATCACAAACTTCATGGTAAACAAATTTTATGTGAATTATTTTCAGGTCCAAAATCCATGATCTAGTATACCATTATTATTCTCCAAATTACAAATATCTTGAATGAATAGATTAGTACCTCATTGATTGGGAAATGGAGTCATACATCTAACAATCAATAATATAGAAATTATTTACTTTGAAAATCAAGGACTATTTTCATAATGCCTTACATTATGAAAATTTACGGATCCCAAAGCACTACTTCTTACCAAATCCTTTGTAAATTATCACAAATTTATGACCCTATTACAAAATTTAATTGATTCTTTGAATCAAGGCATGAACAAAGACATACACTCAAATAAAGCATTTGAAGATGAACGAAGGTATTATTGATATTTCATTCAAAACTTGTACAATTTGCAAAAGGAGAGAAAATTCCTTTGGTATAATATTTTTTTCGATATCAGTAATTTCTATAAAACTATATTAATATTTACATATGCATAATCAAAAACCAAGACAATTTGACTATCTATTCATCAATATTCATCCTATTTTCTACCCTAACATATATTGGACTCAAGAATTAAAAATCCAGAACCTGAACCCCTTGCAAATGAGCCATGATTTTCCCTTTTATAAAACAAGGGAGCAAACAAGCTTTTGAATCGAAATGCAGATTACATTATAAAATTTCATTTTAGCTTGAATTTGAGCTGCATTTCAAAATTCCCATATGCTAAAAATGGGGAAGCAAAATGTGTAACAACCATGAAAATGGAAATACAAAGTGCCACCAAAATTCCCTTAAGCCACCAACAAGGCCAAACATCCATTATCCACGTCACCAAAAAACTACACAATCAACATAGAAACCCCAAAATGGTACCACCCACATAGAAGAAGAGCGACCACCACAACAATTTATTAGATAACATAAAAAAATTCAAAACCCATAGACCAATTCAGTTATCCAGAAACATGACCAACACCAACACCCAACACACAATACACATGCCCACTTCGCGTCGTTTTGAGGGATGGAGAAGAAACTTGAATTCCTTCCTCATCTTTGTCTTTCCCAGGAACAACACCATCACATCCACTAAGATTCCTAATAGCCAACAGTGGAACAAGCAATATCTCCACCCCATGGACCTCAATTTCATTGAGCATCATGAGATATTGCTGATAGTCAGGGTCAGTCTTAGTTTCACTTTTAGACGGGCTATCAGTGATGTCAATTGGAGAATTTTGTTGACCAAATGAACCACACCCATACCTAACCTTCCTAGAAGCTCCAAAGGAAAATTGTGTAGGGGTCTTACCTTTATCCTCTGTCTTCCCAGTAGCAAGTACCTAGAACTATAGCCTCCTGCTACATCTTGAAGGTACACTCATAGGCTTTTTGACATGAACCTTTTATTTTTTAATCAAGGCACGCTCACTTGTTTCATGCCCAGAAATGTCATCAGAGAACTTCTGTGAATTGAGTCTAGCTGATGTCCTCACATGATTGCTCATTTTTAACACCTGGTAATATTGCAAGCTCACAATTGAGAACTCCTCACTCTGCATGAATTTAGATGGATACCAAATACTTTTTTTTTAGTGGTGAAAATGACCACTACTTCATCTGTATTTATCAAGGAATTATGATACTGTCACATACTGAAAAGGTTAATTAATGGTTGGCATCAATCTCTTCATCGTTAACAACTAAAGTACTTGGATATTTGCAAATCACTCCATAATGGATAGGAATTAATTGATCGCACACACAAAGGCTCCATTTGATCACTTGTGAAGAGAACAGGCCATTGATTCTTGTTATTTGTAGGATGAAATGGCTAACCCATGCATGCAATGTTGATTTTGAATATATGTTGTCAATCTATGATTGAGATGGATGAATGAGTGGTCTAGATACGGTCAAATTGGGTTTGAAAACTTCAGACCACAACTCATCACCATTTTTCCAATAGGAAGAATCTAACTAGGCATCAAATCACTTGCTCCATGAGCTCCACCATGCTTGGATTTGCAGGCGAGGACACCACGTGTCACCATATCATGCACCTCATAAGTGGTTAGGTAGGCATTAATCATGTACCGTGAGGTGTGTGATAAATGACTAGGATTAAATCACACTCCATCATTCCATCCATAGATTTCACCACCATCGGTTATCGGGCTCCAGTACAAGGGTTGGACTCCATACAACAAGGATATGTGTGAAACTTTCGCGGACCTCGCATTCTCCCAGATGTCTCTTCATTAATGTCTACGTAGTGTGTGATGGGTGGTTTGGATCATATCTTCACATCCAATGGCTCCTATTCCTAAACCAACTTAAATGTTAGTCATAAAGGGGCCATGACTAGGTCGATGATGGTAAGACCCTCGGGGGAACAACTTAATCCTATTAAAAATAATTCACCCAACTTAGGAAAAAATTAAACGTAGGATGGAATGTGGGATGACCGCCAATGCTAGCTGAAGGGGCTGGTAATACGATGTATTTAAAGGTGTGACTCATGACTTACATAACTGACAACCGGTAAGGGAAAGTCACCACAAGATTATAATGATGGAGGGTTTTGGAGGTTGATGTTCATGAGGTTAAGGCTTGCAACCAAAAAAAATGGCCAACCCTAAGCTACACAACATTGGAAAATCATGATCCAGATATGATTTTCTTAGATTCCTGCAAGAATTTTAAGATCTCCATCAATGGATCATTCTTGGGGACGTAAACCCCTGGTGGGTATAGTGAGAATTCAGATCTTAGGTTGAAGCAAACTAGGGAAAAAGCACAAAAAACCTAGGAGCTTGCTCAGACAAAGCAAGTAGACACAACAAAAATAAAACACACTAGGCTAAACCTATGTACATTATTTATAGAATTGTACAATGTAATTTATTCTCAGAAGCCTCTTTTAAACAATTGGCTTCAATCCTTAGTTTAGAGGCCCTAGGCCCCCCAAAATTCAGGATTGGTTCTTTCCTCTGTCAAAAACTTTTTCTTGCTCTACTAGAAATGGGTTAGCATATATTTGGTGTAATTATAGGCAATTAACACCATCATGAGTGATATCATCCATTCTACATGGTGTAGTAATGTCCCATTCACTAGCCTTTCCCACCATGATTTAATCAAACTAGAATGGGAAGGTAAATCATTGATGCTCCAAATTGTCATGAATTACATCATCAGATTCAATCTGTTCATCAAACTGGAATCCTTCATAAACACTTTGGCTCATACTAGGCTAGGATTTTTCAAAATCATGGGAGAAAAACAAGACATCAGGCATACCTTCATTCTACTTAACATGAGTACTATCCTTATGGGATGGAAAGAGCTCCATGATGAGATTCGGGAGATAGGGAGTATCTATAATGATTTAAGCCTTAAAAAGTTCCATTTTAAGGATTCCAATTTAAGAGGGTTTGATCAAATCACCTTAGATCAACCCCCCTTGGATATAACCTCGCTAGTTTTAAACCATACCTATAAATGTGTCTCCTTTACACCTATCAAAATGCTGATAAAAAATCACTTTTGATTTAGCTTTTGGGGGATCAAATGAATTCATTTAAAATTTATTTCAAATGATTATGGTATTCCTTAGAACAAGCTATCCAATGAATATAATTTTAATATGTTTTGGTTTTGTTATGTATTTGTTTTTAAGTTTTATTAAACATAGGTTTTCATCGAAAATGAATTTCTTTGTTCTTCACATGTGGAAAAATAGAAGATTATCAAAAAAAAAATGAAAAATATGAGTGCACTAGATATTGAAGTCCTTGATCCAACAAAAAATAAAATAAAATTTTGACATATACAAAAAAAGTTACTGTTATATGAATTGTGTGAATTGTAATTTGTTTGGCTTTGAAACTTTATTAAGGAAAAATATTCAATAAAGAACTATCTAACCAAGTGGAAGCACTAGATATCAGAGTTACAAATCTAAATTTGAAAGAATTAGAATTTTATCCTTCATGGAAAAAAAGTTATGTGTTATACGGTGTGTGTCACTTTTTAAAAATGTTGTTTTCTGAAAAAAATCAATTTTCGTGGGAGATGGAAAATGAAGTACAATTTGATTCCAAAAATTTTGAAAAAAATATTTTTAGAATCTACAGACAAAATTTGATGAGACCCTAGTTTGCACCATCTTCAAATTCCTCATAGTTTAGCCGCCATAGGTGCTTGAATGTGAAGATTCTGTTAAAAATAATAATTTCAATGTCCAGTTTGGCCAAAAATTGTAAACCGCTATTATGGGATCACCCTTGATTAACACCACACCTCTGGATATCCAAACCTTCAGATTGATCCTTACATAGATCAAATAATTTTGCAATATCAACATATACTGAAGTTTCACCCAATTGTTCCCCATCATCAATAAGTAGCAACTCTACTTCAAGCCCCACATATTCATTTGAAAGCACAACTTGGTTGTGCAAGAACAAGCTACTCTATGTTTCCATGTGTATTTTATCTCTATCATCTTGTATGGCTGACAATTCGGCCTCAGTTTCAAGTACACAATCATGTATCATATGAATGTTAACATATTTTTCTTCAAATTCTCTATCCTAAGAATCACAGTCTTGATACTTTTTGGATACAATTTGTTTATCCATTTGTGGGCTAGTCGTTTCATTATCAATTATTTCATTGCATTCCTGATGTGACTGAGAAGGTGGTGAGTCAAGGTCACCGTTTTCAAAGGAAAGATGACAAATCTCAATGCCAACTTTGTCATCCTTTCTTATAGCTTCACTTGTACCATTTTTAGTATTTTCATCAATGGTGCTTGTCAAAAATTCATCAGAATCTTCCTCAAAGAGTGGATTAATCCTACACCAATAAGAGTCATTATCAACCTCATTTTCTAATAATGGTTCATCAAATAGAGGGTTCTACCATATCTTCATGGTTGTCATATATATACCTACCTTTTCACACGAGGACCCCAATTTGTAAGATCATCAGTGCTTTCAAAATTAGTATAGTCACTAGTAGAGCAGAGAGAAACATTTTCAACATCCTCTTCATGATCTGCACTCAATATTATCGATCCACACTCTAAGAACTCTTCACATGAAGAAAAATGTTTATTTCGAAGAAAGTGCACTCTTTCAAGGCTGTCAACTTTTCCTCCACTGGAAACAAGGGATTCCACTTCGAATTCATAAGAAGAATTATAATCAATAGAGGATTTACCAAGTTCAATCTCATCATTTTGGTCATTGACATGTGCATCATTGTTCCTGATTAAATCAGGATATAGATCTTCCCTTTGTATCCCTTGTGCTTACTCACAACTTAAAATATCCTGAGGGCGTAAATCATATACCATTTCTTTATCTTCATACTCTGTATCTCCATCTTGACTATTGCCACATGGATCTACATCCATGGTACTAGTAAAATGGCAACAACTATTGACAATTTGTCCACATTCAAATGCATCCTCATGACATACTGAAACTAACCTTTGATTCTCCTTATTGTGGCAATCACTGGCATTGCTCGAAGGCAACATTTTCCATGTGTACTCATTCTTAGCTGCCTCTATCACCCTTATCCAATCAAATACTTGGCTCAAATTATGAGGATTTAGTTCTTTTGTTAAGGTGCTCAATCCTAATTGATACATGTCACAAAATAGGTCAATACACATGGTTTCCTCTGGTCTGACATCTTTAGGTATACCTAACAAGGTATCAACAAACCTAGAGAAAAAATCATAGGGTGATTCCTCTAGATATCTCTTTATGTCATGTAAACTCTTGGCCAAGGACACTTGATCAACTCTACCATGGTATTGTAATCCTTTCACTTGGTCCTTACCATATTTTTCACATTGTTGTGATGGAGAAAATAGAACAACTGAACCTTTGTCCTCTTGACTCAAACCTTTACCAATTGGTCCACTATTTGCATTTGCAGGAAACGAACTAGGATGCACATGGTTGATAGTTGAAAAACCCTTCATCATTGAATACTTCAAATTATTTTCAATGTCTATGGCAATCTGGTATGCTTGGTGAAATGTAGTAGGCTCTTTGTCTCTTAGAAGGTAACTCATCTTCTTGTTGAAAGCACCCAAGTATACCACTAGACACTTGGCATCATTTATTCTTATGCCTACAGGGATTTATCTGATTACTTTGGAGAATCAAATATTGAAAGTAGGAACCATCTCCTCCTCTTCCTTCTCCATACTCATGAACTTTTTCTTGATTAGGAGAGGATCAATCCTTTCCCCAAATTGTTTCATGAACACTACTTTAAAATCCTCCCATGAATGTATGGAAGAAACTGATAGATAAGAGAACCAATCTCTTGCATCTTCTCTCAATGATTGAACAAATAATTTCATGACAATGTCTTAAAAGTCTAATTCATAATCTCCTATCATGTCAATAAATTCTTACAGGTGTTTACCTGCTGACTCAGCTTTGGCACCATTGAACTTTGGCGGTTTATCCCTAATCTTTGGTGGGACAACATTTAGATATCCAACAACATTGTCAAAGTAGATATCCCTATATCTTTCAATGCTGAAATTCCTTTGACCAGGAAAAGGTTATTCATCCTATATGGGTGCACTTATGTCTACACCAGAGTGTGTAGCTTGACTATGCATTCTCACTCCTTGGAATAGAATTAAAAATTTACTTCAAAATTGCACAATATTACACCAGTTCTTTTCAACAATTATAATCCTAAACCATTACGATGCATATCTACCCTAAATTTTATTCAGGATCCTTCATATTAGCATGCTTATCTAGGACAATGAATTAATTTAAATTTACATTTCAAAGCCATGCTAAATTTTCATTATTATTCCTTGATCTAGTAATAATTCACTTAATAGGGAATCATTTACACTTCAATCATAGTAGACTTATCATAATATGCTCATAACATGATGATACCATCACCAATTCTACAAGAGTACCTGGAATTTTGCAGCAACCGCCTATCCTTTGTCTTCAAATTTGTAGATCTGGAGACTTGATGTATACTTTATCAGGTTCTTATATCATAGTCACCACCTCCTATCATGGAGGATTAAACTTCAAATGAGATGAAGTTTCTTCATGATAATACAAGCTCTGGGTTGGCTTCCATAGCAGAGTCACTCTCAAGTTCCTCAAGCTTGGTTGTAATCAATTATTCTACCAAGTTCAAGAGTTGATCAATATTTGAATAGGATGTTCAGAATAGCCTCACAATTTGACTCTATGATGCAAGGATTTGCGTCTGTAGAATGAGAATTTTCCCCAGCAGAGTCGCCATTTTGTTGGTGTTTTTTCTAGTACACCCTTAGAACTCTCTAAAGAGTAGCCAACTCTTATAATGAAGAATTCCAAAGAGGAATGGCCAACTAACGAGTGAAGAGCTACAAGGGCTTCACTCCTTCACTTCAGGCTCTGTGGGACCTAGGAGGGTGTTCCTAATTGTGTTCATTTTGCACTTACTTAATGAAGAACACATCAAATCACAAATCAATTCCTATAAAGGGTAAATAACATAATTCACCTAAAGGTTGGATGATCTTTAATCAAGTAACTATCAATTCACCAAGAACAGGAAAAATACTTCAATCACAAACTTCATGGTAAACAAATTTTGAGTGATTTATTTTCAAGTCTAGAATCCATGATCTAGTATACCATTATTATTCTCCAAATTACAAATATCTTGAATGAATAGATCAGTGCCTCATCGATTGGGCAATAGAGTCATACATCTAACAATCAGTAATATAGAAATTATTTACTCTGACAATCAAGGACTATTTTCAGAATTCCTTACATTATGAAAACTCATGGATCCCAAAGCGCTACTTCTTACCAAATCCTTTGTAAATTATCACAAATTTATGACCCTATTACATCATTTAATTGATTCTTTGAATCAAGGCATGAACAAAGACATACACTCAAATAAAGCATTTGAAGATGAATGAAGGTATTCTTGATATTTCATTCAAAACTTACACAACTTACAAAAGGAGAGAAAATTACTTTGGTATATAAGATTTGTTTCGATATCAGTAATTTCTATAAAACTATATTAAGATTTACATATGAATAATAAAAAACCAAAGACAATTTGATTGTCTATTTATCGATATTCATCCTATTTTCTACCCTAACGTATACTGGACTCAAAAATTCAAAAGCCAAAAGCCAAATCCCCCTCAAACGAGCCATGATTTTCCCTTTTATAGCACAAGGGAGCAAACAAGCTACCGGCTTGAAATGCATATTACATTACAAAATTTCATTTTAGCTCAAATTTGAGCTGCATTTCAAAATTCCCACATGCTAAAAATTTGGAAGCAGAATGTGTAACAAGTATGAAAAGGGAAATGCAAAGTGCCACCAAAATTCCCTTTTAAGCTACCAATAAGGCCAAACACCCATCATCCACGTTGCTGAAAAATTACAGAATGAGCATACAAACCCCAAAATTTTACCACCCACGCAGAAGAAGAGCGACCACCACAACAATTTATCATATAACATAAAAAATTTCAAAACCCACAGACCAGTTCAGTTATCGAGAAATGAGACCACCACCAACACCCAACACATGATACACACACCCACTTTGCATTGTTGCAAGGGATGTGTTAGGACTATAATTTTTTTAGAATTTTATAGTATCTTACCCTCATAAATTCCACAAGATAGCCACATCTTAAGTATAAAATTGCTATAATCCTCTTTGCATACCCTTACCATCAGTGATCCCATCAGATTTGACCTTTTGACACATCAAAATCCCTCTGATTATCATATCGGCATGACCATGCCCATATCTCTCTGACCCATAAGCTATAATCTTTCAATTCAGGTGTTTCTAGAATATCGAAGAAAGATCAATACTATCACGTTGATCAACAACTTAAGAGGATACATATTCGGGGAGATAGGGCTTGTTGTTACATTGACAAAAAAATTATCGACAAGAAAAATGCTATCAAAGTGAGATCTTCAAGTCAGCCCGAGCATACATGTCATGCTGATGGAATTCCATCAGAAAGATACTCACTTTGTCTCATATATGAAGCACAAAAGAAACATGTCGAGGAGACATGTGCTATCAAAATGAGTTTCAAATGTCTTTCTGATTCCATATGTCATGTCGATGTAATTTCATCAGAGAGAGCCTTTCCAATTCATTTGAAGGAGGACAACATATCGGGGAAACTTGTAACGTCAAGGTAATTTTCAAATATTTTAGTGATGCCTATTCTCTTACCGATGGTAATACAAATGGATCAAAATTTCATCGATAGGAGTGATATTTGGTCTCCATAACCATATAAAGTGCCTAATGAATGTTTGGATTGATTCAAACATATAGATCATCTAGAGTTAAAAATGTCTTTCCGATATAATCATTTGATCTGACGGTGGGAAATTTGAAAAAATTACTACACTCGTGCTCAGAGCTAGACATTAATGGCTGCACAGATACATATTGTATAGATGATCTGCTGAATTAGAGAAGAATAATTAAGGATAATTTGCAGAGTTGGCAGTGGAAGGAATGGGAGAACGGGCAAGGGCCAGAGAATTTTGTGTAGCCAAAATTTTTCAAGTCAGCTTGTGAATTCTCTATAATTGTATTTTCAATTCTGTCAATTTGAGAAAATTAAATGGAGGGTTCAAACTCTAGAAAATTAAAAAGTAGAAAGCAGGGTGAGGGTATTCATCCTAAGGGAAAAAAGAAAAATATTGACACTAGGGATGAATCAGAAATAACTGAAAGGAAATTGAATTAGGATCTTATTAAGCAACTACCTAGCTCAGGTCCTAAACCCATAATTTCTACACAACTTAGGTAGGATGTGGATAGATTTGAGGAAAAATGTAAACACATAGGGGATGTGTGGACTTCAATTCAGGGATATGAATTATTTATGTTTCACTATCATTGGAGGGATAGGTTTGAGCCAGTATGCAATCCCTGGAAATTCAACCTTGGAGGATTAGTTGTCCCAAATGTATTTGTGGATGTGGAACTAATGAAACTCCTAGCTTCCCATTACAATCCAAAACTCAAAGCTATCTACAATTCATTGGGTAAGCCTTTCATAAATGTTTCAAAAGCTACAATTTGTCAAATTTTTAACTTAGAAGGCACATGTGACGAAGCCATTGTCTATGAGAATTTTGAGAGATAATTCTGGAAAATGGATACCACATATAGGGGTTGGAGATTATTGTTGCATAGACCTAAGAAAGATGGAAGTCTGGTTCCACTCGAAGACAATGAAGGTCCTCCATTTCATTTAGAATTATTTGAGCCTTATTTGAAATATACATACTTCTCAGTATGCCAGGTGTTGGGGATGGAAGCTCTTGAGCTTATGTCTATTGTACCAATGGTAATTGTAGCTGATGTATAGTATTACAATGCTAGACCCTTTGACTATGCTTCATACATCTTCCAAGGAATTGATTCAGGGCTAATGACAATAATAAATGGATCCCTTGTTTTACATTTCAAACATTACTCTATTTTTATGCATAAAGCAATGTATTATGGACAAGAATTGTGAATGTGGTTAGATGAGTTAAGGATTAAACAATTTGATAGGGAAGGTAAATTGTTACTAATTCAATTATGGACTGCTATTTGGGATAGTAGGTTTTCCAATTCAAGTTTTGTGCATTTTGAGGAATACTTTGTTAAACCATTGTACATATACTTTAACCATCCTTGTGACTATGCATTGTCTGATGAGATAAAGAGGTTCCTCAGACCTAAAGATTTCAATGGACCTTTTATTCATAACTGGGGAGATTGGTATTATTTTGAGGATGCTACTATGATCAGAGTGTATGGTTTTGAAGATACACCATTCATCTTGCCTAAAATAGTGCCTGATAGAATTGCATACTTGGAAATTGTTAGGAAAATGGATTAGTCAAGTGTAATGAATTTAAGTTCCTTTGGAAAATAGGCATTCATGCCAAAAACTTTGTTCTTTGGAGATTTTACTATACTATCAAAGGAAGGGTATGATCTGATTCTGGATAAGTTATTGCATTTTAATTTGAAGAGAGCTCCACCATGAAAAGGGTTTGATCTAGAGGGATACATTGACTTTGGTAGGAAAAAGATGAACTTAGGAGGATATAATCATATACGTTATGAATTTGATGATTTGATCATAAACTTGGAAGAGAAAGAAGTTGAGAGGGTTGTTGATGAACACAACAAGGTTGTAGAGCAGAAAATAAAAGAAACACATGATGTGGAATTGTTATCTTCTGGAGACGAGGAATCTAGTGATGAGTGATCTGAAAGTTCAACTGATAAGATCTCCAGGTTGAAAATTAAGGATTATAAGCTTCCACCTTGAGAACTAGAAATTGAAGAAGGTTCAAACATAGACATGAAGAAAATGGATTATAGATATTTTGTAGCTGATGATGAGTTTGTGAAATATCCATAATTTAGAGCTTTCTTATATAAGCAAAAGGGAAAATCCATAAGAGAATCTATTGAAAATGTAACACCAAATAATGATGAGCAATTATTAAATAATTTGAAGTCAAGTGTGGAAATAAAAATGAAAGATATGACTCAAGAGAAAGGGAGAATATTGATAGAAGATTCAGGTGTCATGATCTTCCTAGGATTGGACCTAAATTTAGCTCTAGTTTTTGACAATTTCTCAAAGGATAACAATGCTACACATAAGCTTAGCCTTGAGGGAGTGACAAAATTGTATATAGGATCAAGGTATAACCCTAATGAAGGTTCCCTTATGATTTGGCCTTGTATCTACCACATAAGAATCCTATTGTTATTGACATTGAAAAGGATTTTAGACATGTTATGACACTAAAAGTTGGAGAAGCTGATCCTATGGCTACAACTGAGATTGGCATCAATGTTTCCAAGCTAAAGAAAGCCCAGATCCAAATGTTGATTAAAGAAAAGGAAATGTATAAGATAAATAATGAAAGGATACTTAGGGAAAATGATCACTTGAAGGATATGGTTTAAAACACATTGAAAGGATCCACTAGGCTACTGACTCAAGGAGAGAGCTCTCAAAAAAAGAACAAGTGGGAAGGGTCAGATGTATATTCTCAAGGAATATTTGATACACTTTATGTAGTGATTAAGAAGAGATAGGCTAACTTGATGGTTTGGTTGAGCAAGCTCTAGGGAACCCACTCAAAGAATTATGCTGCAGAGCAGGATAACTGAAGAATTAGTGACAAAATCCAAGTGAAATTTTATGAAATATAGAAGAGGGATACTTTTGATAATGTGGCTATCAATAATGCTAAGGAGATCATGAAAAAACATAGAGATTACCATGAGGAAATTCAAAGAGATGAAAAAGGATTAATTGATGCCACAAAAGAAGGAATACCAACATTGTTTGAAAATAATGAAAAACAAAAGAAAAGGCCAAATGGATTGAAGAATGCGAGTTGGTATAACAAAAGATTCTAGAAGTGGCTAAAGGAAAAGACTTGACATTGGATGAAGCATGCAAGCGAAATGAGAAAATGGTGAATACAAAGATAGTAGTCAGGAATGCGTTGGGAGATGTTGATGCTCACAAAATATGGGATAATCTAGACCATTTGTCAAAAGTCCACTTATGGATAAATAGAGCCTAACTATTTGTTTTAATTGTTGTTAGTTGTTGTTACATTTCAAAAGACATGCCGTTTGGTTTAAAGTTTATTGCCTCTCATATAAATAAGAGAGACTAATACTGAAGGAAGAGAATTAGATTATATTATAGGAGAAAGAAATAGGAGAATAGGATACAATGCTTACATTTCAAAATACCATGATGCATGTATAAAATTTTGGAGAAATCAATGGAAGATATCTTTTTTTGTGGCATAATTCTGGTATGAACTATTTGTTGGAATTATTCAATTATTTGGTTGTCTCCACTTTAATGCTTTTTTGTTATTTGAATTGATATATCAAGTATATAGTCAATTTATCAATGCACATTTGTTGTATTTTTGTGGTGTGATTATTTGGTTTCCCTTAAGGAATTAAACACCCTTCTAATAAAACACAGTAATGTGGAAGTGTTAATTGGATCAATAAGAAGAACCACTTAGTTAGGATTGTCAATCTATCTCCAATATGATGTATCTGTGTTCCTACATTATTTATTCAATTGGTTCATTCAAGTAAAGATTAAATCATTTTAATAAATTATAAGTAACTTGGTTGTGTCAGTTGGATCCATAAGTAGAGTTTGTCAAATCACTTTCATGCCGGTTTATACAAGTTATAAACTAATATTAGTGTGCCAAATAGTTAGAGTTTCTGTTGAATACTAGCCACTTATCTTAGACTTCCATTTAACTCTATTTACCCAACAAGGCACTAGTCTCACCCATTTTATTATTTAGTTTTATCATTCTTAATTCAAAATTCACATATGTTAACTGAACATATTAAATTTCACCTTGATATTTCTTATACAATTAGGATTACATCTCTCCACTCCTAATTTCCATTGTGGATAGATTGCTTAAGTGAAAAACATATAATCTAAATCTATCTCATTTGCATAGGTGCACTCGCCTAGGTCTGGCAGAGCCTGAAGAGAAGAAGGTTCAAGTCATTTGGCCTTATTCATTAGCCTAAAACATATCAAGAGCTTGGAAACCCCTTGTGGGTTTTAACCAATGTTTGTGATAACTAAGAGATTGGAAACTCTATTGGGGAACCAAATCTGAATCCAGGCCTTCATCATAGAGTAAATACCTTACATAAGACTCCGTTGGGAACCAGAAGTTATAAATTTTTCTCACTTTTTAAAAAGTGAGTGGCAACTTTGAAAGAATAAATGCATTAAGATTGATAAGATCAAGTACACATCAGAAAGAAGAAACCCAAAAGTTCAGATCATCAAAACAGTTCACAACATGCACGAAAGAAGGTCCTTGTGTAAAGGATGTCCTAGTGACAATGGTAAATGGACAAATAAGAATAATAGAGGTAAGAAGGTGTCTTGGGGAAATGTGCATGACAAATAAAGATAAAACATCAAAACCACACTTTGAGATGTATAATCACTATGATACATTGACAAATGAAAACAACTCAGTAGGAGAACCTCACATTCCAGAAGAAGAAATGAATCCTTTATATCAATTAGATCCTTAGAAAGAAGAAGAATTCAAGGCTAGGATTGAGGCTAAAAGAATCAAGAGACAACATGAACATGATTATGAAATGGCATCACCTGAAGGGAATTAGAATGAGCCTGTTGATAATGTAGCCCATAAAGAAAATTATGAATTTATGACTCAAGAGGAAATAAATGCACAATTGGAGTATGAAAGAAAAGAAGTGGAAAGAATAAAAGTAGAATATGAACAAAGGCTCCAAGCGATAAAAGAGCTCCAAGATTTGAAGCTATAGAAAGCACAAATTAATGCTCAGATGGCTAACCTCCCTAAATATGTACCACCTCACAGGAAAGGGAATAATATTGCAAGACCTTCAAATCTACCAAAAGCACCACAAAATCAATTATGGAATCAATACAGACCACCAAATGCTCCACCTAAAAATCCATCACAACACCCAAATGTTCAACCTCCCCCTGGCCAACAACATGTGCCACCACCCCAAGTACAATATAATAACCCATTATATCAATATCAACATCCTCAAAACCCACCTCCTGAGTAATACATAACTATGATCAGACAATTTGACTTAGCAGGATTCCAAATATATCCTTACCCTATGGATAACAGTTGGAGAAGACTTGTGCCAAAATTTACAAGAAGTAGTGCAGTCACAGCTGAGGAAAACTTAAGGAGTTTTAATGATTTTATTCAAGATCTGGATATGCAGTATGAAGATGTGAAAATTAGGCTATTTATGATGTCATTAACTGAAGAAGCTAGAGATTGGTTTAATAGTTTACCAACAGCTTCTATTGATTCCATTCAAGAGTTTCATGATCAGTTTCTTGAACAATATGGGAACCAGTGTGAACCATATTTTTCCTTGCATGAATTATTAGCTATCCAGAAACATCAAAATGAGTCAATTTATGATTTTAACTAGAAGTTCAACAAATTGCATAATAAGATACCACTTGGGTCAAAATTGGCAGACTCTATAGCATTGAGAATTTATCTAAAAGCATTTGATCCAAAGACAGGATATGAGGTTAGAAATAGGAGCCCCAAAAATTTAGCTGAAGCTCAGAAAATAGCATTGACTATTGAAAACAATAGAAAGGGTGTGGGGATGGCTGCTAAAAGAGATAATCTCAAGGTTCCTCAAAATTTCAACAATCCTCACAATAGACAAGAAAATATATATAGAAATGAAAGATCGAGGCTGCATGATATGCCATAAAATATGAATTGGAAGGATGGAAAGCCCATAATTGACAAGCCTAAGAATAAGGAAACTCCTGATCCTTTAAAGAAAATAGGAGCATACATTGTTAACAATAATCCTTGGTGTGAAATTTGTGACTTGCCACATTTCCTTGATCACTGTTTTGTAGCTCAATCGATACAAGGAGTACCAGTAGATAATGATGGAGAGGACAATACAATATATTTAACATCTCACACCCTCCATCCAATTGAGTAGGGATATTCATCTTCAGAAGAAGTAGGCTATGATTATGATGTTGATAACCAAAGATGTAATGTCCATATGGCTAAACAACAAGTTTTTTCTGATTATGAAGAAAGCAATGATGAGAAATATTATTCTTGTACACCATCTTAGCCAAATAAATCCAATATAAGAAGACCAAATGAGGAGATTAAGAAATTAACCATTGTTGTAGTGGAGCAGGTGAAAAAAAATATCAATTAAGAAACAAAATAGTAAATGAAGATGAGGGTGTCCCAAGAGGGATATTTATGAAAGATAAAGGAGCAACATAGGGAGCACCAAAAAAGATAGAAAATAAGAAGCTTGATAAGAATGTGCAAAAGCTTGTTCAGAAGGAAGAAAGCAAAGAGTTGCATAAAGATAAACAAAAGCTTGATGACACAAACAAAAGAGAAAAGGAGGAGAGCAAAGGAGATTCACTTGAATAGAAGAAGAAGATCAAAACAAAAAGTGCCTCTTTTGATTTCACACAAGCTTTATCCCAGGTAAATATGTCTGTACCATTACTTGAAATGATGAAAATAAAAGAATATAGGGATAGTGCAATCTAGCTAATATGTAATGGGAATAGTAAGAGCACAAAAACTGAGAGCAAAAGAGATTACTAAAAATAAGCAGGGAGAGGTAAAAGTTCCTGAAGTTTTTGTAGGTTATGCATTAATAAATCCTCCATAAGTTGATCCATTCTTCACTACATTACTTATAAACAATAAGTTGGTAAGAAATTGTATGATAGATTCAGGTGTTGCCATCAACATCATGCTAGTAGGGGTTATGAAACAACTTGGCATGTGGGTAGATATTACTGGTGGAAAATGTTAAGCTATGGATAGCAGACCGGTTCCAGTAGTAGGGATTATGAAATATGTAGAGGTAAATTTGGTTGCTTATCCACAAGCAACTTATAATATAGACATAACTATGATTGATACACCTCCTCATTTTGGAATGCTCTTATCAAGGTATTGGACTACAATAGTTGGGGGAAATGTATAATTTGATCTATCCTATGCCATGATACCCATAAATGGTGAAGAGGTCAAGTTGTATAGAGAGCCAAGGATGAATTAAATTGTGGACTATGTGGCTCAAGATCAATTAAATTTCTTTTGTGATGTAGATTTGGGAAGTTTCAGAGTAGAGCCTTCTTAGCCTGAACTAGTGAATACCGACCCAATTGATAAACATGTTTCCAAGAATGAGCACGGTGTGTGGAAGATGTATTTTGATGGAGCATGTAGTCAGGAAGGCAATGGAGCTGGAGAAGTTTTTATTTTACCTAAAGGTATCATATTCAAATATTCATTTATGCTGAATTTTGAGTACACCAACAATGTAGTAGAGTATGAAGCTCTGTTAATTGGTTTGAATATGGTTGTCAAACATAAGATCAAACTGTTGACTATTCTGGGAGATTTTTAATTGATCATTTCACAAGTCAGGTCGAAATATGCTGCAAAAAACAAAAGGTTGAAAAAATATAGAAATGTTGTGTGGGACACAATTGAATTATTTGATGCTTTTTCAATTGAATGGATAGACAGATCCAAAATTTTGATGACAAATTTCCTAGCCAATATAGCCCTAAAAAGAGATGATATCACCTTGGCAGGAGTATCTCAAGTTGAATTCAAAACAAGTCCTGCTATCCTTGATAAGATCTATAGTTGGAAAGTTTTCAATGATGACACTGACCTCATAAAGTCTCTCCATTGCATAGACTAGTATGAGGCTCAGGAGATTGACTTTAATGCATTTTTTGAGGAAGTGGATGGAAAAAAGACTGTATTTGGGAAAGAATTTTTTTAGCTTAAAACCAACAAACTTCCCAAAGGACTTGTGGCACTGGAAAGGGTATATGATGGAAATGATCATTCTCTCATGAAGCAAACACCAGTAAGGAGAGAAGATATTGAAGAAATCAATCTAGGGATTGAGTTAGCACAAAAAAAGGTATATATTGGAAAGAAAATTAGTCTAACAATAAGAAGAATGCTAATTACACTGTTAAGAAAGTACAAGCATGTGTTTTCATGTTCCTATGAGGATCTCAAAGTGTATAGAGAGGATTTATTCCAACATGAGATTCCATTAAAACTAGACACAAAACCATTCAAGAAAAAGCAAAGGCCCATCAACCCAACTTTGGAGCCTAAAATGCAAGAGGAGCTGGCAAAACTCAAAGATGGAGGCATTATCAAGCCCATTAGACATTCAACATGGGTCTCAAACTTGGTTCCAGTAAGAAAGAAAAATGGCGATATTAGACTATGTGTAGACTTTAGAAATTTAAATGTGGCTTCCCTTAAAGATAATTACCCTCTCCCAAATATGAAAGCCATACTACACAAAGTGATAGGATGTGAGTTGTTTTCAATGATGGATGGGGTTTTTGGTTATAATCAGGTCAAAGTTAAAGTCTGAGCAATACAAGACAACTTTTACCACACAATGGGGGACATACGTCTATGTGATAATGCCATTTGGTCTCACAAATGCAAGGGAAACTTTCCAAAGGGCCATGCATGTGGCATTTTCATATTTGATCAATGCTATAATGGTAGTGTACTAGGACGACCTCATTTCTTATTCCAAAAAGGTAGAAGAACATGTGGAACACTTGGAGAAAATATTCATCAAAGCTTTATAATACGATATTAGTCTCAACCCTAAGAAATGTCACTTTGATGTCACCGAGGGTAAGCTTTTGGGTCATATTGTGTCAAAAGAAGGAATTAGAATAGACCCTAAAAGAGTAGAAGCCATAGACAAAATCCGCATTCCCAAAACTGTTAAAGCCATTCAATCATTTTTTAGACAAATTAACTTTGTTAGGAGATTTGTGTCAAATTTTGCTAAGATTGTTAAACCTATATCCAAAATGATGAAGAAGGGAGAAAAAATATATTGGACTACAAAAGCCATGGAAGCCTCTATATCCATTAAGAAATCCATCAAAGAAGCCCCATCCTAAAATCTCTTGATTTTTCCAAACCTTTCCAAATATTTTCATTTTCCTCATTCCATACCATAGCAGCTATCATGTTACAAAAGAATGATGAGGGATATTAGCAACCTGTATCTTTCTTTAGCAAGTCATTGCAAGGGGAAGAATTAAAGTATAATATTATGGAGAAACAAGATTATGCATTGGTTAAAGCAACAAAATCTTTCAGACCATATTTAGTTGGAGCCAAAGTGATTACATATGCACCACATGCAGCTATGAAAGATATCTTAATACAAACAAAGGTGACAAGGAAGAGATGTAGATGGATCAATAAGATCCAACAATTTGATATGGAAATTTAGATTACCAAGTTAGTAAGGGGATAGGGTTTGGCCAACCTAATGGTAGAGAGAACATTGAAGCTAACCAAATCTATAATGTAGAAAATGAGGAGAGTGCAGTTGTAAGCATTGAACATACTCCTTGGTACACAAACATAATGTATTATCTAAGACACATGAAATGACCTAAAGGATTAAGTGATAATCAGAGGAGAACTCTAAAGCTACAGGCATCCAAGTACATATTCATAGAAGGGGATCTATTTTGGAAGAATAGGGATGGAGTACTATTATTATGTCTAGATGAATCATAGGCAGAACATGTCTTGAGGGAGATGAATGAAGGAGTGTGTGGAGGTCACTATTCTACCAAAATGACTGCACATAAGATTCTCAGGGTAGGCTATTATTGGCCTAAGGTTTTTAATGATTCATTTTCATATGTAAGGAGGTGTGAAGCTTTCCAAAATTTCTCAGGAAAGATGAAATATCAATGAGCCTTACCACTTAGACCTTTATAAGTAGAAGCCCATTTCCATTAATGGGGAATTGATTTTATTGGGGAAATACATGAGAAATCAAGTGGAGGGCATAAGTGGATATTGGTGGTAACTGATTATTTCACTAAATGGGTGGAGGCAATAAAAAATAAACAAGCAAGAAGTAAGGTGGTAATAAATTTTCTAATGGAGAATATTATAACTAGATTTGGCACACCAGTAAGGTTGATCACAAAAAATGGGATGTGTTTTAGGTATGATGAATTCAAAAAAAATTGAAACACATATGGCATTACTATTTCTTATGCTGCCTCTTACCACCCACAAGCAAACGGTCAGGCATAATCCAGTAATAAAATCCTTTTGAAAATCATGATGATGTTAGATGGAAACAAGAAGACATGGGACTCAAAGTTGAGAATGGTTGTGTGGGAAGTCATGTTTACTGGAAAGAAGGAGATTGGAAACTCTCCATTTGAACTGGTGTATGGAACACAAGCCAGGATTCCATTGCAAAATATTTTACTAGTTTATAATTTCATCCTTCATGAAGATATAGATATTCTAGAAACAATGGAGGAAAGAATGGAACAGCTTGCAGAACTTTATGAAATAAGGAGAATGACCCAAAAGAAAAATGTGAAATTGCAATCACAAATGAAACATCTTTTTGATAAGAAAGATAAAGACATAAAATTTGAGATGAATGATTTGGTACTAATGTAGAATGCTAGATATTAGGAAAAGGGGAAGCATGGAAAATTCGAAGCCTTGTGGTGTTGGTGCTTTTTCCAGTGCACCTAGAGGAATCTCTAAGGAATTTCCACTTCCTATACTCAAAACTCTTGAAAATGATTGGCCAACTGACAAGACCTAGTGATAGACTAAGATCTTCTACACTTTAGGATTTGTGGGGCCAAGGAGGGTATTCCTATTGATGTTCACCCAAGATGCACTTGGTAAGACACATTGTTACACAAATCATTTCAACTAAAAGGTAGAAATGCAAAAAACACTATGGAATTGGCTAGTTCTTAAGTAATTTTCTACCATTTTAGTAAATTCCCATGTTTATGAAAAATGAATATAAAATTGTGTAAATATTTTGGAAGTTTCAAATGCTTTCTTAAAATTTTGATCTAGGTTGGCCACCATAAAATAATTTCATTAACCCATTAGGAAAATATTCTTCAAGGAAATAGATCAGTGCAATATGCAATTGGGCTACAGAGTCATGCATACTATCAGTAATACAAAAGTGATCTCAAAATCTTAAAGAAAGAATATATTCCTACCACTTTGTACTATGAGACTTAAGAGCTATAATGCATAACTTCTTATCACATCCCAAGCAGATAATTGTAAATCCATACCTCTTACTTAAGCATTTAATTGGTTACTTGGATCAAGGTGCAAATAGAGATATACATTTGAATTGAAACTCAAAAGAGGAATGAAAATTCTATTGGCAACTCCACTCCAAATTTACTCAAAACCCACATAAGGAGAGAAAATGCATCATAAGTAAATTTTCATTTATGTTCATAGATCAGATCTATACAAAAATTTAAGACATTATGCATATATTCATCCAAAATAACCTAACACATGCATGCTTTTCTATTCCTTTCACTTTATTCACATTATGTATGACCTAAACCTAGCCTAATATTCTCTATCTGCTCTTTTCTTTCCTTTTCTCCTAATAATAATTATTTTCTCTCTGATCCCCTCTTCTGCACTCGAGTCTTGAATTCCCTTTATACTGATAGGGAGCAACAAGCCTCAGACTCGAATGCGATTACAATACAAAATTATAATTTCAAATGAATTTCAGCAGAATTTGATATACATTTCAAAAACCACATGTTGAAATTACAAAAATAGGCCAAAAAGAGACGAGCCAAAAAACCATAACTGCCACTAGGGAAGAAAATGAAAAGTGCTGCCAAAACTTCCCCTACCACCTAAGCAGCATGAACCAAATGACCAAGATGCCACAAAAGTACATGAACCCAAGTCGAAACATTAGATCTTTGCCACGAAGGAAAACCAAAAAGCCACTATAGCAAAATTCTCAAAACATAGGCAAAAAGAAGATCCATACAAGAAAAATTCATTTACCACCCATCACCTCATTGGTACCAGCAGCACACCCATGATAGACAACCACTTCTGATGCTGGCCAAAGGAAGGGAGAAGCCTCAACTTCCTCATCTTTCTTCTCATTACTAAGCATTGTTCTAAGTTGTCTATTGAATGTCTTGACTACCAACAGTGGCAGAGAAATCACCTCCTCATCGGAGGGAAAATTATCATTTAGCAGGACCAAATATCAACCGTATGATGAGTTGGTCTTACTATCACTCTCAGAGGAGCTGCTTGTCAGGTTGATGGGTGTAAGTTGATGCCCATAAGAGTTGCATCCATATCTTATCTTTTGCCTCGAGCCAGTGAATGACTACACTAGGCCTTTACCTTTGTCCTCTACATTCTTTGTAGCATCATCATTGAGCTGTGATCTTTGACTATAGCTGGTAGGTGCAATTTTGTGCCTTTGAGTGACTTTTTCTATATCCATTCCTCTGGAATTGAAGCGAGTAGACTGTCTAACTAGTTCACCCATCTTTCCTCTTGATAACTGTTCACACTAGGAAATGTTGAACTACTGAATGGTAATGAAGAAAATAACACCCACCTATGCTATATTTATTAGGCAAAGTAATGGAATTCATGCTTGATATTCATCACACATGTAATTCTAGCATCCCATTGGTAGTCGTACCAGTGCGGTTTGATTCCCATTTGCATGGAAATCAATTAATTATTCTTCATGATTGTCTGCATTTGTTTCTTGGCATGAGTTGAGATCAACTTGATTGTTCTATAGAATGCAATCCATTAATACAAGATTTGGCATGGAGAATAAAACCAGTCATATGGTGTCACCTGTGATTTCGAATGAAATCCATTGATCTTCAACCTTGATAGATGATCGAACAGATGACTCTTGTTTGACTATCTTTGAATTCCAATAGTGCCTTGTCAATGTGCTTTCAACCAATCACTTCCATCTAGGTTGGATGAAACTATTACTACTTTTGGGCTCCACTGTATGAGCACGTGAGGGACAGGTATGAAGATCTCACTAATCTCTCTAGGTTTAATCTCCTCTAATCTTTATTTAGTGAGCTAACAGGGAACGGTGAAGATTGTTCCGCTCGACTGATCTCAACCGCTCATTGAAGGTACCAGGGCATAGGATCGGTAGTGGAGGGTGGGTCTTGCGTAGTACCTGGGACACATGTTAGCTTTTTCTAACCTCGTTGCTTTTATCTGGTGTGCAGCTTACTCTAGTGAGCCAGTGGGGTACGATTCAAATTTCATCTTTGATCACCGGATCTTGCAAGATGCACAACACCCGATATTAGTATTAAATGGACAATATAGGGTTACCCAATGGTGACATGACTATGGGGTAAATGAATTGATTCTTAAGTCATCAGACTTAACACTTTCATAACCCAGCTTATGGAAACCTTGGCCCAACAGGAAAATATGACGGGTTGCTAAGACAAATGAGGTCGGTGAACAAATGTGATGAGAGGCTCAAAAAATCACTTAAGAGCTTGACAACTGACCAAATGGGTCAACACAAAAATAGAACATTGGCACATTTTCTTATTAAAACCCTACTCACTTGGGGACAAGGGCTTAGAATGGCAATCAAGCTCACAAGAATTGAGCTGAAATTCTAAAGAATTTCACAAGCTCCATCAACGGCTCATGCTCGGGGATGCATACCCCTAGTGGGTATGGTGAGAAAAGAATCTATGGTTGAAGCAGACCAGGACACACAACCAAAAACCAAGGACTTACCTAGACAAGGAAAGGAAATCCAACAAGAAAGCAACACACCAGACCACATATGTACAAAACTTACAAAATAGTTTTACAATGTGGAGCCTTTAGGCTCTAGAACTTCAGGAACAAATCTTCCTATGTCAAAAACCTTAGTTTGTTTACCCTGTAATGAAAGCACATTATTAGCACATGACTATAGGTCATTAGCATTACATTGAAAAACATTGCTTACACCATCCAGAGTAATATTGCTAGCTTTGTCCCTCTCTATTAAAGGTTCCTCATACCAAATCAAGAAGGTGCAATTTTCATATTCCACCTCACTGTGAGATACATTACCATGAAGAACTTGCTCATCAAATTTGAAGGCCTCATAAGTGCTCTGGATTTGACTAGGCCATTCCCTACTGCATTCAAGAGAGAAAACATAGCCAGGTCTATTACCAACCTACCCTCCATAGCTGTTAACACCCTAGGGTGAGAGAAAATCCATAATCAAATCCATCAAATATGGAGTATCTGCAAAAAATTCTAATGTGGCTTCATATTGTCCCATATAGTTCTCACAATCGCCAGTGTTTCTGGATTTCCCTTTATTCAAATGAGAAAATATTGAAAAATTAGTAAATTCAACAGGGTCACAATGTAGTTCCATTTTCTCAACATAAGGCAATGTTATGAGAGTATCTATGCACCCATCTTGTAGATCATGAATAACTGATCCCTTAGTTGTTCCTTCAAGTATGTTAGTTCTCTCCATAGGGAAATCAATGTGAGTATATTCATCTCTATGTATTCCCTCATTACATCCATAATTGGGATCATATCCAAGGGTATCCTCATTGGTATCTATGCCTCCAAAATTTTCATACAATTTAGTACTCAACAAATTAGAATTGGCATCCTTATCAATGAAACAACCCACATCAACATCATTCACATAATTTTCCTGATCATTGCTAACCATATCCTCAAAAAGAGGATTGATCCTACCCCAATAAGGATTGTCATTTATAATTTCATCATCCCAGACATCTTCATCAAATAAAATATTCTTCCATGCATTAATTGGATGTATCTCATCATCTAAAACATTAGGGTACAAGCGATTCAAAGAACTAGTGTACTCAAAATCAATGTAGTCACTTGAAGAACATAGAGAAATAGTTTCACCATTATACTCACCAGGCATATCTGCCATAATTGATCCGCAATCAGAACACTCTTCACAGGATGAAAAGTACTTGATGCTTAGGAAATTCACATTTGAAAGGCTATTAACATATCCCATACTAGAGGGTAGGGATTCCATCTCCACTTCATATGAAGAATCATATTCAATGGTTGATTCCTCAATTTCAATTTCATTAGTTTGACCTCGCATGTGTATCAGGGCATTGGGGTCGAGTGCATTTACTTGATTATGAGAAGCTTGATGATTGGTGGCTCCATCAATTTGGGAAGTTGCATCTAGTACTACCTGTGTTTTCTCACAACTTATGAAATTCCAAGGAAGATAATTAGGAGTCACTTCTTTATTTTCATATTCCATGTCTCCATCTTCATAATTACTATCTAATTTTGTTTCTAGATCATCAGCCAGATGACAACATTCAACCACTACTTGTTCTAGTTCTAATGGTTCTTAGTGACTTGATGGTCTTAGCCCTTGACCATTTGGAATATGATAACTATTACTCTCTTGAGTACCAGGTATAGGCATACGACAATAATCCGTTCTTTCCACAATACTAATATAATCTACCACCCGGTCTAGGCTAGAAGGTCTTCGATCCTCATACCACTAACTAGATCCTAACATGTATGCTTCATAGAACACATTAATGCACATCTGATCACTGGGTCTGAAACTCCCCAGAATCTCCATCAGTATATCCAAGAATCTTGAAAATAAGTCATATGGTGACTCATTTACATGTCTCTTTATCTCATGTAACCTCTTTATAGAGAAGACTATATCAGATCTTCTTCTCCTTGGTTGATGTGAAGACTCTGCATGGTGGTATTCTACATCTCTTGGGAATACAGTAGACACACAATCTACAATGTCCATTTTGTGACATATCCTTTTACCCTTCGAGTTACTTGGTTCAAAACTTGGGGGATGCTAGAGCTACTGCCAGCAATTATAGATCCTTTCATCATTGAGCATCTCAAATTGTTCTCAATGTTAATGACAGTGTAGTATGCCTAGTGTAATGTTGTGGGTTCCTTATCTCTTAACAAGAAACTCATCTTCTTGTCAAATGCTCCTAAATATACTACATCATTTGGCCTTATGTCTTCTAGGATTTCTCTAATTGCCTTTGCAAATCAGAGATTGAAAGTAGGGACCAATTCCCCTCAATTTATATGGATCTCCATAAATGATTTCCTTACCACACTTCGATTCACCCTTTCACTAAATTGGTCCATAAAAACTATCATGAATTGACTCCATGAGGCTATGGAACTTGCTGGAAAATATGAGTACTAATCTCTGGCATTATCCTTCAAAGATTGAATAAACAACTTCATGACAACATCCTCGTGGTGCACCTCATAATCCCCCATCACATCTATGAAGGTTTGCAGATGTTTAGAGGCTGATTCTAAACTTTTCCCTATGAATTTGGGCAGGTACTTCCTAACATCCTTAGGAATTGGATTGGAAAAACCCTCAATACTACTGAAAACTAATGGCATGTATCTTTCCATAACAAAATCCCTTTGGGGGGATGACATAATTTCTTCACCCTATATACTTTAGTTTAATTCTTTACAGAGTGACTCTTCAAGAGGCAATGCTCAACAGAATAACATACTTCACAGATAGTCACAATTTTTGAAGACAAGAAGTATGCAAAGAACTATCACTATTCCCTATATTAATACAAATCCATCTGGTAGGGAATCATTTATGCTCCTAAGCCGTGAAAATTTCTCATAAACCCTCTTCAATAGAGAAATACTTGCTTTTAGATTTATGAAAATACCTGGGAGTTCTGTAGCAGCTGTTACTCTTTCTTCATGGTTGCAAGTTATGAAAATATTTGAAAGATTCTTCACAATTTAACTGGTTCCTTGGAAAAAGTCGCCACCTCCTTCACAGAGGAATGAATTTCAAAAGCATGATATTCCTTTCAGACTAAAATCTTGTTCTAGGTTTTCTTCAACAACAAAATCACACTGAGATCCTTTGCTACAATAGATCTTCTCTAGGTTCAAGGTCTTTTCAATTATCTGAACAAAGATGTTCATATCCACCAACTTATGAACAGTAGATGTGATGATTGTTTGCAAATGACATGACTCAGTTGTTGAACTTTTCAAGGAGAATTTACTCAATATTGGAATGACTCTTTGATAAGACAATCTACAACTAGACTTCTGAGTACTTCCCCACCAGAGTCACCATTTTGTTAGTGCTTTTTCCAGTGCACCTAGAGGAATCTCTAAGGAATTTCCACTTCCTATACTCAAAACTCCTGAAAATGACTAGCCAACTGACAAGACCTAGTGATAGACTAAGATCTTCTACACTTTAGGCTTTGTGGGGCCAAGCAGGGTATTCCTATTGATGTTCACCCAAGACGCACTTGGTGAGACACATCGTTACACAGATCATTTCAACTAAAAGGTAGAAATGAAAAACACACTATGGAATTGGCTAGTTCTTAAGTAATTTTCTACCATTTTAGTAAATGCCCACATTTATGACAAATGAATATAAATTTTGTGTAAATATTTTGGAAGTTTCAAATGATTTCCTAAAATTCTGCCTCTAGGTTGGCCACCATAAAATAATTTGATTAACCCATTAGGAAAATATTCTTCAAGGAAATAGATCAGTGCCTTATGCAATTGGGCTACAAAGTCATATGCATACTATCAGTAATACAAAAGTGATCTCAAATTCTTAAAGAAAGAATATCTTCATACCACTTTGTACTATGAGACTTAAGACCTATAATGCATAACTTCTTATCACATCCCAAGAAGATAATTGTAAATCCATACCTCTTATTTAAGAATTTAATTGATTACTTGAATCAAGGCACAAATAGAGATATACATTTGAATTGAAATTCAAAATTGGAATGAAAAGTTTATTGAAAACTCCACTCCAAATTTACTCAAAACCCACATAAGGAGAGAAAATGCATCATAAGTAAATTTTCATTTATGTTCATAGATCAGATCTGTATAACAATTTAAGATATAATGCATATATTCATCCAAACTAACCTAACACAGGCATGCTTTTCTATTCCTTTCACTATATTAACATTATGTATGACCTAAACCTAGCCTGATATTCTCTATTTGCTCTTTTCTTTCCTTTTCTCCTGATAATAATTCCTATCTCCCCTCTTCTACACTCAAGTCTTGAATTCCCTTTATACTGATAGGGATCAACAAGCCTTAGACCCGAATGCAATTACAATACAAAATTATAATTTCAAATGAATTTCAGTAGAATTTGATATACATTTCAAAACCCACATGCTGAAATTATAGAAACAGGCCAAAAAGAGATGAGCCAAATAAACATAACCGCCACCAGGGAAGAAAATGCAAAGTGCCGCCAAAACTTCCCCTACCACTCGAGCACCACAAACTGAATGACCAAGATTCCATGCAAGCACACGACCCCAAGTCAAAACATTAGAGCTTTGCCAAGAATGAAAATGACAAATTCACTATAGCAAAATTCTCAAAACATAGGCAAAAAGAAGATCCATACAAGACAAATTCATTTACCACCCGTCACCCCACTGATACCAGCAGCTCACCCACAATAGATACAACCACTTCTCGTGGTGGCCAAAGGAAGGGAGAAGACCTCAACTTCCTCATATTTCTTCTCATTACTAAGCACTATTCTAGGTTGTCCATTGGATGTCCTGACTGCCAATGGTGGTACATAAATCACCTCCTCATTGGAGGGAAAATTATCATTCAGTAGGACCAAATATCGACCGTATGATAAGTCAGTCTTATTGTCACTCTCAAAGGAGTTTCTCATCAATTTGATGGGCATATGATGATGCCCATAAGAGTCGGGTCCATATCTTATCTTCTACCTTGAGCCAGTGAACGACTGCGCTAGGCTTTTACCTTTGTACTCTACATTCTTTGTAACATCATCGTTGAACTGCAATCTCTGACTGCACCTAGTAGGTGCAAGTATGTGCCTCTGAGATGCTTCTGGTATATCCATTCCTCTGACATTTAAGTGAGCAGACCATCTAACTAGTTCACCCATATTTCCTCTTGATAACTGTTCACACCAAGAAACGTTGAACTACTGAATGGTAATGAAGCAAATAACACCCACCACTGTTGTATTTATAGAGCAAATCAATCGCATTCACTCTTGATATTCATCACACATGTAATTATGGCATCTTGTTGGCACTTGTACCGGTGTAGTTTGATTCCCATTTGCATGGAAATCAATTAATTATTCTTCATGATTGTTTGCATTTTTTTCTTGGCACAAGTTGAGATCAACTCGAGCGTTTTGCCAAACACAAGCCATTACTACAAGATTTGGTGTGCAAAATAAATCCAATCATATGGTGTCACCTGTTATTTCAAATGAGATCCATTGATCTTCAACCCTGATGAATGATCGAATGGATGGCTCTCGTTTGACTATCTTTGAATTCCAATAGTGCCTTGTCGACGTGTTTTCAGCCAATCACTTCCATCCATGTCGGATGACACCATTACTACTTGTGGGCTCCACTGTATGAGCACACGAGGGATGGGTTTCAAGATCTCGTTGATCTTTTTGGGTTTAATCTCCTCTCATCTTTATTCAGCGAACTAGCAGGGAACAGTGAAGATTGTTCCGCTCGGCTGATCTTGATCACTCATTGAAGGTTCCAGGGCATAGGATCGGTAGTGGAGGGTGGGTCCCGTGCAGTACCTAGGACATATGTCAGCTTTTCACTAACCTCACTACTTTTATTTGGTGTGCACCTTACTCCTGTGAGCCAACGAGGTACGGTTCATATTTCATCTTTGATCACCAGATCTTGCAAGCTGCACAACACACGATATTAGTATTAAATGGACAAGATAGGGTTACCCGATGGTGACATGACCATGGGGTAAATGACTTGATTCTTAAGCCATCAAACTTAACACTTTTGCAACCCAGGTTAAGGAAACCCTAGCCTGACGGGGAAAGATGATCGGTTGCTAAGACAAACAGGGCCGATGAACAAACATGATGAGAGGCTCATAAAATCACTTAAGATCTTGATGACCAACCGAACGGGTCAACACAAAAATAGAACATTGCCACATTTTCTAATTAAAACACTACTCACTTGGGGACAAGGGTGTAGAATGACAACCAAGCTCACAAGAATTGAGCAAAATTTTTGAAGAACTTCACAAGCTCCATCATGTGGTTGGGTCCCTTTGTTATCATTGGCAAAGGAGGGGAGGACTCCTATTATTTGCAAAACATGTCTGGAGAGGAACAATGATTTCCTGTACATGGGCAGTTCTTGAAGCATTTCTTCTCTTGAAGAACATAGAGGATTAAGGGTTGCCAGTGCATGGAAAACTCCTAACAAACCTCTTAAATCATATTCTTTCCATGCATGGTAGTTTAGGGAATCAAAAGGGATTAGGAATTTCCAGTACATGGACAATCCTAGAATTCCTTCATTAAAAAAAAAAATTCTTTCCACGTACAGTAGTGTAGGGTCATTTACATTTCCATCTTTTTTCACCTCCATATCCAATTTCATTCCATCCCCACCACAAGTGCATCTTTCATATTCTTTGAAAACTTGGTCTGCTCTCCCAAAGATCTAAATTCTTGCAATGATCTCAAAATCATTCATCCCTAGACTGAGCCACTGTTAGGACTACAATTTTTTTAGAATTTTATAGTAGCTTACACTCATAAATTCCACAAGATAGCCACATCTTAAGTATAAAATTACTATAATCCTCTTTGCATACCATTACCATCAGTGATCCCATAAGATTTGACCTTTTGAAACATCAAAATCCCTCTGATTATCATCAAGCAAGAGCCTCTAAATAAATAATCCATATCAGCATGACCATTCCCATATCTCTTTGACTCATAAGCTATAATCTTTGAATTTAGGTGTTTCTGGCATATCGGCAAAAGATCAACACTGTCACATCAATCAACAACTTAAAAAGATACATATTTGGGGAGACAGGGCTTGTTGTTACACCGACAAAAAATTTATCAACAAGAAAAATGCTATCGGAGTGAGATCTTCAAGTCAGCCCGAGCATACATGTCATGCCGATGGAATTCCATCAGCAAGATACTCACTTTGTCTCATCGATGAAGCACAAAAGAAACATGTCAAGGAGACATGTGCTATCAGAATGAGTTTCAAATGTCTTTCCAACTCCATATGTCATGCCAATGGAATTTCATCAGAGAGAGTCTTTTCGATTCATTTGAAGGAGGACAACATATCGAGGAGACTTGTAACGTCAAGGTAATTTTCAAATATTTTAGTGATGCCTATTCTCTTGCTGATGGTAATACAAATGGATCAAAAGTTCATCAATAGGAGTAATATTTGGTCTCCCCGACCATATAAACTTCCTAATGAACGTTTGCGTTGATTCAAACATATAGATCATCTAGAGTTAAAATTTTCTCGCTGATATAATCATTTAATCTGAGAGTGGGAAATTCAAAAAATTTACTACACTCGTGCTTGGACCTAGACATTAATGGCTGAACATATACATATTGTATAGATGATCTGCTGAATCAGAGAAGAATAATTAAGGAGAATTTACAGAGTTGGTAGAAAAAGGAATGGGAGAACGGGCAAGGGCCAGAGAATTTTGTGTAGCCAGATATTTTCAAGTAAGCTTGTGAATTCTTTGTAATTGTATTTTCAATTTTGTCAATTTGAGAAAATTAAATGGAGTGTTTGAGCTCTGGAAAATCAAAAGTAGAAAGCAAGGTGAGGGTAGTCATCCTAAGGGAAAAAAGAAAAAGATTGAGACTAGGGATGAATCAAAAATATTTGAAAGGAAATTGAATTAGGATCTTATTGATCAACTACCTAGCTTGGGACCTAAAGCCAGATGTTCTGCACAACTTAGGGAAGATGTGGATATATTTGAGGAAAAATTTAAACATGTAGGGGATGTGTGGAATTCAATTCAGGGATATGAATTATTAATGTTTCACTATCATCAGAGGGATAGGTTTGAGCCAATATACAATACCTAGAAATTCAACCTGGGAAGATTAGTTGTCCCAAATGTATTTGTAGATGTTGTTAATGAAACTCTTAGCTACCCATTACAATCTAAAACTCAAAGCTATCTACAATTCATTAGGTAAGCCTTTCATACATCTGTCAAAAGATGCAATTTGTGAAGTTTTTAACTTAGAAGGCACATGTGATGAAGCCATTGTGCATGAAAATTTAGAGAGATAATTCTAGAGAATGGATACCACATATAGGGGTTGGAGATTGTTGTTGCAAATACCTCAGAAATATGGAAGTCTTGTGCCACTAGATGATAATGACGGGCCTTCATTTCATGTAGACTTAAGCCCTATTTGAAATATACATACTTCTTAGTATGTTAGGTGTTGGGGATGGAAGCTCCTGAGCTTATGTCTATTGTACCAATGGTAATTGCAATTGATGTACAATATCACAATGCTAGACCCTTTGACTATGCTTCATACATAGTCAAAGGAATTGATTCAAGGCTAATGGAAATAAGAAATGGATCCCCTATTTTACATTTCTAACATTACTCTATTTTTTTGCATATAACAATGTATTATGGAAAAGAATTGGGAATGTGGTCAGATGAGTTAAGGATTACACAGTTTGATAGGGAAGGTAAATTGTTACCAATTCAGTTATGGACTACTATTTGAGATAGTAGGTTTTCCAATTCAAGTTTTGTTTATTTTGAAGAATACTTTATTAAACCATTGTACATATTCTTTAACCATCCTTGTTACTATGCATTTTCTGATGAGATAAAGAGGTTCCTTAGACCTAAATATTTCAATGGACCTATTGGTCATAACTAGGGAGATTGGTATTTTTTTGAGGATACTATTGTGATCAGAGTGTATAGTTTTGAAGATACACCATTCATCTTGCCTAAAATAGTGCTTGATAGAATTGCCTACTTGGAAATTGTTAGGAAAGTGGATTACTCAAGTGTAATGCATTTAAGTTCCTTTAGAAAATAGGCATTCATGCCAAGCACTTTATGCTTTGGGGATTTTACTATATTGTCAAAGGAAGGGTATGATCTAATTCTGGATAAGTTATTTCATTTTAATTTGAAGAGAGATCCACCATGAAAATGGTTTGATCTAGAAGGATACATTGACTTTCCTCGTCAAAAGATGAAAATATGAGGGTATAATAATATACCTTATCAATTTGTTGATTTGATCAGAAACTTGGAAGAGAAAGAAGTTGAGAGGGTTGTTGATGAACATAACAAAGTAGTAGAGAAAAAAATAAAACAGACACATGATGTGGAATAGTTATCTTATGGAGACGAGGCATCTAGTGATGAGGGATCTCAAGGTTCAACTGATAAGATCTCTAGGTTGAAAATTAAGGATTATAAGCTTCCCCCTAGAGAACCAAAAATTGAAGAAGGTTCAGACACAGACACGAGGAAAATGGCTTATAGATCTTTGGTAGATGATGATGATTTTGTGAAATCTCAAGAATTCAGAGCTTTCTTGTATAAGTAGTAGGGAAAATCCATAAGAGAATTTGTTGAAAATGTAACACCAAATAATGAGGAGAAATTATTAAATAATTTGAAGTCAAGTGTAGAAACAAAAATGAAATATATGACTCTAGTGAGAGGGAGAATATTGCTAGAAGATTCAGGTGTCATGATCTTCCCAGGATTGGACCTAAATTCTACTCTAGTTTTTGATAGTTTCTTGAAGGATAAAAATGCTACACATAAGCTTAGCCTTGAGGGACTGACATAAGTGTATACAGGATCAAGGTATAACCCTGATAAAGGTTCCCTTATGATCTAGGCCTTGTATCCACCACATAAGAAGTCTATTGTTATTGACACTAAAAAGGATTTCAGACATGTTATGACACTAAAAGTTGGAGAAGTTGATCCTGTGGCTACAACTAAGATTGGCATCAATGTTTCCAAGCTAAATAAAGCCCAGATCCAAATTCTAATTAAAGAAAAGGAAATGTATAAGTTAAATAATGAAAGGATACTTAGGGAAAATGATCTCCTGAAGGATATGGTTGAAAACACATTGAAAGGATCCACTAGACTGTTGACTCAAGGAGAGAGATTTCAAAGAAAGAACAAGTGGGAAGGGTCAGATGTATATTCTCAAGGAAAATTTGATACACTTTCTACAGTGATTAAAAAGAGACGGGCTAACTTGATGGTTTGGTTGAGCAAGCTCTAGGGAACCCACTCAAAGAATTATGTTGGAGAGAAATCGAGCACAAAAGAATTAGTGATAGAATCCAAGAGAAATTTTAGGAAATACAGAAGAGGGATACTTCTAATAATGAGGCTATCAATACTACTAAGGAGATCATGGAAAAACAATGAGATTACCATGAGAAACTTCACATAGATGAAAAAGGATTAATTGATGCCAAAAAAGAAGGAATACCAACATTTTTAAAAAAATATGAAAATACAAAAGAAAAGGCCAAATGGATTGAAGAATGCGAGTTGGTATTACAAAAGATTCTGGAAGTGGCTACAAGAAAAGACTAGACATTGGATGAAACATGAGAGCAGAATGAGAAAATGGTGAATACGGAGATAGTAGTTAAAATATGGGATTATCTAGACCATTTGTCAAAATTCCACTTATGGCTAAATAGATCCTAACTCTATTTTAATTGTTATTAGTTTTTGTTACATTTCAAAAGACATGTCATTTGGTTTAAATTTCCTTTCCTCTCATATAAATAAGATAGACTAAGACTGAAGGAAGAGAATTATATTAGATTATAGGAGAAATTAATAGGCGAATAAGATACAATGCTTACATTTCAAAAGACCATGATGCATGTATAAAATTTTGGAGAAATTAATGGAAGATATTCCCATGGCATGCACTCGTATCAACTTGTTTTGTTTAAACTATTCAATTATTTGCCGTTCCCCACTTTAATTCTTCTTTGCCATTTGAATTGGATATAATGTAAGTATATTCAAACTTCATCACCGCTACTCTATTGTATCCGCAAGTGGTACTCTGGTTTCTAAATTAAACATCCTTCACAAAACCGCTGTACTTAATGCAGCACTTCTGATCAAGTAACAAAACCAATTCTGGAAGTTAGGATTGTCAATCTATCTCCAATTTGGTGTATCTATGTTCCTGCATAATTTATTCAATTGGTTCTTTCAAGTAAAGATTAAAATACTTTTGATAAATTATAAGTAACCTGGTTGTGTCATTTGGATCCATGCTAGAGTTTTCAAATCACTTCTTATAAACTAACATTAGTGTGCCAAAATAGTGAGTTTCTACAAATACTAGCCACCTCATTCCTTTAGACTCCATTTGGAACTACTCTTACCTAAGAAGGTAATTGTCTTCGCTCCATTTTATCAGCTAAGTTTGATTTTCATACTTAATTCAAAAAAATTCATATCTACTAATCGTGACATATTAAATTTCAAATTCTTTGATATTGCTTATATAAATTAGACAGCATCTCTCTAATTCTAATTCGCTACTAGATAGATTGCCATTAGAAAAACACATAATCTAAAATTTTCTCATTTGCATAGGTGCACTCCGCTTCAGGCCCTGACAGGAGTCAGCAGCCAGCGTTCAAGCCTGGCTCGGGACCTGTTCGTTAAATTTTAAAAAAAATATCAAGTGAGCTTGAAACTTCTTGTTAGTTTCCGAATCCAACATTTTGAGGAACTTTTTAACAAATGGAGTAAAGAAACCTTCCTAACTCTCATCTTTATCTTTCCCAGAACACTCATCGTGGTCTAATTCTCGTGAGTCCTACTAACCATTAGAGTAAATAGACAATATCTCCACCCCAAATGGACCTTAGTTTCGGGATTGAGTTACCGGCGAGATATTTCCTCTGAGAGAAGCAGCCCTCGCTTTACATAGCTATCATGATGCCAACTGTGGATAATTTGGCCAGACTAAACAACTTCACTTATACCTCCCACCCTTCCTAGAAGCTCTAGGTGAGGAAAAATTGCGTGTTCCTTTTACTTTATCCTTTATTCTCCCGTAGCGTCCCCGGGAATTGTATCTCCTACTTTATCTCGCCGCTTTACCTACAAGCTGCCGGATATTGATCCTTTCTTTCTATAAATCAAAGTGCCACTCCCACTGCTCTGTGCCTAGAAATGTCATCAGGTAACTTCTATGAATTGAGTCTACCTGACCTCCTCACAAGATTGCTCATTTTTAATGCCTGGTAATATCACAAGCTCACAATTGAGAACTCCTCACTCTACATGAATTTAGAAGGATACCAAATACTTTATTTGTAGTGGTGAAAATGACCACTACTTCATCCGTATTTTTTGAGGAATTTTAATAGTGTCACATGCTCAAAAGGTTAATTAATGGCTTGTATGAATCTCTTCACCGTTAACAACCCAAGTACTTGGAGATTTGAAAATCACTCCATCATGGATATGAATTAATTGATCGCATGCACAAAGGATCCATTTGATTTCCTATGAAGAGAACACTCCATTAATGCTTGCTAGTAGTAGGATGAAATGACTAACCCATGCGTGTGTTGTTGATTTTGAATATACATCATTGATCTATGATTGAGATGGATGACTGAGTGGTCTAGATACAATCAAATTGGGTTTGAAAATCCTGGACCATGACTCGTCACCATTTGGCCAAGAGGAAGAATTTTGACTAGGTGCCAAGTTACTTGCTCCACAAGCTATGTCATGCTTGGCTTTGTTGTCGATTACACCATGTGTCACCATCTCGTACACCTCAAAAGTGGTTAGGTAGGCATTAATCATGTATCGTGAGGTGTGCGATGAATGGCTAGGATTAAATCACAATTCATCATTCTAGCAGTCGATTTCACCACCATCGGTTATCGAGAATTGGTACAATAGTTGGATTCGATATGACAAGAACACACGTCAACCTTTCACAGACCTCACATGCTCCTGGACATCTCTTCATTAATGCCCACACGGTGTGCGATGGGCGGTCTAGATCGAATCTTCAGATCCAATGGCTCTTGTTCTTGCACCAACTTAAATGTTATTCATAAAGGTTCCATGACTAGGCTGACAAGTGTAATACCCTAGGGGGAACAACTTAAGCCTATTAAAAATAATTCACCTGACTTAGGAAAAATTAAACGCAGGATGGAATGCAGGATGACCGTCAATGCTAGCTGAAGGGCTCAGTAACTAGATGTATTTAAAGGCTTGACTCATGAATTACATAACCAACAACTAGTAAAGGAAATTTACCACAAGATTATAAAAATGGAGGATTTTTTAGGCTAATGTTCATGAGGTTAAGGCTTGCAACCAAAACAAATGGCCAACCCTAAGTTACACAACATAGGAAAATCATGATCCAAATATGATTTTCTCAATCCTACAAGAATTTTAAGATCTCCATCATGTGGTAAGGTGTATTGTTGTTTTGGACCTCTATTCTACTTCTTACACTGCCAATATAATTTCCCCTTTCAAAACTGTCTTGTCATCAAGACATAAAAATCTGATTACTTAGTCAGAAGGATAGTCTTGTAGATATCCTTTACGTGGAATAAAGTGTTATCTTACTTAACTTTGACTTACTAAAGGAGATGATTTTGAACATTAATTTAAGTGAAGATCTTTTTTTTCGATAAGGTAGTGAGAATCTAAATTTGGTGGGATAACATCTGAGAATCATGGATGAGGCCTATGATGTGGGATAACCACAAACTTACTACTTATCAATTTCTTGAACTAACCCTCAATTTTCCCACATTTATCTTACACCTATTATAGCAAAACATGAAAGGTTTTCAGTTGTGCTCTTATTTTTTCATGCATGTCTTATAGAGCATCATAATTTTTTCCCACCCAAAGATTTTTTTGTTTAAGTTCTCCATTTGGACTTTGATATTTTTGGATAGGTTAGCCCATTGTAAAAAAAATTAATACAAGGCATTTATATCACTTACCTTTTCTTCAAGGTGCTAATGTGTGATTCTATAATAGTTCTGGTTATAGCACATATTTTCCTTTCTTCATCCATTTTTTCCTTTGTAGTATCTATCATGATGGTTTGGTGGATGGAGGAAGCTTAATAATACATATAGTCTATGAGGCCATTTACCAATATTTTCATTATTTCCCTAATGACTGTTATGTATCCCCTTGTACCTATGGAAACTTATTTAGTGTATCCCTTATGAATCCCTCTATTTTTTGTGTTATACAAATGTTGATTGAGGTTATAATCTCTAGATATTTGATGAAAAATGTCACCAAGATGAAATTTTTGCAATGAATGGATATTAGAAATGTCAACTTGGGATCCAAACAGTGGAAGTTACAATAGATATGGGGCCATGACTAGTTGGATTTGTTTCTATTTCTTGAATAATTCCTTGATTGAATGCATTGGTGAAGTTATCGTAGAGGAAGAGGGTTTCTCAAAAGATGGGAAAGATTGGAAAGGTAGGTTTTGACCTACCAAATAAATTGTTCAACAAGAAGGAAAGGAATGAACTTTCTAAATCTTTTCTTCTTAATCCTAGACCTCCACAAGTTCCTTTGTAGTGGCTTCTATGGTTTCCTCAATTTTTTTGTGATGTCATAGTTATACACCATCAATTTTTCCATTAGTTTCTTGGAGCAGAGCTCTATAGCTTGAATATGAGTTACCTTTTATTCTCGAGACATAGTTGACAAGGGAGTGATTTATACTAAAGCCTTATCCTTTAGTCACTCTTCCTCTTTTATGGCTTGTTCCCTTCCTTTTTTAAGGTTGCAATTGATTCTTATGGGAAATATTTGATCATTCATTCCAATTTTTCATAGAGGCCACCATGTATCTAATGAGTTCTTCTTATATTATTGCCTTGTTTGGATCCCCCATTTCATCATACACCACTACTATTTATTCAAGGAACCCTTGTGTGATAATACATTGAACAAACTATTGATGTCTAAAGAGGTCTTCAATTGTTTCTCCTTCTCTTACTCCTTGTTCTCTCTCTTATTTGAAGATTTTAGTCTCCATGTGGGATTTTTTTTTCTCCTCCTTTCAACACTCATTTGTAGGAGTTCTTTAGTAGCTTCTTCTACATATTGTTCGCTTTGTATAGGGGTTGCAGGAAATTTTCTTTTCACCTTGTCATTTTTGTCTCTGAATTGTGTGGATCTGGTAGGAGATGCTCCTACTTGCAACCTTCTAGTTCTTCACGAAGTAGAATTTCATCATTCATCTAGATCTTCTTTTTAAATTACCCTTTTTCTTGTAAATTTTCTATGTTCTTTTCTGTGTGTTCTTCAATCTTTTTTTTGTCTTGGTTATCCATGAATTCCCTATAAATTGTGAATTTATCTATATTAGGGTGTTTTGGAAGTATGAGCAATGCTTCCACATAGGAATCTATCTCTACATTGCTAAATTTGTATGAAAGTTGTGAAATATAGGATGATCATGGTTTATGGCCTTTATTAATGTATAATATTTGTCTACCAAAAATACAATGTATTTTATATCTCTTCACCACATCATACGATATTATTTCTCTATCTTTTAGATTCTATTGCAAGGATTGAAGAACCACTAGTAGGTTGTGGTAAAAGAAGTGGAATATTTGAAATGTTAGACATGTTCATTGATTTGGGTAGCTATTGATATTTTGGTTTACTAAACCTTGCCCACAAAGGCGAGTAGTTCATTTAGGAAATATAATGTTAGGAAAATGATGAGGATCCCATACCTAAAATAGTAATGATATTGCTTTATTTGTTTGATGTTCTCTAGAACTTGTTCCCACAAAACTTCATAGAGATCAATGTCCTTAGCCTCTTTTGTCATCTAGAATGCAACATGAATCAATGTTTCAATGGTGGATTCTTCTCTATTTTTGTAGTAAACTTTATATGTGATGGCTATAGTTGTTGGAAACTTGACTATCTATACAGTTCTTATGTTGTCACTGAGGTCACCATGGTTGTGAAGACTGTGACTAATCCGGTATTTTGGTCTGGTGTCTGAACTAGTACTCGTGTTTCTCTCTCTGGTATTCTTGTCCACACTCCTCTCCAATTAACTATTATAACTTGTAGTTTTGGGAGCATGTACTTACAAGATATTATGTATCCAAATGCCCATATGGTATATCAAAATTTCACTAGTGTTTGCAAAAGTGTTATTAGGTCTATCCTTGGCTGACGTAATGAATGGTGAAATATTTTTTAGTTATGTTGATATATGTGCAACCTACCTAGGTCGATGCTGACTTGATAAAGCATGTTGGAAAGATTTTGGAATTGCTTGAAGCTGACTAGTAGCTTTTTTGGTAAATATGATGTGCATCTAGTTAGGCTGACCTAATTGATGCTTGTAAAGAACATCACGTATAAATTGGACAAGGTTGAATATTGAAACAAAGTAGTGTGTGTGAGAGTTGGTGTTGATAACCATGTTAGAACTGTTAAATTTTGAAAATTTTATGGTTGTCTATACCCATAAGCTTCCTAAGAAGCCCATACCATGAGTATAAAAATCCACTTTTCGTAACATTTTTCCCATGATTTAGCTAGTTTTGGTCATTTAGTCTAGTAGAATTCACCTAACCCTGAGTATTTCAATGAATAATTCATATCAGAAAGAGATGATGAGGGTCCCTCGATCCATAAAGCATTTTATACTAATGTATATCTTTTGCAGTCTATCGACAAGAGGTTGGGAATGTCTTACTAATATGATTTTATCTGAGGATTCATATCAGCATGATGCAGTTCACTGTCTCAATGACAAAAGGATCCTATCAGAAAGACAGTAAACATCGAGATAAGTCATACCGAGCCTATATGCATCTTACCGATCGAAGCACAAAGAGATGTGTTGGCGAGACTAAAGTCATCAGAATAGCATCTTGAAGCATCCATCTAGTCTCGTCGATAAAGTAGAGGTGGATTCTGTCAGTAGTATAATGTTATCGGGGTGAGTTCAACGAATTCTTTCTGACCCACCATGTTGCTATGACAGAATTACATTGGTAAAGGGACTTGGTGATATTCATGGTCTCACTGATAATGAAATTCATCAGCGAGATAGACTTCCTTAGAGAGAGCTAAGAAGGTCACACTGAGTGTTCTTCCATTGACAAGAAAATAATTATGTCTCGGCGATTAGAATTGATGGAGATATCTCAGCAAGACACAAAGTAAGCGGAGGAACATCTGCCCAACTTGCAAAGTCAAAATGATAGGTTTGCATTGGTGAGAGTTATACCAATACACTTGAGACTGAAGGAAGAACATCGGTAAGACTACAGGATATCATAGCGATATATAATATGTGGTAGTCGAAGAGACTCAAAACATCGGCGAAACTATAGGATATCTTAGCGGGTGTCTGTTGAACATTGGTAAAAGTTCAAAAAAATGGATCGCCCAAGATTTGAATATGAAAGGACTCATTCTTTCATACTGCTGATGTATAAATACCCGAATAAAGGGAGAGAGCGAAGAAAAAAAAGACAGTAGATTAAAATGTATTACAATTTCAAGACTATGATGCATGTTTTGAAATAATGGAGATATCAATGGAAGTTATTTGATTTGGTGGCATATTTCTGGTATCAATTGTTTGTTGTGTTAATTGAAAGTATTGCTGATGTTGTCTCCAAGGTTGATGTTTTCTAATTATTTAAACTGATATATCAAGGATATTTTTTAGTTTATTAGTGCACACTTTCTATATCTGTGTGGTTCGATTAATTGGTTCTTTCAAGGAAAGATTAAATCCTTTTATTCAATCATAGTAATTAAGGAATCTCATTTGGATAATTAAGAAGAGCCTGGTAATCATATTTGTTAAAATAAATATTCAAATAGCTCCCTTTGAGTTTCTTTTGTAATTGTGTGTTTGTCGGCCTATGCATCACCGAGTTTATTCGGCTTTCCATCAAGTTTTGATCTACCACTTTGCGCATCTCCTCTTTGCAACTTTGGGTAACGGCTTCCCTTTCGGGTCCCGAGAGGCTGCGCTAGGCGTCCATGTGTCACATAAACATAAGATTTTATCTCTTGTTTCCTTAAAGGTTTCGTACGGGTTGTGAAAGCCTTCTGCAGGGGCCATCATTTCTAAAGATTGTCAGAGGGACCTACATCTTGCTATGTGGCGGCGTATCGCAAGTTTTTCATGTGTGGAATGAAATAAACAAATGCGGGCTGCGTAATGCTTGTGCAAGGTTTTCTTTTTACTTTCTAAAAGGTGTTGGCGGGCCCTACCTTCTGCTAGGTGGCAACCGTTCGTAGATCTTTCAACACAGTAGGGAGGTGAACAACCGCAGGCTGCGAAACACTGCCACGTGTCTTTCGCACTCGGTTGATGTAGTTTTCTCTCCACTGCTATAAGGATCTCAACCCATGAGACATGTGTTGCATCTTTGCAATCTTTCGGCAGTGATGAGAGAAAGTTTCGAGTGGGCGATAGACTGGCTGAGGGGGATGATGCTATTGGGGGCTGCTTATCATGGTCATTTGTAGCAATGGATAACACTTTTCGCCTTGAGCCTAGTTGGGACCACCGCCATCATTACGAGGGATGTACCTGCACCTGGATGACAGAATGCTATGTTCTAGCACAATACTATTGTAACGACATTGGGAATCTTCTGATTCAGGCATCATTGTAGGGGATTGTGAGATATTTTCTGTTATAGTTCTCCAAAGCGGTGGGAGTTTTCTCTCCTACTATATATACTTTCTCTGTCGACGAGCAAAAAGTCAAAGAATTTTTAGAGAAAACACACTGGTTTTTAGCAAGAGACATCAGGCCTCTTTTACTATTTTTACTTGCAAGTAAATTTCAGACTGTGCCAATTGTTCGACCTTTTTGTTTTTCATGTTTTGATTAAACGATAAATTATGCTCTATACTATCCTAAGCACTTCATTTAAAGGAACTTCTATATATTGAATACAAACTTGCTTACCTAAATCATGTCTAATTACTCTTCTTAGTGGTAAGGATGTATGCAATACTATTTTATGTCAATAAATGAATTGTTTATGCTATAGCTTTAAGTCTCTGACATTTGGAACGCAACAACACCATTCAGGCCCCTAAATCTATGATTTATCGTGCCTATCAACAAATTTTGGAGCATTGCCTTAGATTAGATTTTGCTTCATTATATCTGTGTCCTTTTCCCTTTCCAAAAAACCATTATAGAAGAAGCTGGCTTCTTTAAAATCCAAAGGTCACTCAGTTTGGCTCAAAGGGTCCCCCTTGAATTGAGTTTCCCATAAGGCACTGTTACCTCGTCAATTTTTGGCATCAACAGTTTGTCTTTTTTCTGGCACCCCCGGTGGGACCATTTCTAATGAAATTACCTTATAGAGGGGTGTATGAGCCATCGGCCTATAACTAGATCCCAGACTATAAGTAACCCAGGTTTACTAGTACCTCCGCTAGGGACAGTCTAGGCCGCAAATCAGCTAGTAACCGTTCCATTCCCACTACCCTTCCCTCTCACCATGTTGTTGGCTGCAAATAGAAACTACGTAGCATGGGATGCTGGAAGTCCCTTGGTAGCCCCAGTAGCACCTGCTGTTTGGGGTGCTATCCGATTTCAGCCCTGAAAGCTATTCCCAAATATGCCAGAGACAACACAAAAATGCCAACAGAACATTTGCAGGATGTAGCAGATGTTTGTCTGGTACATGGTATTACAGCGCAGAATGTAGCCCTGAGGCTGCTCGCTGCATCCTTCAAAGGCAAGGCTCTGGATTAGTACCAAATACTGACTCCTAACTCAATTCGCACTTGGGATGGCCTCGGAGATCCATTCTATGAAAGGTTCTCAAATGATGGAGATCATTCTTCATTATATTATCAGCTATCCGTCATAAGACGAGCGCCCCAAGAGGCTTTGACGGATTTCAATGCCCGATTTCACTCAAATTGGCAGAGGATTCCTGTGACTATCCGCCCGATTCTAGAAGTGGCATTCATATTTTACCTGAAGTCCATTAATCCCAAAAATTTTGTGATGATTAAGTCTTTGGGAGGAGCCACTCTACCAAATGCTTATGCTACTGCTATCAAAGCTGAGAATCATTTGATAGATTGCTGAAAGTTTCCTCCTCGACTTATTATGATGATATTTCATGAAATATCAAACTTTGCACAAGAGGTTGCATCGACTAGTGCAGTAGCAACTCTCCAGTCGATGTACTCATATGCGGCCGCTCCTGAGAGCTTGGCTTCTACATTGAGTTCTTCCAAAGATGAAATAAGCGACCTCAAGGAGATGTTGCAAACTATGGAAAATAACATAACAACTCTCAAGTGGAACCAAGCAACACCCTATGGCCCGCATATCAAAACTATCATGGTGGGTGGTCTACTTATCAACAAAATCAATATCAGAATGCGCCTTGTACTAATTCACCAACACCAACTACAAACCAAATGGTCCTGGTGCCTACTCCGCTGACAAGTGTGTCGCCAAGCTCGAGTAGGGAATTAACCGCAGGACAAAACAATCTTATTGATGATATCAATCCATGGTGTTTCCCCTGCAATGATGCACATATGCCCCAAAATTTTCCACGTGGCAACTTACAACAGAAGGTGGCAGAGCAACGCAGTCAAGGTATTATGGCAGAAAATGGAGGATACGCATATGCCTCACCAATGGAGAGTGCGGTCCTTACCGCACAAATTCAAAGAATGTCTTTAGAGAAAGAGTCTGGTATTGCTCTTGATCATGCACTCTTCTCCTAGATGGAAGATGAGGAAATGATGTTTTCTATTGATACATCCATATCCAAAACACTGCAGGTGCAATCTGACTATAACACACGCTCAAAGAGGAGATTCACCGGTGAGCCTGTCGTTTCACTTCTAGGCAGCCCGCAACGTAAAGGCATCTCTGATCAAATCCCCAGTGCCTCAACTGTCTCTTCACCTTCTCAACCGCGGAAGGAAAATCATTATAACAAGAGAAAAAGAGCAGAAATCTTTGAGCTTGTCATCTTTTAATGTGGTGGAGCAATTAAAGAAATCATCCGCTAATGTGTCTTTATGGGACATTCTAGCTATCCCATAATAGAAGACTATGCTACAGAAGGTGCTTCAGCAAGAGATCAACTTAGCACCAACAGAGCCATCTGCCAATACAGAGGTGGTTTATCAAATGCCACTAGCTAAGGTTCTTACAGACAAAGTGAAGGAATCCCATGCGGAAGGCGGAGGTAGGCCGAAACCTCAACCCTTCTTCTTGACTCTCATTATAGGGGAAAAACTATTACACGATGCTATGATTGATTCTGGCGCTAGTACAATGGTTATGCCAAAATTGATAGCCAAAGCTTTGGGACTCAGCTACAAATCTATGAAGAAGGGGGTGATGTAGCTGGATGGAAATAAAGTTGATACTGTGAGTGTCATCAAAGCACTTTCGTTAACTCTATTTGCCTGCCCAAGTATCACGGTCCCACAAGATACGGTGATCATATATGTTCCTCCTATATTTGGTCGCTGCCTATCCTGAGAATCTACTTCAAAGGTGGGCAGATATTTTTCTTTAGATTGGTCACATCTAATACTTAGGACCAAACATTCTAAATATGTGGCGGATGAGGCCCTGATCAATTTTGAAGCTGCACATACCTCTATCACTAAGGAGGAAATGTATAGTGTCAAACTGCTAGAGGGGGAGAAGGTGAGTGGAGCCCGAAATAATAAGGAAGATGCTCTGTTGAGTGAACACATAAACAATGATCCTTTCGGGAATTATCATGCTACGGGATTGGGCACATATGTGATTTATGACGAAGACCAGGTGCTTCCGAGGATCGCCAAAGAATCTGACAGTAACCAAACAAATGAGCTATGGGCATTGTATTTTGACGGAGCAAGAAGCAATGTTGGAGCTGGAGCAGGGGTATGTCTAATATCCCTGTAGAATGAAAATTTGTTGAGATCTTTCTGATTCCAATTCACCTGTTCAAATAATAAAGCTGAATATGAAGGGTTAGTCCAAGGCCTAAGCCTAGCGGAACGAATGGGTATTAAGCAATTGATTATGTTTAGAAATTTTGAACTGGTAGTTAATCAGGTCTGGGGAATTTCCGTAGCGAAGAATGTCTGAATGAGATCCTATCGGCATCGAATCTGGGACCTGATTTAAGGTTTTGAAGCTTTCAACATCCTGACTATTCCTCGAACATGGAATAATGATGCAGATCACATGGCGGTGATCAGTGCTCAGTTTGATCATGTCTCTGACTTGCTTCAGAATGAATATCCAGTGCGAGTGCTTGTCTGACTAGCGATTCCCAACAATGATCAGAGTTGGCAAGTCTTTGAGAGTGATGAACACATCACTTCTTTTATCCAGCACTTAGGGGAACTTGCTGACTAACTTCAACCAATGATCGTCGAGGCCTATGAAGGAAAAATTATGCAACTCAAGTCAAATAAACTTCTGAAAGGGTTAGTTACTCTCAAGAAATTTTTTGATTGTAACGATGCCCAAAATGATAAGCAAAAGTTCATAGAAGACAAAAGTGATTATGAGGACTTTCGGGTCTCTAATGGTAGGAATCTCTAGGTCGGGAGGGATGTCCCACATCGAGATAAATAAAGGCTTATCAGTTTCTGCAAAAAACATGGAGTAGTAGCCTGGTCCTATGATGATCTAGAGGGTTACGATCCTGGCATCATTCGGCACACTATTGAACTAACAGAAGGTGTGAAACCAGTCTGACAGAAATAGAGGCCAGTCAACCCTAAAGTTGAGGCCCTAATGGCACAGGAGCTAACCAAGCTCATTGATTCACATATTGTCTTCTCAATCAAACATAGTACTTGGGTATCAAACCTAGTACCAGTCATAAAGAAGAATGGAGATATCCATTTATGTGTGGACTTTCGAGACCTGAACAGAGCATCTCTGAAGGATCACTATCCATTGCCTTCTATGGAGTCAATCCTCCAAACTATCGTAGGATCAGAAATGTTCTCTCTGCTAGATGGATTCTCTGGCTATAATCAGATTTGAGTTAAAGAAGAAGATTAGCAAAAGACTACACTCACCACCAAGTGGGGAACATTTGCATATGCTAAAATTCCTTTCAGTTTATCCAATGTAGGGGCAATTTTCTAGCGAGCTATGGACATCGCATTCAGCCAACTAATCAATAAGTTTATTCTAATCTATTTGGATGACCTTACTATGTTCTCTAAATCTAAAGATGATCATTTTGATCATTTGGAATTAGTTTTTCAAAAGTGCCAAGAGTTTGGGGTTTCCCTAAATCCAAATAAATGTGTATTCAGAGTACCGCAGGGTAAGCTATTGGGGCATATTGTGTCTAAACAAGGTATTTCAATTGACCACGAATGAGTAAAGACTATCAAGGAGCTTCCCCTTCCGGTAAATAAGAAAGGTGTCCAGTCTTTTCTGGGCAAAGTAAATTTCATCAGCAAATTTATTTCTGATTTCGCAGGAATGATTAGGCCAATCACCCAAATGCTAAAAAAAGATCAGGCTTTCAAATGGACAACGGAAGCTCGGGAGGCTTTTGAAAAGGTCAAGGAAGTGATCTCCACAACCCCGATGCTGATTAATCTAGATCAATGCAAAGATTTTATAATGTATGCCTTCAGTAGCAAGTCCAATATTGCTACTGTTCTAACTCAAAAAGATAGTGAAGGAAAGGGAGAGCATCTAGTGGCGTTCTATTCCTGAACCCTAAAAGAATATGAGGTGAATTATAACTTCGTCGAAAGACGAGCCTTTGCAATAGTAAAGGGACTTAAAAAGTTCTGCCATCTAATTTCCCGCAACAAAGTTCTGGTATATGTCACACATTCTAGTGTACGTGAATACATCATGGAATGAGAGATCACAAAAAAAAGGGCTAATTGGATTACCAAGATCCTGGAGTATGACATCAAGGTCAAGCCTACTAAGACTGTTAAAGGTAGAGGACTGTGTGAGTATATGGTACAGAACCAGGAGGTACCTGCCAAGGAGGATCATCCAAAGCTCGTCCTGATAAATGGATCAGGATTGGAAGACGATTGACTGATAGATAGAATGAACTTCATGCAAACCGGAAGGTATCTGCCAGGCCTCTTATCCCAAAAAAGAAGGTATTACCAACTTCAGAATTGCAGATATATGTTGATAGAAGGAGTCCTTTTCAAAAGAAATTTCAATGGTGTGCTCCTGCAATGCGTTACTTCAGGGGAGGCGCAAAGGATCCTCGACACATTTCACAATAGCGACGAAGGTGGACATTTCTCTACCAAAACTACCACCATCAAGGTCCTACGAGCTGGATATTACTGGCCTACACTTTTCAGTGACTCCCACTCTCTAGTGAGGGCTTGTAAAAAATGCCAGTTCTTCTCTGACAAAAGGAAGAATTCAGCAATGCCCCTCAGACCTATAGTAGCAGATGAACCATTTGCACAATGGGGCCTAGACTTCATTGAAATGATCAACCTAGTTTCTAGTGCCTAAAATAAGTGGATTCTAACTGCTACAGACTACTTCACAAGGTGGATGGAAGCTGTTCCCCTTAAAAACCCAACAAAAATAGAGATTGTAGATTTCCTCGAAGCACTAGTGACAAGGTTCGGCCCTCCGAAAATGATCATTTTGGACAATGCCAGAGCATTTATAGGTACAAAGGTATGTCACTTTGCATTTAAAAATGGCATATTCCTTAAAACATCATCAAACTATTATCCACAAGGAAATGGTCTAGCTGATTCGACAAAAAAAAACTTAGTCCTACTCCTTAAAAAGGTTGGCTCAGAGCACCAGAAGGAATGTCATAAAAATCTCTGAAAAGCACTCTGGGCAAACCACATAACTCCTAAGCAAGTCCTTAAGACTTCACCTTATGAGCTGGTATATGGGAAGGAGGCACTATTACCTATCTCTATGGAGATCCCAACAATACAGTTATTGAAATTCGTTGAGATAAAACAAAATGAAGCCATGGAGGTTCGGCTCGCTGAGCTATTGGAAGTACAAGAAAAAAGGGAGAATTCCCTAATAGCAATGACAAGCCATCAACAGGTGGTCAAACGATAGTTTGACAATAATGCTTCTGACCAGGGTCTAAAAAGTGGAGATTTAGTGCTAAAGTATGACAACAGGGCTGCAAAGTCAAGTCAACATGGTAAATTTGATAGCCTATGGGAGGGACCCTTTAAAATTATTCGCTGCAAACAACACAACACTTTTGAGCTAGAGAATATAGAACATGAACCGTTAGGAATCCCGGTCAATGGGATTCATCTTAAGTTGTTCCATTAAGTCATTGAGTTCTACTTTGTACATATGTAAATAGCGCTTTTATTTTCTTTCCCGTTGTTTGGCCGTTTCTTTTTCCTAAAATCAGTTGTCCTTCTACAAATTATTCATTATCATTGGCAGGTAAAACACCAGAGTTGCTTTACACAAAATACACTCATGCATGGAAAAATAGCATACAAAACTTGCAAGCCCCAGAAAATTTTTAACACAGAAACAAAAAAGAGCATGGATTTTTTTTAAAATGGGATATATATATTTATATATATGTTCTTTAGTTACAAAATGGCAGGGAGGCCGATTTTCAAAATGTACAAGTATCAAGGTATATTATATATGATAGCCTTTTATCAGGCTTATCTAAAGCAGGAGAGTTATATTTTGAGCAAGCATGCAAAAGGGTTATCTATCCACAGACATGACTAGCAGCAATCAACACATTCACTACAACGTCCACTTCTTCCTCGTCCACGGGCTCCTTAGCGGCACTGGTAGCATCATTTGGCACAACCACCAGTGGTGGTGGAAACACCAAGTTCCTAAAGTTAGTATACCAGTCTACGTCATAGAAAGGTATCACGTTGTAGCTCTGAAATAGGAAGTGTAGGGCCTGGGTAACCCTCTGCCGGTGTTGGTCACGGGTCTGTAGGTGGAATCCACTAAGAAATGGCAGTCAAATGACGAAAACTTCTTTCTCAATAAAGCGACGTAGGTCGCTAGCTATTGGCAAGCCTATCCTATATGCAGCATGTGCAATGACCTCACCAAGCCCATTTAGGTATTTCTTTGGGAAGATTTCTTTAACCAACTTCAGGATAAGTGGTTGGGGAATGCAAATGTCTAGTATGGACGCTACAAAGTGAAAGCACGCATCGGTATTCACCATATACTTATCCTCATATTCTATGCAATCCTTGCCTAGGACCCACTTAATGGCTACCAAAACCAGAGTGTGCTTGTTCTTCATCATCCTTTTCAACCTCCTAGTGGAAATCTCACCTAATAATACCGTCTGTGACTTATACAAGGTTAGACGAATTGGGGTATCCATTGCTCTGACATTGCCCCTAGTCTTCTAAGATAATGTCAAATTTGTTCACCACCTAACCTATGAAAGGACTTGCTTAGCACTCTGCTACTGACCTATCACCTCTTAAATGCTAAGTATGTTTTGCTCACCATCTACTGGCCTATTTATAGAAAAATTGACAAGGCACATGCTAATCCGCCTCCAAGAAACATAATGTTATGCTAGCTACTATCTTGAAAGACGAGCCTATGTTTGTTCACATTTTTGGGCCAGTTGCATCCGTGATAGCACGACTTGATGCATGCTTAATTAATTGAAGCTAGTTAATTAGTTTTAAAAAAGGTGGCGCTTGTTGGTGGGAGGAAATATGGCCGTAGGCTATTGTGTCATCTTTTAAGCACGTCCTAGGACCCAAGGTGATACTCATATCTTTTCATGCAGTGATCGTTTACTTGACGTAATCATTTCGACCGGGATATTAATTGTCAGCGCATGCTAATGCAAGGTTAGCAAGCTAGTTGTAGGCTCAAGTTCCAAGGAGATCAAGGCATATCAAACGATGGCCCAAATGTAATGATGAAATTTGCCCACCTCATAATAAAAATCAGTTCATCTTGCATGAGTTACAAGATTAACGGTACATGCCGAATTAAATGCAAAAGGCCTACTTTCGCCTACCACCTTGGGAAGTTGCTATTATTGCATGAAAATGCTTAATATTTTAAAGTCTTTTTACAAACGCAAGGAGAAGTGTAGAGTTGTTTTTTGTTTGTCTATTCGAAGCAAGCATAGTCACAGGCCAGGAGTTTACAAAATATTCAGAGAAGGAAAATGTCAGAATCTTTAGCTGAGCCAATGTAGGAAGAAATTAGCCAGGAACTATTCACGGCTATTTGTTCCTTAGTTGAGGTATATGTCTATGAGGATGTAGCGTATGCCATGCCTGGTATACCCATCAAGACGAGAAGAACCCACATGGAGGAGCTAGATAGACCCAAGGAATGGAGTAACCAGAAAAATGTTGAAAAAAAATGGAACAATATCTATGACCCAAAGCTTGCGAAGAACCCTAAATCCCTCAAGGAGGTAGCTTGTGCTAGGTTATCAGCACCACAAGTGGACCAAGCCACGGCAAGTAGAGTCTAGTATAGTGGTCTCCCACAATACATGGTCCCATTGGTGCACTATTGCCTAGAAGTGGTTGATGTTGCCATTCAGCGCTATAATCAAGATACCCACTATATTGAAGGCCGCAATTTAAGGGTTCATATCAGCCTAGAAGCCATTTGGCATATGTTATGTATCCTAGATCCAAGTAAAAGGAAGGAGACTATCGAACATTTTCTCCTGAGCAAGGGAGAGAAAATATGGAGGAAGATGAAAACTGGCTCATATTTCTTATTAGAAGAGGCTAATAAGAAAGGTGTCTCAGGCACTAAAGTGCCAAGTATCCCATTATCGCGTGGTGCATTCCACAATGATCTCCAGGATGCCATGTCCATGCTGGCATTTGTTTGTGGACAAGACTCCGATGAGAAAATAGAAAGCTTTTAGCTGAGACCAGCAATACAATTTCGCAAGCAGCATGAACTTTTCTGGTATGATTTTGCTGAGTTCATGGTTGAAAAAATGAAACAACAGATTGAGAATTATTAAGCAGAAAAAGAAGTTTAGGTTTCTTTCCTACCTGGTCCACATGTTTCTGCATTAGAATCCCGATTTCTTCGCCCGATTTTTTTCGCTATCAATTTTTGATGAGTAGAATAAAAGAAAGCCGTTGTCTACATGGACGCCTTTCCTTTCTGCATCATATGACTATTATGCATTTGCGGACTATTTCATAGCCCCGATTTTTAATGATTTAATCGGAGAAGGTGATATTGTTCGGCTCACCAAAGAGTAGACTGAATTTATGCAGGTTACACCCCTGTTTGTGATTGGTTCTTAGGCAGGGATTTTACAATCCTCCAAATGCGAGGCTTTATTGGTAAACCTTTCCTGCTCCTGGCTTGTGTCACAGATAGAGTGCTCACACTGGAAATTTTTTGGTAGGTGTGTGTCATTGATTTCACTTTTTACAGCAGCGGAAGGGTCAAGAAGAAGGGATTCTTCACTTGTCCGAAGAGTTTCAAGTTGATAACTCTGATTAAAAAATAATTGCATAAGTTGTTAGAAGAGCAGCTGGCACATCTAGAGTTGGTACTAATAAACGATAAGTGGAAGTACAACCCTTTCAATGACTTACTAGAGCCACATATGAAAGTTACCCATGTTTCCCAACCATATTGGGAGAAGTAGCTTAATCCACAGATGGATAGAGATGAGGATTTTGTAGAATTAGCGCAAATCCCTACATCGAATACTAGAGGCCCATGGCACAAGTTCTACTTTCCTGTGGCCATGGCCAGAGACAATTTTCCCATGGAGCACAACATGTACAACAAGTTGAAGAAGGGTGAGGAATTGAGTGATGAAAAAATAAAAAATTTCTGAAAATATCGTCAGGAAGTGGCACAGTTGGATGCTCCTTACAATCAGTTAAAGGATGATTAGAAATTTGATAGATAGTGGAAGGAAGGCAACCCTAGGCCAAGCTCTAGTATTGATGGGAGTGAGGAGGGGGAGAAATCCAAGGAGTATGAAGAAGCGGTGGTATCATCCTCTTCAGCGCAAGGGGGCAAGGACTCTGGGCATGCCGCCTATGTGGCCATGAATGTATGTTTTAATATATCAAGAGGTTCGCATACACTCACTTCGGCCACTAAACCAGCCAGGCTAATGCCTTAGTAGATGTGTTCGGCTGCCGAAGTTAGTGAATGTCCACCTGTGAAAAGGTAGCGTACGAAAAATATTATCGGAGGGGTTTCACAAGAACCCGCTAGAGGAGAAACACCCGCTGCTAGCCAAATGCCGGAGTTTGTGGGCGAGTCATGGACAATCCTGGAACCACCGCCAACCAGTCAATAGGTACATTTTTCTCCTTCTCTTGCATCTCATTCCTTTGCATCCACCTCTGCTTCACTAGCAACTCCTACCATAAGTTTGAGCCCTCTACCTTCTACTTTCGGTCCAACTTATTTGGTTGGACTCGCCCAGTTTTCGCAGGCCCACCCGCTTGTAATTACTCCTCCGAGTGTGCTCATGCCTACAGCTGCCGCTCGGACTTTCCTTGCCTCACTTTCGGAGAACGTTCCTCCTGTCGGTGCCCATTCTTTTTCCGCTATGCTTACAGATCCCCTTCCATTGTAATAAACTAACACCCTATTAGCAACTCCTTATTCTTGGCCAATGAGCCTTATGGCTGAATCTCTGATTCAACCACTACAAATGCTTAGCCCGGGTGATAATTCTCAGGCCAAACTATGGAACGTGCCGCACTTTTCTCCATAAACAATTACTCTCCAGAAGAAGCAAATGCGTGCGTCTATGAAAATTACCTATTCCTATGCCTTGCCTTCTGGTGTTCCTTTCGTAGGTGGGCTAGTTTCATCACCAGCCGAATTCATAGCACAGATAGATTGTGGAAAAGAGGCGCGCGCAAATAGAATGACGCAATATAAGGAAAAGGATGACAATTCTCCCGCCGAGTCGAGAGTACAAGCTTCGTATGACGAGGCCCAACAGGAATTAAAATTCACAACCATGTACCCAAGGATAAGCAAGCCTCAGGGAGAAATGCAACCTGAAGACTATGAGATCTATGCTGTCAGACTTCACATGAAGGTAGCCCAGCCACAAGATAAGGTCAAAATCATGGAGGAGACGCAACGGGTGGTCACTTCCGACTTCCTCAAAATTGGGCGCCAGTTAAAGAAGAAAGATGAATAGCTCAGGGCGGCCAGGGAAAAGGTGGAGAAATCCTTAGAGGCAGATATCACCTAAATGACTGAAAGGGTGCTGACAGCAGAGAATGAGATGAACAAACTTCAGTGTGAAATTGCAAAGACCCAAATTGCTGACCCAGACTTAATAAAAGAATTGCAAAGCCAAAACCAAGCAGCGCGATGGAGCCTACAATTAAAAGAGGAAGAGCTTGAATGTGTTTTCCTTGAGTATAGTCAGGGGATGGCACAAAAGGGTGAGGAGTTGAAGTGCCTACAAGAGCAGTATGAGCAAAAAGTACAGGAGAAAGATTCTGAATTTAAAGGCTCGAAGGCTAAACTAGAGGAGGAGCTCTGAGAGACAAAGACTTCTCTGGAGGAGCAATTAGTGAACCACTCTCGAGCTAAATAGAATTGGAATAAATAAATGAGCAGCTATGCAAAGTAGTTGGCGTCCAAAAAAAGGAAGAAGGGAGAGTTAGTTGAGGCCCTTATTTCAAGAGACGCAGAGATTTCTTTGCTTAAAGCCTCTTTGTTGCCTTCCCCTGCCCAACCTGATGTCATTCTGTTGATTAGGAAATTATACATTTCTCACTGGGAGAAAGTCAAGACCTTTTGCCTAACACTGTAGCCTACCCTCCAATTTATCAACAAGGCATCAAGGCTCAATCAAGAGGCCCATGACACAATTGAATAGTTCCCACATTTCATCCTGGAGAAGGTTTCTAAGGCAAGGGACTTGCTCAACAAGCTATACTCAGTCTCAGATGAAATCTTGGTCAGGGTGGGTATCAAAGATAGGGACACTACTGTCCAAACAGCAAATAAATTCATTCATTGTCACTCCGCTTTCCAGCGCACTAAGGTAGTGGCAGCTTTTCTAGGTAGGGCACTGGATGGCATTCAGGGAAGTTTCTCTGAATTAGGCAACATGGGGCTGTCGTCCCTGTTCCTTGAAGATGACTCTATTGCCACAACTACACAGATTGCTAAGGTTATTGAGTAGAAGGAGAACGACCCGGAGGCATTCAGGGAATTCAGTAGCTCCCCAACGGCAGCCGACATTGAGGCAATCATTCATCCACTCTCGCAACTGCTTTTCCATATCCAAGTAGGCGATAGCCTACCTGAGGTACTACCTCACAAGGAGGCCATTGATCTCCGTAGGGCACAAGAAAAATTGCACAACATGGCAAAGTCATTTGAAAGTGAATGGTCACCCTTGCAAACTGCTCTTTCTAGACTCTGACTCTATCGCCCTATGGATAAAGCTCTGGTCTGCCGAACTAGAGATATTTTTGGGTTCTCCGTTCCTTATCCGAAACGCCCCTGATAGTCGTGAAAAGCTGTTAAAATAAATATTCAAATAGCTCCCTTCTGATTTCTTTTGTAATTGTGTGTTTTCTGGTCTATGCATCTATGAGTTTATTCGGCTTTCTATCAAGTTTTGATCTACCACTTTTTGCATCTCCTCTTCGCAACTTTGAGTAATGGCTTCCCTTTTGGGTCCCGAGAGGTTGCGCTGGACATCCACGTGTCACACAAATAAAAGGTTTTATCTCTTGTTTCCTTAAAGTTTTCATGCGCATTGCAAAAGCCTTCTGCAGGGGCCATCATTTCTAAAGATTGTCAGAGGGACCTACATCTTGCTATGTGGTGGCGTATCACAAGTTTTTCATGTGGGAATGAAATAAACAAATACAAGCTACATAATGCTTGCGTAGGGTTATCTTTTTACTTTCTAAAAAGTGTTGGTAGGCCCTACCTTCTACTAGGTGGCAACCATTTGCAGATCTTTCAACATAGTAGGGAGGTGAACAACCACGGGCTACAAAATGCTGCCACGCGTCACTCGCACCCGGTTGATGCAACTTTCTCTCCACTGTGATAAAGATCTCGACCTGTGAGACATGTGTTGCATCTTCAAAATCTCTCAACAGCGATGAGAGAAAGTTTCGAGCAGGCGATAGGCTGGCTAAGGGGGATGATGCTATTGGGGGCCGCTTATCATGGTCATTTATAGCAGTGGATAACACTTGTCGCCTCGAGCCTGGTTGGGACCACCGCCATCATTACGAGGGATGCATCTGCACCTAGATGACCAGATGTTGTGTTCTAGCACAATACCATTGTAATGGCATTGAGAATCTTCTGATTCAAGCATTATTGCAGGGGATTGTGGGATCTTTTCTGTTACAGTTCTCCAAAGCGGTGGGAGTTTTCTCTCCTGCTATATATACTCTCTTTGTCGACAAGCAAAAGGTCCAAAATTTTTTAGAGAAAACACACTAGTTTTTAGCAAGATACATTGGGCCTCTTTTACTATTTTTACTTGCAAGTAAATTTCAAACTGTGCCAACTGTTCGGCCTTTTTGTTTTTCATGTTTTGATTAAACAATAAATTGTGCTCTATACTATCCTAAGCACTTCATTTGAATGAACTTCTATATATTGAATACAAACTTGCTTACCTAAATCATGTCTAATGACTCTTCTTAGTGGTAAGGATGTATGTAATACTATTTTATGTCAATAAATGAATTGTTTATGCTATAGCTTTAAGTCTCTGGTGTTTGGAATGCGACAACACCATTCAGGCCTCTAAATCTATGATTTATCGTGCCTATCAGCAAATTTTGGTGCATCGCCTTAGATTAGATTTTGCTTCATTATATCTATTTCCTTTTCCCTTTCCAAAAAACCATTATAGAAGAAGCTGAATTCTTTAAAATCTGGAGGTCACTCAGTTTGGCGCAAAGGGTCCCCCTTGAACTGAGTTTCCCATAAGGCACTGTTACCTCATCAATTTTCAGTGTCAACAATATTCTTGCATGTTTACACAAGTTATAAACTCAAATTCATATGCCAAACAATTAGAGTATCTGCTAGAAATAAGTTACTTATTTCAGATTTTTCATTTGACTCTGCACACCCAATAAGGCACTAGTCTCTACCATTCCACTATTAAGTTTCATTCATTTTTACACATGAACATATTAGATTTTAGCCTTGATATTGCTTATACAATTTGTACCAAAATAAAACTCATTTATCCACTTCCATTTGCCATTGTGGGTAAATTACTCTAAGGAATAAACAAAAGTCAATTCTGCTTCATTGTTATAGGTACACCCACCTAGGTTTGGCAGCACCTAAAGAGTAGAAGGTCTAAACCATTTGGCCTTGTTTGTTACCCTGAAATGTTGTGAGAGCTTGGAAACCTCTCGTGGTTCAAACCTGCATTTTTGAGAGCTAAAATATTGGCAACTCAGCTGGGGAAACTTTAGAAAATTTGTCTTTCCATTTAAAGAGTTAATATAAATTTCACATTTGGAGTGAGGAGATTCTGCTGGGGATAATCAAAAATAATTTCAAAAGAATCGTTTTCCTACTTTTTGAAAAGTAGGTGGCGACTCTAGTAAAAGTTGATAGATAATGCATAGATGTTGTGGTACAAATAGCGTTGTGTCAAGATGTCAAAAGAAGAAAGAAGGCAGTAGTTAATAAGAGAGATCAAAGAATTGAGAAAAAAATGGCTACAATTAGATGAAGAAACACTACAATTGGACCAGAAACTGCTACAATTGAGAAAGAAGCGTGTTACATATGCAACACAAAATATACCATTTTGCAATAAGAATGAATATACAAATGTAGGCAGGCATTGGACCCCTCAAGTGCCTCATAATTCAATTGGGAATTTTCACAATGAAGGTAATGCACTTTATTCACAGCAAGATATTTATTCACCACAACCGTTAAAGCAAGTAAATGCTTATCTAGTCCCTCCTAGACAAAGATTGGTAAGTTATCAAGATTTTCAATATGATCAATGTTAAGTGCAACACAATTCTAGTCCACTTGGAAATATCAATCAGAATCTACAGCAAGGTACATATCAGAACCAACAATCTAAAAATGATGAATATTTCAAAAACCTTTTGGATGCCTTTCTTGACATAAGAAGAAATAGAGGAGAATCTGGGTGTTCTTTTCTTTGCAGAATGATAGTTATTTGTAGGAAAATACCTATGAATTACAAGCCCAACACATCAATGTTTATTGAGCAGTTCATGAAAGTATATTGGCCTAATTCAATTGGTTGGCCTGAGTCACTAAAACTAGTTACTTTTGACCAAGTGAATGTGCTAATTGATATCATAGATAAGAAAAGGTATGAAGACAATTGTGACATTATTGATGAAGATGGATAAATTGATCAGATGATGCAGCCAATAGAATATGAGACATGTGCAAGTCAAAATAATTCCTATGATAGCCTACATGATGGAGATGAAGATACAAGAGATCTCTCTTGCATAGCAGATTGTGACAGGGAAAGAAGTGTATGTTATGAGGGATCCAATGAGTATTTAGATTGTGAAGATGAACCTATGGATTTTGACTTACAACAATGTGATTCTTGTAGCTCTTATGGAGATCAAGAAGAGGGATAAATAATGGAAGATATGGAAGAAGAAACATGTTCACTCAGAAGTGAGCAAATTTTAGATTTGCTAACTCTTGAATACCAGAGATGTGCACACAAGGGTGATTCTAAAGTCTTGTGTCCTGCCTCCATTTATTTTGACAGTAAAAATAATTTGTGTGATGATTCATTTGACTCCATGTGCATTTCTCAAAATGATGGAGAAACCTTTGAAGAGGATCAAAAATTTATATCTATTCGAGAAGAGGTATGTGATTTAGAAATTTTTGGATCATGTGGAGAAGACATTTATTTGCATACCAAGGATGGTAGAAGTCAAACATTGATTGGTCTAGATGTACATGATAATGAAGATATGAATTATAATTCAATGTCATTTCCAAATGGTGATATAGAAGAGGTGCAGAACATTTTATGTTTGTTTGTCTCAAACAATGTTGCTATGACAAAGCATTTTAGATTAGTGTGAGAAGCATTCAAATGTTTAGATGAGTGACATAGATGATCATTATTATTTCTCTTCTCATGCACATGAAAGTTGTATTCCTTGGTTGCATAATGATTGAAAATCCTTGTGCAAATCAATCTCAGTTATATGATGAACAAAGAATGTTTTTCAGTTTTCAAATCAACAGGAATATCATTTCATGATGCATTACCTAGATCGGAATGGGGGAAGGGGTTGCAAGTATCTTTATGATAGCAAGAGTAGCAAGGAAGATGACATGAATACTTTCAAGGGGAGTTCATTGAGCTCAAATCATAATAAAATTTATGACAGAGGAAAATATGGGCCTTTCTTTTGGGTGGCCTTGAGCCATCATTTATGATTTGAAATTTAGACCATAGTAGTTCAAAACAAGAATATAGTTTGATTTTGTTTCAAAAGGGGATACTGAGGTTTAAGGGTTGCTAGTGCATGGACAACTCTTGAAAATCCTCTCAAAAAAATTCTCCATGCACAGTAGTTTAGGAAATAAAAAGGAATGGGAATTTCCAGTACATGGACAATCTTGACATTCCTTCATTCAAAATAAATCTTTCCATGTACAGTAGTATAGGATTATGCTCATTTCCACTTCCATTCATTCCATCCTGCTCACTAGTCCATATCCTTGAAATTTTGGTTTGCTCATCTAGAGATTTGGATTGTTTCAATGATCTCAGAATCATTCATCCCCAGACGAAGCCACTATTAGAATTGTAAAATTTTGAAAATTTTATGGCTGTATGTACCCATAAGCTTCCTAAGAAGCCCATACCATGAGTATAAAAATCTGCTTTTCGTAACATTTTTCCCATGTTTTAGCTGGTTTTGGTCATTTGGTCGAGTAGAATTCATCTAACCCTGAGTATTTCAATGTATAATTCATATCGGCAAGAGATGATGAGGGTCTCTCTGATCCATAAAAAAATTTATACTAACGTATATCTTTTGTAGTCTATCGGCAAGAGGTCAAGAATGTCTTACCGATATGATTTTATATCAGGATTCATATCATCATGATGCAGTTCACAGTCTCAACGACAAAAGGATCCTATCGGCAAGACAGTAAACATCAGGATACATCATACTGAGCCTATATGCGTCTTACTGATTGAAGCACAAAGAGATGTGTCGGCAAGACTAGAGTCATCAGAATAGCATCTTGAAGCATTCATCTAGTCTCGTCGATAAAGTAGAGGTGGATTATGTTGGTATTATAATGTTATCGGGGTGAGTTCAAGGAAGTCTTGCCAACCCACCATGTCACTATGACAGAATTACATCAGTAAAGGGACTTGGCGATATTCATGGTCTTGTCGATAACAAAATTCATCGGTGAGACAGACTTCATCGGAGAGAGCTAAGAAGGTCACACCTAGTGTTCTTCCATTAGCAAGAAAATAATTACGTCTTGGCGATCAGAATTGATGAAAGAGATATATCAACAAGACACAAACTAAGCAAAGGAACATCTGCTCAACTTGCAAAGTCACAACTATAGGTTTGCATTGGTGAGAGTTATAACGATACACTTGAGACTAAAGGAAGAACATCAGGGAGACTCAAAACATCGGTGAGACTGCAGAATATCATAGCGATATATATTTTGTGGTAGTCGAAGAGACTCAAAACATTGGTGAAACTACAAGATGTTTTAGCGGGTGTTTGATGAACGTTGGTAAAAGTTCAAACAAACAGATCGCCCGAGATTTGAATACAAAAGGATGTGTCCTTTCATGTTGCTGATGTATAAATACTCGAATAAAGGGAGAGAACAAAGAAAAACAAAAGGGACAATAGATTAGAATGTATTACACTTCCAAGACTATGATGCATGTTTTTAAATAATGGAGATATCAATGGAAGTTATTTGATTTGGTGGCATATTTTTGGTATCAATTGTTTTTTGTGTTAATTGAAAGTATTGCTGAAGTTGTCTCCAAGGTTGATGTTTTATAATTATTTAAACTGATATATCAAGGATATTTTTCAGTTTATCAGTGCACACTTGTTGTATCTGTGTGGTTTGATTAATTGGTTCTTTCAAGGAAAGATTAAATCCATTTAGTCAATCATAGTAATTAGGGAATCTCATTTGGATCATTAAGAAGAGATTGGTAATCATATTCTTGCATGTTTATACAAGTTATAAACTCAAATTCATATTCTAAACAATTAGAGTATCTGCTAGAAAGAAGTTACTTATTTTAGATCTTTCATTTGACTCTGCACACCCAATAAGGCACTAGTCTCTACCATTCCACTGTTAAGTTTCATTCATTTTTACACATGAAAATATTAGATTTTAAACTTGATATTGCTTATACAATTTGTACCCAAATAAAACTCAATTATCCACTTCCATTTTCCATTGTGGGTAAATTACTCTAAGGAATAAACAAAAGTCAAGTTTGCTTCATTGTTATAGGTACACCCACCTAGGTCTGGTAGCACCTGAAGAATAGAAGGTCTAAACCATTTGGAATTTTCTATTACCCTGAAACGTTGTGAGAGCTTGACAACCTCTCATGGTTCAAACCTGCATTTTTGAGAGCTAACAAAATGATTAGTGAAGCAACAATGAATCTGAAGAAGAGAAAATATAATGAAATGTGTTAATTCTATATATTTAGCATCACTAAAACTGTATCAACACTTGTTGGGTGCACTTTTGTCATTTCATTTTTGTTCTAAAGCTTTCTCTTGTTCTGTAAATATTTTTGTAGGTATTGAGCCTCCTTGTAAGCAGTGAGATTTTGTATTTGGGTAGTGAGCCCTTGGAAGTGAGTCATATCTTTTTTTTTTCTAGAACAAACTTTATATTGTGAGTTAATCCTCACCATGGTTTTCCCCTAATTGGTTTTCCATGTAAATTTGGTGTTCATTGTGTTATCTTACATTTTTCTTTGTATCTCTTGCTTATGCTTAACAATAGAACTGTGGATTTGTTGAATTGATTTGTGTTTAATTTTTAAAGTTTAATTTTTATGAAAACTATTTCACCCCCATCTCAATTGTCATGCATCCTTTAATAATTGGTATCAAAGCTTTGGTTCCTTAGTGAAGAGCTTCACCACTTGAGGAGGATCCTAAAGGTTGATTAGATGGATGATAAAGGAGAGCTCTGGACTGCTCTTGAGGATCTTGATAAAGTAGAAAGAGAAAATAGAGATCTAAAATAAAATCTTGATGATGCAAATGAATGTGTCTAGAAGTCAAAAGAACAATTGAAGAAATTCTAGGAAAGACATAGAGAATTAAGTAAGCAGTTGAAACAAGAGATAATTGGAGGTGTTGGTAGAAGAAAATAAAAGAATTGAAGAATGTATGAATACATTGGTGCAGAATAAAGTTGATGAATGCACGAGACATGAACAGGAAGTGGTGAATCTGAGGATTGAACTGGAGAAGGAAAAGCTTTGTGAGAAATTTTTTAAATCTAGCTCTGATAAGCTTGAGGAATTGCTTGCAGGACAAAAATAAAGTAAAGAAAAAGTTGGTTTGGGAAATAATGTAGGTGAAAGTTCAAAGGGAAATAAAATAACTTAGGATAAAGGGAAGCAGAAGAGGAAGTTTGCAAGAAGACAACCTGTGAGACAACCTAATGCATAGAGGTATCCTTCTTTTAATGGTGCTTGTTTTTCATGTAATAGATATGGTCATAAAGCAACAGAGTGCAGAAGAAAAATGAATCAGTTTCCTGGCTATTTCTCTGGAAAATGTTTCTCATGCAAGAAGTTTGGACATAAGGCTACTGAGTGTAGATCTCAAGTGGGAATGGTCAGTAGGATGATGATGAACAGATTTCATGGAGACATAATGAATCAACCATTTAATGGCTATTGTTATGCATGCAACAAATTTGGACACAGGGTAAATCAGCATAGGTCGAGAGGTATTGGAGGTCAGACTAATCATAAAGGTGTTGTCTGCTATAACTATAATAAACCTAGACATATCTCAAAGTTTTGCATAAGTAAGAATGGAAAACAATATACTCTAGTAGAGAAAAATGATCTGGTAAAGAAGATTGAAAAAGAAGAAATGAAACAAGAGATGAACAAGATATGGAAGAAGAAAGAGGAAGAAGAGGTAAAACCTAAAAGTATTGATGGGTCTATCACCTCATATGGTACAATGACTTATTCGAGAATTAGGTCTAGCAAGGCCATAGGGGGAGTATTATCAGAAAAATTAAAAAACCCCCTATTGTATGGCATGTCAGAGGCTAGCACAAGGATGGAATGCGAAAGATGGGTATTTAGAGGTTTTGGAAAAGGAACCAGAAGAAAACATGTTTGCATAGAATTTTGTAGTCCGATTTAGGGTTGTCTATGCTAAGAAGGATGTTTTTAGTAGCTTTTTGGTGTTTGTCGCATTTAATGCGTCATTAGGGAAAATTTTTGGTGTATAAGTTGAAAACTTGTGAGTCTTCTTGGTTATTCAAGCATTTGAAGAACCTAATTCATCTTGGAATTCATCTTGAAATGAGCGTGAAGTAATTCTAGAAGGAATTCGAAGAAATTAACACAGGTAGTTAGGAATTCATTTCTTTGTTTGCCATAAGGGTAGAATAACAAAATCAAAGAAGTCTCAAATAAAAAATTGAAGAAAGCACATAAATGGAAAAATAATTGAGTGATGACATCCCTCTGAAGCTGAAAGGAGTTGAGTTAAAAGAATTTGATCATAAGAAGATGAGAGAATTGGAACTAGGGCTAAACCAAGTCGAATTACAGAACATCAAAACCCTAGGTATGGATTTGTGGAGTGAATTTCTATGGTTTTTTGATAAATAATTCATCATGTTCTTATTAAATCATTTTAATAATGGAAGCATTTTATTGGAAAAACCCTACTTGGTTACAAAGGAAGCGATCGAGGCAGTCACTGGTTTATGTTGTATCGGTGACCTTCCTGGAAAGAAAACTATTAAATATAAGGATGCGAAGGAATTATCAGGTATTAGAAAAGACCCATGATCTTTATTGATAGACACTCTTGAAGATTTGGCTATGAGGTATGTGGCGTATGACATTTATTACAAGATTTATTTTAGAAACTGTGAAGGTTCCACATCGGCTATTGTTGTTCATATTGCGCACATGATGGTTAAGGAGAATAAGAGGTTTAATATATGTAGCTTGTTACTTGAAAATATTTTTGAGAATATTTGAATGTCTATAATTAAGGGTTATCCCTTTCATTTCGGATCACTACTGGTATGTTTGGTGTTTTACTTTTTAAATTCCCTACCAAGAAGAGATAATGTGGTATGGGAATCTAGGATTCTGATTGGAAAATAGATTTATAGGTATCTAAAGAAATTTTCAGGCAGTGAAAATTTGTGCAAGTCTTATTTTACATCTTTGAAGTCAAATTTGTGCTTCAGTATATCTGTATCAAGTCAATTTGAGGTGGGCTCTTCCTCTGGTAAAAGAGAATTGGAGATTGTTATTACTGAATCCCCTTTGGAATTGAAGAAGAAGAAAGTTATAACTGAAGATATCATTGACATTTTAGATGAAAAGGAAAATGTATCCTTTGATGATATCCAGTCTATGTTGATTAAGGGGAAGATGAAGAAGCTTGGTGAATTATGGAATGCAACCTCTCCTATTGATAGATTGAAGATTGATGATGCGTTGGTAGAATATCTACTTCATAAAGGTATTGATGTATTAGCTATTTCTAATTTCTTGCAGAAAATCTTGTTGAGATTGTTGAAGAAAGAATGTTGCTTGAAAGACTGAAAGAACACAAATTTGAAGCTTGGTTGAGAAAGGGTGTAATAAAACTAAAGGGAGATTAGCTGAATTGATTGTGGAAACAAAGAAGTGCATTAAAGAGATATCTGATATTTACAAGTATTGTCTCAGTAGCCTACTGTGGTAGACAATTTTAGGAGAAAAATTGAAGCAATTGAGTTTGAATTAAACAGTATTGGAAAGAGTTTCGACATCCTTGAAGATAAAGGAAAGTAGAGGTTGAGAGTTGGTGAACTACAAGTTGAGCTAGTTGTTGTGCAAAGGAAGAGATGATGTAGTGAAGACCTTCTGGCTTCTTAAGGAAATTGCTAAGGTCCAGTTAGAACATCTATCCGAGATTCTTGTTGATGCTGAAGATATTGAAAGAGTTCGCATTGTTCACCATCTTTTACTTTGTTGGGCATACTGGAAAACATTTGTACTTGAATCGAGTCTACTACTTTCAATTGGAATAAGCTGTGTCTAGTTCTTGAGAAGAGATATAAGAATTTTTTTTAGGTGAAGAGTGTTATCTTTACTTGAATCCTAAATGTTTTATTTCTGGTGTGTTTGCGGTATAAAAGAAGAGAAGGGGAAGCAAAGTAAATTTTTTGGATTTTTTTTGTGATGTCACCATTTTTGCATACATCTTTTTGGCTGCCCTTTTCCATTTATGTCAAATGTGGAGAGATTGGAGAGATTGGAGTTAGGGGGCGAAATTGGAATTGGAGAGTCTTTTTTATATGCTAGGAGAATTTGATGAAGTTTTTTTGTTACATGTTTCCATCAATGACAAAGTGGGAGATTGTTGGAAACTTGACTATCTATACAATTTTTGTGTTGTCATTGATGTCACCATGGTTGTGAAGACTATGAATGATCTGGTATTTTGGTCTGGTGTCTGAACCGATACTCATGTTGCTATCTCTGGTATTCTTGTCTACACTCCTCGTAGTTAACTATTACCACTTGCAGTTTTGGGAAATGGTTTGTAGGTGTTGAGAGCATGTACTTACAAGATCTTACATATCCAGATGCTCATATGGTATATTGGAATTTTAGTGGTGTTTTCAAAAGTGTTATTAGGTCTATCCTTGGCTAACCTAATGAGTGGTGAAATAATTTTTGGTTATGTGGATATATGTGCGACCTATCCTAGGTCGATGCCGACTTGATAAAGCATGTTGGGAAGATTTTGGAATTGCTTGAAGCTGACTACTAGAATTTTTGGTAAATATGATGTGTATCTAATTAGGATGACCTAATTGATGCTTGCGAAGAAGATCATGTATATATTGGACAAGGTTGAAGATTGAAATAGAGTAGTGTGTGTGAGAGTTGGTGTTGATAAGAAATTAATGAAGCAACAATGAACGTGAAGAAGAGCGAATATAATGAAATGTGTTAAGTCTATATATTGAGCATCACCTGAAACTGTATCAACACTTGCTAGGTGCACTTTTGGCATTTCATTTTGGCTATAAAGCCTTCTCTTGTTCTTTAAATCTTTCTATAGGCAGTGGGCCTCCTTGTAAGCAGTGAGCTTTTGTATTTGGGCAGTGAGCCTTATCTTTTCTATTCTAGAACAAACTTTATATTTTGAGTTAATCCTCATCGTGGTTTTTCCCTCATTGGGTTTTCCACATAAATCTGGTGTTTAGTGTGTTATCTTACATTATGTTGTGTATCTCTTGCTTATGTTTGACAACAAAATTGTGGATTTGTGGAATTGATTTGTGTTTAAAGTTGTATTTTTGTGACAATTGATTCACCCCCCCTCTAAGTTGTCCTATATCCTTTAACAATAGTCACATATTTCACTATAAAATTTGTAATTTTTTTCACATCTAGGTTGCAAATGTCATATGTTTCTCAAGTAAGTTTTGTAACTTCACTATTTTTGATGGCCTTCTTTAGATAGATTTCTCCTTGCCTATTTTTTAATCTGATAAGGTTTATCTAGTTACATATACTCATCATGGATTTAGATAAGGATTATCCAAATCCACCCTTCCTCCTTTGAAATTTTTGGAAGTGTCTCCATACATACAACTTATTCTCTTGGGTATGTGCAGGATCATCATGGAAAAACATGCCCTTAAGTGAAAAAAAATTCAGAAAAATCAGAGTTAGGAAACTTGACGTAAAAATTTGAATAAGTTATCTATATTATTTCAAATATATGTAAGAATATAATCTGTAGCAAATTGAATTTAGTTTCTAAACTACTAGGTTTATTTTTATTTTTTAAATCTATTTGGTGAAAATTTGAAATTTCAATGCAGTAGTACTTAAATTTGAAAAAATAAGAAGTAGGTGTATGTCTGACCACCCTAACCATAATAAAATGATAATATATTTTAATAAGATTCTACATATAAGTAGAGGACTCATGTCTGAATGTGATGCATATTTTTTTGTAGATTTTTTTCCAAGTAAATAATTAATTATGAATTTTTTTATTACAACTTTTAAAAAATATAAAAACTCATATGTCTGACCGCCTTAACTTGGTCAGAACTTCATGAAATTCATTTTTTTAATCCTATAGTATGCGAAGCATAGAATGTGACACATGTTTTGGATTCAAAAAATGTGATACTATTTGAAAGCTATTGATGTTTTTCAATCAACCTATCAATCAGGACTTTAGTAGTAATTCAAATAGAAAATGAATAATAATTATTTATTAAATTAAAAGTAAAGAATAATTTATATTGGTGGAAAGCTAAGAATCTCCTTTAAAAACCCTTTTCATTTCATCAATTTTTGGTAAAAAAATTCGTCAACCGCATACCCCACACATACCCATCATATCGCCACTTTTTGGCCCATCATGATCCAACACATACTCTCTTGCACCTTATTCTATTGTGGTAGGTATTCTTGATTTCTCAACTACAACAATATCCTCTAGATCTCTTCAAATTTTTTATGGTTTATCTCTATTAGAGGAGCATGAATTTATATTCTAGACATCTTCTATGTAGATCACATTAGTGGGAACTTACGGGAACACCCCATTAGGATCCATGAAAGGAAATAAGCATCCACCTAAGATAATTTCTAGATAAACTAAATAGAGAAATATATGTAAAGAAGTATTCAAAATCCAAATGGAAAGGAATAGACAAAATACAATCAAAGATGACACAAGATATACACTAGTAAAACCCACAATAGTGGATAACCCAATATCCAAAAATATCCATCATGTTGGTGTCCCAAATCAACAGATCCAATAAATCCTAGAAGTAAGCCACACTTCATGCTTAGAACTAGTGTAGGATTTGGCCAACTAATAGGAAATGAGATTGGAACACATTTCCCTTGCACTTCACACTCTGCAGGACCTAGGGGGTGACCCTTTTAGCAACACCTAAAGATTCAAAAATACACTTAATAGGGTATTGCTTAACAGATAATGCTCTCACAAGAATATTCCAAGAAACATGAAATATTACTCAACATTGGCTAAGATATTGGAAAAATTTCATTAACTAGCATGGAGAACATGGCATATAAAAATAACCCATAAAACATAATTGAAAGGTTTGAATTGATTTTAAGAATTGGGAGAAAACTAAAAATAGAAGATGCACAAGGATTGACTAGTGCCAAGAGAAGGGCTACAGAGTCATATAACCAACATATCATCCTGAAATGTTGAGCATGCTTTGAAGATCTTTGAAAATTCCATCACATTATGATAACAAGACCACTAAAGGTTTATCAAATGACCATTCTTATAAATTCAACTGGGACACAACACTCCTATTACATTCACTAAAGAAATTACTTTATTCTTTGAACAAAAGGAAATAACAAATGTAACTCAAATGCAACAAATGTGCATGAAAAAACCCAAGTAATCTTTGATATATTGAATTCAAAAGAGTATTACATCTCAGCCATGGAGACAATCATCAGATAAAATAATTCATGAAGCATAATTCAAAACACATGAACATCTCAGATTAATGACTAATAGTTATATAATCCATCCTAATTTGACACTTTATAGTTTTTACAAACCTCGGTCTGCCTTGCAGAACTTTCAAAAAATGGAACCCCTCAAAATGAGAAAGAATGAGAAGATAAAGAAGAAGAAAAAACCCTAAGATGTAATCCGTTAAAGACACTTGGAAGCTTCATTTTCCATTAATCAGCAACAAGAAACTGAAAATCCTCTCTCTTCTCTCCTCCTTCCACTATTTTTCTTTCCTTCATCTTTATTATACAACAAAAAATTCACCTCCTCGTGAAAAACCTTTATCTCCATTAACCATTTTCCCCTTGCAGTTAGAAAATATTTGTTTTTCGTGAAAATTCCTTTTACTCTACCCTTGTTTTTCTGTAGCATTTCACCTTCCGAAAATAAAATATTCTTGTTCTAAAATGAAACCATTTAACCCCTTTCTCCATTCACCCGGGTTTCACCTATAAAAGTTTTTACACTTCCTTTTCCTCGCTGCACTTTTTATTTTATTTACCCCTCAACAAGTAGCTTTTAATTTTTATATAATAAAAGCTTTTAAAATTTCCATTTTTATCTTTCAAAAACATTGGCCCATACTTTCACTTTTCACCATGCATTTAAAACATTGGCTTTTGAATGTGAGAATCCACAATTCTTTCCCCATGCCCTTCTACTTCACTTCACATTTAAAACCTTGGGTAAGAATTTAAATTTTTATAGGGTGCTATTATATATTACCCACCCCATTCACATTTTCCATTTGAAATGTTTTCCTTGTAAAATGAAGGCCTTTAAAATTCCATTGGGTAAAATACTTTAATTGCACCATTTAACTATTTTAACATTTGGAGGCATTTTAAAAATTCATTAGGCTATTAAAAACTTACCCGTGAATCTTTTGATTTGCACTTTACATTTGCTTCACCCTACATTTTAAAATTGATTTCCTTTTAAAAATGAAATCATGTAATCATCTTATCGGGAAACATATAATTGTAAATGTTTTTCCTTTTAAAAATGCTCATTGGGCCCACCAAAGTCCTCTCTCCTCAGAACCTCGTGCACCCCACTCCATCTTTGTTGGTGTCACATCTACTCCCTATTGGCATATGGCTTATGGTGTTGTCATTTATGGCAACCTAATTCATTGATTTGGTCCCCACTTCAGTATTTATCCATACCGAAAGACAAAGTGAAGAAGAGGGCATCTAATTGAAGTTGAGTATGTCAATCCATTTGCATTACCAGATTATCAGTTTGAGTTGTGGATCTTAGGGAAGGTCATTGGATATCTAGAATATCTTATTCTTGATTTTTGTGTCATCGCATCAATTGGTGTACGAGCGAGGAGATCTGATTGATTGATTTTTTGTTTAACAGTGCTAGAAGGCCGACTTGATGAATGTGGCATGTTGCGGATGTTCGAGGAGGAATTTTTTAAGGTATTTTCATGTTTGAGGATTTTTTTTGGGTCCTCACTATGTTGTGGCTGACTTTGGTTGGTGCGCATTGAAAATCATTTGTGGATTGAGCTGACAGTTGGTAAATATTTTATGCTTTATTGAAGCTGACATGTGGATGATTAAATATTTTGTTGCAAATATATATGAGTGATCTTTTATATCATTTTGGTGTGTGATTTTGAATGTGCAGAGTATGTTGCAAAATTTAGAAGGATAGCAGAGTGATTATGCATAGTTTCACTTGTGCACAAAGGTATTTGTGATGCAAATGAAAGCAGATAGAGCAAAGAAGTAGAATTAGACAAGTAGGTCAAAGAATGAGACCGATGAGCTTAACTGGAACTGTAATTTGGCATTAGCAGATGCTACTTTCTTAGTTCAAATTTTCTAGATGTAATCCAAATATTTTGTAAGATAGTGAGTCTTCTTTTGTATCTAAGAAGTGAGCTCTAGGTAGTGTGCCTGAATGCATGTGCATTCCTCATTTGTATAACACCTATATTTGAGTACTCAAATTGTGGATTGACATCCACCATGGTTTTACTCCTAACAGGGTTTCCATGTAAAATCCCTTGTGTTATGGTGTTGTGGATGATTGCTTTATGTGCTTGCATATTTCTTTTGGCTCAATGTTGTAAGTGGTTTAAAGATCAGATTAATAAAGTTAAATTTTGTAGAACACTAATTCCCCCTCCCTTAGTGTTCCCTAATTCCAATACTCTCACAGGGTTAGCATGCTAGGACCAGGATTTAGCCATGTATATCTCTTCATCTTGGCTATTCGATTGATCCCTGCCCTCAATTTTCTCTAATTTTCATGTTTTGTAGCTTCGTTGATTATGGAAGCTTCAAGTGAATGCCTACATTAGTTGACATTGGAACTCTACCATTCTCCCCCCACAACAATGAGTGAAGGCTTGCCACAACAGATGGTCGTATGAAAAAAAGGAGCAAATTTATATTTCTTCAATTCTTCGCAAAACCTCATCAATGATACATTCATGCCTCCAGAAACATTGAATTGGAAATGCAGCTAGGAATCAAAGTGCAACATGTAATTAAGAGGGAACCAAATATACTACCCTTTAAATGTTCAATTCCCGTATATTCCAGCATGTTGTAATGGTCACTATGCCACTATCCTATATCATAATATGCTCAATCCACATCCAAAATGAAGACATTTTCTCTGCAACATTGAATGACTCCCTTTCAACTAGCATGGTGGTGACCCTTTTGCACCATAAGCATTTCCCTGTCACTGAACTTAATACAACTTTCAAACCTCCCCAAAAGGCATTGTCTCATTATGCATTTCACCTTCTTCGCTACCAAGACTCTGCTAAAATAGAATTTCCTTAAATAATTTTGAAACACTTTCTCTACAAGTTAGATTCAATCACCTCATAAGCTTTGAAATACAAACATGTAGTTCCAAGAGAGCATGTATATGAGCTACAATCCCTTACAACAACCTGAGTGTTAGCCCACATTTCTCTCACAATCTACAATAACATTTCCATTACATCCATCTATGATAAAACTCACAATCTTGACCTGGCCAATGGACCCCTATAGCAATACAATAATCTGCCAAATACTTCTCTTGATGATGTTCTATCACAATCTTGCCACCACATAATGGTTTCACTAACTTTGATACCAAAATAATACTCATTTTATTTGTGTCCCATTCAAATCCCATGTGCATGATTGGTTTATTTCTTGTACTTGACAAGTATGTTCATTGAAGACTTGGGATTGGAGGGGCTAATCCTAATGAGAATTTATGTAGTTCAATGTTTTGAATAGGCCTTGGCTTCCATTCTCTTAACCTTTTAAGCATAATTTTCACAAATCTATCTAAAAAATTAAGCTCAATAAAATTGGGACAAACAGTCATTAAAATCTTGTTAAACCATTCACACAACTCTAAAGGAGTAGTTTGCAAGGTGTTGAGTATATGGTGCTTCCACCTGCTACTCAACTGCTCTACAAGTAATTGACATTGGTACCTTCCATACTTGTTCATAGGTTAAGGGATCCCTTGTGACAAATTTTAAAAGCCATTGTAATCATATGCATTATCTATCCTTGGACTTATATATTCTAAGCACATCTTATCAAGCTATAAAAGTTTATCATATCTTGTTAGGCTTCCTCAAATTGGGTGGCACATGTCGGGTTCCTTTGTGGGCCCAACTAAAATGAAATTATTTTCAAACAATTTTTTATCTTAACTTGATCATAGGTTGTCTCTGAATGCATCTAAAGTGAAAAAATGAGTTGGATTTTTATTAAAAATTTCTTTCAAGCATATTTGCATAATGGTCAAAACTGGTCCAGTGGGCTCTAGAATTGCCCAGAAAAACTAATCAAACCACCTTCTGAAGGCATTAAAATTAATAGGAATGTAGAAATTTGACCCAAGAATATAGTAAAACAAACAAATTGACAAAAAAGCTCATGAGGTGCAAGATATTCAATGTCAAAGTGGCTCACTGATGCTTTTCTACAACTGCACCTGTTCAAAACCAATTAGAGCTCACCAAGTCACCTCTTCAAAAAAATACCAAACTATCTCCTGGGAAGCTGCCAATAGAAACATGAGCTCATTTACGTCCATTGAGAATGTACGCAAGAGGGATTTCATTCAATCATCATTCTTCATGAGATATTAGGGGTCAAAGTTGACCACCTTGAAGCATTCTAAAAATACAGATGCAAAATTAGAACAAACTGCATTTTCTTTTGATCTCAAAAAAATACCAAATCAGATCTTGAGGCTCTTAAACCGGACCACAGAGCATATGAATGTGGGGGGAATGCAGGGAAATAATCCATTTTTCATGAGAATCATGTAGCTATGAAAAACTAGCTCGAACAGGAGGCCACTTTGCAGAACTGAAAGTTTACAAATAACAAAACAGTCCCAGAACCCTCCAACTTTGCTTTTCAAAACCCTATCAAAACTCATCACGAGAAGCTGAAATATGACATACATGTTCATATAGGTCAACTAAATATGTCCACCAAGGGGTTTGGCCTAAAACTCAACTAGATCCAAAATTATGACCCTCCAAAGTAGGTCACTTAAGAAAAAATTTTAGGTACACTTTTAAGTGTGCAAAGGAAAAATTTTCAATATTGGAACTTCAAATTTGTGAAATAGTAGAACATGTCCACCAAATTTGCAAAACAGAAAAAATTTGAATATTTCCACCAAGGGGTTTGGCCTGAAAGTCAACTGGATCCGAATTATGACCCTCCAAAGTAGGTCACTTAAGCAGATTTTTCAGGTACACTTTTGAGTGTGCAAAGGAAAAATTTTCAATATGGGAACTTCAAATTTGAAAAATTTGAAGGTGCCACCACATCACCCATGTATTATTCATCAACAAGCATTACAATAAATATTTTGAGTCCTCCATGAATACCTTTGAAACATAAAGTTGTAGGAATACTCAAGACCACTGAGAGGGGGGGGATGAATCAATGGTGCACAAAAAATAAGACAATTAAAAAACTTATGCGAAGAAAAAAAATCAATGGAAACACATGAGAATCACCATGACACAAGGTTTATAAGTGGAGAACTGTAGAAAGGAAAAAACCACTATGTGAGTGTTGGTTGGGTTTGAAGAACCAATCCAATCCCTCATAATTAGTTCACCATTAGGTCTCACTAACCAAATTCTCACTGAATACAATATCTCTAGGAGCACCAACTCTAATGAGAAATGAAGGAAAAAAGTATAAAGTACTACTCTATTTACAATATGCTCCTATGGCAAAGGAAAAAGCATTCCTTTAATATTTTTAATTCAACCTAAATTATTGGTTGGATTTGATCCTCCTAGATTGAATGTCAGCTTGTAGTGTTGTAATTTTTAGAAATTAAGCATAAAAAAGTATAAATACAAGGTTCTTTCACTCATTTTAACCCAAGAATTCAAGATATCACCTAAGACTTTTGTGAGAGCATATATCTTAGAAAATTTGAGTTCACAAGAGCATTCAAGAGCATTCAAGGGATGATTATCAAGTGTTTTAGAGCATTATTCAAGTATCAAGCATCATGTCAAAGTCATCATGCATCATGTTTTTTTTTGAGCTAACATTTGTGATGTAGGGTTTCATGATTCAAGTTAGCATTCAAGTAAATATCTACCACATTCAAGCAAGAGTCAAGATCTACATCCATTGGAGCCATATCATACATGTTTGCATCACTTTATTGTTAGGGTTTGGTGAGCTGCAACATTACATCTTGTTCATTCATCATTCTCCTTTCCTATTTCATTTCATTTCAAGGTTTGATTACCAAAACAAGGTTTGACCAGGGAAAACCCCTTTCTACTAACAAAAAAAACATTTTTCCATCTTTTTGGTGTGTTATCTGCAAACCTAGGTTGAAGACATATTGAAGAGCAAGCTTGGAGAAAGTTATCAAAGCATTAAAAGCTGTCAAAGTTGTCATCCTACATTAAAGATCATTGGAGAACATCTACAAGCTAAAAATTGAAGATTCAGATCCAAAAATCAAGTGGAAAGGACAAAGAAAATATTGAAGAGCAGAATCAAACTCTGAATTTCTAGAAATCCCTAACTGGACTAATACTCCACTTCTAGTGTATGAGTCTTAGTATAGGTCAATTTTTAGATTTTTGTAGATCAAAAATCTACACTGTCAAAAACCTGTTCTTGCATAGAAACCCTAATCTGGGTTTGAATCACCTAGTCTAGCGTATAAGTTATAGTTAGCATTAAAAATAGTGTTTCTAGCATTTTAGAGCTTCATTAAGTCCTCTTCAAGTTTCTAGGTGCACACCTTTCATCTCTCAGCTTTGTATTTTATTTTACATACCTTTCTAGGTCATTCAGTGAAATTTTGTATTGCATTAGGTTTAAGCATTTGTTCTTGCATTTTAATTGTCATTCCAAGCCCTAGTTTGGTGGTGAACCCCTCTTTAGTTCATAATCAGGCCCTAGGACATTCCTATTGTGAGATCTCTTTCTCCTTTGTATATCTTAGATTGATATCTCTAAGGCTTCCCTTAAGTGAAATGATTATGAAATGTGTTGTCTCTATGTACTATACCATAAGTAGAAAATCCATTTTCACGGTGTTTCATTTTGGTGAACTTAAATTTAGAACATATTAATTCTGATTTGGAGTGCATCATCATCCTAGATCTTTCTTGCATTAACATTTCATTAGGTTTTGCATTAGTTAACTAACATTCTAGGGTTTTTATGCCTTGCATTAGTGAAAGTGCATATAGGTTGCATTTTTGCATCTCAAATAATTGAAAAGCATCTAAAAACTGCATTTTCATTTAGTCTATAGATCATACAAACTAAAAAGCATAAAAATCACATAAAATTTTCTAAAAATTGTGAAAAAAACCCTCATTGGGACTCATACGCTCCTCTGGGAAATTTAGTCTCAATGTAGATTCTGAACTACATTTTAAAGACTTAAATTCCCTGTTTTTGAGCTTTTATTAATTTTTGATAACTTCATGTTTCATTTTACAGAGTTTTTATTATATTTATTTCATTGCATTTAGCTTAAATTTCATTTGCATCCATCTTGCATTTAGTATCTGTTTCATGAGCATTTCTATTTGGTGTACTATTGCTAATACTATATTGAGAAGAATTTTGAGACTCATGTCATCCTGTGATAGCACAATCATCATGGATCTTGGGTTTCCTAGCTCTTTCACTATTAGTGTTGACACTAGTTCACTAGATATGGACCATACCCTTAACAACCCTTTGCCTTCAAGTAGTGTGACACATGTTGAAATAATGGTTTCTAGTGTTCCACAAGAAAACATAATCCAATTTAATGAAGACATAGAAAACCTACAACATCAAGTGAGCAATGGCAACATTTCAACCACTGCTATCCCTACTATAGATAACATTCATCGCATGCTTGAAAGTGAAGACAAACTTGACCTTGTGCATAACATAGGTCAGATCTTTGGAAAACACCTTACCTCAACCACTAGTTATCATTTACCCCCGAAAAATATCACAAGTTGAGGAATTCAAATAGCTCCTCCCACAACAATTTCCTCTATTCCTACCTATACCAACCCTCAAGTCACAACAACAATGCAACCGACTAGTAATGTGACTCTGTCCTTGGGTATTTCTACTAGCATCCCTAGTACATTTGTGGAATCACACTTCATATCTCATACCACCTTACCACCTATAAGCATTCCATTCACTTGTCCCTTGAATACATACACACCTTCACCTTTTTCACCTCCATCTCATAATACAAACAATGACCCTCTCATTAATCAACTTTTGCAAACCGTTTCATCCCTTCAAAAGCAAGTTTCCACAATTAACCAAAATCAAAATGGCCCACCTACATATTATGTCAAAAGTAGCCCCTTGTCCTTAGAGATATTGTAAACACTAATGCCACAAGGTGTAGAGGTTCCTAGATTTTAGAAATATGGAGGGAAAGGAGATCCTTCTAACCATGTTTCCACCTATACCACCTTATGTAGTGACTTTATTCTTGATGATAAACTCTTAGCTAAAATTTTCCCTAGATCATTGAAAGATACTGCCTTAGAATGGTTTTCTTCATTACCAAAAATCTCAATTCATTCATTCAATGAACTTGTTGAGGCATTTATAAACCATTTCAAGTGCATATGACTCCTAAGATGACATTGGCTGATATGATGAGATGTAAGCAAAAAGAAGAAGAAAAGATTACCGATTTTATCTCACACTATCAATCGCTTTATTCCCAAATTGATGTCAAGGGTCTTGATCCTCACCTTCAAAATATGTACATAGATAATTTGTAATTTAAGATACAAGATAAGCTTACCATGATGAAATTACCCTCCTTAATGCACTTATGTACTACCCTCCGTGATTATCAAAACTTGGTTAGTAGTGTTGGAATTTGTGCCTCAATTCTTACTGACAAGAAACTCCTTGAAGGAAAAGTCAGTGTGACATCACGGATGTCTAGCTAACTAAATGTTTTGAAGTTCTAAAATGATCATATCGGCATGACAAGGTTGATGTCTTTCCAACAAGACTATCACTGTGACTTTTGGCATTCGGCATGACCTTTTGGCAAATGGAGATCCTTGGGCGACAGTTTTGATCTTATCAGGTTAACTCACGAATGTCGGGGAGAAGTCCCGGTGAATGGTGAAAGTCTCATCGATGACATTTTGGTCATCGGCGAGACTCAAGGCTCTCGGGATAAAGTCTTGGCGATCTGCAAAATGTCTCACCAATGTCGGGATAACATAAAGGTTATCGGGGTAAATCAATAGCTTCGATAAGATGTCCTAGCAACATTAAAATGTCTTATCGATGATGTAATGCGTTCGGTATAGGTCTTGCTGAATGGTAGTCGTCGGTGTGACTTAGGACTTCGGTATGAAGTCATGGTGAAGGCGAGTAGTCTCGCTGACTACTAGGAATTTTGGTATGACTTCTTCGGCCGTTGTAATGTCTTGGTGAAAGGCTTAAGTCTTGCCGACTCGATAAGACTTAGGGAGCTCAGAGAAGGTCTTGGTGAAGACGAAGGGTCTTGTCGATAGGTGAAAGACTTCGGGGTAGCACAAGGCTATCGATAGAAGGTCTTGGCAAAGACAAAGGGTCTTGCTGATAGGTGAAAGACTTTAGGGTAGCACAAGGTTGTCGATAGAAGGTCTTGGCGAAGATGTAGTGTCTTGTCGATGGAATGTCTAATCACTATGACTTATGCATTCGATATGAGTCTCATCGATAAGGGAAATCTTTTCCGATAGGATCGAATTGGATATCGATGGTTTTTTTATGTCATGTAACTATCGTTATAGCATCTTGTCGACTCGTGGAAGCTATAGCGATACCGATATAGAAACTTTGTGGCATCGGGGAGACACTGTGAGTGTCTCACCGATATGCCAACAAAGTTGAACGCCATTAACTGTGTGATCATCCTATGTGGCATCCTGCTGGTCCAATCAGAGGAAGGAGTTTTTCCAAGCTAAAGTTGATTGTTTTTTGTAACTGTTGCAGTGCTGGAAAAAATACCATGCAGGGAAAAATCAAGACTCGAATGGAAACTGTCTATGGTTGGCATTGGCGGATAAGGATGCATAGAAGATTTAAAGCAAATTGATTATGTTTTGTATGAAATGAACAGAGCAAAAGAATCAAGTTGTGAAGAGAGAGCATTGTCTGTAACTGGTTGAACAGTGAGAATAAGCTACTGTGACTAACACCAAAAAGTTGTCTTTCTGATTGTATGTAATTTTGTTATTGTAATACAAAGAGATACAGCTTGGTGTTGTGGGTTTTTTCCTGAAAGGGTTTCCCACGTAAAATCTGTTGTTTGATTTGTCTTTGTGTATTTGCTCTATTTATGTTATTCCTTCATGTGTGTCTTAATTGGACTATAGTTAGAAAATTAAAGTACTGTTTGCTTACTCCCCTGTGGTTTTGATGTTAGGAAAGTTGTTTCCGCACCTCTACTTTCCTTACAAGTGGTATCAGAGCCTAGCCAGTTGTGTTGTCCTTTTGAGTGGGTTGGGTTTTCTTTGTGTTAAATAATTTTCAGTGGGAGTCTAGTAGATGTCTGTTAATTTAATTATAGATTGAGATGGCAAGCACATCCAGTAGGATGGAAATAGAGAAATTCAATGGTAGCAATTTTGAGCTGTGGAAACTCAAAATGGAAGATATGTTAGTTGATTGAGATCTTTGGACTGCTGTGTCTGGAACAATGCCTCAAGGCATGAAGCAAGAGGATTGGGACCTGGCATATAGAAAGTATAAGGGGCTGATAAGGCTCTGTTTTGCAGACTCTATTCTTCTAAAGATGCATGAAGAAAAGACTGCCTCTTCCTTGTGGAAAAGACTGGCATCCATTTATCAGGGCAAGTCCTTGGTGAACAAGCTGTTCTTGGGGAAGTTGTACTCTTTGAGGATGCAAGAAGGAGGGTCTGTTGTTGATCACTTAAATGATTTCAACATGTTGATTGCTCAGTTGACATTTGTTGGTGTAAAGATTGAAGATGAAGATCATTACATGATGTTGTTGTGTTCTCTCCTTGATTCTTGGGATCATTTGGTGATGGCTATAGGGAGTACAACCTCCACATTCAAAATGGAAGATGTTATTGCTTCTCTATTATCAGAAGACATGAGAAAAAAATCTTTTGAGATGGCAAAGGAGGCTCTAGCTGTCAGAGGTAGACCAAAGGAGAAAGGAAAGAAGAAGGACAAGAAGTCTAGGTCGAAATAAGAAGGGAGATCAAAGCCTCTTGGCAAGAAGTCAAAGGTGAAGTGTTGGAACTGTGGGCAACCTGGTCATGTCCGAAAGGATTGCAAGGAGGAGAAAAAGAAGAAGAAGAACTCTTCTGGAAATGATTCTTCTCATAGTGATGCAGACGCCTTCATTGCAGCTTTGGCTACACGGGCATCAAATGATGTCTGGCTAATTGATTTTGGAGCATCTTTCCACATAACATCTCATAGAGAATGGTTCACAAACTATGAAGAATAAAATGGTGGAAAGGTGTACTTGGCAAGTGATTCATCTTTGGAAATTGTTGGTCGTGGAAGAGTCAGAATTCAATTCCCTGATGGAAGAGTAAAAGGAATCAATGATGTGATGCATATACCAGGTCTGGCTCAAAATCTACTTTCTGTAAGTTGAATGATATCAGAGTGTAGGTCACATTCTCTGGAAATGGCTGCAAGATGACTAGAGGCTCTATGGTACTGGCTAGGGGTGCTCGAATTGATACTTTGTACAAGTTGGATGCACAAGCTATTCAATGCAATAGTGTCTTTGCAAAGTCACTTAAGGCTGCTCATGAAGAAAAGAAGGAAAATGTTCCTGATGGTGTAAACTCCATGGAGATTAAACTTCCAGCAGAGAAGACTATGCTCTAGCATCATAGGCTTGGCTACATTGGTGAGAAAGGTCTAAAAACCTTGATAAATAAAAACCTGGTAGAAGGGCTTGAAGATTGTAACCTTGAATTTGATTTCTGTGAACATTGCATATATGGAAAGCAACACCATGTTTCATTTTATTCTAGTCCTCACAAAACTTCTAGTTTACTTGATTATATACATTCTGATGTGTTTGGTCCAGTGAATGTTCCTTCTTTGTCTAATCAAGATACTATGTGTCATTTATTGATGATTATTCAAGAAGAGCATTTGTATATTTTTTGAAAAGTAAATCAGAAGTGTTTAGTTGGTTTAAGGAATTTAAAAACCTTGTAGAAAATTAGACTAGTAGAAAAATAAAATGTTTAAGGACTGACAATGGTGGTGAGTTCTATTCAGATGAATTCGAAAGGCACTGTAAAGATCATGGGATCAAAAGACATAAGACTACAACTTATACTCCACAGTAAAATGGAGTTGCTGAAAGGTTCAACAGGACAATAATGGAAAGAGCACGAAGTATGCTGAGTAGTGCTAGCTTGGAGGAGAAGTTCTGGGCTGAAGCAGTCTCTACAACATGTTACTTGGTAAATCGCTCTCCTAAATTTGCTCTTGTTGAGAAGACACCTTTGGAAGCATGGTCTGGAAAGAAGCCCTCTCTTAGACATATTTGTGTCTTTAGCTGTGAGGCATATGCATATGTGCCATTTGAAAAAAGATCCAAGTTGGAAAACAAAGCTGTAAAGTGTATATTTATAGGCTATAGTGCTGGCATAAAAGGATACAAGCTTTTGAACCCTGAGACTGAGAAGGTTTTGCACAACAGAAGCATTATCTTTCGTGAGCTGAAACCTTCTACTTTGGATCTGCAGTTAGAGAAGAAATAAAAAAATAAAAAGGATGTAGCAGCAATTTCTCAGGCACCAGATAAAGAGGAATTGAAAAATCAAAATGTACCTGATATTGAGGAAAGCTCAAGCAGTTCTGAAAGTTCTGAAGATGATGAAGAACCACCTTAGCCTTAGCCTGAGAGGAGGTCAACTCGTGAAAGAAAGCAACCTGAAAGGTATGGGTTTTCTTTAATTGAGTCTACGTGTGCCTATGATTTAATTTCTAGCACTGATGAACCTAGGACTATGAAAGAGGCATTTAAAATGCCTGATTCAAACTATTGGTTGGAAGCCATGAATGAAGAAATGGCATCATTAGAAAAGAATGACACCTAGAGTTTGGTTCCATTGCCTAAACGCAGAAAATTTGTAGGCTACAAATGGATATTCAAAAAGAAAAATTGGTCTAAATGGTAGTGTAGAAAAATATAAAGCAAGGCTGGTTGCAAAAGGTTATTCCCAGGTAGAGGGAATTGACTATGGAGAAATCTTTTCTCCTTTAGCTAAGCTGACATCTATTAGATTTCTTTTGCCACTTGCATTAGCATATGATTTAAAGATTGAACAGATGGATGTGAAAACAACATTTCTTCATGGTGATCTTGAAGAAGAAATTTATATGTCCCAGCTAGAGCACTTTGTGGTAAAAGGTAAGGAAAGAATGGTTTGCAAGTTGAAGCAATCTATGTATGGTTTAAAACAGTCTTCTAGAATGCGGTACCAAAATTTTGACATGTTTGTTTTGTCATTGGGATTTGTAAGATCAAAATGTGATCACTGTGTGTATTACAAAGTTGAAAGTGATCAAATACTTATTATTGCTCTATATGTTGATGACATGTTGTTTATAGGCAATAGTAAGCTAATGATTTCTGATCTTAAGTCTCAGTTGTCTGCAAAGTTCGAAATGAAAGATCTTGGTGCAATAGGGTACATTCTGGGAATGGAAATAACCAGGGATAGAAAGAACATAAATCTTTGGCTCAGTCAGAGTAAATATGTCATGACTGTTCTAGAGAGATTTTGTATGACTGAATGAAAGCAGCTAGTTGTTCCAGTTACACAGGGAATGAAGCTATCTACTGAGGATTATCCAAAATCTTCTTCTGAGATGGACATGACCAATGTGACTTATGCAAGCAGCTAGTCTGTACAAGGCTAGACATTGCCCAAGCAGTGGGAGTTCTTAGTCGTTTTATGGCAAATCTTGGAAGAACATATTGGGATGTTGTGAAGAGAGTGTTTAGATATCTGAAGGGCACTTCAAACTATGCTTTGTGTTACCATGGTAACTTGGTTGAACCACATAAGACTCTCAACATTCAAGGTTATGTGGATTCTGATTGGGCAGGGGACATTGATAGCAGAAGATCCACTAGTGGATATACTTTCATGATGAATGGTGGTGAAGTGAGTTGGATGAGCAAGTGATAGGCTGTAGTCGCTTTGTCTACTATAGAGGCAGAATACATGGTAGCCACACATGCCTATAAAGAAGCAATCTGGTTAAAACATTTTTTTTCTAACATTGGCTTTAATGTAGAAAAGATTACTATCTACTGTGATAGCCAAAGTGTTATATGTTTGGAAAAGAATCCTACTTTCCATGCCAGGACAAAACATATAGATGTATAGTATCATTTTGTACAAGTTATGGTGGAGGATGGGAAGGTCTCTTTGGAGAAAGTGGATACTCTGGAGAATTTTGCAGATGCATTGACGAAGCCTATGAGCACAAACAAGTTCAGTTGGTGTGATAGTTCGAAGGGCCTCTTGGCCCATGAATCTCAGTAGTTTTATGTTGCTCTGGAGGTGTCAGTAAGATCTTCATCAAGTGGGAGCTTGTTGGAATTTGTGCCTCAATTCTTACTAACAAGAAACTCTTTGAAGGAAAATTTAGTGTGACATCACAGATGTCTGGCTGACTAACTGTTCTAAAGTTCTAAAATGATCATATCGGTGTGACAGGGTTGATGTCTTGCTGACAAGGCTATCACTATGACTTACGACATTCGGCATGACCTTTTGGCGAATGGAGATACTTGGGCGATAGTTTTGATCTTATCGAGTTAACTCACGAGTGTCAAGGAGAAGTCCCAGTGAATGGTGAAAGTCTCACCGATGGCATTTTGGTCATTGGCAAAACTCAAGGCTCTCAGGATAAAGTCTTGGAGATCTACAAAATGTCCTGCAAATGTCAGGTTAACATAAAGGTTATTGGGGTAACTCAATAGCTTCGATAAGATATCCTAGCGACATTAAAATGTCTTGCTAATGATTTAATGTGTTCGGTATAGGTCTTGTCAAATGGTAGTTGTCAATGTGACTTAAGACTTCGGTATGAAGTCCTAGCGAAGGCGAGTAGTCTCGCTGACTACTGGGTGTTTCGGTATGACTTCTTTGGCCATTGTAATGTCTTGGAAAAGGGCTTAAGTCTTGCCGACTTGGTAATACTTAGGGAGCTCAGAGAAGGTCTTGGCGAAGACAAAGGGTCTTGCCGATAGGTGAAAGACTTCAGGGTAGCACAAGGCTGTCGGCAGAAGGTCTTGGTAAAGATGAAGGGTCCTGTCGATAGGTGAAAGACTTCAGGGTAGCACAAGGTTTTCGGCAGAAGGTCTTGGCGAAGACGTAGTGTCTTGCCGATGGAATTTTTTATCACTATGACTTATGCATTCGATATGAGTCTCGCTGATAAGGGAAACCTTTGTTGATAGGATCAAATTGGATATCGATGGTTTTGTTATGTCATGTAATTGTCGTTATAGCATCTTGTCAACTCGTGGAAGCTATAGTGATACCGATAGAGAAAATTTGTTGCATCGGGGAGACACTGTGAGTGTCTTACCAATATGCCAACAAAGTTGAACGCCATTGACCATGTGATCATCCTGTGTGGCATCCTACTGGTCCAATCAGAGAAAGGAGTTTTCCAAACTGAAGTCAATTGTTTTTTTTAACTGTTGTAGAGCTGGAAAAAATAGCATGCAGGGAAAAATCAAGACTCGAATGGAAACTGTCTATGGTTGGAATTGGCGGATAAGGATGCACAGAAGATTTAAAGCAGATTGATTTTGTTTTGTATGAAATGAACAGAGTGAGAGAATCGAGTTGTGAAGAGAAAGCATTGTCTGTAACCGGTTGAACAGTGAGAATAAGCTACTGTGACTAACACCAGAAAGTTGTCTTTCTAATTGTATGTAATTTTGTTACTATAATACACAGAGATATAGCTTGGTGTGGTGGGTTTTTTTCAGAAAGGGTTTCCCACGTAAAATCTGTTGTTTGATTTATCTTTGTGTATGTGCTCTATTTCTGTTATTCCTTCATGTGTGTCTTAATTGGACTATAGTTAGAAAATTAAAAGTATTGTATGCTTACTCCCCTGTGGTTTTGACATTAGGAAAGTTGTTTCCGCACGTCTGCTTTCCTTACAAGTAGTCAAGATGAAAAACCCACTTCTAGCTGTATTGAGAAGTCCAAGTTCACAAACCAAAACAATTACCAACCTTTTAGGAAGAAAAATAAAGGATTACTCCAACTAAATCCCCCTCATCAAACAACTCAACATGTCGATAACTGAGCAGTTTTTGTAAAAGCATTGATACCCTTTAGCTATGGGGACCCAAAAAGGCAATTCACTCCCTTACCCTATACCCTTCATAATATAATGTCACAAATCTTAGAATAGAAGATGATTATCTTGACTCTCATTAAATCTCACATTCCTAATAAACCATTACCCATAAACCATAGACCAAATTCTTATTGTCATTACCACTGTCAAAATGGACATGATATGGAACATTTCAAGCATCTTAAACATCTTGTGCAAGACCTCATTGATTCTGGTTGTGTTTTCATTCAAATTGTTAGTGATCAAGGAAATAAGTATGTTGCCCCTCCCAGCCAAAGCTTGCAAATCTTTACCAACCCTATGCCTAATCATAACAGTTCATTTGTCAAAGCTAGTGAAACTAAAAAGAATGATGTGATGAATGTTGACATGAATGTTGACAACAATGATACTTTCCAAAATTATCCTATAGATATTGATCCTATGGATGATATGGTAGGAGTGATAGATGTTATACCTTATAAGGGCCGAACTAAAAAACCCTCTTGATCTTTTTTTCTCCTCACAAGATATACTTAAACATGCACTTGATGGTCCTCTTTACATAGCTGGTTGAATCTATGACAAGCCCACTAATGGGATACTAATAGATCCCATTTGTGGAGAAAACATGATCACTAAATAATTCTTACTCGTACATGGGCTCTATCAAGAAATATATGATAAACTGAAAGCATGGATCAAGATGCATAACAATTTTGCTTGCCCTATGATGGGATTGATCACTCTTCCTTTACAAATAGGACCAAAAGAATTAGATGTCTCATTCTCCATCATCTCACAGTTGTACCAATTCCCTGTGAAGCTAGGCTATCCATGGCTTCACTCCATGAAAGTTGTACCTTCAATTGTACATAAATGATTAAAGTTTCCATTTGACAATTCAATTTTCACTGTGCATCATAGTGGCTTTAACCCTTTGTCTTCCTATAGAAACTTTTCCTTAGATTTCTTTTGTTCCAAGCCTATGGAAACTACCAAACCTCTAGAAGAATTCTTTTTCAAATCATACCAAAAATTTAAGTAAAAATGCATAGCAAAAATATCCCTTCAAAACATGCCTCAATCAATGACTGAGTCTACCATCCTTCATGAAACCAGGATTCTACCCAAAATACATTCCAAACAACCAAGACTAACCTAACACATATCCTTTTCCTACTTCCTACAAAATACCAAGAGATAATGAAAAAATTCTCATCACGCCCCCTAGAACAAAATAAGTTTACAAAGTCAAAGAGAAAGTGATTGAACAACCTTCCATGGCTTCTTCTGTTCCTCCCCTTAGGGAAGAAAAGAAACCTATGATTGATCATTCTGCTCCTACACAAACACAACTAGAAAACCAAACTAAAATAAAAAGAGGTGCTAGAGAGCATAGGCATAGACGACATGCCCTTTCTCAAAGGTTAAATGAAGAAATAAACAAAGAAAATAAAGAACCAAACTTGACTAAAGAAATTCATGACAAGTTTCCCCCTTCGCCAACATAAAAAGAACCTATAGTACAACCACAACAAGAGATAAACCCTTCTTTATAAATTATCATTTGACCTCCTATTTTGATTAACTTGAATGATGATGAGGAGATTGCAAACATTGATAAACAAGTGTATAATGAATTGAATACATTGTTTTCCTCTTCCATGAGATTAAATGGAAATTCTCTTAAGAAGAGTGTTGAACTTGGAAATGACCCTAGTTAGACACTTTCTATTGTCCCTTTGGATATTTTTTCACCTTCGACATACAATGAACATGATTGGGATGAAAACAATCTAATTTAGGTTGAATCGCATGTGCCTTACTAGTCTTTGGTATTTTTTCTTTTTCATTTTTCTTTGTATGATTACATGTGTGTGATGTGATCCATCATGACATTTCATTTGATGTTCTCGCTATCTCCTTGTGAAATTCCTCTATTTGTACCTACATTCTTGTCTATGTCATAAATCTATAAAAAGATTTTCCTTTTATCCTTTTCTTTGTCTTCTATTTTCCTTTTGGGGATGATGCAAGGTGTCGAGACATTCCTGTCTCTTCCATGTTGACCCAAAATATTTTCCTTTATATTTTTCATTTTTCTTGTGTTTTCCTTTTGGGGATGACATAAGGCATTGAGAAATTCATGTTTCTTCCATATTGACCCAAAATATTTCCCCTTATCTATTTCATTTGTCTTGAGTTTTCCATTTGGGGATGATGCAAGGCATCAAGAAATTCATTCCACTTCCATGTAGAACCAAAAGTTTTTTCTTTGTTTTCTCTCTCTTTGTGTCATTCTTCTAGTTCTATAAGTATTTGGGGAATGATGACAGTTCTGAACTCTCTAAAAACATTGTAGCAAGAACATACTGACCCCGAATCCATAGATCCCTCATGTATTTGGAGTTTCATTTTGGGGGAAACACCTTCCTTTTTAATGACTTAGCTTTATTTGGAAACATATGACTTGGCATAGGGATTTCCAAATAAGCTCTCATGCCCTCTTTCTTGTTAGCATTTATCATTTTCTACTTTAAAGTAATTTCTCATAGCATTGTGTTTAGAAATTTCTTTAAAGTGGGGGAATATATTGGGACTATTATTTTGCATTTCATATTTCATGGTGTAGTCTTCTTGCTTCGTGTGATGTTTCTTTTACTTCATGGATGACATTGGGTGTGATGTCCTTCAAGGGCATGATCTATCTTAGCACATTATATTCCTATTAGTGGCTTGATGTGACACACTACATCCCCTAAGGTGTGAATCTTCTATTCTTCGATTGGTCCTCTCTTGGAGACATTAGGCACAATGTTCCCTAAGTTTAAGATCTCACATGAACTAAGCAAGACTCATTTGAATGTTCCTTATTTTGCATTTACAAAATTTTGGTTATATGGCCACCTTGAATAACGTACTTTGCATGCCTATGGAGCCATCTTGTTTGTTCATGAGTTCCAAACATACGGAGCTTTTCTTTCCTCATGAAGCTCATAATTCATTGTTGTGTTGTGCCTTATTGAAGTTATCAGGAGGTATAATTTTGGTATTGTTTGATGGGAAGCCCAATCAAGGCATGAATTTCCCTTAGCCACTCATGTGTGTGACCACATACCGACTGTGTGTGTATGTGTCTCACCTTCTTGGATTTTTGACCCAGCAAATGGCCTAAAGTTTCGTTGCCTCAGAGTGAGCATACATTTTTGGACAAACAACCTAGATCTAATCAACATCAAAATGGACAAATGGTCAAATCTTGATCCCTCCTTTTCTTCAACCTTTTCTTTTCTCTTTATCTTTGGAAGTGTATGCTTGTGCCTTGTTATTTCTCTTTATATCATTTTCATGTGTATTATTTTGTTTCTATGTTGGTTTTCCATAGGATCTACATCTTGGGGGCTTGATCACCCCTCTCAATCGTTATCATCCTATCTTATCAGCATTGGTGCATTTGCATCCCTCTTGATGTGAGTTTTTCTACTTTAGTGTGAGTTGGAAGCAAGTTCCTCCTCTCACTAAAGTGGGGGATAAATGTGGAAACAAAAAAAGTACTCATTTAATTTTTCTTGCCCATTTGGGCCCTCCTTGTTTGAGCATAATGTTGCCTTGATTTAGTGTTGTAATGTGTTTGACACATTCACATTAGGTCTTGGGCCCTTGTGAACTAAATGAACTTAGTTGTACCCTATTTTAAGGTGTTGTAAAGTTTTGTAACACACTTTCACACCTTTCTAAGTTTTTCATAAATAATTGGGCTTCTTTGTGTCTTATTTGGCCTTATTTTACATCCACAAACCTTAATTAATGCATCTTTCCAAGGATAATCCCAATATAAATCAACACCCAATCATAATTCAGATGTTTTAGGTTGTGTGGCCTAGATATAGTGATTTGGGACTCATACGCCACCTTAGGCGTATGAGTCCCACCTAGATTTTTGGGTCTTGATCTAGATTTTGCATCATTCTAAGCATTTTTTAAAATGGCCCCATAATTAATGCCTAATGGGACTCATATGTCACTTCTGGCATATGAGTCCCATTTGACCCAAAATTAAATTTAATTCAAATTCTTGGTGGGATTTTATCCTCCTAGATCTAATGTCGGCTTGTAGTGTTGTAATTTCATGAAATTAGGCATAAAAAAGTATAAATACAAGGTTCTTTGACTCATTTTCACCCAAGCATTCAAGAGATCACCTAAGAATTTTGTGAGAGCATGTATCCTAGAAAATTTGAGTTCAAAATAACATTCAAGTGTTTACAAGCTCATTCAAGGGCTGATTATCAAGTGTTTTAGAGCATTATTCAAGTATCAAGCGTCATGTCAAAGTCATCATGCATCATGTTTGTTTTTGAGCTAACATTTATGATGTAGGGTTTCATGATTCAAGCTAGCATTCAAGTCAAGATCTACATCCATTGGAGCCACCTCATACATGTTTGCAACACTTTATTGTTAGGGTTTGGCCAATTGCAACATTACATCTTGTTCATTGATCATTATCCTTTCCTATTTCATTTCATTTCAAGTTTTAATTACCAAAATGAGGTTTGACCAAGGAAAACCCCTTTCTACTAATAAAACAACATTTTCCCCTCTCTTTTTTTTGTGATTTGCAGACCTAGGTTGAAGACATATTGAAGAGCAAGCTTGGAGAAAGTTGTCAAATCATTCAAAGTTGTCATCCTACATTGAAGATCATTGGAGAAAATCTACAGGTTGCAAATTGAAGATTCAGATCTGGAAATAGAGTGGAAAGGACAAAGTAGATATTGAAGAGAAGAATCATACCTTGAATTTCTAGAAATCCATAACTAGACTGATACGCCACTTCTGGCATATGAGTCCTAGTATAGGTCAATTTTTAGATTTTTGTAGATCTAGAATCTATACTGTCAGAAACATGTTCCTTCCTAGAAACCCTAATCTGGGACTAAATCACCTCATCTACCATATGAGTCTCGGTCAGCATTAAAATCAATGTTTCCAACATTTTGGAGCTTCATTTAGTTCTCTTCACGTTTCTAGGTGCACACCTTTCATATCTCAATTTTCTATTATGTTTTACATACTTTTCTAGGTCATTTAGTGAAATTTTACATTGCATTAGGTTTAATCATTTGGTCTTGCATTTCATTTGTCTTTCCAATCCCTAACTTGGTGGTGAAACCCTCTTTAGTTCATAATCATACCCTAGGACAACCCTATTGTGAGATCTCTTTCTCCATTGCATATCTTAGATTGAGAGCTCTAGGGTTTCCCTTCAATGAAATGATTGTGAAATTTGTTTTCTCTATGTCTTAAACCATAAGTAGAAAATCTATTTTCATGGTGTTTCAGCTCCAAATCTTCTAATCTCCTTGTTTCACATTCAAACAATTAACACTTATCCCTCCTTGCATACATGTATAAAAAATATCCTTAACTCAATAAACACAAATAAGATCTACACTAAAGTATGTATGAACATAAGATCCTCAAAATCTACATATATTTTGATAGTAACACTCTTTGAAAGATAAAAAAGACTTACATAATCATGTTGCCTCTTTGGATAACCAAGCCTAAAAAATATTAGACTTCATTCACACATATGCAAATTCAAAGAACTACCATACAAATTCATTCACTGTTCTTACTTCCAAATAAACTTCAGTCACCTATAATCTCATTTAGACCATACTAAACTGCAAAGAAATCATATTTCATGAATGCAGATAGATAGAGGCATCATATATTCCTCTTATAATTTTTTATTCAAATATCTCTCCCTATGCATTATCTCGACAAAAACATGTTATCACAGTCTTCAAAACCCTTTCATAGTGCTCAAACCTCAATTAAAAATACCCTCAATGCATTAGCTTAGATCACTATGCTATTATTGCTTAAAATAGTTACAAAACTATGTGCAACTAAAAAACATGGGTGATGACACCCATATTCCTGTCAATTGGAAATTCTCGGGAAGTGATTGTTCTACAACTTTAAATGAGGACCTTTGATCTTCAAACCATGCCATTCCATCAATTAAATAATAACCATTGATCTTATTTTTGGCGGTATGATAGAAGACCTTAACCAGTCTAGCTGGTTACAATTAGGAGAAAGGTATTGTTGTCAAATGAACTTGAACCCTCAAGTTATCACTTAAGTGACTTTTCACCTAGTATATCAAGTCAATAGGCGAATATAACCTAAAGTAAAACTCTACTTTTAAGGCCTTCAAAATACATAAACCTTAGGTCTTCAATGAATATTATAGTCTTAGGGTTTTAGGTATGCTTAGAGTTTTAGGTTATAAAGTATAGAGATTTCAACAACTATAACCCTAAAATGGGATTACCACCATGTCTTTAAAACAAAATGCCAAGTTTTGAAAGGTAAGAAATAATAACAAACTCTGCTCATATCTCTTCCTTTAGAAACATTCTTGAATGGAAAAAAAACCATTCCACTGAATACCTTGTTTTTCTAAAAAACCTCTCATAAAGATGTCATAAAAGGACACACACCACTTTTGCATCAATAACTTCACTTTTGCATCAATGAATGAACTATAGTACACTTGACTTTAGCATCAATGAATGAGCTATAGTACACTTGACTTTTGCATCAATGAATTCACTTACCAAACATCATTACTTTTGACACCAATGATTTGCAATGCCAAATCAATCACCAAACACCATTAAATGAATCAAAAAGCATCAAAACCATAAAATGAATGAACAAGTACCTTTACCATGCTCTGTCATCTATGACAAGCATAAAAAAAAACCTTTGACACCAATGACAAACTTCATTCCCTTTGTTTCCTTGACACTAGTGACAAACTTCATTCCCTTTGTTTCCTTTGACTTCAATGACAAACATCAATAAACTCCACCTTTTTCATTGATGACAATTCTACATGCTTGCAAACCTATCACTCCCCCTTTGACATCAAATACAAAGGAGTGATCCCCTTAAAAAATAGGTATACATCCATTGAAAGCAAAGCATTATCATTACACACTGAGACTGAAAGTAGAGCACTGTAATCTTGTCTACAAATAGAGAATTGTAGTAAGGAAGAGTGGAAAATAACACTTGCATTTCAATATACTTTGACTAAACAAATAATGGTTTTACCCAAAACAATGTCATACATAACACTATTAAATTTTTGCAAGACTGTCATTACACTGGCAAGGTTCTCTTATGGGAATTGATTGCATATCACTATCATTTTCAAAAATTCCAACACTACCCTTGCATTCTCTCAAGGAAAACATCATTTTGTAAGAATATACAATCCAAAAACAAATGAATATCACCATTAAACTATGACCTACTAGACCTTTGTGATTGAGATCACTGACAAACTGTGACTGAACATTCATGTAAATAACTATATTTTATGAACCTCTATGAATCTTTCTCCCTCTACAACTTATCACTCCACTAGGATCTTTGATTTATGAAACAAGAGTATTGTCCACTATGATTTGTGATTCTTGCACAGTGTTAGCTATTCTTGCACTGTCAAGCACTAAAGTCCATATGTATTTCCAAGTACTGAATGAAGCCCATTTGTGAGTCATGTCTATCACAAATCACTGTCACATTGTCAGTAGTTCTATCACTGGATACAAGCACTTCATAGTGTTACAAAACACATACAAATCACAGAGGCACTATCCATCACCACAATTGTGAGTCACTATCCATCATTATAATGACTAGCCAATGTCATGTCATACAAATAAAATTTAATCACTTTCTATCCATCCATTGTAATCTATTTCATCAGTCACTATATCATGTCAATGTTTGCATACTATCACCTTGTATTCCATACCTATCACTTTGTATCATCTGCATATTGTCACCTACTCTTTGATCACTATAAAATATGTTTGAAAGGTTTTCATACCAATACCACTATCACTAGCCATAGAAATAAGACCCATTGTAAAATGTAATTCAATTCATAACACTACTCCCCCTTGGAAAAATAGGGTCTATCACAGTGTTCTTGCAATGACATCAATCTGAAACACTACATGTGATACATAAAATACATGAACAAGGAAAATAAGAATCAAAAATCCTACAATCCATTTGATGGTATATGGTACATACAGTACTGGAATTGTAATGACCTAATTTCAGGGATAAAAGAAAATTTATGAACTCCCCTTGAAACTAAACAAGATCTCTTGAATTAAGAGATAGTGGAGAGTGATAGAACACTCAATATTTTCCTCAAATTCTCAAAGGAATCCTTAGGAAAAGGTTTGGTAAATATATTTGCAACTTGGTTGGCAGTAGAAACATATTCCAAAATAACTTCATTTGCAAGAACTTTATCCCTTAAGAAGTGAAACTTTATATCAATATGCTTAGTTCTTGAATGCATAACATAATTATTAGAGATGTTTATAGCACTAGTATTGTCAAACAAAATAGGAACAGGTTGAGGTACATCTACCTTAATGTCTTTAGACCTAGGAACTAACTCCCATGTCTTGTTCTTCTCTATTTGACTTAGTTCTTCCTCCATGACCTTAACCCAACATTCATCCTTGTTGGCCTCATTGTAATTCTTTGGATCTATTTCTGATAACAAGCAAAGGTTGGCTTAGTCACTTGATTGTGCAAGTTTTCTTCTTGTTTTCACTCCTATATTTTTGTCCCCAATAATCTGCTCTTCAGGATGATTTCTTTGTATAGATTTTGAAGGAGTCTTTGTCACAACCTCAATAGTTTTTTCAGATGTTTCTTCTTTCTTTGGAACCTCTTGTTCTTGTTTAGATTCATATTCTTCTTCAACATCTTCTAACTGTTATTTACCAGGCTACAACTTTTCATCAACTTTAACATTAGTACTTTCAACTATTCTTTTGAGTCTCTTATTGAAACACTTATATGCTTTGCTATGTGTAGAATATCCTAAGAATATTCCTTCACCACATCTAGACTAAAAACTTCCCAAACCTTCTTCATCTATTTTAATAAAGAATTTGCTACCAAAAATCCTAAAATAACCAACGTTAGCTGACTTACTATACCAAAGTTCATATGGATTTTTTTTGGTATTTACTCTTAATTTCACTCTATTTAGAGTATACACAACTATGTGAAAAACCTACTTCTAATAAGTGTTTGATAGTTTGGAATTATGAAGCATTTTCCTATCCATATTCTTGACTATCCTATTTTTCCTTTTCACAACACCATTTTGTTGAGGTCTCTTTGAGGCTTCAAATTATCTTTTAATACCATGTCGATCACAATAATATGAAAAATATTTTGAGGTGTATTCTCCACCCTTATTATAACTTAAGCATTTTAGTTTTTAGTCATCCTTGAATAGTAATCAATGAAAATAAAGAAGTATCTCTCTCCATTTAAAGCTATTTTCCTTGTAGAACCACACAAATCTGTATACACTAACTATAAGGGTTTTTTAGATGAGTGTTATTTTTTGTTGAAGTTGATTTTTTTTACTTCCCATGTTGGCATTCATTGCATATGCTACTCATAGGCTTACTAAGTTTAGGCATGTCTCTTACATTTTTATTTCTACTAACTTTGATTAGATTATCAAAGTTTAGATGTCCAAGCCTTCTATGCCACAACCAACTTTCTTCCACTTGTCCCATAAGAAAAATTATTGTATATCCATCTTTGGTTTTAGTTCTTATCATGAAAGGGGCATGGAGGGAATTATTGCATCTGTTGGCACCTTACAACTTGGAGACTATATGTTTCTTTTTACATGACTCTTTTCTCCCACAAGAGTAGTTCTAAACGTAAATCTTGACGGGTCTTGTTTGGGGGCTAGTGTTTGGTTGGTTGCAGGTTGTTTTATTTGCAGTCCTATTTTTTATTGTAAAGGGTTTTGGGTCCCTTCAAAACCTATTTTTACCTCAATCAAAAACTTGGAGACTATATGCCCAAGGAATCATGACCCTGAGGGTTTTATTACTAGATTAAAAGTAGATAAAAGGCTTGGTAATTTTGTGCACAATTTCTACAATCTTGAAGATGTAATCAGGAACATTTCTAGCTTTCCAAAAAGGTTATTGAGGAAAAATGGAAAAGAGATCCCAATTATAATCCTCTACCAAATATACTTGATGAATTCAACTAGGTCATGTATGTCATGGATAACTTTTAAATTATAGTTGGTGTGTTAAGGGAGCAACAAGAAATCCCATATAAAGGGAAAGAAAGAGTGGTTGAAGAAGATACTACTGTGAAGTTGGAAGAAAGGCTCACTTATCAACCACCTAAGCAAATAAGAATCTATTCTAGGAGGAAGAAAGCGGTGGATGAAGAACAAACTTTTTCGACCCTATTACTTTTGAGGGATCAAGGGAAATTTCTCTTAAAAGTTCAATGCCATCACCCCCAAGGAAAGTTCCCCCACCTAAAATTGATCTTGATTCACCTATAGGAAGTCATGTTCCATTTGAGCAGCCACCCCTTAAGAAACAAATGAATGAGGAGAGAGGAGTGGTTGATTATACTGATATAAATGGCAGTGATATCCTTACCACTCCTTAGGGTATGCAACAAGGAATGCCTCCTCCTATAGGGAAAATTGCCTCAAGTTCAAGAGAAAGCAACCTCAAGCTGGGAAAACTTGATATGAGTAGTTTAAATAGTGTGGATGATGTGAGGTTAGAGGCTTGTAAGAAATTTATGGAAGATGACTCCTTTTTTGAAACACCTGCATTCAAAGATTTCTTATAGAGAGCCAAAGCTACATAATATGTAGAGAAAGTAACCACTAAGAGGAGTTTACATCTAGAGTTTTCTGAAAGTGTCATTTAGGCTAATGTGATGAGTGCTATGAGAGATGAATTTTGAAAGATTATTGTTGAGGATGGAAGAGAAACTGTGAAGAAATGTGGTGTGTTATTACTGCTAGAGTAGGATATTGTTGATGTTATTGTTTTGGATACCATAAGGAGGGCTGAAAATCCTCTAGTGCAAACAGAGGGGGAATTGAATATGGAACTCTAGGGGTATACATTTAGCAAAGATTGGGATGCACTAGAAATATGGTCATTATCCATGGGATCCAGAAAACCAGTATTGAATGAGCCATTAGACTTTAGTGGGAAATTATTGGTGAAAAGAGTTGTTGATACCCCAGCCTCGGAGGCAGCTGAAATGGATGTTAATGTGGACAAGTTTACTAAAGTAACTGTGGAAAACCTTACCCTTGAAAGGGATGATTTCAAGAATAAGTATCATGAGCTCCTTAATGAATATGATAATAGCTAGCAAAAGATAGTTGTGCTAGAGCCTGAGTTGGAATTCTATAAGCAGAGAGAAGAAACATAGAGAAATCAAGGCCAAGCTAGCTTAAGTTATCCACCTCCATCTTCTCCAATTGCATCTTCCCAACATTCCCCATGAGATAAAAATTTGGAAATGGTTCCCTATAATTTGGGACAATAGCCACTCTCAATAGAGGAACCAATCAAAATAGGTCCTAGTTCATCTAATTAACCTTCAAGGGAACAACTTCTTGCACAAGTTTAAACATATAAGAAGTTGTTGGAGCAGGCACAAGACACAATGTATGAAAACATCTAAAAGATTGTGTGCTTTTTCTTGAAACATCTAAATGAGAAGAACTAGGCCAAACTGAATGGTGTTCATGCCAATTACTCCTTGATGATACAAGTAATAGGATTATCTCAAAGGGATAAGGAGTTGGCTATCCCAATCCTGAATAAGTGAATCCCAAGGTCTGAGAGGTTGAAGTTTATGGTAGTTGGAGCTAACCAATAGGAGGATAGATATCCTAAGGTGATTCCCACATATACATTTGTATGTGACCTTAGTGAGAAAAAGTTTCAGGGATATATTTCCCCATTGGAGCAGAAAATAAGAGAATTGAAGGATCATTATGATCTGGAAGATTTGTCACCATTGCTAGATATTCAACACTCCAATGATGAGGTGAAGCCACTGCAGATATGGAAAAGTGAGATGGATGATGTTATTTCTTCCCAAGTAGATAAAATTTGTAAGGAAGTTGACATCGGTATTTTAAATGACACTTTGGAAAAGTTTTCATTTATGATCAGCTTTCTAGAAGATTTCGGCAAAGAATCTAATTATGTAATGACAAATTATTCTCCATACAGGAAGACGTTGGATGAAATCATTGACTTCAATTGGCCATCTGATGATGAATATGAAGAATGGGGAAGGATATTTATTGGTCAATAGGGTCTGTAAGTGTATATGTGAAACATATATAATTGGTCAAGTATTGTATAGGTCTGGCCTCATAAATTGTAATGTATAAAATATATGTTTCACAGGTAAACTTTAATTGTTGATGATATGGAATGCTGACCAGGATGCTGATTCACTTTTTGATTTGCAACATTTTTTCATCTTTCTTGATGGAATGGATGTGCTACAACATAGAAGATTATTCTTTTTGACATGTGCTTTTTGGAAGGTAAAGTTGCTTCTCATAACAAATGCAAGCAATCTTTGTCTCATATGTATTCCCTCCAATTTGAAAGATGTAAATATAACTGAATTAGGGAATATGTTTTGTAGTGGTCCAATTAGAATGTGACATGTGTACATCTAGCTTGAGGCTTGTTTTTGCTCCCTTATTCTATAAAAGGGAATTTAGGGCCATTTGTATGGGTCTTTTGTTGAATTCTGGAGTTGAATAGTGTAATTGCAGAACATAGAGAAAATATGTTAGGAGCCTTTATCTAATACTTTGAGTCTCAATAGTAAGTTTTGTCAAATGTATGGTTTCTAAGCATATTGGAATGATAAATGCAAATATTTCAAGTTTGTAGTCTCTCTAATTTTAATTTGCACTTGAGTTATTAATGAAAATGTTGATCAAAGATCATTTCATTAATTATCATCATTGTTAAACTTTGGTATACATTTTGATTTTAGCTTTGGTTTAAAGAATCGGTTAAAATGCTTAGATCTAATCATAAATTCATGTGTAAAACAATTGGATTTGATAAGTAGTCTTAGGCTTTGATCATGGATGAGTGAATTGAAAAGTAATTTCACTAGGATCATTTATGTTCAGGATTAAATATACCTTGCATTTCAATTTACGTCAACTCCCATCCCATAGATAATGACACTAATCATAGTTATTATAAGCATCCTTTAGGATTTCAGTTACCCAACTTGAGAACATAATTTTAAATAACTTTTACAATTAGTCTTTTATTTGTTGTGGTTGGTGTTGTTTGTATTCTCGGTTATAGATATGTAAATATTTCAATGAAATGCCAATTTCTTGAAGGATTTCATCTTCCTAACCTTTCATGAGAATATATCTACTTATCTATACAATGTATATGTCAATTGTTTAGGAGATTTATATAATTTACATTGTGGGACCACCCTCCTAGGTTTTTTAGAGCCCGAAGTGTAGGAGATAAAGCTATTGGTCCTATATCTCATTTGTTGGCCACTTATCTTGTAGGTATTTGAGAATTGAGTTGGAAAACTCATAGGTATCTGGCGAGATCTGATTGGTTCATTGAAAACAACCAACAGAATGGTGACTCTACTGGGTACGTAAGTTTTATAATTATTGTTTCTCCAGAATTCCTTATCATAGATCACTATGTTATATGGTGGTATCTACTTATAGAGTCAGTCAAATTAGAGTTTCTACTAAATGTAGTCCAAATATTTGTTGTGTATTCCTCCAAAGTTCCTGATAAAATTCCTACCCATTTGTTTTGAAAATATTATGCGCAAAGTTCACGTGAAATCATGTTATATATGTCAAAGTTTGTCTCAATTCATAAAGATCTGATGAAATTTGCATAAAGTGTGACAAACTTGCTACTAATCGATCCCAAATAAATTGGGTGGCAACTCTGAAATCTTTGCACTAGTACAAACTAGTGTTTAAGGATATTAAATTAGTACAAAAGAAAGGTATAAAGAAATCAAAGAAGTTGATGGATGTGAAGAAGATCTGCGTACAAATGAGAGGAACACAAGGCCATATGAAGAAGCATCTAGAGCAGAAGCTGGAGGAAAAATTTCCCAGGAACAAGAATGCACGTGGGAAATGGATAAAAGAAAAGGACACTAAAAACTATAATTGTACTCCTCATCTGATCACTGAATGTGATATTCGTTCTAGTTATAGTTTAGAATGTGAAAGGAATCTATTAGATTTTATTGATAATACTTCCAATGAGAGGGGAGAATTTTTTATGAAGTCTTTTATAAATGAGAATTCCTCAGACCTAGGCTATCAAGCCATGAAGTGGAGAGAAAAGGAGAGAATAGAAAGGGATAGAATTCAAAGAGATAATGCTAGTGCTAGATGTGCTAGAGCTTAAGGTTGTCACCCTGAATTCTCATACATACACCCTTATTCCTCCTGACTTGCTAAACAGAGATGAATATTCTGATAATGCTCCTCCCCATCAAACTGAGAATGTAGTAGCATCTTATGGAGATTCTACTTTTCCAAATGAAGAGGAGGTTCTAAATGACATGCAATTGCTCAATGCAAGAATCTCAAAATTTAGGGAGAATATTAAGAAGAGGGATGCAGAGAAGGAGAAAAGAATAAGGGAAGTCATGATGCAGAGGGATATATTGAGAAGAAAGGTTGAGGAGATGGAGGCATTGGATAGGCTAGTAGCTGAGGCTAATAAAACAGTTGGTCCAATTGTACAAGAAATTATAGGGAAAATCCTTGTAGAACCCCTTGTTGATATTGCTATTGAAAATCCAAAATCCAATACTACTGAATTTTTTTTGTCCCAATTGACTCTCCCCTGAAGAATGTACACCATGATTCCCACAAGGCTAATAAAGGGAAGATACCCATGAATGAAGGAGTGAAAATAAATGAAGAAGGTTCTTCTAGGAAGGACATACCATAAGATGAATCCATTCCATTGTTGGAAAAATTAATGAAATAAAATGACGAATTGGATAGGAAGATGAAGGAAATGGAATTGCTCGCTATAAATAAAGAAATGAAGAGGAAATATGGTTTCCTGGAGTCCACACTAAAGGACCATGTCCCTAAAACCCAAAGCCCTCAAGCCTGCACATCATCCTCAAGTCCACATATAAATGAAAAGTCATCATCTACTAGCAACCCCTCTAGCTCTTCCTCACAGCCTAAGAATAAGGCTAAGAAAGTCCATTTTAGTGACCAATATGATTCCAAACATAGAATTCCTACAAACAATAATTATGGAAGAAAGGATTATTATAGTCAAGATGAGGAAGAAGGACTTGCTGGGAGGAGATTGTTGCACACTGATAGGTACATGAATTTTTTTTTTTGAAAACATTGCTGGATACCCAAATCTAGTGCCAGATAATTCTAGGAAACATGTACCCAAATTTTATAGCAACAATGCCCTCAGTGGTGAAGACCACTTAAAGGATTTTCAAATTTTTATAGAAGACTTTGAATTGTGGGATGAGGACATGGCTATGAAACATTTTATGAAATCTTTAACAGAGGATGCACGAGATTGGTATAGGAGCTTTCCAGATGCAAGTATAGATTCCAAGGATTCATTCTTCCAAATTTTTAGAGAACAATATGAAGATCAGACCGATCCACGGTTTAGGTTGAATGACTTTAACAATATTACAAAAGGGCACAATGAGATGGCTATTGAGTTTAATGTAAGGTTTCAAAAGGCTATGAATAAATTCCCTTCATTCTTGAGGCCCAATGAAAGAGCATGTTTGGTTGTCTACTGTAATGCATATGACTCCAAGATATGTTACTTGCTTAGGGACAAGAATCCACAATCCTGGAGGGAAGCCTACAAGATGGCAGTAAATATTGAAAACAATAGAAGGGAATCAAGTAAAGTTGGCAGAAGAGATGACCATAAGCCTTTGAAGAACCCAAAAGATCAGAATGAGAAGGAAGTTAAGCCTATAGTCCCTAATGAAAAACTAGATCAGATTCTCAATTTGGTACAAAAGGTAGCCAAGAATGAGAAGCCATAGTTTCAAAGGAATGAAATGCCTCCCAAATTATATGATTATCCTTATCATACAAATTGGCATAATGGGAATCTATTAAATAACAATAAGAAGAATACCCATGGTACACCTAAACCACTACAAAAACATTCCACTAATGTTGTTGAAGATTTTCCTTAGTGTTTAGTATGCCAAATGCCCTATTCCTCACAACAATGTGTTGTGGAAATTTCAATAGAAGGATCTCAAGATGATCTAGAAGGGTCCGACCCTTTTCCAAATCAAGATGAAACCAAAAATCTACTCATGACTGGATCAAACCTTAGTTGTGAAGAGTACTCTTCTAATGATGAGCCAAACAGAGATGATGTTAATATCCAAAGACAGGAGGAAAGTTCTTATCACCAGCAAGTATTTGTAGATGAACAAGATGATAATGATTGTAGGGTTTATAATCTAGAATAAAATAATTTCTCCTTGAGGAATCCTACAAATGAGGAAATGAAAAGATATACAATTGCATTGGCTGCTAGAGCATAAGGAAGAAGTGATCTTCATATGAGGAATAAGGTGGTGAACGGAAACCAAGGTAATCTTGGAAGCATGTTTGTCAAATAAAATAGTGTGGCAAACAAAGGAATAAAAATAGAAAACAAGAAGGAAGAGGAAAAGCCTAAAGAAGCCAAAGAGATAAGAATCTAGACCAAGAAAGGTACAAAATCAAAAATTGATTGTGAAGCTGCTCATCAAGCTGAGAAGGCCAAAGATGCGAAGCCTAGTGTTGATAAATTCCAAGGCCAAGATGATAAGGTAACTTCTCAAGAATTCACAATCCCTGAGCTACCAAGCTATTCTCTAGTAGATATGTTCCAATTACTTTCTCAAGTTAGAGTTACTGTCCCATTTTTAGAAATGATGAGGATAGATAAGAATAAACACAAGACTATTGCTCTTATTAATAGCATTCTTACAAGTGGGAAGGAAAAAGTAATACCTAATCAATCCAGAGCAAGCTCAAGTAAAGCACAGGAGAAAGATTTTTAGGCCAAAGTTGTAATCAATGAGAATCTAGAAGTGTACCTGGGGACCACCATTACTGCCAACCCAAACCAAGTCAACCCATTTTATCTAAGCTTAATCATATATGCTAAATTGCTTTGAAATTGTATGATAGACTTAGGAGCTTCAAATAATCTAATGCCAATGAAAATCATGGAAGAGATGGGCTTAAAGGTTGACAACACATATGGAAAGTGCTATGCCATGGACTCAAGAGAAGTCCCTATCATAGGGGTGATCAACAGGGTTCCATATAGATTGGTAGCCCTCCTAGAAAAGGAGTTGTTTATGAGCATCAGAGTGGTGGACATCCCACCAACCTATGGGATGCTATTGTCAAGGAATTGGAGTGCTTTCATGGGAAGGAGTATTCAATGTGACTTATCGTTTGCAACCTTTTGAATAGATCAAAAAGATGTTAAGATTGCAAGAGATCCAAGGACTGCCACATGATCGAACATACTGGAGAGCCTGAAGAGCCAACAATAATTAATGTTGTAGACACTAGCATAGACACCTTTCAACTGGAAGAGTTGAAGCAGGAAGAAGAAGAATAAATTGAGCCTACACCAATTGTTAAAGAGTTCTTGCAAAAACCACAAAAAGACTATATGTGGACTATATTTTGATGGAGCCTGTTTGAAAGAAGGCTTAGGTGTAGGTTTCATTCTTATTTATCCAAAAGGTAAAAATTTTAAGTACTCTTTCTTGTTATAGTTTGCATGTATGAATAATGTTGTTGAATACAAGGCTTTACTACTTGGTTTAAAGGTAGCTTCTAAACATGGGATAAATTTTTTGAAAGTAGTAGGGGATTCTGAGCTAGTAGTTTCCCAAGTCAGGTCTAGATTTGTCACTAAGGATAAAAGGCTAAGATAATACATGAATGAGGTATGTGATAGTATTGAGGCCTTTGATGCCTTTGGTATAGACTGGATAGAGAGAGGACAAAATGTCAGAGTAGACTTGTTGGATAACATTACTGTTAGATCAGATGATGTCACCTTTGATAGTGTCTCACAAATAGAAGTCCAGAATCGACCCACAATACCTAACAACATTCGCAACTAGAAAGTGTTTGAGGAATATAATGACATTTTGAGGTTCTGGCATTGCATTGACTAGTATTAAAGTCAAGAGATTGAATTTGGTTCATATGTGGTGGAAGTTGATGGAAAAGAGACACTATTTGGAAATGAGGTAATTCAGCTAAAAACAAATAAGATTCCCAAGGGACTAGTTGCACTGGAAGGGGTCTTTGATGGCCCAGATAAGTCAAATGCCAAGCTAGAATCTACACATAAAGAAGACCTAGAGGAGATAAATTTGGGAACAAAAAATGCTCCTAAAAGGGTGTATATAGGTAAAAAGATGAAGCCACATGTCAAGAATATGCTAATTGCTCTACTGAGAAAGTACCGACATGTATTCGCTTGGTCATATGATGACCTAAAGGCCTATAGGGAGGATTTTTTTCAACATGAAATCCCCTAAAACCTGAGGAAAATCCTTTTAGGAAAAAACAAAGGTCGATTAACCCTACCTTGCAGCCAAAGATGCAAGAGGAACTTACAAAGTTGAGAGATGTTGGTATCATCAAACCCATCAGGCATTCATCATGGGTGTCAAATTTGGTTCCCATCAGAAAAAACAATGGTGATATTAGGTTATGTGTAGATTTTAGAAATCTTAATGTGGCATCTTTGAAGGATAATTATCCTCTACCTAACATGGAGGAAATGTTGTAGAAGGTTAGAGGCTATGAGCTACTCTCAATGATGGATGGATTTTCATGGTATAATAAAGTCATGGTGAGAGAGTCTGAACAATATAAGACTACTTTTACAACACCATGGCGAACCTATGTATATGTAAGGATGCCATTTGTCCTAATTAATGCTGGTGCAACATTCCAAAGAGCCATGGATGTGGCCTTTGCAGATTTTATTGATCTCTTCCTGACTATATATCAAGATGATTTGACTACTCATAACAAGAAGGAGGAGGATCATTGTTCCCATTTAGAGAATATATTTATCAAAGCTTTGGAGTTTGGGATTTATTTGAATCCCAAGAAGTGTGCTTTTGGAGTAAAAGAAGGTAAGTTGCTAGGGCATATTGTTTCAAAATATGGGGTCAGAATTGATCCTGAATGAGTAGCAGCTATAGATAAATTGCACAACCCATAAATGTTAAAGGAATTCAATCCTTTTTAGATAAAATTAACTTTGTAAGAAGGTTTGTTACCAATTTTGTTGAAATTGTTTGACCTATATCTAAAATGTTGAAGAAAGGAGAGAAAGTGTCTCAGATAAAAGAACCTACTAAGGATTCCCAAGCCCTTAAGTCTCTTGATTATACTAAACCATTTCAACTTTTCACCTTTTCTTCATTTCATACAATAGCAGGGGTGTTATTACAAAAGAATGATGAAGGATTTGAGCAACTAATTGCTTTCTTTAGCAAGTCTTTGTAGGCTGGTGAGCTCAAATACGATACCACAGAGAAGTAAGCTTATGCCTTGTAAAGGTTGTGGAGAATTTTAGACCCTATTTGATTGGGGTGATTGTTGTAGCTTATGTTCCAAGTGTAGTAGTTAAATAAATTTTCACTCAACAGGAAACCACAGGTCAGAGGTGTAGGTGGATTAATAGAATCTAGGAGTTCAACATTGACCTCCAAATCACAAAGTTCGTAAGGGGTCAAGGTCTGGAAAAGTTGATGGCTGAGACCAATTTGGAGGAAAATTAGATTAATTAGATTAAACATGAGAATATTGCCCCCATATGTGATATGCAAACTTGTGGATGGTACCACAAGATTGTAGAGTACCTATAAACCATGTAATGCCCTAAAGGCATGCCTAACAATGAGAAGAGAACTTTAAAACTGTAGGAAATCGGGTATGTTATCATTGATGGTGAACTATGGTGGAGAAGCCCTTAGGGTATGCTTCTCATATGTGTGGATGGTGACCAAGCAAAAGATATGCTAATTGAAATGCATAAGGGGGTGTGTGGAGGTCATTACATGGCCAAGACAACTGCTCATAAATATTGAGAGTAGGTTTTTGGTGGCCCACGGTGTTCAAGGATGCCCACCAATATGTGAAGAAATGTGATGCTTCTCAGAGGTTTACTGGAAAACTAAAGTTTTCAGGTAACTTACCACTTAGGTCAATCTCAGTATCAACCCCCTTCCAATAGTGGGGTATTGATTTTATTGGAGAAATGTCAGTGAAGTCCAGTGGAGGACATGCTTGGATTCTGGTAGCAACTGATTATTTCACAAAATGGATCTAGGCTATTCCTACCAGAAAAGAAACGAGCAAAGTTTTTATTGACTTCTTGATGAATAATATTTTGAGTAGGTTTGGTGTTCCTGAGAGAATTGTTTTTGATAATGATATGTGCTTTAGGTCTGAGGAGTTTATGGATTTTTACAACCAACATGGCATAAATGTATCTTATTCATCCCCATACCATCCCCAAGGGAATGGGCAAGCTAAGTCCAGTAATAAGAGCCTTATGAAGATTATCAAGCAAGTGCTTGAGAAGAATAAGAAAGTCTAGGACTCCAAGTTGCAATTAGCACTATTGGCAGACATAACCATTGTGAAGAAAGTCATCAAACAATCCCCTTATAACTTGGTGTATGGGGTTGAGGCAAGGATACCACATAATAATTTGATGAAAATGTATAAATTTTTTCAGGAATATGAAGAGGATATATGTGATGAGATGCAAAATTAGATGCATGAGTTAATTGAGCTTGACAAAACTAGAAGAGAAGCTTATAAACGAAATGAGAGGCTAGAGCTCCAAGTCAAACATTTGTATGACAAAAAGGCCATTCAAAGGAAGTTTGAAATAGGGTGTATAGTTTTGATGTGGAACACAAGATTAAAGGACAAAGGAAAGCATGGGAATTTTGATCCCCTTTGGCTTGGGCCATATTTGATTGCAGACGAACATGGGGAAGATTCTTATTTCCTACAATCAGTAGTAGGTGAATTTCTGGAACTGTCAGTACATGGACAGTTCCTGAAACCCTATTTCTCCTAAAATAGGTTATATTTCCATGTACATTGTATATTTTTGTGAATATTGTACCTAGGTTTGGTTTGTTTGCTTTTTGTTGTGTCTACTTGCCTTGTCTAGGTAAGCTCTTGGTTTCTTTTTGTTTCCTCTGTGTTGGTCTACTTCACTAGAAGATCAATTTCTTGCCATACCCACCAGGGGTATGCATCCTCGAGCATGAGCCACTGATGGAGTCCCTAAAATTTTGACATTTTGAGGTCCCTTTGTGCTTGGTAATGGCATGTCACATGTTTCCCATAGGTAGGGTTTAGGGTTTTACCTTTATAACCTTGTATTCAAATGCTCTCCTTTTACACCTTGGGCATTTTAATCTCAGGTTGACCTATTCTACCCGATTTTTGGTCATTTAAGTAATCACTTGAGCCATCATGGTGCGTTCCTTTACAATCCCCTTGTTTGGGCTTATCGGTCACTTTTAATCATGCAATTTTTTAATTCTCCTAATGTCAGGCTTTAATATTTCACTCCTAAATGACTTACGCCTAAGTCATCTGTCCTTAAGGGTAAAAGTGTCATCATCCTAATCATAGCCCCCTTTTATGACTAACTTTTTTGGATGTCCAAGATTAAAGATCATTTGATCATGGGAATTAATCTGAGTTGTTCCCCACTGGTTTGCAGGTCCCAAGTGATGAATTTTTAATTGTTGCATGGTTTGCGACATGCGGACACGTGTTTTTCCTTGGGTATAGACCCAGCTGTCACTTTTCATTCCAGTGCTTAAGTTTTATGATCAACGGTGATTATTAAGATGGAAGAGTTGATCACTACCATTCCTCGCCATCTCGTGGAGTTCAAATGAAAGCTTGTTAAAGGCTACAAGGACCACAAGAAGTCACCATGTACATCATATGGCTACTAGCAGGTGGAGCCCACAAACACAGGAAGAGTGATCTAGTTGGCATAACTTTATTGGCCAATTGTTCAGGATGTAACAATGATGAAATTCAAATGTAATTGACTCAATCTAAGTCATCCAAGGTGGCCATCTTAGTGGGAGAATGACGGTTTATATTCAAAATTGCAAGTACACTTGTTGTAATTGATTTTCTTCACACGAGTGAGTAGTTATGGTGGAGGTGACTTCTAAATCTACTCAATTTCCCTCAAAATGTGTGTATGTGGCAAGTTCTTGCATAATTGAGATTCAAGGATGTGTTAGAGAAATACAAAAAATTGAAGGAGGTGACTTGCAAAGTTTAGTCTGACCAACATTAGGTTTTATTGCGACTGAAAGTCGTAAGTACAATAAATGTAGTTTTATGCTTTATTCCAGCTTTTTGAGCTAGGGTTGGATTTCAATTTTCTTTCAGTTGAATGTCTTTTATTGCTCTGCTTTAATTTCTCAAAGTTAGGGTTAACTCCATTTTTAAAAGGTCATAGTTTTGTGAGACCCTGTAGAATTGTCATTCAGATTGAGCCCTAGGTTTGAACTAGGAGGTTGGTAGTCAGAGTTTTTCTCGTCGAAACCCTAGTCTCCCTAAAATTCATCTCATTATCCATGGCTCCTAAAGTACAAACTGCTACCTTTGTAGCCTAGCCTAGATCACTTTCCCAGGATGTAATTGACTTGTTAACATCCTCCACAAATAAGAAACTTGAGGGGAAAATATTGTTCTATGGCCCTAAGGTCAGAGAGGGAGTGATGGATAAGTAGTATCTTATTAAGGATGTTGAAGTGCCTTATACTGGATGCTAGCTCTTCCAACATTGGTTTGGAAATAGGAATCATTTTACTCCTCTCTGTAACCCATGGAGGCTAGATATTGGAAAATTAGTAGTTCCTAATGTATATATGGATGTTGATCTACTAAAGGATATTTCCTCAAGGTATGACCTAGTCTCTAGGGTCGTCAAGACATTTGATGGGAAAGAAATGGTAAGGGTAACCAGACAAGAAATTGAAGATGTTTTCGATTTGCATGAGTGGAGTCAGGATTTGGTTCCCCTTGATATGGATGTTATTAGGAAGGAATATGAAAACACCAAGGTATTCATTAGAAAAAAATTGTTGCCCTTACATACTACTACCATTGGTACTGGGAAAAGTAGAAAACATATCAAAATCAATGAAAATGAGCTTGAGCCCTTCCCAATGAAATATTTTTCTATCTAATTTAAGAATACTGTATATTCTTTGTGCCAAATCATCGGTTTTTCTCCACTTGACACATTTAATAGGGAATACAACTATATGGAAACATATCTACAACACCCAACTTTCAACATAGTTTATGATTATGCCACAATTTGGTAGAGAATATCCACAAAGGTCTAATTGAGCTGAAGGAAGGGAAAGAATGTGTGAAATTTTGGTGGTATTCACTACTGATGCATATGTTCTTGTATAAATGGGAGAAGGTTTTGAGAAAGACATAACCTTGAAGAAGAAGGTAGAGGGAGTTGATTTTCTTGTTCAATGTTGGACCAAGATTCTAGATAAAGATGACTAGAAGTTTAATTATGTGGTTTTTCATAATGATTTTGCATTGAAACTAAAGAGGTCCTTGATCTATGAACAACCAAGGATTCCTAAGGAAATTCATGAATTCTTGAGACCTATGGAGATGAGACCTATGGAGATGAGACCTAACTTGAATTTGAGTCACAATTGGGGAGACTTGATTTTATATCCTGATAAAACAATCTTCATAGTATATGGCACCAATATAGATCCCTTTGTTCTACCAAGAGATGATCCATTAAGGATAGGGTTTCTTGAAATTATGAGGCAGTCAGGAGCTTCTCAGGCAGAACATTTATTCGACACAACAAAGAAAGGCTCATTCTTTCTAGAGTGGACAATGTTTGCTGATTTTGTTATGGTGAAAGGGGCATGGAGGGAATGATTTCATCTGCTAGCACCTTACAACTTGGAAACTGTACGCCCAAGGAATCATGACCCTAAGGGTTTTATTACCAAATTAAAATTAGATAAAAGGCTTCGTAATTTTTTGCACAATTTCTACTATCCTAAAGATGTAATCAGGAACATTTCTAGCTTTCTAGAACAAGATGAAAGGAAAGCTAAGTATCTTGCTTTCAGAAAGATGATTGAGGCAGAATGGAAAAGAGATCCCAATTATAATCCTCTACCAAATATACCTGATGAATTCAGCCAGGTCATGTATGTCATGGAAAACTTTGAAAGTATAGTTGGTGTGTTAAGGGAGCAACAAGAAATCACAGATAAAGGGAAATAAAGAGTGGTTGAAGAAGATACTAATGTGAAGTTGGAAGAAAGTCCCACTTATCAACAACCTAAGAAAATAAGAATCTATTCCAAGAGGAAGAAAATGGTACATGAAGAATAAACTTTTCTGACCCCTATTACTTCCGAGGGATCAAGGGAAATTTCTCCTGAAAGTTAAATTCCATCACCCCAAGGAAAGTTCCCCCACTCGTAATTGATCTTGATTCACATCCAAGAAGTACTATTCCATTGGAGCAACCACCCCTTAAGAAACAAAGGACTGAGACAAGAGGAGTGGTTGATTATACTGATATAGAAGACGACGATATCCTTATCACTCTTAAAGATATGCAACAAGGAATGCCTTCTCCTTTAGGGGAAATTTCCTCAAGTTCAAGAGAAAACAGCCTCAAGCTAGGAAAAATTGATATGAGTGGTTTAAATAGTATGAATGATGTGAGGTTAGAGGCTTGTAAGAAATTTATGGCAGATGAATCCTTTGTTGAAACACCTGCATTTAGATATTTCTTATGGAGAGCCAAAGCTGCAAAATATGTAGAGAAAGTAGCCACTAAGAGGAGTTTACATCTGGAGCTTCTTGAGAGTGTCATTCAGGCTAATTTGAGGAGTGTTATGAGAGATGTATTCTAAAATATTATTGTTGAGGATGGAAGAGAAGTTGTGAATAAATGTGGTGTGTTATTGCCGCCAAAGTGGGATATTCTTGATGCCATCATTCTAAATACCATAAAGAGGCCTGAAAATCCCATAGTGCAAATAGAGCAGGAATTGAATATGGCACTCTGGGGATCTACATTTAGTGAAGATTGGGATGCACTAGAAATTTGGTCAGTATCCATGGGATCCAGAAAACCAATACTGGTTGAGCCATCATACTTTGGTGGGAAATTATTGGTGAAGAGAGTTGATGATACCCTAGCCTTGGAGGTAGCTGACATGGTTGTTAATGTGGCCAAGTTTACTAAAGCAACTGTGGAAAACCTTACCCTTGAAAGGGATGATTTCAAGAATAAGTACCATGAGCTCCTTAATGAATATGATAATAGTCAGTAGAAGGTAGCTATACTAGAGATTGAGTTGGCATTCTATAAGCAAAGAGAAGAAATTCAGAGAAATCAAGGCCAAGCTAGCTCAATTTGTCCACCTCCATCTTCTCCAACTGCATCTTCCCAACATTCCCCACAAGATCAAACTTTGGAAATGGTGCCATATAATTTGGGACAAGAGCCACTCTTAGTAGAGGAACCAAGTAAATTAGGTCCTAGTTCATCTAATGAACCTTCAAGGGAAAAAATTCTTCCAAAAGTTGAAACATATAAGAAGTTGTTGGAGCAGGCACAATACACAATGTATGAAAACATCTCATAGATTGTGTGTGTTGTCTTGAAACATTTGAATGAGAAGATCCAGGACAAACTGAATGGTGTTCATGCCAATTACTCCTTGATGTTGCAGGCAATAGGATTATCTCAAAGTGATAAGGATTTGGCTATCCCAATCCTAAATAAGTGGATCGCAAGGGCTAAGAGGTTGAAGTTTATGGCAGTTGGAGCTAACCAACAAGAGGATAGATATCCTAATGTGAATCCCACATATACATTTGTATGTGACCTTAGTGAGCACAATTTTCAAGGATATACTGCCCCATTGGAGCAAAAAATAAGAGAATTGAAGGATCATTATGATATAGAAGATTTGTCACCATTGCTAGATATTCAACACTCCAATGATGAGGTGAAGTGATTATCGATATGGAAAAGTGAGATGGATGATGTTATTGCTTCCCAAGTAGATAACATTTGTAAGGAAGTTGACATCGGTATTTTAAATGACACTTTGGAAAAATTTTCATTTATCATCAGCTTTCTGGAAGACTTTGACAAAGAATCTAATTTTGTAATGATAAAGTATTCTCCATACAGGAAGAAGTTGGATGAAATATTTCACTTCAATTGGCCATCTGATGATGAATATGAAGAATGGGAAGGATATTTATTGGTCGATAAGGTCTATAAGTGTATATGTGAAACACATATAATTGTTCAAGTATTGTACAGGTCTGGTCTCATATATTGCAATGTATAAAATATATGTTTCACAGGTAAACTTTAATTGTTGATGATATGGAATGCTGATCGGGATGCTGATTCACTTTTTTCTTTGCAAAATTTTGTCATCTTGCTTGATGGAATGGATGTGCTACAACATAGAAGATTATTCTTTTTGACATGTTCTTTTTGGAAGGAATAGTTGCTTCTCACACAAATGCAAATAACATTTGTCTCATATGTGTTTCCTCCAATTTGAAAGATGTAAATATAACTTAATTAGGGAATATGTTTTCTAGCTGTCCAATTAGAATGTGACATGTGTACATCTAGCCTAAGGCTTATTTTTTCTCCCTTATTCTATAAAAGGGAATTCAGGGCCATTTTTATGGGTCTTTTGTTGAATTCTAGAGTCGAATAGTGTAATTGCATAACAGAGAGAAAATATGTTAGGAGTCTTTATCTAATGCTTTGAGTCTAGATAGTAAGTTTTGTCAAATATATGGTTTTTGAGCATATTGTAATGATAATTGAAAATGTTTCGAGTCTGTAGTCTCTCAAATTTTAATCTGCACTTGAGTTATTAATGAAAATGTTGATCAAAGATCATTTCATTAATTTTCATCATTGTTAAATTTTTGTATACGTTTTGATTTTAGCTTTGCTTCAAATAATCAGTTAAAATGCTTAGATCTGACTGTAAATTCATGTGTAGAACAATTGGATTTGATAATTAGTCTTAGGATTTAATCATGGATGGGTGAATTGCAAAGTAATTTCACTAGGATCATTTATGTTTAGGATTAAATATACCTTGCACTTCAATTTACATTGATTCCCAACCCATAGATAATGACACTGATCAGAGTTATTATAAGCATCCTTTATGATTCTGGTTACCCAACTTGAGAACATAATTTTAAATAACTTTTACTTTTAGTATTTTATTTGTTGTGGTTGGTGTTGTTTGTATTCTTGGTTATAGATTTGTAAATCTTTCAAGGAAATTCCAATTTCTTGAAGGATTTCATCTTCCTAACCTTTTGTGAGAATATATATGCCTATCTATACAATGTATAGGTCAATTTTTTAGGAGATTTATATAATTTACAATGTGGGAACACCTTCCTAGGTTTTTTAGAGACCGAAGTGCAGGAGATAAATCTATTGGTGCTATATCTCATTTGTTGTGTAACGCCTCGCCGTGCGAACCCCAAAGGACAATTACATAATAATTACAGCACAATTTTTTTTTTTAAAGTAAACATAACATACATGTAATACACATTAAGTCATAACATGAATTTCATTTAAATAGATTCATTAACACATACATCCCTTGGGGTACACAAAGAGTCATTACGCGACTTAGATCCATACAACAACAATAAAGAATAAAATCCAAAGATATAAAGTAAACAATAACAAATACAACACATACTAGATATATCATTGATAAGAAACCATCTATGTACGCAAATATAACATATACATGATTAACCCAACATACTGAATAACAACTGCCATGGCCAATATCCACACAGAGTTTAACATTACATTACAGTACAATGCTTAAGAAGTACAATGATACAAAAGTGTTCCAAATATGAATGGAACCCATACACAAGATAAAATGATGCACAATATTATGACTGATTCCAAGACTGATACAACTCTGGAGTCGCTGCAACAACACCAATCTGCACCTCTCGATCCTCGACTGGGGACCCAATGGGGTGCTTAGCACGTTCCACCCGACCACGTGAGTCCGAAGACCCACCCCCCGTGCTAGGAGCTAACAAGAAAGAGACCTCAACCAAGAACATCCAAACATGGAACCACAAAACTCAACCACATACAAAGGTATCATAACACTCAAGGAATTACAAAGACATAATCAACCACATCCAAGAGTCAACATAATAACTTAAAGTCATAAGTCTCATCACATAAATCAAAGCAATGACCAGTAAACAAGTAACCAAAGGATGATCATGATACACTTCCAAATCAAACTGAATTAATAAATGAAATACAATTCCAGATTGCAATTAATAACATCACATCATAGTACCATAAGGGTACAAGGTCATAAGTCAAATATCAATGAGATCATACAAGACCACAAGGTACACCAAAGTAAAACCATAAATTAATTCAAACAACCAGGTTTCATCAATTCAAGACAAAGGACCACTTCCAGAGGATTTCCAAAGAAGCAACATAATAAGGAGTGTTAGAGGAAAGTGTCATCGCATGGCTTAACATGGATTCTCCAGGCTACCTATTGCAAGGTACCACCTCCATCTACTGATGGATTATCCAGGAAACCAAGCACTAGGAACTGCCTCCATCTATGGTTATCTAGGCTACCTATCTCAAGGAACCACTCCATAGGGTTGCTCATGTGGAACCGTTAACCTTTCATGAAGACAAGGCAACGATCTTGCCAACCACGGCCTTCTCAATCCCCTTTAGTCTGTGGTAGCACTAAAAGGCGGATGAGGCATCAATTATCTTTTTAGTGTGTTACTACCCACCCCCTAGTTAATTAATTAAATTATCACTTTCTAAATTCACTCTAACGAGGGCTATCCTGGCGCCCCTTTGTGCACCGACCACCCACTTAGAGCTACTCTCTCTCTAGACACTCAAAACATAGAAAGCAAAATCCAAGGGTTGTACAATATAACAAGAAAATTATATCACAATAGAGAAGCATGTGAGGCATTACCCATCTCGCTAACAAGTACAACATCAGAGTCTCACAAAGTCTCGAACAAATCCCGTACAACCCTTTTAAAATCATGAAACCAAAACACTTGCCACAACAAGGGCACATAAAAGGAGGAACATTAACCAACAATAAAAAATAAACCTCTGGAAGATTCTCATAAAGTTACACTAGGGTTTCCCCATTAAAGAACTGACAACAATAATTGCAAGACCTCAAAGAACTATTTCCAATATAAATATAATGAGAAAATACACCAAAATAAGATCAACAACTCCATTCAACAACACCAACAACTGCGATACGAACTAAATCGGGAATCCAAGGGAAACCTCTATTTTCTCCTCTCAGAATACCCATAACTTCAAAGAAATTTTCAATTTGACTCATTAACAACTCAAACAGAACCACCAATCATGACAATGAAAACATTAACCGATTTACCACTAAGAGTAAAGAACAATAGAAAACATATGGGTTCCCACTGAATAGCCACATAAATTAAATGAGGGAAAAATCTCCAACTCAAAATCAACTCACGAAAGGTCACATCGAAAGGGTCTAACAAAACAATCCATAAAACCACATATTCAAATACAATATAACCATTCATTCAATAAGAAGTAACTTGAAACAATCTAAAAAGAACATGATTTTTAAGATCAATCGTTTCCAACATGTAAGGATATCAGAATATTGTGAAGTGAAGATATGATCTGATGTTTTAAGCCATAAGACACTAATCACAAGTATATTCTTAAATAACAACAATTTTCCATTCCTAATTCTATCACTTTCCTTTTGTCAAGATTACTTAATTCCTATATATTAAACAAGTTAATAACTTTACGATGATATAATTCAAGAACACAATTAATCATCTAATCCATTAATCATTCTCTCTCTTATATTAAATTAATTGTTGCACCTAATTTAACTACACTTTACATAATTAATTTTTCGAAACATCTCCTTTTTAGAAAAATCATTCACTTAAAACCATTCCTTCAACATAACTTCAAACACAATAAGTTCACATAGACAAAATGTATTCTTTCATTAAAACACTATATATATATATCATTGATATATTTTCTTTTAAACTTAATTTACTTCATTGCACTGATTGACTAAATCTCTAAAAGAATAAGTAATTATTTATTTCAAATTAAAGAGGAAGATATTTATTACTCCAAAGGTACCCAAATAAATACTAAATATTGACAATACAAGAATCTATGCGTCCCTCACATAATTAATACCCAATCTATATATAAATATTTATATACCTATACTTGAAAGAGAAATTATAAATCAGTCTTCTTGAAAGGTGGAACAATACCAAACTAGAGCTCGTTATTTATTTCTTTATTTATTTATTTAAGAGAAAAAGGTAAAATGTTCAGATGACTGAGATACAAGACTAAACTTTTGGTTAACTATACTCATCACAACTTTCCAAACAATTATAATATCTAAATATGTTTGACCACATGTTATACCTTCACTTTCCTATGATTTAAATTCAATACGCTATTTTTACCCAATACGTACCATCGATTTTATTTCATTTTATTGTTTGTTCTAGCCATATTAATGATAATAGGTTCTATGCAATCTTTTAACAAATACAATTAAACTCATTTTATCTTGAAGAATTTAAAAATACAATATATTAGAACATCTAGCTATGTGCTAAGTTCCATGCACTGAATCAATTATAGCCAATAGGTCATTCAACAAAAATATATAGTTTTTACCAACAGAGAACAAATATGCTGAGAAGACAAGACACAAGGCAGCGCTTGTAAGGTTTCAAGTTAATATAGTTTCATTGTTCCTAATTACTAAGAATATCAAAGGTAGAGACAAAGACTACGGCTAAAGCAGATCTGAAAGTACAAAAACCTAAATGCAATGCAAGTTACAGAGGAAGATAAGTCTGATTTACCATAAACAGGATAACGCCTTATGCAAAGTAAACTCCCTATGAAACTAAACCCTTATTCTTTTTGTCAAGAGGAATAGACACGACTGCAAGATGGAAGACAAAGAGGCACAAGTTGGATTCTGCGGCTGAACGGTAACTCGATAGGCACAAAGATCTGGTTGAGAAGGCTTAGAAACTTTCTAGAAAATCTAGGTGGCTGAAGGATTTCACAAGGAAGCTTCTCAAAATCGTTGAATTAACAAACACTTAGGAAATAAGCCTAATATTGCAAGCTTTGTTTGTGTTCAGGGTTCATGTCATTGTGCAAAATAGCGGATGAGGGTTGTGCATGTTCCTCACAACAGTAACCTTTACTATATTACATATAAAGTTTATCATTAGGCATGCATAGTGGACCTTCATACCCGCACAAAGAGAGATGTGAACCATTTCCATCAATTTACACCTTCAATATTTCAGAGAAGAATAATGATGATGAGAAATGAAACAATCTGAAGAATAGGCTTGCATAAAAGAATTGTGCGCCACTGAGACAAGTTACCGATGAAACCAGCGAAAATATTTAATTTACCATCTAAAAGTTAAAGCTGGGACGGGTTGCCAATGGTTTCAGGGTGACTATTTAATTCTGTACAATGCCTCAATTCTAAATGCTGAAACTACGACAGGTTCCCAAGTATTTTAGAAAGAGAATATTGGAATTTGGAAATCTCGCCATCTATTTGCATTATTATCAAATTTCAAGTGTTGCAACTACGATAGATTGACAGGAAAAAATCAAGCAAGTTATTTAAACCTTTAAACTTCCAAAGAGGCAATTACATTCGCACAAAATGAGTGATGAAAAGAATTCCTTCTACAACAGAATTCCAACAACAATTTCCTGGTAGACTGTAAGCTATAATTCATATTGGATAGTTTGTGAAGTAGCAAGTAAATCATAACCAATCAAGTTATCCACTGATAATAATCTAATGCTACCAATTGTAGTGACCATCATAAGGACTAAGCATACAATGATATGGGCTCTCTGCAAACACACATCTCAGTGCCTATACATGTACCGCCATCGAATTAACCCAAATTGAAAATAAGGAGCCAAGTATAAGGAGTTGAAGATAATTCGTATGCTATGGGTATCAATTCAAATGCTAGAGAATCTTGATCATTCAAACAAGGAGATCGACAGGAAAAGAAGAATTTCTCAAACTTTATCAACATTCTTTCTGCTAACGCAAGATTGAGATATCGGCTTTTTCCAGAGCATAAAGGATAGAGGAATATAGTAGAGAAAGTAGCTATCCCACCCAAGAAGACATGTATGCAAAAGTAAAGCACAGACAAGGCCCGCAATCTGTTTGACAAAATGCCTCAAAGAAATGTGATCTCATCATGTGAAAATGCAAAGGTGGAAGCAGGGACAAGGTGCGAATTGTTTGATAGAATTCCTTAGGGAGTTCTCCACTTTAGTTTACTGTACTCATTCCAGCCAGTCAAGAAGGGAAGGAAGGCGGTAGCACAGACGAAGTAGTAGCTGCCTACAGTATCAACCAACATCTATACTATATCCTATGATTAAGAGTGCCATGGTAGAATTTAACAGCAGCAAAATAACAACTCATGATATATGCCTATGCCATTTAAGAATACTTTTCCGTGTTAGATTTGTGAAGCTCTTAAACTCAACGAACAAGGAGGAGGATATATGTTTTAATAAGAATCTACCCAGAAAATCATTAGTAAGAAGGCGTACCTATGATAAAAGCTCAATACCACTCTCTGAAGCATGAGACACCAGGGATTGTAAGCCATAAAAGAAACCTTGCGGTGCCGGAAGAGGGAGTGACTCCACAACTTTGACTGATAAGATGGTGCGAACTCAAGATAAATCTAGTGCAAGGCCACTCCAGAGATTTCAGAGGGTTCAAACCAGATATCACCATTGATCTTGATTTCTTTCCCCGAATCTAAAAAGGTACTCTCTTTCATCCCCATCGAGATGCTCTGATCCTCTTCCTTGTATATGACCAGAGAGAGGGGTTCCCGTCCCTCTCCTCAATTCCATCCCCATTATTTCTTTCTTGGTTAGTTACAATCAAGAATGACTTCCCATGTATTAACTCGGAATAGTCGAATTTAACATATTTAATCACATCTTACAATTTTACGAAGTTTAAAAGTAAATAACTCAATTTCTCCTAATTAAATTTCATGCTTAAAATATTTCCCTTAAAATAATACTTTAATAAATATAATATTTAATTACTTATAAATTGAAATATAATTTCCAGTTAAGTCCAAGCACTGCAGCTGAGACAGATTGACAATGAAATCAGAGATTACTTAAATTTCTACACCGATGCAATATTCTATTTTTATTTATTTCTATTAACAATGAAATTTTATTCTTTCATAACCTCTAATTTAATTATTTATTTTCTTTTAATTAACCACTATACCTTTTAACTTTATAATCCTATTTAAATGTCATAATTTGATAAAAAAAAACATTTATCGACCAGGATAAATCAAATGCACTCAATGTCCAAACAATACCTGACCTCACAATGAGTTAAAATGCATTACAAAGTCAACGAAAATGGAGGGCACTACATCCTCCCCCCTAGGCTTCGACTTACTCCTGGAAGTCGAACTCAAGCAGAAAGACGGTAACATAACAATATCAATGACTATAAACACATCAACACCATATTTTAAATCATCAATTAAATGTTGTCAAGTAAGCAACGAAAATGAAACAAACCAAAAATAAGGAAATGATACCCAAAATGAAAGTGGTGACGGAGTTGCAACCAGACTAACTTTCCAACCACAAGGACGGAGTGGAAAAACTAAGTCGAGGAAACTTTCTTGTCAGCTCCTATGTTCATCGTCAAGCCCATTGGGTGTTTATGATGCTCACCTAGTCCTGACAATGCAGGTGGAATCGAGACTTAATTCCTACAATCCTGCATGCAAACAAACGTTGTGCACAATACATATATATCACAAATACATTGTGAGAGGAACTCCCAGCATAGTAGGGCACTCGCGAGTGAGTGATACCACACTATCCCTCCCACCAAACCACACATAATAGTCAAACAATTCTAGTAACTCATAAATAGTTTGCTTCTTATTAGTTAAGCAATATTCGCATAAGGATGCTAACCATAAACCTAATTCATCTACTATATCAAAATGAATTACCACTTGAAATTATAAGTATCGATACCTACATATTACAATTGCATTACCTTCATCACTGCATTTCTGAAGCCAACTTCCTGTAAATCAAAAGCTACCATAGAACATTGCACATTAGTACCAATAATTCAAGTTGCATCTTAACCTCAAGATACTATATTCTGCTAAAAATCATAGAATAATTATCCACAAAACCTCACATCTTCATTAAAACTTATAATTTTCACACAAAGAACTCCACTTCAACCATTATTCAACACCAAATCTTACATCAATATCAATAAAAAGGGTAAACTTTTACACCTTCACAGATTCCAGAAAACATAACTCATCACTCAAGGACAACAAAAATCACAGATTCCACGCAAACTTGACATATTCACACACATAAAATACATCACCAAGAAAAACACATCACACTAAAACTCAAGGGTCCATAGAGCATCCCCGACAAGAAGGATATCGCTGCATTGCGCACTACACCGTGGGTCCTATCCTTTCAATCAGTTTCTTGCACCATCGACCCTACATCGATTAATAGAAGAAACTAAGGTTCACAACAATCACAACAGAAAAGTGAAACTCAAGATCCATGGGTCTAAGTGCAAGGTTACATAGTGAGTACACATAGTGCCCAATGTATGAACCTATGCTCTGATACCAATGTTGTAACGCCCCACCGTGCGAACCCCAAAGGAAAATTACATAATAATTACAAGACAATTTTTTTTTTAAAGTAAACATAACATACATGTAATACACATTAAGTCATAACATGAATTTCATTTAAATAGATTCATTAACACATATATCCCTTGGGGTACACGAAGAGTCATTACGCGACTTAGATCCATACAACAACAATAAAGAATAAAATCCAAAGATATAAAGTAAACAATAACAAATATAACACATACTAGATATATCATTGATAAGAAACCATCTATGTACGCAAATATAACATATACATGATTAACCCAACATACTGAATAACAACTACCATGGCCAATATCCACACAGAGTTTAACATTACATTATAGTACAATGCTTAAGAAGTACAATGATACAAAAGTGTTCCAAATATGAATGGAACCCATACACAAGATAACATGATGCACAATATTATGACTGATTCCAAGACTGATACAACTCTGGAGTCGCTGCAACAACACCAATCTACACCTCTCGATCCTCGACTGGGGACCCAATGGGGTGCTTAGCACGTTCCACCCGACCACGTGAGTCCGAAGACCCACCCCCCGTGCTAGGAGCTAACAAGAAAGAGACCTCAACCAAGAACATCCAAACATGGAACCACAAAACTCAACCACATACAAAGGTATCATAACACTCAAGGAATTACAAAGACATAATCAACCACATCCAAGAGTCAACATAATAACTTAAAGTCATAAGTCTCATCACATAAATCAAAGCAATGACCAGTAAACAAGTAACCAAAGGATGATCATGATACACTTCCAAATCAAACTGAATTAATAAATGAAATACAATTCTAGATTGCAATTAATAACATCACATCACAGTACCATAAGGGTACAAGGTCATAAGTCAAATATCAATGAGATCATACAAGACCACAAGGTACACCAAAGTAAAACCATAAATTAATTCAAACAACCAGGTTTCATCAATTCAAGACAAAGGACCACTTCCAGAGGATTTCCAAAGACGCAACATAATAAGGAGTGTTAGAGGAAAGTGTCATCGCATGGCTTAACATGGATTCTCCAGGCTACCTATTGCAAGGTACCGCCTCCATCTACTGACGGATTATCCAGGAAACCAAGCACTAGGAACCGCCTCCATCTATGGTTATCCAGGCTACCTATCTCAAGGAACCGCTCCATAGGGTTTCTCATGCGGAACCGTTAACCTTTCGTGAAGACAAGGCAACAATCTTTCCAACCACAGCCTTCTCAATCCCCTTTAGTCTGTGGTAGCACTAAAAGGTGGATGAAGCATCAATTATCTTTTTAGTGTGTTACTACCCCACCCCTAGTTAATTAATTAAATTATCACTTATTAAATTCACTCTAACGAGGGCTATCCTGGTGCCCCTTTGTGCGCTGACCACCCACTTAGAGCCACTCTCTCTCTAGACACTCAAAACATAGAAAGCAAAATCCAAGGGTTGTACAACATAACAAGAACCTTATATCACACTAGAGAAGCATGCGAGGCATTACCCATCTCGCTAACAAGTACAACATCAGAGTCTCACAAAGTCTCAAACAAATCCCGTACAACCCTTTTAAAATTATGAAACCAAAACACTTGCCACAACAAGGGCACATAAAAGGAGGAACATTAACCAACAATAAAAAATAAACCTCTGGAAGATTCTCATAAAGTTACACTAGGGTTTCCCCATTAAAGAACTGACAACAATAATTGCAAGACCTCAAAGAACTATTTCCAATATAAATATAATGAGCAAATACACCAAAATAAGATCAACAACTCCATTCAACAACACCAACAACTGCGATACGAACTAAATCAGGAATCCAAGGGAAACCTCTATTTTCTCATCTCGGAATACCCATAACTTCAAAGAACTTTTCAATTTGACTCATTAACAACTCAAATAGAACCACCAATCATGACAATGAAAACATTAACCGATTTACCACTAAGAGTAAAGAACAACAGAAAACATATGGGTTCCCACTGAATAGCCACATAAATTAAATGAGGGAAAAATCTCCAACTCAAAATCAACTCACGAAAGGTCACATCGAAAGGGTCTAACAAAACAATCCATAAAACCACATATTCAAATACAATATAACCATTCATTCAATAAGAAGTAACTTGAAACAATCTAAAAAGAACATGATTTTTAAGATCAATCGTTTCCAACATGTAAGGATATCAGAATAATGCGAAGTGAAGATATGATCTGATGTTTTAAGCCATAAGACACTAATCACAAGTATATTCTTAAATAACAACAATTTTCCATTCCTAATTCTATCACTTTCCTTTTGTCAAGATTACTTAATTCCTATATATTAAACAAGTTAATAACTTTACGATGATATAATTCAAGAACACAATTAATCATCTAATCCATTAATCATTCTCTCTCTTATATTAAATTAATTGTTGCACCTAATTTAACTACACTTTACATAATTAATTTTTTGAAACATCTCCTTTTTAGAAAAATCATTCACTTAAAACCATTCCTTCAACATAACTTCAAACACAATAAGTTCACATAGACAAAATGTATTCTTTCATTAAAACACTATATATATATATCATTGATATATTTTCTTTTAAACTTAATTTACTTCATTGCACTGATTGACTAAATCTCTAAAAGAAAAAGTAATTATTTATTTCAAATTAAAGAGGAAGATATTTATTACTCCAAAGTTACCCAAATAAATACTAATTATTGACAATACAAGAATCTATGCGTCCCTCACATAATTAATACCCAATTTATATATAAAAATTTATATACCTATACTTGAAAGAGAAATTATAAATCAGTCTTCTTGAAAGGTGGAACAATACCAAACTAGAGCTCGTTATTTATTTCTTTATTTATTTATTTAAGAGAAAAAGGTAAAATGTTCAGATGACTGAGATACAAGACTAAACTTTCGGTTAACTATACTCATCACAACTTTCCAAACAATTATAATATCTAAATATGTTTGACCACATGTTATACCTTCACTTTCCTATGATTTAAATTCAATACTCTATTTTTACCCAATACGTACTATCCATTTTATTTCATTTTATTGTTTGTTCTAGCCATATTAATGATAATAGGTTCTATGCAATCTTTTAACAAATACAATTAAACTCATTTCATCTTGAAGAATTTAAAAATACAATATATTAGAACATCTAGCTATGTGCTAAGTTCCACGCACTGAATCAATTATAGCCAATAGGTCATTCAACAAGAATATATAGTTTTTACCAACAGAGAACAAATACGCGGAGAAGACAAGACACAAGGCAGGGCTTGTAAGGTTTCAAGTTAATATAGTTTCATTGTTCCTAATTACTAAGACTATCAAAGGCAGAGACAAAGACTACGGCTAAAGCAGATCTGAAAGTACAAAACCTAAATGTAATGCAAGTTACAGAGGAAGATAAGTCTGATTTACCATAAACAGGATAACGCCTTATGCAAAGTAAACTCCCTATGAAACTAGACCCTTATTCTTTTTGTCAAGAGGAATAGCCACGACTGTAAGATGGAAGACAAAGAGGCACGAGTTGGATTCTGTAGCTGAACGGTAACTCGATAGGCACAAAGATCTGGTTGAGAAGGCTTAGAAAATTTCAAGCAAATCTAGGTGGCTGAAGGATTTCACAAGGAAGCTTCTCAAAATCGCTGAATTAACAAACACTCAGGAAATCAACCTAATATTGTAAGCTTTGTTTGTGTTCAGGGTGCATGTCGTTGTGCAAAATAGTGGATGAGGGTTGTGCATGTTCCTCACAACAGTAACCTTTACTATATTACATATAAAGTTGATCATTAGGCGTGCATTGTGGACCTTCATACCCGCACAAAGAGAGATGTGAACCATTTCCATGAATTTACAGCTTCGATATTTTAGAGAAGAATAATGATGATGAGAAATGAAACAATCTGAAGAATAGGCTTGCATAAAAGAATTGTGTGCCACTGAGACAAGTTACCGATGAAACCAGCAAAAATATTTAATTTACCATCTAAAAGCTAAAGCTGGGACGGGTTGCCAATGGTTTCAGGGCGACTATTTAATTATGTACAATGCCTCAATTCTAAATGCTGAAACTATGACAGGTTGCCAAGTATTTTAGAAAGAGAATATTGGAATTTGGAAATATCGCCATCTATTTGCATTATTATCAAATCTCAAGTGTTGCAACTGTGATAGATTGATAGGAAAAAATCAAGCAAGTTATTTAAACCTTTAAACTTCCAAAGAGGCAATTACATTCGCACAAAATGAGTGATGAAAAGCATTCCTTCTACAATAGAATTCCAACAACAATTTCCTGGTAGACTGTAAGCTATAATTCATATTGGAGAGTTTGTGAAGTAGCAAGTAAATCATAACCAATCAAGTTATCCACTGATAATAATCCAATGCTACCAATTGTAGTGACCATCATAAGGACTAAGCATAAAATGATATGGGCTCTTTGCAAACACACACCTCAATGCCTATACATGTACTGCCATTGAATTAACCCAAATTCAAAATAAGGAGCCAAGTATAAGGAGTTGAAGATAATTCGTATGCTATGGGTATCAATTCAAATGCTAGAGAATCCTAATCATTCAAACAAGGAGATCGACAGGAAAAGAAGAATTTCTCAAACTTTATCAACATTCTTTCTGCTAATGGAAGATTGAGATATCGGCTTTTTCCAAAGCATAAAGGACAGAGGAATATAGTAGAGAAAGTAGCTGTCCCACCCAAGAAGACATGTATGCAAAAGTAAAGCACAGACAAGGCCCGCAATCTGTTTGACAAAATGCCTCAAAGAAATGTGATCTCATTGCGTGAAAATGCAAAGGTGGAAGCGGGGACAAGGTGCGAATTGTTTGATAGAATTCCTTAGGGAGGTCTCCACTTTAGTTTACTGTACTCATTCCAGCCAGTCAAGAAGGGAAGGAAGGCGGCAGCACAGACGAAGTAGCAGCTGCCTACAGTATCAACCAACATCTATACTATATCCTATGATTAAGAGTGCCATGGTAGAATTTAACAGCAGCAAAATAACAACTCATGATCTATGCCTATGCCATTTAAGAATACTTTTTCATGTTAGATTTGGTGAAGCTCTTAAACTCAACGAACAAGGAGGAGGATATACATTTTAATAAGAATCTACCCAGAAAATCGTTAGTAAGAAGGCATACCTATGATAAAAGCTCAATACCACTCTCTAAAGCATGAGACACCAGGGATTGTAAGCCATAAAAGAAACCTTGCGGTGTCGGAAGAGGGAGTGACTCCACGACTTTGAATGATAAGACGATGACAACTCAAGATAAATCTAGTGCAAGGCCACTCCGAAGATTTCAGAGGGTTCAAACCAGATATCACCATCGATCTTGATTTCTTTCCCCGAATCTAAAAAGGCACTCTCTTTCATCCCCATCGAGATGCTCTGATCCTCTTCCTTGTATACGACCAGAGAGAGGGGTTCCCGTCCCTCTCCTCAATTCCATCCCCCTTATTTCTTTCTTGGTTAGTTACAATCAAGAACGAATTCCCATGTATTAACTCAAAATAGTCCAATTCAACGTATTTAATCACATCTTACAATTTTACGAAGTTTAAAAGTAAATAACTCAATTTCTCCTAATTAAATTTCATGCTTAAAATATTTCCCTTAAAATAATACTTTAATAAATATAATATTTAATTACTTATAAATTGAAATATAATTTCCAGTTAAGGCCAAGCACTGCAGCTGAGACAGATTGACAATGAATCAGAGATTACTTAAATTTCTACACCGATGCAATATTCTATTTTTATTTATTTCTATTAACAATGAAATTTTATTCTTTCATAACCTCTAATTTAATTATTTATTTTCTTTTAATTAACCACTATACCTTTTAACTTTATAATCCTATTTAAATGTCATAATTTGATAAAAAAAAACATTTATCAACCAGAATAAATCAAATGCACTCAATGTCCAAACAATACCTGACCTCACAAAGAGTTGAAATGCATTACAAAGTCAGCGCAAATGGAGGTCACTACATGTTGGCCACTTATCTTTTAGGTATTCGAGAATTGAGTTTGGAAAACTCATAGGTATCTTGCGAGATCTAATTGGTTCGTTGAAAAAAACCAACATACTTCAAGCTTGAAGGTTTCAATGGTGATACAACTCTATAGGTTAGACCTCATTTTGGTGAGTTCCATATATTTAACCTTTCCTTCAACATTCAAGCCTTCGAGGATGTATTTTACCCTTGTGAGTTCTTTCTATTTATGTTCAACGTGATAACTGGCTTTGAGATAGTCTATAGTAATGAACTTCTATGTCTCCTCCATCAACTCGCCCCTATTATGCAGTATTTCCTAACTAAGATTTAAGCCAACAATGTGAATTGAGCAATCTCCTAGCTATATTTATTGGTCCATGGAATGGGACTCTTGTAGCTATTGATGCAAGTTAATAGAGTCTAAACACTCTTTTGAATTTGAGTTAGCTCAAGCTCCTTTGGTTGTAGCTTGTTTTCCATGATCCCCTTCTCCTTTTCTAGGTTCTCAACTTGACCCTTTAGCTCAATGATTTGTACTTGCATCTTTTATCTTTGGTCTACTTCAAGCTTGAAGGTTTAGTTGGTGATATGGATTTATAGGTTAGACCTCATTTTTGTGAGATCCACATCTTTACCCTTTCCTTTGACATTTAGGTGGCTAAGGGAATATTTTAACCTTCTGAGTTATTTCTCTTTCTTTTCAAGGTGATGGTTGGCTTTGAGATAGTCTATAGTAATGGACTTCTATGTCTCCTCCATCAACTCAACCCTATGATGCAGTATTTCCTTACTAAGATTCAAGCCAATGATGTGAATTTTGTAACCCCCCACCTATATATATTCTTATGGCTTGATTACTATAGGTACCATATGAGAAATCATCAAATATTGTTTGGCAGGGTAAAAAAAATACCTCATATGAGGCACCACAATGGTTCTCATTGATTTTCCTCTTTGCTTTTTTTTCTCACACCTCATGAGCTTTTCTCACAGTCCCCATCTACTAGTGAAATTGATCTATAGATATAATTATCTCTCCCATGAAGGGGGATCCCTATGGAAGATTGAAAGAAATGTCCACTTTTTGTTGTGAGGTAGAAGATGATATTCTCATGGGGATGGATGGGTGGATGAGAAGGGTAGATTGAGAAAAAGGGGGAAAACCATGGAGTGGAATGGTAGGAAACTACACCATGATGGAGGTAGCTAAAGTGCATGCAAGCAGGGGAGTGGAGAGTAGCACAAGCATGGTAGATGGTTGGTTGATGATTGAGGTAGAAGTGGTTGAAAGCACAGAATAAGAAAATAAAGAAGAAGCTAGAGAAAGGAGAGGGGGAGTAAAAATCAAGGTCTATTGTTGTATGGAAATTGGCAGTGGCTTTATGGTAGTGCCCTCCACATCTTTTGTTTCTTCTTATTCTTCATCTCCCCTCCCTTTGATCAACAATCTTCTCTTCTTTTTCTAGGGCTTGGAGGGACAGCTAGACAATAACACCTCAACACCAAGTTTAGTACCCATTTACTTTAGATTGGCTTGGAGTGGCCTGCTTTGACTATTGGGTGGCTGTGTATAGGGGAAGAGGCCAAGAGGTAGGCCTCTAAATTTCATATACTCCCTCCTCCTTCCTCGAGGATAAATCTTCTTCTTCCTCCATTGAGGACAATATTTGCTCCATTATTCATCTATTTCCACTTCCTCAAAATTGAGTTCCATTTGGTAGATTTCCAACCTATATTTCCAATAGGCTACCATTTTATCTTTTCTCTAGGCTCATTGGAGGATCTATTCTCTTAGAACTTTGTTCATGAGCCTCAAGGGATCAAAATCCCATACTATTTTATAGAAATACCCCCATGGCCAACGAGTGTTTGAGGAGAATCATGATAAATCAATGTAGACCTTGATTTCATATCCAGTGGCATTTTTTTCTCCTCAAAGTATGGTTGAGGCTCATGTATAAAAGGGGAAGTAGACTTGAGAGAAACCATATGGTTGATCGGGTCATAGTTCCATTGGTCATTAATGAGGTCCAAGTCAAGGTCCATCAACTTTAGCACAAGCAACCATTCTTGGGATCTCTTCATCACTATAATTCCTCTCCTTGAAAAAGGGAGATCATAGGTAGCCTTATTCTTCCTCCTTGAGCCAAAAATATAATCCACCACATCTAGTTGGTGTGCCATTTCTAGGTTCAGGGTCTTGTCTATGAGTGTGCATGGAAGTTGTAATGCCTCCTCCTTAAAATTAGTGGAAGTATATGAATGTGAAATGGAATTCAAAGAACCAATCACACAGGATTTTGTCATTGGTGACTCATTCCCTCTGCACATCCATCATCCTAAAAGTCAAATGTTCTCAACATAGGTCAATCTATACTAGAGATAATAAGTACTCTATAAACTCATGATTCCCTTATGTGGCAAAAAAGATGTGAGTCCATGCAGAGACATGGATTACTATGTGTGGGTATGCACTCATCTCTACTACATTAATGGTGAAATACCGTGAAAAGAACTTTGAGTTTTGATAGACTGTAAGGTGTAGGAGGAAAGAGTAGTACCTAAAAGTATATCAGTTGCAAATTTAACTAGATAGGCATGGATACCATTGACAATGGAATCCATAAAATCCATCTTTTATGCTCTCTCCCTCTTCACCATTTTCAAGTAGAAGGTCACTCCCAACTAAAAATCATGGAAATTTGTGTTTGAATCTTGTCCAAAGGAAAATTCCAACATAGAAAGGGAATCTTTCATTTCTTGTGCCACAAATATTGAGAGAGCGGTGGGAAATTATGACACTTTTAAGTAATTTCAGCCAAGTGTCGAGTTAAGGAATTTCAACTTATTGATAAAAATGTCTCACATGTTCTCCGAGCTTTGAATAGTGCAAAAATCTGCACTAGAGTTATTAGGAAGTTGAAGCATCTCTCACACTATAGTTGTACTAACCTTGACATTGAGATGGTGCTCCTAGATGATATCATCATTGACATCATATGCCTTTGAGAAAGTAGCAATGAGCTCTAGGCATGGGTGCATAAGGGGAACTATATATTGCACTAGGGTTGAGCTCCACATAATGAAGCTGAAAGATTCAAAATCATTGTTTCATACCTTATTGAGCATGCAAGCATGGGAACCATTCCTTAGATTCTTTGGGTTCTTCACCAATCTAGGATCAAAGATCCCATGATTGATTTCTAGCACTAGAGAGGGGTCCCTATATTAGCCCTTTGTAACACTTGTCACATTGGGTATTCTAGGTTTAGGTTGCGTGGGGGTTTAGGCATATTATTTACTCCCCTGATACTAAGGGGGAGTTCTTCATGTCTTCTTGGTCCTTGGTATCTTTTTCTTCTAGAATTACCACTTCTAGATGAAGACCTTCCATTTGGTGAATTCTCCTCTCAAATTGAATTTATTCAGTTCTTGGGAAACACTGACATCCAATTTCTCCTTATAATTCTGCACTTAATTCTTTGCTAAAAATATGTCTTTCTCTTGAAAACTCGAGAGTATTTAAATTTTTTCGTTTTGTTAGCACATGGGTATTTATTTCTAAACACTTATAATTCAATCATTATACAAGTTTTTTAAGTTGAATTCCCATAAATGGAAAGGATGACACACACACTTGTGGAGCCACTTGTGAGATTTGTGATATTTTTATGGGGGTTGTGCAATTAGAATTGCTTGGTCATTAATTATAGAGGAGTGGAGTAGCTAACTATGTTTCAAAAAGAATTAAAAGGGGGGTGCTAAAGCACAAAAACTTAGTGAAATCGAGAAAACAACAACAATTTGTTCTAATGACACTTATTAAAAAAAAGGAAACAACAACCAAAAGGGAAACTAGACTATATACAAGGGAAAAGTTGATAAATCAATTAAAGTTCTTCAAGTAGATTTCATTAACCAAAATATTAAAGGATTTACCTTCTTCATATACCATTTCAAACATGTTACATTTCCTACAACCAATAATGCAGAAGAGGCCTCTCCATAAGGAATCAATCTTTGTTGGCCTAGTCTTGTGGCCCTTTGCTCATACTTCAGAACCAAATCTCCCAGCTTAAAACTAGTGTTAGATGATATTTTATCGAACCACCTCTTCACCACTTGCTAATGGTTTACCATAGCACTACTGGCATGCTCTCTTTCTTCTTGAAGGTTGAGAAAATTTTCAAACCTAACTTCAATTGCTCCATTCTCTTCAATTTTTGAAGCCTTTATCAACTATAAAGCAAGTATTTCAATCAAAATGGGTATAACCACTTATTTTACATATACCAATTCATATGAGGATTCTTTAGTATCTTCTTGGGGGTGATTTTATCATCCCATAGAGTTGTATTTAGATATTTATTCCACACTCTGACGGTCCACACCAACTCACTTGATTAACCTTATGAGATTCTTGTTAGTTAACACAACCAACTTGCTCCCTTGCAGATAATAGTTGGATGAGATCTTAAGAAAAATTTCATTCCTACATACGAATTATAAGAATTTTGAACCAAGAAAATCCTTTATGTTATCAAATATTATTGTATTTGGAGGATCAAACCTTGTAACTAGTTCTTCCAAGAAGTTAAGAATCACATTTTTTGTCGCTTCTTTCAAACGAGTAGCTTCAAACCATCTTGTGAAGTATTTTTTGGGTGTTAGTATCAATTTATGGCTTGTGCTAGATGTGAGATTAATCATCCCAATAAAATCTAGACCCCACTATGCAAAAGGCTCATCTATTACAGTTGGATTCAAATCCATGGTTTCACTCTTTCACTTGCCAACAAAAAATTGGCACTATTGGAATTTCTTCACCATTTGATGATGATCTAGAAATAAGGTCAAAAAGTAATATCATGTGCACATGATTATAATTGTAGTCATTTTTGTTGAGAACTGACCACTCGAGGGGCTAAAATTCATTCCATGTAAAATCTAGTTGGCTTGATCATCATCAACATATCTGAGTAATACACGATCAAATTTTTTCTTGGAAAGAATTCCTTGGACCAATGTGTAACTAATTCCCTATAGCCTATAGAGTCTACTTTTATGTAAGGTAAGACCATCCAAATATTGGCTAGTCTCCATAAAGTGAGTTCTATCAATAACTCAAGATCTGGAAATTTCATACTGACTTACCAACACATTTATGATGTGTCTTGCTCATTTTCCATGACATCTATACCTTGGGATAAATAATTACAAAGCCTACTTCCTTAAATAACATTGATTGGTTTGAATTTGATATCATACTCTAGGATCTTAGTGATCCAATTGGCTCTTTTTTTAGGGATTTCATTGTCCATAATGCATTCTCTAATGTGGGAATGTGCCAAATATATCATTAATTTATTTCTTTCCACAAAGTGTTTGAATTTTTTGATCCCTTTAATGATGGAGATTTTTTTTTTTTAAATACTTAGTCTCGTATCCCCATAAAGTCCTCGAATAGAATGCAATAGGATGTTCACCTTTTCCTTTATCTTCTTTTTGAGTTAACACAACTGCAAAGCTATGTTCACTCCCATAAACATGTTGGAGTAATTGATAGACACTAAGAGGGGGGGGGTGAATCAGTGTCTAAACCTTTTTAAACTTCAACCAAGACTTTTAATTCTGATATCCCTTTTTATTGGCAACATTAACTAAGTCCATTCAACAACTTATGCCAATATGAAAATTATTAACAATCAAAACATGATAACAGTACAGATGAAACTCATAAGATACTGCAATAAAAGTGCAACAGAATGACAAAATATAGGTAATGAGATCACAAAAACTTTAAGCACATTATAACAATTCTTGAGCTATGAATCAAATGAATACTTTTATACTTTCTATTGAATCAGAACTTTCAACAATGATAAAACACTTGTGCAAGACAATTTGATATAACCATTTTCAAAGATGAGGAAACTAACATTCAACAATGCTCAGACTGATAAGAAAAATTACTCACAAAATTAGCACAATCAAGAAGCATTATGACATCAAAACAAAGAGACCATAAGACAGAATTTTTCGAGTGGAAAACCCTCCTGGGGTAGAAAAACCACTCCTAAACTATCTCACTGGCTTAACTTCAAAAACCACAGCTTACAATGCCTTACATGCCAATTTCTGAGCACCCAATCAAGGAGCACCAACCCCTTTTAAAATTATAGAATTACAATAACACAAAGGATCTCTCTATTTCATTTTAGCTCACACATACCTCTCTATCTAATACCCTAAAGATTCAACATGAATCCTCAAAATATTAAATAAACAAGGTTTTTATAATATTACTCTGCATCATGTTTTCAAACTTTTATAATAGAGCTTTTCACAATTTCATTTTTGATACAACAATAAGTTATGATATCACAGAATCCCCTCACACACTTTTCACAATGATAAAAAACTATATATATATATTTTCGAATATAGGTCTGCCAACAAAAAATCTTCATAGATTTCATTTTTCAAAGGAATTTGAAACCCCCATTCTATTTTTAGAATATGAACTAGTAGAATGATGATAATCAGCAGATGGAGAATAATCATGTGTAATGCCTGTATTGATGGTCGTTTCAAAATCAGACATGAATATTTCAAGTAATGCTTTCTTTTCAAACTACAATATTTTTCATAACCTAGATGTGAATGAGTGAAGTATGCACAGGTAATATAATTTCCCTCTTTTAAAAAACCATATGAATTTGTATTCAGAAAACTTTATGCAAAAATCCATCTTTTTTGAAATGTATGAAATAAATCAACAATGAAACTGATAGATTTCACAAAATGCATGACTACCCATCAACCGAAAGTCACAAACCATCATTTCAAGAACAAATAGAAATGAAATGCATGATATCATGTCAAAACCCACCAAATATTTTCATCATTTGAGTAGAATGAAACAAAACTGCCATATAGCTGATTTTCAAAATGAAAGAGATAATACATATTCATGCTACATAGAAATCAAATAATTACCAAATAGATTTATAACTCCCACAAATTCCTTTCACCAATGTCAAGCTTGCATTTGTGTAGATTTCATAGACCAACCTGAATGAAGGAAACAATAGTGAAAATCTTTCCAGCTCAAGCCCTCATCCAATGTAACGCACCAAACTTAGAATTGAACTCACAACGCCTCTGGAGTCGGCCATGAGTGATTTACAGTTGAAAAACAAAATACCATGGCAGTGGTGTGGCTAGGGTTCCATACTCAACCAAAAAAGAAAAACATTAAACATGTTTTTCCTTATTCTTTCAAATGCCAAGAAATTCGATGACTTTCAAAAACATAATGAGATTTGAAGTCCACAAAGAATGATATCCTATATTATTTGAAATTCATGTGCATGACTAAAAAAACTAAAAATATAATTACCAACTCAAATGCCAAGTCACACTATCCACGTGTATATTATTGTCCACAAGAGTCATGAATAATACAATGTTATTCTTAGCCTTCGACTGTCCAATAATTTATGCTCAGCTGACTCAAATAATTAAATAATGTGCCAAAGAGATAAACAAAGTCGACATTATCATTACCTCCATAATTTTCATACAAGTTGTCGATACATACTAAACATCATATACCTTATTTGAAATTTCAATACCTTCATATATCTATGGCTTTCTACATTGACTCAGCTCATATATTGTTCAACATATAATTTCCACCAAAAGTTGTAAATCCTCAAAAAGGCACTAACAGTTCTCCTACTCAGCTCGATTGATGACCACGACTCCACAAACATTAGCATGCTAATGATAAATTAATATCATATGTAAAATGTGAAAAGGCTTCGAATAATAAAGATAAACACTTGCATTTTGATGCCGACTATAAAGTCAAGACTTGGGCATAGAAGAATCCAAGTAAAAATGATAAAAAATATATGCCATGCGAGCCAATAAAAACCATCAAATAAGTGAGATACTTGAACCAAGGTGAATACAACGCCTTCAAACAAAAAGTGAGTTCAGGATGGCTCTAGAGCAATGATGTCACTAATCCAAGTTTCATGGAGCCATTGAAACAATAACCAAACTTCCAGAGACAAAGTAAATGCTTGATAAAGCAATATAAATAAGAAATGAACGAAAGATATGTGCCATATTTATCAACAATAAGTCATACCAACTGAAACCATATTTCCATAAACATTACCATCATCTGTATATGCCTTGAATCAATATACCTATCATGCAATAAAGAAGGGCCACCCTATCAAAATGAAACCAACTATTCCATGATCAACCTAAGCCCTGTCAAGATAACATTATCATTTATCACATAAGCTAATGCATGCCCTGTCACAATGAACACCATCTGAATAACCTGTACCAAGCCTTATCAACACTATCAATCCAACAATCATAATCATTTTCAAAAGAATATCATTTATAACACTGAATGTGAATCACAATAATTAACCATCTGTAATAGCCAAGAGCAATCAAATATGTATCATGACAAAGCATAAAGATCCTGATAGACCAAATCTAAAACTGTCAGACCATGAGAACCAAGAAAGTGATTTTGTCATCAAGGACAAACCATGAACACAACTGAGATCAACAAACTCCCCCTTTGTCCTTGATGGAAAACCACAAATGAATCTCCCCCTTTTTGCCTCAATGACAAAGGATAAAAGAGAAGAATGTGCAATGCCATGAAACACAACTGAAAAACCAACCAAATAGCCAACCAAATACCATGAGAATCAGCTGCAAATAGAGTAATAGTGTAGCAAAAATAATTGTATGAGAGTTGTAAGTGAATAGAGATTGAAACATGCTCCCCCTAAGCCAATGCTGGCTAAATCAGAGAAGTAAATATTGAGAGATAACTCCCAATTGAAGTCTCAGCCTCTTAAATAGTTCTTTTTTTTTTAAACTGGATCTAGTTTGTTTACCACTAAAACATTCTTTGCACATAGAATTTTCTAGTTTGTTAAGAACTGGTAAACCTCTAATATTCTGATTTTTACTGATTCCAACCAGATTTTCAAAATTTATGTGTCCTATTATTTTATGCCATAACTAGCTTTCTTCAACTTGTCCCATTAAACACATACCTTGATTACAGTCATTACCTGATGTGTCAAGAATATTGTAAACATTTCCTTTAGTCCTTCTTCCAGCTGCAACAACCTTTCCAAGCTTGTTTTTAATCTCACATCCCTACGAAGTGAACATAACATGATAACCACTATCACAAATTTGACTAACACTTAGAAGATTGTGCTTTAGACCTTCCACATAGTACACATTGTAGATATGAGTGTCCTCATTCAGAAGAAGTGAACCTCTACCTTTAATTTGTATACCAGAATTATCACCAAACTTCACATATCCACCTACATAATCTTCAATTTTTATGAATTTATCCTTGTCACCAGTCATGTGGTTAGAAAAACCACTGTCCAAGACCCATAAGTCCTTTTTCTTGGAATGAAAAGTAGTTTGGACTAACATAGTTTGCTCTATGTTTTTTATATTCTTAGGTTTCCAAATTTTTTGGTTTTCTGTTGTTTATTTTGCAAATCAGCTTTGCACTACTTGATAGAGTGCCCCAAAGTATTTCTTTTAAAGCATTTGACCTATTTAACAAAACCAAAGTATTGCTTATGAACAAACCTAGGTATTCTAGGATTCATAAGCCTGCAAGAGCTCACTTTATGGCCAAATTTGTTGCAGAAAAAGAAATATACATAAAAGAAAGGGTTGAAATTGTATTATGTTGGGTTATTCCTAGAAGGATGAACATGATTCTTATCAGAATTAGGGTGATTTGATCTATAACTTTCATTTACATCAGCATCTTTTTGTTTTGCATCATTATTAGAACATTCACCCTTCTCAAACCCAATACCAGTTTTATCCTTGTTCAATTTCCGCTTGCTAAGCATGTCATTCAGTTTTAAAGTACTTTCATAATTTTCAATGGTCTTTCTAAGATCAATAATTTCATGTTCAACTCTTTGAATTTCTTGATCTTTATGAATTATACCAACACGAAGACAATCCTCAACTCTCTTGGCTTCTTCAAGTTGAGTCTTCAAAGAGACTATTTCTTGATTTGAAGTTTTTTCTTGAGCAAGAGCTTGAGCAGAATTTTGTTCTTGAGCAAGAATTTTCTTTTTGAGTTTTCTAATCTCTTTTAAAGCACATTTCAGTTCATCTTCTAGATCTACTTGACCTTCTTCAATATCATTGTTGTTTGTATCTTCTTGCTGAGTGATTTCAGCCATGAATAATGTTTCATCTTCTTCTACAAATGAATCTTCAAATTCAGTTTTTGTTTCATCTTTACTACATAGACTCTTCTTCTTTTTAAAGTTGAATTTTCATTTGGGTTTATAGGCCTTCTTCTTAGGTTGTTTTTCATATTTCTCACTGTCACTGTCTTGATCACCATAGGGGCACTTTGTAGCAAAGTGGCCTATTTTACCACAGTTAAAACATTTAAAGGGAAGTTTTCCCTTATATTTTACATAACCCTTTTTAAGTTTTCTAACAAAATGGGATTCTTTAGAATCAAAAAATTCTGACTCACTAACCTCAACTTTTTCTTTCTTTTCAATGTTAAAGGCAGTTTCTTTTCCTATTGAATTGTTTTTGCTTGTTCTCATTTCATAGGAAATAAGAATTTCCTACAAACTATCTAAGGTAAGCTTATCAAAATGTTTCTTTTCTTCAAGGGTTGAAACCTTATATTCAAATTTAGTCAGTAAGGTTCTAATGACCTTTGTAACCACATCAAACTCTTTTACATCTTCTCCTAATCCTTTCATAGCATTGCCAACTTCATATATTCTTACGAAGTATTCAACCACCTTTTCATCATCCTTCATTCTCATTTCATCAAACTGATGTTTGAGAGTAATAAATTTTGACAGTTTGACTTTCTCATTTCCTTGATATATGGTTTCAAGTTTTTCCCATATTTCTTGAGCAGATTTGCAATGCATCACTTTAATAAACACATCTTTAGTTAAACCACACAAGATGGCATGCTTAGCTCTAGCATTAGTTTCATACCTCTTTTTCTCAGCAGCATCTGTGGGTATTGTGGCTGGTACAGTGTACCCATTTAACACAATGCTCCAAACATCAAGATCAATTGAAACCAGATATGCTTCCATTCTGAATTTCTATAACACATAATTCATTATATCAAGTAGTAGAGCTCTAGTTACAAAAGTACCTTCTTGAGCATGTGACATTTTAAACAGACTCCAAGACTCGAATCAATCATAGGTGGTTTAGACCTATCAGAGGACCCTATGCTCTGATACCAATTGTTGGAGTTATTGACAGACACTAAGAGGGGGGGATTAATCAGTTTCTAAACATTTTTAAACTTTGACCAAGACTTTTTATTTTTATATCCATTTTTATTGACAACATTAACTTAGTCCATTTGACAACTTATGCCAATATGAAAATTATGATTGAAATTGTTTAACAATCAAAACATGATGACAATACAGATGCAACTCATAAGATACTCCAATCAAAGTGCAATAGAATGACACAAGCTAGGTAATGAGATCACAAAAAATTTAAGCACATTATAACAATTCTTGAGCTATGAATCAAATGAATACTTTTATACTTTCTATTGAATCAAAACTCTCAACAATGATAGAACACTTGTGCGATAAATTTTGATACAACCATTTTTAGAGATGAGCAAACTAACATTCAACAATGCTCAGACTTATAAGAACAATTACTCACAAAATTATCACAATGAAGAAGTATTATGACATCAAAACAAAGAGACCATAAGACAAAGAATTTTCTGAGTGGAGAACCCTCTTGGGGTAGAAAAACCACTCCTAAATTGCCTTACTGGCTTAACTTCAAAAACCACAGCTTACAATGCCTTACAGGCCAGTTTCTGAGCACCCACTCAAGGAGAACCAACCCCTCATTTAGACACACTAGTCTCAAGGAGCACCAAACCCTTTTTAAATTAAAGAATTACAATAACACAGAGGATCTCTCTATTTCATTTTAGCTCACACACACCTCTCTATCTAATAGCCTAAAGATTCAACGTGAATCCTTAAAATATTAAATAAACAAGGTTTTTTATAATATTACTCTGCATCATGTTTTCAAACTTTTATAACAGAGCTTTTTCACAATTTCATTTTTGATACAACAGTAAGTTATGATATCATAGAATCCCCTCACACACTTTTCACAATGATCAAAAACTGTGTATATATATTTTTGAATATAGGTCTGCCAAAAAAAAACTTCATCGATTTCATTTTTAAAAGGAATCTAAAACCCCCATTCTATTTTTAGAATATGAACTAGTAGAATGATGATAATCAGCAGATGGAGAATAATCATGTGCAACACTTGTACTGATGGTCGTTTCAAACTTAGACAAGAATATTTTGGGTAATGCTTTCTTTTCAAACTACAAGATTTTTCATAACCCAGATGTGAATGAGTGAAGTATGCACAGGTAATATAATTTCCCTCTTTCAAAAAACCATATGAATCTATATTCAAAAAACTTTATGCAAAAACCCATGATTTTTGAAACGTATGAAATAAATCCACAATGAAACTGACAAATTTCATAAAATGCTTGACTACCCATCAACCGAAAGTCACAAACCATCATTTCAAGAAAAAATAGAAATGAAATGCATGATATCATGTCAGAACCCACCAAATATTTTCATCATTTGAGCAAAATGAAACAAAAATTGCCATATAGCCAATTTTCAAAATGAAAGAGATAATACCTATTCATGCTGCATAGAAATCAAATAATTACTTGACAGATTTGAAGCCAACAACCATAGTTGATAGGTTTATAACTCCCACGAATTCCTTTCACCAATGTCGAGCTTGCATTTGCTCAGATTTCATAGACCAACATGAATGAAGGAAACAACAGTGAAACTATTTCCAGCTCGAGCCCTCATCCAATGTAACACACCAAACTTAGCATTGAACTCACAATGCCTCTGGAGTTGGCCATGAGTGATTTATCGCTGAGAAAAAAAATACCATGGTGGTAGCTTGGCTAGGGTTCCATACTCAACCAAAAAATAAAAACATTAAACATGCTTTGCCCTATTCTTTCAAATGCCAAGTCATTCGATGACTTTCAAAAACATAATGAGATTTTAAGTCCACAAAGAATGATATCCTATATCATTTGAAATCCGTGTGCATGACTAAAAACACCGACAATATTATTACCAACTAAAATGCCAAGTCACACTATCCACGTGTATATTATTGTCCACAAGAGTCATGAACAATACAATGTTATTCTTAGCCTTCGACTATCCAATACTTTATGCTTAGTCAACTCAAATAATTAGATAAAGTGCCAAAGAGATAAACAAAGTTGACATTATCATTACCTCCATAATTTGCATACAAGTTGTCAATACATACTAAACATCATATAACTTATTTTCAAATTCAATACCTTCATATATTTGTGACTTTCTACATTGACTCGGCTCATATATTGTTCAACATATAATTTCCACCAAAAGCTATAAATCCTCAAAAAGGAACAAACACTTCTACTCATCTCGATTGATGACCATGACTCCACAAACATTAGCATACTAATGATCAATTAATATCATATGTAAAATGTGAAAAGGATTCGAATAATAAAGATAAACACTTTCCTATGGATGTCGACTATAAAGTCAAGACTTGGGCATAGAAGACTCCAAGTAAAAATGATAAAAATTATATGCCATGTGAGCCAATAAAAACCATCAAATAAGTGAGATACCTGAACCAAGGTGAATACAATGCCTTCAAACAAAAAGTGAGTTCAGGATGGATTTAGAGCAATGATGTCACTAATCCAAGTTTCATGGAGCCATTGAAATAATAACCAAACTACCAAAGACAGAGTAAATGCTTGATAAAGCAATATAAATAAGCAATGAACCAAAGATATGTGTCATATTTATCAACAATAAGTCATACCAACTGAAACCATATTGCCATAAACATTACCATCATCTATATATGCCTTGAATCAATATACCTTTCATGCAATAAAGAAGGGCCACCCTGTCAAAATGAAACCAACTGTTCCATGATCAACCTGAGTCCTGTCAAGATAACATTATCATTTACCACATAAGCTAATGCATGCCCTGTCACAATGAGCACCATCTGAATAACCTGTACCAAGCCTTATCAACACTGTCAGTCCAATAATCATAATCATTTGCAAAAGAATGGCATTCAAAACACTGAACTTGAATCACAATAATTAACCATCTGTAATAGCCAAGAGCAATCAAATATGTATAATGACAAAGCATAAAGATCCTAATAGACCAAATCTAAAACTGTCAGACCATGAGAACCAAGAAAGTGATTTTGTCATCAAGGACGAACCATGAACACAACTGAGATCCAACAAAACATACATTAAAAAGTATATTGAAAGGTCAGGATTGACTATCATAGAGGTAGTGGATATTGCAACCTTTTTTTTTTTAAATGCTATTATCCCTTTAGCAGTCCACTTGGAAACCTAGTCCCTCTTTAGTATTAATGTAATTCATCATGAAGTTAGATATGAATCTACTTATCAAGATGATATTTCCTTGGAAATATTGAAATCCCTTATTGTTAACTAATAATTCCAAGTCTTTGATGGCATTTATTCTATCGGGATTAATAGAAATTTCTTCCTTAGATACTACATATCCTAGTTGCTTTCCTTGTAGGATTTCAAAGACATATTTATTAGGGTTTAGAGATACCCCAAACTCTTGAAACCTCTAAAAAAAATTCTCCAAATGATCAAAGTGGTCTTCAAAATACTTTAAGAACATAATGAGATCATCTAGATAGATAAGGATAAGTTAAGTTAATCAATCCTTAAAAGGCTACATCCATAGCCCACTGGAAAGTGGCTCCTGCATTAGAGATCCTAAAAGGTGCTTTTGCATATGTGAAGGTTCCCTACTTTTTTGTAAATGTGGTTTTATGTTGCTCCTCCTCCTTAACTCACACTTGATTATAGCCTAAGAATTTGTCAAGCAAAGAAAATATTTTTCTTCTATAACTATTTAGAGGATTTGCTCCATGGTTCAGGGAGAGGATAATTGTATTTTAGGGATGATTTTTTCAAATCTATGAAATCTATACAAATTCTAATTTCCCCATTCTTCTTCCTCACATGAACCAAATTGGATACCCATGTTGAATGCTTGATTGGGTATATAGTTCTTGAATCAATTAACTTCCTTAGCTCTTCAACCATGAGAGACTCAATCTTAGGATTTATTGGTCTCTACTTTTGGTAGTCTAGCTTGGCTCATTCAACCATATCTATAGTATGTTAAACCACCTCATGGTCATATCCATTTAAGTCATCATAGGTCCAAGACATAACTCCATCATAATTTCTATAAAAGGATATCAGTCGATCTTTATCCTTTTATGAGACTTCTTTCCCTACTTTTAGCTTACATCCATATCCTATATAAAGCTTGAAGTAGTATATTTTTTTAGCAAAAAAATTCTCTTGTCATTCCTTACATCATTGGAATCAAAGAGATTTTCTAGAGTAACCAATCCCTTCATAAGCTTATTAGACTTCAACTGGATAATTTTATCTTCATAAGCTTCATCACTATTTTGTTACAACTACTCTACAAAATCATATGACTATTGAATAAACATAAAAATTTGAGCATCACTCTCAAATACTTGTTAATTCTAATCATTATCTAGGATGGTGGGTTTGACAATAACCCACACTACATGTTGGTTGGTTAAAAAACTAGTTATCGGATCAAACTAAGAATTGATTACTAGAATTCTTTCTACATCCACATTCATGGATCTTGGAATGATTTGAATTTTAAAGGCTTCAAATGTTTCAATAAAATCCCATATCATATGGTAGTATGACCTCATTTGAACATTATTCATAGTTGCAACTCCCCTTACTTTCTTTACTACTAGTTCATAATCCTCAAAAACCTTTAACTTCTTCACATCCTTCAACTCAAAAAGACTTAGGTTCTGGACTAGGGCTTCATACTTGGCTTCATTATTTGTCTAGAAAAACTAAAAGAGAAATGATCTAAGGGTGCCTTTCCCAAATGGAGACACCAAATAGATTCTAGCTTTGGAACTAGTCTTACATTTTGTACCATCAAAATGAAGTCCAAATATTACTCATTTTTAGGCTACTTATTTTAATCTTCTACTTTCATCATGACTTTTGGGATGACCTAATCTTCATCACAGAGCACATAAGTCTATAGATCGGTGGCATCATAGTTTTTGAATAGATCATTTCTCATAAATTTATTAATGAGGACCTCTTATGAGCTTATGTCTCCAACTACTCCTTTGTCTTCAAGCATTTCTACAAAATACATTTCTTCTCTTGAAAAAGATGTTTGTGTTGCTCCAAAATTCAGCATATTTTCATTAGCTATGTGTTTTGGGTGTAGCACATTTTGGTTGCTTTTAATTCCCAGCTAGATCTCTTGGATAATCTATGGTTTTACCCTTACCAATATTCAATTATCTAGAGGGATTGTCTAATGAACAAGTGAAAGTTAAAATAACTTTCCCTCTACTCTTTGGGCTATGAAAAACTTGGGAGGGTGATCCCATACAATGTTCTCAAGATCTCTTGTGCCAAATTATCCTGAGCATTACAAACAATAGATATGTCCTACACATAATTTCTTGGCAATTATAGAAATGCAAAGATCTAGCAATATATCTAAGAATTTAACATTTCATATAAGTATAACATGATACTTCATAAGACTCTTTGAAAATAGACATAATTTAATTTAAAAATTTAAAAATTTTGTCTATATGAAAGACCCTAGAGATGCACCATTGACACAACTTTAGTGATTAGTGCCTTAATCTACAACATGCAATCATAACCAATATAATTGAAAGTACATAGAAATGTTCCCACTATCATAATAGAGCTAATTAATGATGCATTACATGATTAAACTAAAAAATCCTAACCAATAATACTTATCGAATCCCTGTATACATTGACACAAATATTTACCTCTATTAAAAAATTTAACTTATTCTTTGAATAAGATAATTAAAAGAAGATAAACATCTAAAGGAAAATAGTGGAGATGAATTGAAAAATCCTTGATTCATTTTATTCATAACTAGTGGGAAATATACAAAAGGAGAACATTGGATTTAGAAGTGTGCCATTGTATTTCAAAATGATAGTATTATCATACAATTCTTTCAAAATTTACAAAGACTAGACTAAACAACCTAGAAAATGACTCAAACTTAATTTCTCTATATTTGTATTACAAATCTCTCCAAAATTAATAAATCATCTTGTGCAAATGACCTTGAATTCCCTTTTATAAAACAAGGGAGCAACAAGCTTTGGGTCATTACACATTTCATATTTTCATTTGACACTCATTTACAATTCAAATATACAAGTACAACTACTTGCTCATGGATGGAATATGCCAAGAACAAAAATAGTTATATTTACTCGAAGAAATCAATTGTCCCTCCAAAAGTGCCTTTGATACAAATTGATGGTTCTTTTCCACTCATTTTCTTCATTCTTCTTAATGTGGACCCAAGAAAGCTTAGATGGTAGGTGCAAGTAAAACCATTGTTGTACAAGAAGACAAAAACCCTTTACTATCACTATTGGAACCATCTAGAAATGTTGATTGTGTAAAAATACAAAAGTATGTCCAATTTACCAAGAGACACTACAAGTTAGGTATTTGATTATACTTTTTATCCAAGACTGGTAGAATAAGCTTGGGTACCCACACTTGAATTAGTGGGAATACAATTGATCTATCCCCTTCAAACATCTTTATTGAATCAAACATTAAAGAATAGTTTGAATGAAAATTGTTCACTCTTTTTATTTCCTTTCCCAAATAATGCTCATGAAAATTACAAACAATAGGTATATTATTTTCATCATTCAACTCAAAAAACTCCTCATATACCCATAGATATTGAATCAACTCTATACTGCTCACTCTTGCTCAAGGAGGAGGTGCAATTGATGTGCTTGGAGAAAGGTTTGCAATTTTTCTATCTTCATACACAACTATTTCCAAAGATGGTTGAGGAGGTTACTGAATTGAAGGAGGTGGTGGAGAAGAAGCAGATGGAACACTTGATTGCATTGGTTGCTGATTTTGAAACATTTTAAATGTTTATTCCAACTTGGCTAACCTATGTTTATCCTTATTTTTTCAATCAACAATTCATTATATTTCCTGGTTTCAGAATCACACTTCTCTTGGAACGATTCCACAGTTTCCTTGGTGAAATGTACAACATTAACAACCAGTGTTTTTTCTTCAACTGTTGTTGTATCTACAACCCTTTTTATTATGAGACCTCTTCTTAGGTCTTCTATAGTCTCTACCACTTGAGGATTATTTGTATTAGGGTCCAAAGCCCATATAACAAGTCTATATCATTGTTTACTGAATGTAGACCTTTGTAGTGCACACATAGAATCCCCATTAGTGGAAAAAACTTGTGAGTTTTTCTTCCTCATAGTGTCAAAGGAAATGGTTGATGCTAAGTCCCATTTTCATAAGAGAAGTAAACCACTTCCTCTCATAAGCCTTCTAACTTCCTTAGGGGTTAGCTTCTTCTATTTATCTTTCATTTCTACAACCAATCTTGAAGAAATAACCATCCTTGAAAATTTTGGGGACTTGGCCATTTCTTGTGTTAGTTTTCTCTCAAATTCACGCTTTTTGTTCTCCACTTATATTCTTGAAACACATTTATCTTAACAAATGCATCATCATTCATGTAATAATTGCAGGCCCTCTCCATTATATCATAAGCATTATCAAGGCCAATCAATACTACCTTAGTAACCCCACCTTTTGGAGCTAGAAAATCTACCTCCCTTGGAGGTGATGGAATTTTCTACATGATCTCATCAGTTGTAACTACAACCTAATCATTAGAATCCACTAGGTAATCCACCAAGGTTGTAGTTTCAACTTTCATCCTTTTTGGAGAGGTTTCCCTTGGAGGTGAATCCAGATCAATTATCTATTGTGGGGGTGACAATGAAGGTGGGTATGGTGGTTCCTATTGCATGGGGGAAGAAGCTCTAGACTCGTTTGGATGAGTAGGAGTAGCTATTGTTTGTTCTTTCCTTATTTCCCCCTTTGGTCTTCTAGTGAAGACAAATTATTTCTTGGGTAGTTGGTAGGAAGGCCTCTCTTCTAGCATAGGGGCATTCCCCTTATCATGTTCTATTCTTTGCTCCTTGATCTACCCAACAACTTTATCATTTTTTTGTAAAATTGTTTCAATTTTCAACATTTCATCATCAATATCCATAAGTGTTCCACTAAACCTGGGATCATTTTTTCACTTTTCCTTCGCCAATTTTGTAAAAGATAGCCACTTAAACTTCTTATCTTAAGCCTTATACAAATCAAATTCATTCTTTATAATGTTTGCTGGCATATTGTTTTCATTGATGTCAAAAGAAGAGATCAATGGTGAAATGGAGTAGGTGTAAAGGGGAGATTGCATAAATGTACCTGATTCAAGTCAAAAGAAGATCGATAAACCCACAAAATTGGTTTACAATTCCAATGAGGAAGGAAAATTCCCAAAAATTCCCCCATGCAAAAAAAATTGGTTTATTGGGGTTCGAACAAACATTTGGTTCAAGCGAACCCAAAGGGGGTTTGCTAGAACCCCCCTTAAAAAAAGCGATTAATTGATGGGTCCCACATTTCGTAGGAAAAAAAGCAAATGAAAGGGTTGTGTAAAGGGGGTTCGCTCAAACCCTAGTTTGAGCAAACCTCCAAGGGGGGTTTTCTCAAACCAAGGTTCGCTCGAACCCCTGTTTTCCCCCCTCTCTCCCTCTAGCACCAAAAAAACTCCATAATTTTTCCCTTCGAAGATCGAGTTGAGGATGAAAATGGAGGAGAATTCACAGACTCAACTGGATGATGGTAGTCTTTGAAACGAGCTATCCAATGAATATAATTTTAATATGTTTTGGTTTTATTATGTATTTTATTCGTTAGGTTGATTAAACATAGGTTTTTCACCAAATATCAAGCTCTATGTTCTGCACATGTGGAAAAATATCAAATTATAAAAAAAATATTGAATAATATTAGTGCACTACATATTGATGTCCTTGATCCAACAAAAAAAAATTGAATTTTGATACATACAAAAAGTGTTATGTTGTATACGGTCCTCCTATGTTTGAATTGTAATTGGTTTGACTTCAAAACTTGATTAGGGAAAACATATTCAATAAAACACTATGAAACCAATTGGAAGAACTAGATATCATAGTTACAAATCTAAATTCAAAAGAAATAGAATTTTATCCTTCATGGAAAAAATTTATGTTGTATACGGTGAGAATCACTCCTTAAAAATGGTGTTTATTGAAAAAAAACTAGTTTTCGAAAGAGATGGAAAAAGAAGTGCAATTTGATTCCAAAAATTTTGAAAAAAATATATTTAGAATCTATAGATAAAATGTCACAAATCACTAGTTTGCATCATCTTTAAACTCCTCACGGTTTAGCCGGTATAGGTGCTCGAAAGTGAAGATTTAGTTAGAAAAAATTAGTTTAGTGTCTAGTTTGGAAAAAAATTGTAAACCAGTATTGTGGGATCACCTAGATCTGTGTAAAAGACTTAGTCAAATTTGTGCTAAGTTTTCCGGTTTCGGAGTTTGAGCTTCGGGCTTATCGCTTACCAAATGCCATGGTAAAAGACTTAGAAATTGTGTAGGTAATCAAGCATCGAACGTTGGGAATATTGCTTACCAAATGCATTTGAAAAAGGTATAGAAGGTTTGGAAGTTGTCGGCAATCAGACTTCAGAGGTTCATAGTACAATCTTTACTTAGTTTACAATAGTGGGTATAAGTGTATGAAGTATTCAGGAACTCCAACCCCCGAAATGGCTTCGGTGTTTGCAGGTTGATAGGGAGGCTTGCATCTTATCAAAAGGAATGATGAGTTGTATGAAGGAAGGGATGATCTCGACCCTTGGAAGGGATTTTTTCTTTTCTATTTGGAGATATGGTTGTTGGTTTATTTGCTTGAGCTCTACATAGTATGGTGATCACAGGATGCCCAATCCCTGACACCTGATAGACAACATGAGGTTAGGAGAGTTTGCAATTTAAAAGGTGGTTGAAACCCTAAATATTACAGTTTTGTTTTAAGCCAAATGAAATCAAACAATGGAAGATTTAAATGATAAAGCAAGGGTGTGAAGGCATGATTTCATGGCTTGTGAATGCATAGGTGAATGGTTTGATTTATTATGTCAACGAATTAGATTATGAATTTGATCGTTTCAATGGTGGAATGAAAGGAGATTTTTGTATAGATTATCAGGTAACCGTTTAGCACATATTTCATTGTTTATTGGTTAAAATGGCAATACTAAGGCAAGGAAAAACACATATTTTTAATATGGATCGATTGAATAGAAAAATGTTAAAACAACATAAAAACTCTAGTTTCCAATTTTCAAAAGAAGGAATATTCGATGAATCTTGATGTGGGTTGCATGGATTTGAGATTTTCCTGATGGTGCAAGACTCAAGATGAACAGACAGCTTGTTGGAGAAGCTTGTGAACAAAGGACACCCTAACTGTAGGTTCTAGAGGATCTAGAAGGTGGTGCAAATCTTGAGATAGTAAGTTGCAAGTCAATGAAGAAAAGGAAAAAGAGAGACAATCATAATAGTGTTAATAATTGTGTTTGCAAAGGGGTGTGATGTGTCTGCAAGAATAGTATGTGAGAAAATAGTTTATAGTGGTATAGAGGTGCAAGATCAAATTTATGTAGCAGAGATAGAGAGAAGAGTGAGAGCAATTACTGATAGAGAATGCACAAGTCATGAATGAGTAGAACCTAATAAAAAACAAAAACATCATCAAGGGTTTACAAATTCATGGTGTAGCAAGATACAACATAGAATGTTCTAAGAGAAGAAGGGAGTGTAGAGTAGAGAGTGAAGAAAAGTGCAAAGAAGAAAGAGAAAAGAATAGAATCGAAGAGGAGAGAAGTGAAGAGAAGAGAAGAGAAGAGATTATGTGTTGTTAATATTGCAGCATCAACAACAGAGTGTGAGTTCCAAAAAGTACAACAATGTATTGTGTAGTTGCAAAGTAAGTTACAATATTGAACTTTAATCAATTTGTGATATCTATTTTTGTAGATCTCATTGGTTGGTGCCATCAAATAACTAAGTTGGTGCTTAGAGTAGGGGATTGGTGTCTCCTTGAAGATGGTACTTCCTTAGGGTTGGTGACCATAAATGTTGTAGCAAAAGATTTATTTGTGATGTTGGATTTGAGTAGTAGACTCAAGCAACTTTTGTCATTGTGGTTTTTCCCATCTTGGGTTTTCCACGTATATCTGGTGTTATGTGTTGATCTTGTATGTGCATGTGTTTGTCATATATTTTCATGTTTTAACGTACACATTTAGATTTAAGGGTTTTTTCTACACTAAGGATAATAATATTAAATTTTTAGAATCTACTAATTCACCCCCTCTTAGTAGATTGTTGTGTTCCAACAATTGGTATCAGAGACCAAGGTTCCCTAGGAGAATCTTAATCAACTTAGGTAGATCTTGGTAAATTGAACATAAAAATATTAGTTAGGAAGGATCATATGTAGAAGTATTTCTCTTTGATGGATCAGACTATAAGTGTTGGAGCATAAAAATGAAGTCATATCTATAATTACAGGGTATGATGTGTGGATGTTAGTTGAGAAGGGATATAAACCCCCTACCACTCATCCCATTGATACTAATAAAAAGAAGACTTTTGAAGATGATGCTAAGGGAATGTTTGCAATTCTAAGTTAGTTTTCAAGATCGGTGGTTGTCAAAGACATGCAGTGTCAAACAACACATGATGTTTGGAATAAGTAAAAGATGGTGTATGAAGGTGAAGACAACAATATGCGGATCAAGATTCAGACATACAGAGGTGAGTCTAAAATTCTAAAGCTAAATGAAGATGAGAATATTATAGACACATCCATGAGAGATGTTACAACTAGAAGTGAAGAGGAAGAAACATCTACCTCTAGTTTTGAGGAGACTAATGAGAAGCAAGTTGATTTCATTAGAAGACCAAGGAATGGATAAAAAAATATAGAGATAAAGCTAACCCTTAATGGTTTTAATTTTAGTAGAATAAGTATTATTTCTGCTAAATTCCCTCATGATAAAAAGGACAACTCTAAGAAAGAAGAGGTCATTAAAAATAAAAATAAGAAGGATTTGCACACAAAAGGAGAAAATAGGTTATCATATATTTTTGGAAGCTCAGATTATGAAAATGAGAGTACCTATGAGATTGAGGGGAATGAATCCATGTTCATGGATTTTGAAACAACTTCTGATGAAGAATTTCATAGGTCTAGTAAGAAGAAAGAAGCTGAAACCTCCAATAAAAAAGGAAAAGTGGACCTTGAAGGTAAATTCATCTATGCTCTAGATTAGATCAAAGGTTTGAAGAAAGAAAATGAAGAATATAAAATTAATGCACAAGAGGAGATGGATAAGTTGACCAAGATTCTTGAAGAATTTAATCAGATGGTGAGTAGCTTGCAGACATAAGTGGAAGAAGAAAAGAGAGTAGAAGATTTAGTTAAATCTGAACTACAGTCTAAATTAGATGAATGCATGAAGTTGGAAGCAAAGATAATTTCTCTAAGAAAGGAGTCAATAAATGTTAAAGAGAAATTTGATAAAGGCTTGAAGTTGAAAGATGCATCTAGGATGTTAGATGAGTTGATCAGATCAAAAAATCCATCAAGACCAAAAGTGAAGATTGACCTTGGTTGTGAGAAAGGGAAGAGTTCTACTTCTGCAAGATTATTTGAAAAATTTAGAGAATAAGAAAGATATTACACAAAGGAAGAGAAATTTTGCATGAGTTGTTCCAAGGAAAGTGTCCCAGTGGATGGAAAATTAGATAAAGGCACTACTAAGGTAAAGACAACAAAAGAGAAAAAGAATCACATTGCTGATAAGAAGAGAGTTGAAGAAGAAAGAGACCTACTGCAAACAAGAAGAAAAATAACCAATCAGTTCTTGACTATTAGAAGAAGAAGTCTGTTGTAGATAAGAAGATGAAGAAATTAGTCTCTAGATAATTTAAGAGAAAGCAACATACAAAGGGAGATGATACAGATAGATTTACAAGGATGAGACATGCCAAGATGTCAAATCAAATTATACCACCTCATCCTCCACAAGGAAAAGATATGACTAGGTATTCCTTGCTTTCTATGGTTATTGTTATTCATGTAATTGGTTTGGTCATAGGGCTTGTGAGTGTAGAGCTGCACCTAGAAGGAACACAAAATGTGTGAATATAATTACATTTTATCTTGTTGTATACATCAATGTAATGTTCTTTAAATGTAATCATTTTGGTCACATAGCTAAATATTGTAGAACATGTCATGTAAGACCAAAATCACAAAGTAAGAAAAGGAATATATCCCCCAAGGTGAACAATTTTTCACATGTTCCTGAGAAGAAAGATGATAAGACAAAAAAGAAGCACCAAAAAGGTTTGGAGAGTGAAAGGTGAGTAGGAAACACTATGTGTCTGCTCCTACCTAACATCACTAATATGTAGTTATAGGGAATGAGTCCAAGGGGAGCTTAATTGGTGTCTTATTCAAGCCTGGAAATGAAAAGGAGATCAAGTTAGGAAAAATATCTATAGTTGAAGGAGAATGTAGCTGTGCAAGTGCTCTACTAAGAAAATGAAATGAATAGATGTTATTTTCTTGCAAGTAGAGGAGATATATCTAAAGAGGAGTTGTTTTATATATGTTGTTTCAATTGGTATAGAGTGGTTCCAATTAATATCTAACCACTATGAATTGGTATAGAGAAGACTAGTTGGTACTGAGTCTGAAAGTAAGCAAATGCTCATAAGGGTGAGCAAAGGAGAGAGTTCTATCTAAGGGGGAGACTTGAGCTAAGATATTCTTCATAATTGGTATCTAGGCATGATATCTACAATTGGTGTTAAGAATATGGTTCAATTGGTATAGTTCCCAGAGTGAAGAAAATGCTCAAGTATGCAGGAAGTAAAATGGGGCAAGGTCTAAGGGGGAGCTGCTATTGGTATCAAATCAATGTCATACTTGATACAATGTAGTCTAGAATATCAATTGGTATAGAATATAAAGTGCAAGCATATACAATTCGTATAAGACCTGGATGGTTCAGAGCATGAAATGGTAATTCAATCAGAATCAGATAGTGTTAATTTCTACAATGAAGTTGGAGCATTTGGTGTTTCCATTAAGGTCAGAAGAGGAGAGAAACAATTGGTATGATAGCATAAAGTGGTATCAGTTGGTATCAGTCAAAGGGGGAGATAAAGTCCCTTTTTTCCATTACTAAGGAGAGTAGATGATATAGTAGCATGGTGTCCTAGAGAAACCCTTTTCCATTGATGTCAAAGGGGGACAGAGTTCTGAAAATCCTTTGTTAGAGGAGAGATCTTTAGTGGGACAAAGTTGTGCAAATTCTCATTAATTGGTTTTGAGCATTTGGAACATTTTTGTTTTCCCATCAATGACAAAGGGGGATATTGTTGGCATATTATTTTCATTGATTTCAAAAGGAGAGATGAACATTGATGTCAAAAGGAGAGATCAAAGATGAAATGGAGCTAGTGTAAAGGGGAGATTGCAGCAATGTACCTGATTGAAGTCCAAAGAATATCTAGTGTAAAAGAATTGTCAAATTTGTGCTAAGTTTGTTGGTTGCAGAGTTCGGGCTTTAGGAATATCAGTTACCAAATGCCATGGTAAAAGAATTAGAAGTTATGCAAGTAATCAAGCACTAGTCATTAGGCATATTTCTTACCAAATACATTTGAAAAAGGATAAGAAGGTTTGAAAGTTGTCAAAAATCAGACTTTGGGGGTTCATAGTAATCTTTACGTAGTCTATGGTAGTGGGCGTAAGTATTCAAGAACTCTAACCCTTGAAATGGCTTTGGTGTTCACAGGTTGATAGGGAAGCTTGCACCTTACCAAAAGGAATGATGAGTTGTATGAAGGGATGATCCTAACCCTGAAAGGGATTCGTTCTTCATTGTTTGAAGGTATTATTGCTGGTTTAATTGCTTGAGCTTTGTGTAGTATGTTGATCATGGGATCCCCAGTCCCCAACACCTGATAGACGAAAAGAGGTAACAAGATTTTGCATCAACTAAAGGTTCTTCATCAAGTTGACAAGTGGATTTTGACAGGACTTAGTGGCTAGTCCCCTAGACATCTTGATAAGCACTTCATCGAAGAGACAAGCACATGTCAGTAGGATGAAATAATGAGTCCCTTTGATAATACAAAAAGGTGAATGACATGGCATAGATGGGCAGGTGGTAGCAACCTGCCATCCTACCAAATGGAAGTGTTGACTTAGTTTGACCCCATAGGCTAGTGAGAGTTTTGACGCATGCCAAGGATGTAAAGGTGGATGTCTTGAAGCATGAATTTGAGGTTAAATCAGATTTTGAAATGTGGAAAGGATGAAAAGGTGGGACCTAATAATTTGACGATGGAGTGTGGTGACGTGTGCAGATAGTTGGTCAAGGATGGATGAATAAGGAATTGACATGTGGCATATTGTTACTTGTTGATTTTACATCTCTGTTGTAAATCAACAAACGAGTTTTCATCAACATTTAAAAAAGCAATTAAACACAAATTTTGGTCAATGATTTTAAAGCAATTCAAAAGGAAGTTTAAACACTGAATATTACACTTGTGTTTTAAGCCAAATGAAATTGAATGATGGAAATTTAAATGATAAAGTAATGGTTTGAAGACATGATTTTGTAGCATGTGAATGCAAAGGTGAATGGTGTGATTTCTTATATCAACAAACTAGATTATAAATCTAATCAATTCAATGGTAGAATGAAAGGAGCTTTTTGCACAGATTACTAGGTAGCCATTCAACAAATATTTCATTGTTTGGTACTAAGGTAAGGAAAAAAACATATTTTGAATGTGGATCGATTGCATAGAAAAATGTTAAAACGACATAAAAACCTTAGTTTCTAGTTTGGAAAAGAAGGAATGTTTGATGAATATGGACATGGGTTGCATGGATTTGATATTTTCTTGATGGTGCAAGACTCGAGATGAACAAAAAGATTGCTAGAGAAGCTTGTGATTTAAGGAAACCCTAACTATAGGTTCTAGATGTTCTAGATGGTGGTGCATGACTCAAGATAGTAAGTTATAGGTCAGTGAACAAAAGGAAAAAGAGAGACAATTAGAATAGTGTGAAGAGTTGTGTGTGAAAGAAGATGTTACGGCTACAAGAGGGTGTGTTGTGTCTACAAGCATAGTATGTGAGAAAACAATCAATAGTGGTATAAAGGTGCAAGAGAGTTATGCAATAGAGATAGAGAGAAGAGTGAGAGTAGTTACTGATAGAGAATGCACAAGTGATGAATGAGTAGAACCTAAAAAAAAAAAAATCATCAAGGGTTTACATTCAAGTTGCAACAAGATATAATATAGAATGTTCTAAGATCATAAGGGAGTGTAGAATAGAGAGTGAAGAAAATTGTAGAGTAGAAAGAGAAGAGAAGACAAGGGTAGAAAAAAGAAGTGAAGAGAAGGGAAGACAAGATGTGTTCCTAAGATTGCAACTATTGGATAGGAAAACTAAAAGGGGGGGTGAATTAGTTGTCACAAAATTAAACCTTTAAAACATTCACTGAAACTAATCATTAATATTGCTTAGATGAATAAACATTAAGTGCAAGTGAAAAAATTGAAAACCATCACAAAAACACAACTACACCATATTTACGTGGAAAACCCAAAAAGGGAAAAACCATGGTGAGGATTAACTCACACTATAGAGAATATCAAAACCAATTACAAAAGGCTCACTACCTCAGAAACAAGGCTCACTATGAAAAAAAGGACTCACTATTCAGATCAAGACTCACTATCCAATAGGGCTAACAACTTGGAGGGATCACTGCCACAAAGATATACAGAAGATAGAAGAGATATGTTACAGAGACAAGATGATCTCAATGCAACAAAGAAATCCACTACAATTTTCTCAACCACTCGTAGACATGCATGAATGATAGAGTACACCTTCAGCTCACTGCATCTAGAAACTCAACATTTAAGCTTCATAGTGATTTGCAACACTCACATCACACACACTCCCTGATTCACATCAATCTCGCATCTATCTATTCTATTTATTTGCACTTATCTCTCTTTTTTTTCACTTTTCTCACCACTAACTCATCCTATATTTATACCATCTTCAAATTTGAAACATATCCAAAGTTGGCCATCCAACATTAGATTCAAATTAGGTCTATGCAAAAACATCCTAGGCTAGAATTAGAATGAGGGTGACCAAAACACATGCTTGGTGAGGACCCAAATTTATCCAACATGCTACATCAATTTCGAAGATAGTGTTCAGCACAAGGTCGGCCAAACCAATGTAAAACACATATAAAACTTAAGCATGATCCTTCCAAATATCAAAATTGTCTTCAATACAATCATAACAACTCAACTCTAGAACTACAATTCATAAGTCTTCACCAAACATAAATCCGGACTAACAACTTTTCTCCTGGACCTCAACCAGAATAGAAAAACCACAATTCACAACCGGTGAACATAACTCACACTGTACAATGAATCAAGAGCCAAAAATCTAGATGTGGTAGCTTCCAACAACCATGACCAACATATATGAACCACATAAACATAGGAGTGAATCCCATATCAAAACCTAGAGCAACCACTAAACACATGCAACCTTTCTTCAATACAATTTTCTAGATATCCTCAACATGACCTGCCAATAACCTGCAACCATGACATCAATTAAAACAGCAAACAATTAATAACCAATTGAGTAGTTGAAATCAATGACAACACCTTCATTCTTTCCCATTCTTGTAACAATCTCCCCCTTTTTCATTGATGGCAACATATGATGTGAAAAACCATCAAATAAAACATAGTAGCTCTAAATCCACTTCTAAAGATTTTTCTTTCTATTTATCCATCTAAGTAGATAATATTTTTCACATTTTTCTTCTCTTCTTTTATAAATTCTTCCTCTCCCACTTTGAAATCAATGGCAAAGGAAAAATATATTTTACATTGATTCCCCCTTTGACATAGAAACATAATTTACTCATACAATGACAACACTTGAAACTACTTGCTCCCCCTGAGGGGTAGCCACCAAACATCAGTCCAAAAGAAAGATAGATCCATAGATCCACTAGTCTCATGCATCTCCATATGCATCTGGTTTAATAAAGGAGGGGAAATGAACCCTAACTTCTCCTAGAGGTACCCAAAAGTATCTTTAGGAAGACCCTTCATAAATATATCAACAATTTGATCCTTCGTAGAGATATACTCAAGCTTTACTTCATTCTCCATGACCTTCTCTCTCAAGAAATGATACTTGATAGCTATATGATTCATCCTTGAGTGCATGACTAGATTCTTTGAAATGTTAATTGCACTTGTGTTATCATAGAAGATGGAAATAGGATCATCATTCACCATTGTGACATATTTTAATGTATGCTTTATCCATAGAACTTGTGTATAACAAGATGCAACAACAATATACTCAGCTTCAATAGAAGACAAGGAGACTGAATCTTTCTTTTTACTCAACCATGCTACCAATCTGAAACCAAGAAATAATGCACCACCATGTGTAGTCTTTATGTCTCTTTATCATCAAAGCTTGCACCTCTCTGACAACATTATGGGAAATTCAGTGAGTGGGGGACCAATTTGTGCCTCACTGATAACCTTTGGGATTTTTATAAAAATTCAGCTCTTCTTTGTGTTGGAAGGAAAGGTAGGAGGAAATGCAAATAAAATATGAAAATGGTGATGCACCAAATATTTTACAATATTTTAAACCTTAACTTACTTCCTATGAATGATAAAATAGACACAAAATTCCACAAACCCTTCATTGTTGGGAAGAGAATGAGAAAAAAAGGCTAAGTAAAAGCACACTGCATTCTTTCAAATCTCCCTATGGGAAGCATCCATTAAGGTCCGATCAAATGTAGGAAAACTCTATAAGTTAACAAAAATATCCAAAAAAAATTGAAATCCTTTCTCCTTTTATGGAATAATATGAAAAATAAAAAGTTTTATATAAAATGGAGAAGTTCAATAGACATAATCTAATTTCTGAAAACTATTATTCAACATAGAAGCTTACAGCATGAAAATTAGCTACTCGTACTATCAAAATAAGCTTAACACAATGTTTTAACATGAAAAGGAACATAAAGAATGAACTTGATAGAGGCCATAACATGCACAGCTTCAAATATTTCTTCAAAATAGATCAAACTTTAATATCCAATAAGCTGAAAAATAAAGGTCAAATGCCAATTTGATAATAGTTTGAGTTAAAATATATCATGCCAAAGAATAGCAGTATTCTGCAGAACTTTCTACTTTTGAAAACATAAAAAATTCCTAACTAGATCTATCTACTCTGAAAAGTATTTTAAGTAACTTCTTTTTTCTAAAAAGACTTTTCAAGAAAAACTAAAAACTATTTTGCTTCTGTTACTCCCTCCTATTTATAGCCTAGAAGAAGAGAACATTTCCACCAATCATTCCAAAAGAAAAATTTATAGATTCCTACACCTAATAGCCGATGATCCAATCATAGATCTTGATTAGATCACAACAATCCCTACTCATTAATTCTGAATTTCTTCATTAATGTCCTTAGATATTTAGTAAATATTGCATTCAAATTTTAGAAAACAACCTAGAAAAATTAGATTGATTGACCAAATAGATTGATGGCGTCGACTCGAAGGTTCCAACCTGAAAGCAAGAAAAACCCTGGTATGCTCTAACAAAATCCATCCAAAGAGGTCACTCCACAAAATATAACTTTCCCAAAGCAAAGAGATGATGTGTCAAGTGGGCAGGAAATCTCATATTCATGAAAATGGCTTTAGAGAAAATTCTCACTGAGCTGACACATTCCCTAGCTCGCTCTTGAAAGGAAGATGATAAAAAAAAGTTGTGCACCCACAACGTGGTGTATTGTGTTCCTTTTATGACAATATTTTTACTTAAAACACAAGTCCATCTCGAAGCCAAAAAATTTAAGAGCTTAAAACCAAAAAAAAAGATAAAGGGAAAAATTTTCTTTACAGTTCTAGTGACTCATAGGGGGCTTGTGCTTGCGGAGGCATGAACTTAGAGAACTGGAAACTCCTAGAGTTTGAGGAAAGTGAAATGTTGGACCTCCCAATCCAAATCAGTGGGTTGGATGAGAGTACAAAGAATCTCATATGCTTGATCCAACTCAAATATTTCTTTAAAATAAATTCCCCCCACCTTGATGAAACAACCTCAATGTGATAATAGAGCTGAGAAAGGGGAAGAATTTCCTTCTTGATTTCATCAACAATGGGCAACAAGCTTATACCTGCAAGTTTTGTAGAAGTTTGAATTTTGTGTCTGATTGCATCCATGACCTACTCGATTGATAACGCTCCTCTATCTAGTGAGAAAAGGGTAGGCAATCTGAAATCAAGTAGAACATTGAAATCCTTTTTGATCCCATTGACCTTTCTATTCAACACTGCTTGATGCTCCTTGCTTTTTGACGTGACCTTGTGGTAGTTGATGAATTCAATTTACTTCCTTGAGGTATCCATTCGATCAAGAATCCTTGCATCCCTCAAAACCTCTTCAATGGCCTTGCATAATCTGGAAATAAGATTTTTCATTTTTCATGGCTTGGGGAACATAAATTTGTAGAATTTGGTCAGCCGTTGGGCCAACCTTTTTGTTTAATTCCTAAGCATCCCTTAACAACTACAAGATTATCCTTAGAGCAACGATTATGACCATGATCCTTTACCAATGCGAGGATATCAATCTTTTCAATATCAGAAGGATCCCGGATCCCTGCACCGCAACCAATTCCTAATGGAATTGAGACTCCCTTTCTTTCATTTTATCCTCCATCTATTTTTTCTCCTAGAGGGAATTTGTTAGTCCAGAGCTTAATCTTCCAACTTCTTGACCGTGAGCTTATAAAATAGACTCAATATCTTGCTTCTCTTGCATTTCCCTCTCTTTTTCCACTTGGTCCTTTTGTAGATTGTCGGAAGCGTCCGATCAGACGCTGTCCAATTCATTCTGCATGTTTTCTTGTATATGTTGGTACTCCATGTTTTTCTGACGCTCAATGGAAAAATCAACTCTTAGCTTTTCAATCTTAGCATAAAGTTGAATCTATTCATTTTGGGACTCTTCAAGAAAATTAGATGCTTCCCCTTGTTGATCCTGTATTTGTCTTATGCGAGCCATTTCGACATCTTTTCCCTTGATTTTTGTCTGTAGCCTATTCACCATGTCCTTTATATTTAATAACTCTTCCTCACTCTTCTTCAACTTCTTGTCCAGCCTCTCATAATCAGTGTAGACAACTTTCTAGGTGGCCTTAGCCAGAACCACCTTGTTGTACAAGTGAGTTTCACTTAAATCTAGACGCATAGCTCTGATGTTTTAATCCTCCATCTACATTTCTCTCTAAGGCTTGGATATGAGCAACTTCATGGTAGCAATTAGGAAAGAATTTTTCTCCTCATTGAAACAAGCCTCAATATTCTTAGTAGCTGGTTGTGCAGCGAATTTTATATGCAACTTATGTTATTTAGCCTGTTAGGCCTACCTTGTTGCATCGAAATGACCTTGGAGACTCTATGGGGTGTCGATGCTTTTTGCTCCAATGGAGGTACCTAGAGGGAGACTAAAAAGGGTGATGGAAGGAGAAGCCTTGACTATATGGGATTGTGGTGAGGTAAAGGGGAGTATTATCATAGAAAATGACAAGATACCATATGGAGATTGAGCAGGAGGAATACCCATTTGGGTGAAATGGGAAGTAGGCAAAAAGAGAGATATTTTATCGAGAGTAGATGGGCTCAGAAAAATTGGCAATATGGATGTTTCAAATTTTTCAATGGGGCCCTCAATAGGGTGATTAAAGAATCAATCATGGCTGAAGCGGAAAATGCTCATTCGGTGTGCGGGGTTACTTCACAAGGTTGACTATTGAAAATGGACGGGGGTTCATTTAGGATGAAAAGATCAAAATCCATGGACGAAGAACCCTTATCCAAAAATGGGGGTAGAGGAGTAACTAGATATGTAGAGGCAAAAAGGAGAGATGAAGAAAAAATTACCTGGGCCGCTACATCTGAAAATCCTTGTGGAACGGACTCCACTTCTTCTTCTCCTCTAACTAGTGCACTGGTTCCACCTAGCTCTTGGACTTGTCTCCTCTTTGTATGATCATAAATAGTAGATTTCAATCCTTTGGTAGCTGATCCCACTGATAGTAACCACAATGGAACTCTTTGGGGACCGTTAGGTTCTTTTTCCTTTACTTTGAGCACTGGCAGAGGAAATGACTTGTGAGTCCTTGTGCTTAGATTCTTTTATTTTTTCTAAATCCTGAGGCTGGGAAGTATATAGCATAAGCTCCTCTTGTTCCACCTCATGACTGGTCTTAGGATTACTATCATTGGTATCGGCCTTCTTGTTGTAAATCTCATCGAACCTTTCATCATGTGGCTAGAGATCTCCATACATGGTGTTGAGGCACCTCATTTCCTGTCGAAACCTCCAAAAATCTACTTTCTTTCTCTTTGACCACCCTAGGTGCTTTAATTATGTATTGAGGGACTTTCCCATCGGGAGGATCTTCTGGTACTCCGCAGTCTAGATGTAGAATTTAAGCCATGGTTGCCACTTATCTGGTATGTGGTCCAATTCGATGTATAGTTTTGGCCTTTCTTCAGTCGGGTTCATTCTCGACTCAAAATACTCCCGATTCTCATGCCTCAAAGCTAGGAGGTGCCTTATTGGGTTGTAATCCCATGTGTCACAAATGAGAACCAAGCCCAAGTGTGCCAATTTTTTAGTAAGCACCTCTTGTGCCTTCCGCTTTACCAATGTTACTTGACTACTGGAAATAATGAGGGGAGTCAGATAGAGAGTGGTTTTGTGTCTTTCAACACGATGAGTGTTGGCGGAAATGGTTTCCTGAAAGGATGCTTCCAAGGAAAAAACCTTGTCTGTTACAAATTTAGGGAGCCTAAAAGGCTCCTTGAAAAAACCATGGAATCTGGTGAAAGTGAAATGATCACCTAGGAAATAATCTACTGGTGTCTACGAGCCTTTTATCCATTGCAAGACTTCAAGGGAAAAATGGTCCAAAGGGAATGGGAACAAGTCTAGAAGTACTGGCCTCATGAAATGATCCACAAACCAATAATAATCCCATGTCTTTGAAAGAACATGGGTCCAAACCAAAAGTAGCTAGTAGAAACCCTTTACATCAAACCTAAATAATGAAAAACTTCTTTCAAGAAACTCAGAATTTTGATGCAAGATCAAGTGAACCAAGAAAGAAGAATAATTGAATTTATATTTAGTATTGTAAGTCCTCAATTTTTCTAGCACCCATTCAACTATTTCCTTAGAAAAATACAAATACTTATGGATTTTTTATTTCTTAAGCATGAAAGCCAAGCCCATCTACTAAGGATGGATGCATTCATCATCATCAAAACCATAAATATAGGCTAGCATTGAGAAAAAAGACTGTCTATCTTGTTTGAATTTTCCACATGCCATAGGGAAGAGAAGTTGATCTCTTTCTAGCCTTTCCCTTGTTTCATCTTCACAAAATTGCAACTTCTTGGTTCTTGTTCTCTAGAATTATTCCACTTCTTCCTGGTTGAAGCTCTCGGCCCCCTAGTTTGTAGGGATACACAACATGTCTTAGATGGCCAAATCACTAATTGTAACCTTTATCCTACTACAATTAATAACCCATGTCTCCTTGATAAACCTTTTAGCACATGCATCCACCAACTCTGGACATGAGTGTACGACGGGAAACATGAACTATGGTAAACCATAATTCCAAAGCCGCAAAGAAAAACCTTCAGCTGACCCATGTTTAACCATTATTTGTAATTCCCGTTCCCTAAGGATTTTAGGGTTAGCCACCAATTTTGGGTCAAAAAAGTTGTCTGTGAAATCCAACACTGCCTCTTTCTTAACATGGTCGCCTGCTTGCACTGATTTGGTATGGGAAAAATGTTGCTCTTCTGGTGTCGGGGCATTGGCATAACCTGGCCTTTTAGATGAGGCTCCAACCTTTCTACTAGATGTTGATTCTTCCACCATTGTTATGTTGAGTAATTGTAGAGAGTTTCCTTAGAAAAATGGCTACTTGTTGTCTTGATACTTAAAAAAAAAATTTCTTATGGGTGCATTTATTTACTCTTTCACGTACATGTAGTTAAGGAACTTTCATTACTGTTGATCTACTAAATGCTGCCACTAAGGTGATACATGTGGATTGGGGATCCATATCCCTCAGGAATGCCAAATTCACCGTGAGAATGTAATTAGTACATTCTTCCTGCCGCCTCTTCACAAATAAGCCTAATGCATTGGAAGCATGTTTTTTAGGCATGCAAAGCATGCTTTGAGAGGTATAAAGTATGCTGAAAAGATGTGTATATTTAGTTTGTCAGAACTTAGTACATTAATCAACATCTTTTCACATAAATAAGCAAGTCGATGTCGATGATGGCAATGAACACATGGCGGTGATCGGCCTATGTGAGCATTTACTCCCAACGTCCAAATTTATTTCTCAAGGCTTTTTGTTAGAATTTCCATATGATCCACCTATCACCCTTTGGTTGCTTGGATATTTTATTCATTGTCGTCTAGTGAGAAATAGATTTTTCATTGGTTGGGTTCATCAGTGCACCTTTTCTATAAATAGCTATGCCACCTTATTGTAATATTCATTTGAAATAGCTCTTTTAGTTTATCAAGCTTTTCCTACTATATCTCGCTCCACTAGCCTTAGGCTTTTATCGCCATTATGTCATCTAGTCTAGGAACTTCCATTCAGCTCCTTTCATGAAGGCCACAATACTCCTTTGCGGGTGAAATTACCAACGACCAAATTAAGCATCTGGCAAGGAAGAACGGCCACCTAATTCATGTTGCATTCAAGTGGGTGCTTGACAAGGACTATGTAAAGGATGAGAACTAGCCACGCTGTAACTCCAATGTTTTCTCTCACTTTGTAGCTTCCCTACTTGATCTAGACATCAATAAGCCCTCAATAATTATGGTATGTCATACCATGTTTGACTCTATGTATTTAGATGGGCTCGGCAAGATTGTTCAAGTGGCCATCCCTGGTGGTGGTATTGTGAGTTCCATAGACCTCCATAGGAATGTTGATTATGGGGAGGATGTGGTTTGGCTTCCCCTCCTTACTAATTTCTACACAATGGACCTCACGAGGCATTGTTTGTTGTCTTGGTCTACGACTACTTTCCTTCTAAGGGAGTTTGGCATTGAGCGTGTTTCTGGGTTGGACTAGAAAAGGCACTTTGAATTCCTAGTTTACATCTGTAGGGATGAGGATTGAAGTCCCTGGTGTGCTAAGCCTACGTGTGCTATGTTGAGCCCCTTTTCACCCTGCCAAAGAAGAAGAAGAAGAACCTGACAAAAATCTGCTTTTGACTACTTAGCAATGGCTGGAGGTTATGAATTTTACTATTTTTTGCTCATTGCCTCATCTATTTCCCTTTTTCACAATATAAATCTTTTTTGGGTTTTCTAGAGAAGCTTCAAGCTTCTCCTAGAGCCTTGGGCTCATACTACAATGTAAAATATTTTAGTGAATATAATATAGAACATTTTTGCTTCTTCCTACATTACTCTCATGACTTTATTCACAAAACTAAATCGTATTTTACAAAAAAATTACATAACTGTGAAATTTTTAAAAAGAACCTATGCATTTTAATGGAACAATTTTAGATGAATAATGTTTATCTGTATTCTAAAATGTTTCCATCCATATATTTAAGTTCATATGCATTTTTTTCTTTGCACGTGCAAATACAGAAGGGACCCTTCCATAGTGCTTCAAATTTTGCATGTTGTCTTGGTTTTGTAGTGTGCTCATCATAATTTAGCACCAGGCTTCCTTCCTTGAATTCATGGTTGGAGGTTTTTTTTTTGAACCATCGTTTTAGTATTTTTTGATGCCTGATCATGGCCTTGTAAGCCTTTTCCCTATTTTCCTCAGCGTTTAGGAGTTCCACCAACCTTACTTATATTATGTTGCTTTCTTCAACCTCCAAAGCTTTTAATAGTTGCAAGATAGGGTTCTTTATAGACACAAGTAAAACCACCTCTTTTCCATATACTAATTCATAAGGTTAGGCCTTCAATACTTTTTTGTGCATAATCTAGTTGACCCATATGGTGGCTCGTAGGTTCTTGTTCCAGTCCCTTTGTCTCTTTCATCGATGTGCTTGATTAACCTAATTAGGTTTTTTTTGGTCGACTTCGCTAGCCCATTTCCCTATCGATATTAATTCAATGAAGTTTTAAGGTAAACCCCATGTTTAAGAGTGAAATATGACATTCCAAATCCTATGAAAGATAGTGTGTTGTCAGATATGATGGTTTTTGGAGAACCAAATTTGGCTACCAACTCCTCAAGAAAGTTGAAATTTTTTCCTTCCATAGAATTTTTTAGGGCGATGACCTCTATCCACCTTGTGAAGTAATTGATTTTCATAAGTATCCACTTATGGCTAGCACTAGAAATGGGATTTATCATTCCAACAAAATCTAAACCCCATTGGGTAAAGGGTTCTTTAGTTACAATCAGGCTTAAGGGCATGACATAATTCTTTCAATTTCCAACAAAAAATTGGCACTAAGCACACTTTTGCACTAGATGGTGCACTTTGAAAAACATGGAGGGCCAATAATACCCTTCCTACATTATCTTCAAAGAAGTAGTCTTGGTGGAGAAATTCCCACCCTCAGGACTGCTATGAAATTTATTCAAAACTCTTTCCACCTGTGGGTTATCTAAGCATCAGAGTATAATGCCATCATAATTATTTTTGAATAAGATACCCTCAATTAGTACATACCTAGTGCCTTATCGTCGATAGTATCACCTTTTTTGAGGTAGAATGTTGGTCGTGTATTTCCCCTTTTGCATATACTATGTTTGATCCATCACCCACGAATCATCTAACTCAAACTGGTTTGTGTAGACCTGATCAGTCTCTTCCTTTCCTAGGGAGCTAAATTCTTGTGAAAGGTATTCACACAAACCCCTTCCACAAACTAGCTTGGTTGGTTTAATATCCACATCATATTCTAGGATCTTAGTGATCCACTTGACCATCTTTTTCAGTTATTTCACCCTCAGTGATATACTTTTGAACACTGGGATGGTTGACGAGAATGGTGATTTTGTTGGCCGATACCAAGTTTCAGAATATCTTTAGGTTTTTTACAATAGAAAAAGTTTGTTTCTCAAAAAAGTTATACCTGGCTTCATATCCTTTGAGAGTCCTAGAGTGAAATGCAATGGGAAGCTCTTTGCTATTTCCTTCGTACTTTTGAGTGAGCACTGAAGCTATGATATGTTGGCCTCTGTAGATGTAGAGAAAAAAGTATTTGTAAAATTTTGGGTTAGCTAACACTAGGGCTACAAAGATGGTTGCCTTTATTCACTCAAAAGATGCCTTTCCTTCAAGGTTCCATTTGAACACTAGATTTTTTTTAGCATCATCGTGATAGGTCTTGTGATGCCTACGAAGTCCAAAATGAATTAGCTGAAAAAATTAATCTTTCCTAGAAAATACTGTAGCCCTTTCTGATTTACTGGTAGAGGTAACTCTGTTATAGATTTCACCCTTTTAGGGTCTATCACTATTTCCTCTTTTGATACCACAAAACCAAGTAGCTTGTCTTGGGGCACTCTGAAAACACGTTTTTTGGGATTTAAGGAAATCCTGAATTGTTGGCATTTATGTAAAAAAAATTCAGATGATCGAAATGATCATCCTTTTATTTTGAAAAGACCATTAGGTCATCTAGATATATTAAAATAATTTGATTAATTAAACTTCTAAAAGTGATGGGAGGGTGCATCAAGATGGGTAGCCAATTTGTGGACAACTTTTTTAAAAAGTTTGGAAAACTCATAACATGAGCACATTATAATGTGTTAACATTATGGCTTGGTGTGTCGAGCCTAAGGATCAGCCACAACGATCCCATAATGTGAGTGTGTTATAACGTGCTCGCATTATGACCTATTAAAAGCAAAAAAAAGAAATTGAATTCATTCTTGCATTCGACTGTGTTTTTTCTCTTGCCCGTAGACAAAACCCCCATTTTCTATGCTCACATTATGGGAGGAGTTATTTTACAAAATTCTTCATCAACAATTGTTGTTTCATCATGAGGATGTCACCACTTTGACGAGGAGGTATGAGAGGTAAGGATTGTTTATTTTTTGTTTTGAATTTGTTAGTTTTAGGTTGCTTTTTATATTTATTTTTTGAATTTGTAGGAGATGTTAATCAACCTACAAACCCTCCTCAAAATCCTCAAGAAGCATAGCAATAGCAAGAGGAACAAAATCCTGAACACGCACAACAACAACAACAACAACAAAATCCTCAAGTTAATCAACCACAACCTCAATCTCCTCCACCAATCCCTCAACATCCTCCTAACACTCATCAAAACTTAATGAGGGAAATTGAGAACAATAAAAAACAAATTGAGGATTTAATCAGGAGGTTGAACAATCCAAATCGTTCAACCATGGAAATAATGACCCTAGGAACTTCATTGAAATAAATGTTAAAACATGTAGATTCAATCAACAAATAATTAACTGGTTTGTAGGATAGGAGGTAGGCGGCTAGGGCTTATTACCAAGATAAATTATCATATAAAGATGTAAAATATTTAAAAATTACAAAAGATGATTTGTGCGTATTATTCACTGACCCATAATCAACTGAAAATCTCTCCCTCAATGCAAAGAGGTTTCCTATTCATTGGTGCCACCATCGAGAGATTAGGAATTTTTTTGGGATAGGAGGTACATGGTTTTTGATGACCCACCATGCAACAATTGTGAAGTTCCATAGTATTTCCTTAGGAAACTATATTGTGAGTTCATCTTGAAAAAAATACCATATTATTTTAATATGAGGGACTTCTAGGGGAGAGGTGAGGGTTCAGCTCAAGATAGAACCGGTGCACAAAAAGATCCTACACGACAAGGGAGATGACCTCTTGCTAGGCTGGCTCATGAGCACATCGTCATCCCTTCTATCACGAAGGAGAGTACTGATGTAGAGACTTTATAGGCCATCAGCTCTTTGACCCATAGTTTCATCTAACATTCCAACCCTATTCTATAGTGCCATTGAGGGGAATCTTCGAGTGGTCGGCTTTGAATCCCATTTGTGTCAATCTTTCAGTGTGAATTGTTCATATGACCCCACTAACACTCAAGAGGCTGCTACGTAGGATCCATCTGCAACTATGGAGATGAAAAGGGAAACTGACATTTTGCATGTGGCCTATGGCATTGATACTCAGGTAAAAGTTAGCATGTTGATTGAATTTAATTTATTAAATTTCAATTTTGAAATGCAATATTAACTAATTTAGTTTTATGATTTTAATAAACTTGTAGGGTCACAGTGTTGATACTAGATACACCGGCCCCACACCTAATTATTTTTTCACTACACCTACTGTTGAGGTATGTAACTAGTAAAAAATTATAAATTTAATACATGTTAATTGCATTGTTTTATGAATGGTATTTTAATATGTGATTTTCGATGTTGAATAGGATAATATTGGAGGTTTCATGGGAACACCTCATAGTGCCAGTGGATTTAGTTAAACCTACATCCAGGTAATAGAATAAAGAGTTTAACTAACGAATTGTACTTAATAGATTTGTGTAGTGTATATTCATATCGTTGATTACATTGCATTGCACATCTTTCAAACTCAAAGCATTACTTCACATTCCATAAGTAATAACTAGATGTTGATAGATGACAAAATTTCAACTGCAATATAGTTATTTAGAAAGTCAACATAATCAGTGATGCAATTTATTCACATAGCATAAGTAATAAGTAGGAGCAGCTTCCAATTGCATTTCCTTGTCATGACATTCGATGAGACCATTTTTTACTGAGGCATCTTTTGAGATAGTACACTGCCTTGTCTATGCTATGGATGCTTGGAAGGAATATATGAGAGAATAATAGTAAGCAATAGCATAGACAAGGCAATGAGTTGTTTGAAAAAATGCCTCAAAGAAATGTGGTCTCATGGTGATGTCTATCACCATGAGACCCAATTTCTTTGAGGAAATTTTTCAAATAGCTCACCTCCTTTTCCATGCTACCACATTTTCCATACATGTCTACCAAAGAATTTTATCAAATAGTTCATTTCCTCACTGATATGGCTAAAAGCTTAAAAAAGGTTCTTTCCAACAAACTATGGATGCTTGGAAAAAATCTATCAAAGCATAATAGTAAGCAATAACATAGACAAGACAATTATTAGTTTGAAAAAATGCCTCAAAGAAATGCGGTCCCATCACCATGAGACCACATTTCTTCGAGGAATTTCTTCAAATAGCTCACCACCTTTTCTATTATTCCATTCCATCACCATGAGACCACATTTCTTTGAGGCATTTCTTCAAATAGCTCACCACCTTTTCTATGATACCACATTTTCCATACAAGTGTACCAAAGTATTTTATTAAACTACTCACTTCCATTCTGTTATGGCTAAAAGCTTAAAATAGGTGTTTTCCAACAAACTATGGATTCTTGGAAAAATTTCTATCAAAGCATAATTGTAAGCAATAATACCATAGACAAGGCAATGAACTATTTGAAAAAGTGCCTAAAAGAAACGCAATCTTATGGTGATGGAATTCCATGACGTTCATTTGTTTGTAATTGCATTCCTTCACCATGAGATCCCATTTCTTTGAGGAATTTTTTCAAACAATTCACTACCTTCTCTATGCCACCACAATTATCGTACATGTCTACAAAATAATTTTATCAAATGGTTCACCAACTTGCTACTATGGGTAAAATCCTAAAAACACGTGCTTTCAAATAAGATATGGAGAGGGAAAATAGTAAGCATGATAGTAAAAAATACATAGTTTAATAAGTAATCAAAATTTTATTCATTATCTCATACATCATAAGTCATGACATGGATCGCTATTGTAGTTTTTGTGATTGAATAATTTTTTGTTTCATTTTCAGATGTTGCAAGCAGAAACACCTCTGAATGTGATGAGGGCAATGGAGATCAGTGTTTCATCTACTATAGAATCCTCGATGGCTCCAACAAGGGAGGTATGAGACAAATTAATAAATTTCAATTTACATTCATTGTTATAGATGTTAGTTAGTGAAACATAAAACCATTATTGATTATGTTAACCCCAATCCTAGACCTGCACAAGCATAGCAAACAAACACAATATTAGACCAAATACAAGTTAGAACTAAGATTCCCCATGTAATTCATCTACAATGATCAAAATAGGAATAAAAATGAAGAACAAAACAAGAGAATCAATAAAATCCTATTTAAACATGAAAACCCTCAATCCCATGGGGGAATCAATTTGATGTGAAAATTGGCCCTTTCCGAACTCCTTTACAAGCTTGATGATTTTGATGAAGGTTGATCCACTTGGTGATGAAGAACAATGAGCTCCTTGGTGAAATCTGCAATAATCTATCTAAAATGATGACAAATTCTATGAAGATGGATAAAATTAGCTCTTAATGTGTAGAGAGTAACTTTCTTGTAAGTTGTGCATCCATTAAAATACAAAAGAAAGCCTTGTTTTTATAGAAATACAAGATGAAGGAATGAGAAAAATGAAATAATGTGGGATCATTCAACATCCAATGGCCAAGTGCCACTTGTCAAGATGTGAATGGAGGAAGCTTGAGCACATTTTGATGAATGTGCACAATAAATGACATTAGGTGGCATTTCAAATTTGTGAAATGACATATTTAAGGGGGATGCAATTGGATTAAATGCCACATGGCTCAATGCACAAGGACATGTAAGAAGAGATAAATGCTTTCTTGGAAGGACAAATCCATGTGGAGGTATTTTCAAATTTGGAGGAATATTCCCCTAAAGATGCCATGTTGAGAGAAAATTGAAATTTAATAAATCATTTAAATGTATTTTCATGTGCAAGTGGAAAAATCTAGAGGATTTAGGTGATTAGGATTAAATTAACCAAGATTTGATTAATTTAATAGGAGATTAGTTGATGTGACAATTTGATTTAGATTTTTGGATTAATTTAAATCAAAGTTGAGAGGAATATGATTTACATGTAATTAAATAAAGGTTTTGATTTATTAAATTAAATAAGGAGATGATGTTAGCTTAAATTAAATAAAGATTGATTTAATATAATAGAATGACTTTAGAGATTAATTAAATAAATTGAATTATTTAATTAAAGGGAGACTAGAAGATTAATTAAATAACATTGATTTATTTAATTAACAAGAGAGAGTGACTTAATCAAATAAATAATGATTTATTTAATTAAGAGATGAAATGGTGATGATTAGCTAAGAAGATGATTCAAGACAAAATGATGTTAGTAAATTAGGATCAAGTGTGTTGGTACATTTTCTGTGTCTACATTTTGCCCCTCTTTGAAGCAAAGTACTCGCTGCATTGGTTCAAAGAATAAACTATCTTGATCAAAATTCAAAAATCCTCCAATTTTCAAAATTGCTCCACTACTACCCTAGTGAGAAGAAACATGTTGCTATACTACCCCCTCGAGAGATCAGATGAAAATTTTGATTTTTTGGATGATCTCGTGAAAATAGAGGACAAGGTGCCCGATGGGTCCAAAAAGGTTCTGGGATGCCAAAAACATGCAAAAATAAAACAAAACGATGCAAAACAGCCCTTGGTTGGGAAAAAATAGGCTCGAGGGTCCAAAACTCTAGCTGGACGGCTAAACGGGGTCAAAAAACCCTAATTTTTAGGCTTAACTAGACCTCGAGGGGCCATTTCCAATTCATTTGCACACATAGCCTTTAGAGAATTTTGTGATTTGAGCTCTGAGGACTGATCAAGATGGCACAACCTGTGCTTCCCCAACATGTTTTTGACCACGTACGAGTGTACCAAAGGCTTCCTAGCACAGGACCCATGGTATTTCACCTCATCCTAACCTTTCATTTTGATTTTTCATGTATTTATTAGCTTAGAAACTCAAACAAGATCAAGAAGTGCTATATAGCGCTGCTGAAAAGCTTAAATCAATGCCGCGTAGGCTCAAATTGCACTACAGGTGAACATAGTGCTGCGGTGATGGAGTTTGCAAAATTAGGGTTTGCTTTAAAGAGCGTCACATATACACCCAGTGCCACAACGATCCTATTTAGGTTTTAGGGTTAAGAGGTCAAACTAGGTTGCTAGCAAACTATGTGGCAGCGGCGGAGTTTGGCTTCTAGCAGTGCAATTTGAAAGTTTCAAACAACGATGCAATTGCGAATAGCACCACATTTTCCATTTCAGTCGTGCAAACCTCAAACAGGAACACAATTTTTTTTTTTTACGAAACTTGATGCAGTGACTTTGCTAATGAAGGAGGACATGGAGCCAATCCATTCACGAGATCACAGGTCATCCATCTTGGCCAGATTGACCTAGGATCCACCTTTGGACAGGATACAATAGGAGCACTTGGGGGCCATCAGATTATGGTACATCACATATGCATATCCGATCAGGACACACTTAGGGATGATGACAACACTGGTGGAGCGATAGCACAGTGAGACATCTTCATTCCATCTCGCCACATGCGAGGCCACAATGACACTACAGGACGTGTGGCCCATTTTGCAATTGCCCATCCATGGAGAGAGGGTGATTTACGATGTGGAGGCCGATAGGGATGCCTGCTATGATATCATGGGTATCGAGGAGATTATCTTCATTGAGGGACAAATTAAGCTTGAGTGGTATAGAGTTGTGGTATCATCCTTCAGATTGATAGTAGCTGCGATCATCTCGAGACTCATGGAACTAGACCATCGATGCAAATGATATTTTAGCCCAGGATGGGGGATTTCTTGGGAGCAGATACTCTGATGGAGGGAGTGCTTCATGTGGGGGCCAGTGATGTTTTCCTCGCTATACAATGATCTTCACGAGTTCGCATATTGTGACAGTAGGTCCATCAAAGCCAGGGTCACACTACTACACATTTGGGCCTTGGAGCACATTGTAGTGCTTCACCCTGAGATTCATACCTATAGCGATGGAGCCAAATGACCCAGTCATCTAGAGATATAGGGGTGGACTTACTTTCACTCACACAGGATAGGCTAGCATCCCTCACTGGAGGAGGGACATTGATGACATCAGAGCCTTCACATGGTGGTCGTATCTTGGATAGCTAGTGTGGTATGATGACATCCAACAACTATTTTTCACTCAATAGGATAGGTTAATGCAAGGCCAAGAGCATACGATGATCATGAGGTACCTACTAGGCTAAGTAAAGAGACAGTTTGGTGAACCATAGGATAGACCTAATGATCGAGAGGTACCTACTAGCCTCAGCACGATCAGGACTAATGTAGACTGGTTCAGGACTAGGGCAGGCAGGACTAGGATAGACAAGCAGATCTAGACATACAGGAAGATTAGTCACCGCAGAGAGATCAGGGACCTCCTCTGTCACCCCTACCTGATTAGAGGGATGCCCAAATACAACAGTTAGAGGCATAGGTCCAAGGGCTATAAGGATAGGTTGTTACCTTGATAGTAGAGAGGGATGAGCTTAGGATAGAGCAGGACTAGGTTGTCCAGCAGAGATAGGCTATAGAGCTCAGATCCGCATAGGAGATGGGTCGTAAATAGTAGCTTGAGAGCATGGCTACATCCTCCTCTCAGAGTTTAGTTTCATTGAAAGCATACAAGGAGGCGGTCTGAGAGGCCAATTATTATAGAGTTCACTATCATCAAGTCATGCCCCAAGCGTCCTGAGTCCTGAATTTTTCATAGTAGATAGGGTATCAACCCCTAGAGGACCACAGAGAGAGATAGACCATTGAGGGTGAGGGAAGCCAACAGGGCTAGCTCATTTTGATTAGAGACAAGATTCTTTTTTTGATCCATGGGATCATTTTTTGTAGCCCCATGGGTGATTGTACTTACACTGATATACATACTTGATCTGATTTGTACCATGGCAGTATATTATTTTGATGATATATTATATGAGATGATTTTATGTGATGCATGATGTTCTATTTGATTTATGCATTATGGATGGATGCTTTTACATGTGATGGTCTATATTTGATGCAATGATTTTATCTTATGTGATGTAATGCAATGTATGTTTCTATATGATGATGCAATGATTTATGGATGGCTTTATTTTTTAGTATCTTTCCTTATGCACTTTTGATGATGATGTATGGAAAATGTTATGATATGCAAATGCTTAGACTAAAAAATATATATTATGCACCTAATGGATGATGATGCAATCTTTCTCTTTTTCATTATCTTTTCAATGTATGATATGGTGATTCATTTATGGATGACATGATAATGCATATGATATGATATGATGATGCCTTTATGTAATGGATACAAAAGTGTGGTGATGATGAGATGCTTAGAATAACCAATCTATATTAATGATGAAATGCAATGCATGCGAAATGATTAATATTTTCCTATATGATATGATATGCATTATGTTGATGGTTTGTGGATGTAGGATGGATGCATTAGCGATGATTTGTGATTAACTATCATGGTGCCATGTTAGCATGAAAAGAAGAGAGAAGAAATAAGAGGATCTGACAAGTTAAAATATGATGATGATAATGATGATGATCTTGCTTACCCAAGAGTTGGGATTTTAAAAGGGCCAATTACCTTGTGTTTGATAATACACATAGGTACGATGCATCAAAGTATAAAGAAGCAGGATGGCGTTGCACCTAGTGTGATGGACTTTGACTTGACAATCAAATAGAAGTACTCTTGTTCACACCTAACATATGAAACCTCATCTAAAATGTAGTTCAGAAATTCCAAACATCTCAGACCAAAACATAGAAAGGAAAACCTTCCTATGTGGTCAACAAGACACTTAAAACATCCTCCCTACACCTAAACAAAGCATGCATGAACAAGTAGTATTACAAGAATATCCAACAAGCACAACAGATAAAAGATAATGATCATTTCCCCATTCCTTTCTCTCTAAATCCCTTCGTTTGGGACATCATCGAGAGGTCATCGAAATAAGCACAAATAAGATAAGTCAAAAGACAAAGATAAAGTAAACAAACAAGCAAATGTTCTTCATACTACTAGCCAAGACTAAACTATAGTGGTGCCTGATGTTGATGTCCATTGTAAGAAGGATACATCCTAGGACATGACGATACCAGATGATCATTTGGGACTGATTGGATGATAAGCTATTGCCACAAAGAGTTGACCAACTTGTTTACTTACTGACCTAGACTTGAGACCTTGACATTTGAGTTTTCAATTTTGATCTGCTAGACTTGTTTTCGACTATTTCACCAAAGCTTGAAGATGACGATAATTTATTATGAGTGATGCTTATTTTGGGTGAAAACGAGATGGGAATGAATGGATTTTTTTGGTTTTTGAATGTTTTTGATCTTTTGAAATGTTTTGAGGTTGTTTTTGGTATTTTTTGATATTTTCCAAATGTTCTGATTTTCAAATTTTCCAATGTTTAGGTGTATTCTAAGATTTTGACCAAAAGACTAACCTAAAGACCTCTCCTAGGGGCCTCAGGGGCTGATCAAAAAATTAGCCTTGCCTATGTTATACACATTGAGACCATCCAGTTTGACTATAAGAGACTCGATTATTGATGAGATATGATCAAATGGATTGCCAGTTTTATTATGATGAATCCCTAAAGGAATGACCTAAGTGTCTCAGGGGATGATCAAAGATCAACCTTTCCTATGTTCAGAGCTCAGAGACCCATAGTTCGACAAAAAAAATCTATTTTTGACTTTTTTAACTTTTTGACCTATTTTTGGATTTTGATATGTTTTGAATTTTTTTGGATTTTTCTTATTTTATGAATGTTTTTGGATTTTTTGATTTTCTGATGTTTTTGGATTTTTTTTATTTTCTGATGTTTTTGGATTTTCTGATTTTAGGAAGACTTCAATGATCCATGAATATGATCTGATGAGAACATTCCCGTAGCGTGATGCAATAGACTACTCCGATGAAGGTGGGACAAACTGACCTTGAGAATGAGCCAAGTAATACTAGGAGGGATCATGACACAAACACATGACCAAGCTATAATGCAGATGTAGATGGGTGAGGGATGGAGATAGATGGATGATGGAAGTGTAATGGATGATTTAGAACAAGACATGAAGGTTTTTGTGGATGGAAAGTGCTTATTTACACAAGGCGCCTGCTTGCCAGGTTTTCACCAAGGTACTTGCCCAAAGTGCCACTTTACTGTTTTTAATCTTTTTCTTTTTCTTTTTTTTCTTTTTTTTGTTGTCACCAAGATGCCTATTTGCTAGGTTTTCATCAAGGTGACCCCTTTTTCAGGACATTTTCTAATTTTTTGTATTTTGGTTCTCTACCTTGAAAGATTAGGCATAATTTTTTTTGAGATGAGAGTTTTTCATGGGCTCCTGCAGAGGTCCCCTTTTGAGTGTTGATAACTAATATGCCCCTGATTTGTGACTTGTTGTGGTGATGAATTGTCCCAACTAATTGGGTTCAAATTCTCCTTTGTTGTCTGGATTGAGGACATTTTTTTGATTTTCTTTCAGCACCAACTCTCCAACTTGGAATATCCAACTCCTGATCTTCTTGTTATATTTCCTCTTGAGTTAGTTTTGATATAATTTCAAATGATTTAAGGCATCCATACGCCACTCATCTAGTAACTCCAACTCATTTAGTCTTGATACCCGATATTCTTCATCTATGATGAGGTTCTGCAATGATATTCTCAGTGGTGTGAGCTCAATCTTGATGGGGAGTATGGATTTTGATCCATAGACTAGGGAGAATGGGGTGGCACTTGTGGGTGTGCAGATGTTGGTTTGATAGGCCCAAAGGGTGAGATTTAGCTTTAGATACTAGTCACGATCTACGTCATTGACTATTTTCTTGAGGATTTTTCAAAATGGTTTTGTTGGTGGCTTCTACTTGGCCATTACCTTGGGGATAATAAGGAGTGGAAAAATGATGTTGGATTTTGAATTTTTGGCATAGGTCACGGACATCCTGATTCTTGAAAGTTTTCCCATTATCTGAGATAATGGCTTGAGGGACACCGTAGTGGCATATTAAGTAGTTTAGGATGAACTTGGATATTTCCTTTCCAGTGATGTATGTCATGAGGATGGCTTCGACCCACTTGGTGAAATACTCAGTGGCAATAATGATAAACTTATGTCCGTTGGATGAGGTGGGAGTAATTTTTCCAACGAGATCGAGCCCCCACTATGAAAAGGGCCATGGTGTGACAATTGGATGGAGCTCTTGAGTTGGAACATGGATGAGGTCCCCATGCTACTGACATTGTAAACACCTTTTTACATAGTCATGTGCTTCTCTTTCCATTGTTGGCCAATAGTACCCAGTCCTCAGAAATTTCTTAGCCAAGGTCAATCCACTCGAGTGTGAACCACAAATGTTGTTATGTACCTCAGTTATAGCATTCAAGGATTCCTCAGCATTTAGGCAACATAATAGGGTTCCTTCGATGCTTCTACGCTAAAGGGTATCTCCTAGGATGACAAAACGGGATGCTTTCTTGACAAAGTTTTTCTTAAGGTTTGAGGTTATGTTAGTGGGGAGGACTCCTATTCTTAGATAAATGTATATATCGTGGTACCAGGGATCACTAGGACCAACGATTTCGCACACAAATTTAGACTTTGGTACCTCTAATAGTGGTACGAGAAGCTGCTCTACGAGGAATTCTTGTTTTGGGATGTTATGTAAGATTTCTAGGAGTGATCCGATTGTAGCCATGGAATCTGCTGCTCTGTTGTTTGCTCTATGTAGCTACTCAAATGAGATATCAATGAAGAACTCCTTAATATTTTCCACTAGCTTTTTGTAGGGAGTCAATTTGTTGTCTTTTGTTTGGTACTCACCATTTACCTAGTTGATTATGAATTGTGATTCCCCATATACCTTAAGTGCCATTATTTTCCACTGCACTATGATCGTTAGCCCTATGACAAGAGCTTCATACTCTGTGATGTTATTTGTGCAAGGGAATGACAACTTGTATGATTTGGGTATACAATCTCCCTATGGAGTGATGAAGAAAATCCCTACTCCTAACCCATGTTGTGTATAGGACTCATTGAAGTACATTTTCCAATGGTCTGCCACACTCAATTTGAACATTGATTCATTAGGGAATTCTAATACAAGTGGATTTTATGCATAGATAGGAGCTTCTTCCAACTGATCTGCTATTGCTTGTCCTTTGATGGCCTTGTGTTCCACATACTCAATATCATGCTCTATGAGGATCATAACCCATTTTTTTGTTCTTCCTGAGAGTTGCTTTGGATAGTAGGTATTTCAATGAATCTACCTTTGTGATGAGTTTTATTTGGTGTGCTAGCATGTAATGTCTAAACTTTTGAGCTACAAAGATGATTGCTAAGCAATCTTTTTCAATGGGTGTGTAGTTTAGTTCATTTCCCACCATATTTATGTTGATTTAATAGATTGCTCTCTCTTTCCCAGTTTTATCGTGTTCTGCTAGGAGAGTGTCGAGAGCTCCTAATGTTGCTAATATGTATAAGATCAAGGGTTTTCCTGGAATAGGTGGCATGAGTACTAGCGATGTGAGTAGATACTCCTTGATCTTATTGAAAGCCTAATCACATTTGTCATCCCATCTGTATGCTACCCCCTTGTGGAGTAGATGAGAGTATGAGATTTTCTTGTTTTCCAATTGTGCTATGAATCTTCAAATTGACTAGAGTCTTCCTTGTAGACCTCTTAGCTGGTTCAATGTTCTAGGTGCCTCCATTTCTAGTATTTCCTTGACCTTAGCTAAATCCACCTCAATTCCTCTCATGGACACAATGTACCCTAGGAGCTTGCCTGATTGGACCCCAAAGACACACTTCTTTGGTTTTAAGCAAAATTTGTACTTTTCAAGTCTATCAAAGATGGAACCCAATGTTGATATGTGATCTATTCTTTTCCTTGATTTAGCCAATATATCATCCACACAATCTTCCATAGTATTATGGATCATGTAATGAAAGATCAGTGTTATGGCTCTCTGATATGTTGCTCTAGCATTCTTTAGGCTAAACAACGTCATGTTCCAGCAATATGTCCCCCAAGGACAAGTGAAAGTCATTTTATGTTGGTCCTCCTTTGCTATCATGATCTGGTTATATCCTGAGAAATTGTCCATTAAGGATAGCATCTCATTTCATGTTGTCATATCCACTATCATGTCAATGTTTGGGAGTGGAAAATCATCTTTAGGACATTCTTTGTTTAGATCTTTGAAATCTGTGCAGATACGGATGCCCCCAGTTGACTTTGAGATAGGTACTAGATTAGAGACCCACTCTAGATAATCTATTAGTCATATGAATCCTACATCCAAGAGCTTTTGCAATTCCATTTTGACCAATAGAGCTATCTAAGGATGCATTTTCCTTAGCTTTTGTCTCACAGGTTTTGCTTTAGGATATACTGCTAGGTGATGAACCACAACCTCTGGATCAATTCTGAGCATATCAGCATAGGTCCATGCAAATTTGACCTTTCTTTCTCTTAGGAATGAAGCTAGGAATTCTTGTTCTTCTATTAATAGACTCTGCATAGAATGTTATGTGTGGCACCTCTTTTGTTCCCAAGTTGACCAAATTGCATGTTTCTGCTAGAACCATTGACTTCTCTTGATGGATAGCACTGAGAGGAAGATTGAATCCTTCATCCTCCAGTGCCTCAAAGAGGTTTTCACCATCAGAAACATCCTTTATTTTTACCTTTTTTGAGTCAGAGAGTGCCACAGTATGGTTTTCACTCAAAGACCTAGAGATTATTCTCAAGTTTTTTCTTTTGCGGCTTAAGGATTCAATCGTTTCCTCGTAATAAGCATGCATGTCTAGTATGATGTCAAATCCTACCTTGTGATCTCCTCATTGTATGGTATCTCATAGTCCCATGAATTTTGAGAGCGCCTCATCATTTTCAAATGTGTCTAGAACCGGTGGTCCTCATTGGTCATAATCGATGAGTTGGGGATAGACTAGGTTTACTTTATGGGTTTGACTAGTTGACTCAAATGACAAGGTACTAATCATGAGGAGAGAGGTATCTTCAAATAGCATTAGTAAATCAGTTATGGCATCCTCCTCATCACTACTACTACAGATGTTAGTTATGTCAAATGTGAAGTTTTCTATGATGCAGCCTATGGACACGGGTAAGGGAAGTTTGGCTACTGATAGCTGAGGGGGAGTCTTGACTGCTTTAATTGGGGGACCTCTACCATGTATGGCTATACTCTAAGGGGTACATCTGACACCAAGATTTCTCATGCGTGTCTCAATAATGATTGGTACTAGGAGACCATTGTCATTTTTTCCAAGCCTTTGGTTTCTATCATATCCCATGGTAAGTATCATTTGTAATCCTTTACTGCTATCATCCATAGGTAGGTCAAATACTAGTCTATTGTCTTGGCATAGAAGGTTTGATGAGTAATTTTCTATTATTTCTTGACCTATATCTCCCCAACTCCTGAATCTAGAAGGGTCAGCTCTAAAAGTTTGGGATAATGTTCTAGCTGGTTGGGTTTGCCCATGGGACCCAAGAGATTGTGGTAACTCTCCTACCATGAAAGAACCTTTCTTCATTTTATAATCCCCACACCCATTTTCTTGGATAATGAATTTGATTTTGGATATATCAGGGATGGGGAGTGTCTATGTCATAGAAGTGGAGGCTAAAGTTGCTGGGTCAACATATGGGGTTGAAGGGCCTTCATCATTCTTCGACACTTGGGGGATTTTTTAATATTTTTCTTTTAGTCTCTTGCAGTAAGAAAAGGGTTCGGGATCCCCACAAACCGTGACCTCTTGGTTTTGGTATATGAACTTGACACATTGGTGAAAGGTTAACGCCACTGCTTGCATCCCATGGATCCTTGGATGCCCTAGGAGAATGTTGTAAGGAAGATCAAGGTCAAGGACCCGACAGGTAGTTTCCATGACAGTTGGCCCTACTTGAATACAGAGTTGGATAGTTCCTTGGGACACTCTTTCTTGATCATCGTAAGCCTTGATTGTGATGCATTTTCCTTTTTCAATGGAATCCTCTGAGATTCCCAGATTCTTTATAAGCTTGAGGGAAAAAATGTTTAGACCTACACCTCCATCCACCCTTTTGACTTTTTTATTATAAACCAGGACTTCAAGGTGAAGTGCATGATTATAAGACAGTTGGGTGGGAAAGTCCTTATTAGAGAATGTGAGGAGATTTGGGGTGATGATAGTTTTGATCATAACTTGGAATTGTTTGACATCAAGATCCACAGATACGGTGGATGAAGCCAATGCTTCCTTTAGGATATTTCTATGTGTGGGTGATATATTCAATAACTCCATGATGGAGACTTGAGCAGGGATTCTCTTCAACTGGTCTAGGACATTGTAACCATTGGGAACAAATCTTGAATTGGAGGTGGATGTTGATAATTTGTGTCTCAAACTCACTGGTAGAAACCTTGATACTATCACCAAGCAGCAAAGATTTCATAAGTGTTTTGTTTATTCCTTTACCTCTATACCACTAGGTGTTTGAGAGAGAGGAGCGGTAGCATGGTTATTGCTATATTGTGGGAGCCTCTCAATCATTGAGCAGTAGTGCACTGGATACCAGCATACCAAGGGTGACTTTACTATGGGGTGCGGTAGTGCGGCTACTGCCATGCCGCAGGAGCTTGCTGGATGTGTAGAGGTAGAACAATTACTACTATACTATAGGAGTCTCTCATCTATCGAGTGGTAGTGCGGTGTGTTACTGTCATGCCATAAGAGGTCACTGGATGTGTAGTAGTAGTGTGGTGTAAACCACCATACTACAGATGCTTGTAAATAGTCTAGCGATAGAGTGGTTATCACCATACCTCAGAAGACCTTGACTTGTCTGAAGGTAGCACGGTAAACCACCACCCCACGAGAACTTGTTGACTGCGCAGTAGTAGCATGGTGTAAGGTGAAGAGCATGGACTTGGTTGTTTTCTAAGTTGTAAGCTATTAAGTGGAGGAGTTTTCTGACTTGGAAGGAGGTCATTTGAATTCTTGAGATGTTTGACAGTGGTCTATGGAGGAAGTTCAACTGAATCAACTGTACATAGGATGAAGTGGTTCATGGTTGTTGCTATATATTATAACGTCTATAACTGTGAAGAGGTTTGGAAGGTTTAGAGGTTAGAGAGTTCAATGGTTGGATGATCCATTGATCTGTTAATGAATTTCATTGTATGTTGTAAGAGAGCATTGTAACTATGATATTATGTACGAATTGATCAGGGAAATATTGCTGCTATAATATTGGCATCTAAAAGGAGAGTTTGTAACTTGTATGTAATTTGATTGCCATAATACAAGTGATTTTCTTTGGTGTGGTGGGTTTTTCTCTTGTAAGAGTTTTCCCACATAAATTTGGTGTCAATTGTGTTTGATTTTATTTCTTTATTCTATTATTTCATTCATGTGCATCTTAATGGTATGTAATTGTAAAATTTAAAGTCATATATGCTTTCTTCTCTAAGTTTTCACATTAGGAAAGTTTGTTCCGCATCTATATTCTTTCCTTAAAAGTGGTATCAGATCCTAGCCAGTTGTGTTATCCTTGTGGGTAGGTTGGGGTTTTTGTGTCAATTCATTTTTAGTGGGAGTCTTGTAGAAGTCTAGTAATTTAAATTATAGATTAAGATGACAAGCACATCAGGAAGGATTGAAATTGAGAAATTCAATGGCAACAATTTTGAGTTGTGGAAACTCAACATGGAAGACCTATTGGTGGATCGTGATCTTTGGCTTGTTATGTCTAGAATGAAACTGACTAGCATGAAGCACAAAGATTGGGACCTCGCGGATAGAAAAGAAAAAGGGTTGATAAGACTCTGTTCTCTTGAATGTTCATGAAGAGAAGATTGGAGATATTTATCAAGGTAAATCCTTGTTGAATAAATTGTTCTTAAGGAAGAAGTTATACTCTTTGAAAATGGAGGAAGGGGTATCTATGGCTGATCATTTGAATACGTTTAACACACTGATTTCTCAGTTAACATTTGTGAGCATAAAATTTGATGATGAAGATCATTGTATGCTATTTTTATGTTCTTTTCTAGATTCTTGGGATCACTTGGTGATGGAAATTGGGATCACAACAACCACTTTCAAGATGAAAGATGTGGTTACTTCTTTGTTGTCTAAAGAAATAAGAAGGAAATAGTCTGAGATGGCAAAGGAGGCTCTTGTTGTTTGAGGTAGATCAAAAGAAAAAGGCAAGAAGAAGTACAAGAAGTCCAAATCAAAATCAAAAGGGAGATCAAAGTCTCCTGGCAAGAAGTCCAAGGTGAAGTGCTAGAATTGTGGGCAACCTGGTCATGTTTGAAAGGATTGCAAAGAGGAGAAAAAGAAAAAGAAGAACTCTTTTGACAATGATTCTTCTCAGAGAAATGTAGATTCCTTCATTGTAGCCTTTGCAGAAAACTATGCTTTGGCATCAAAGGCTAGGTCATATTGGTGAGAAAGGCTTAAAAGATTTGAAAAATAAAAATCTGGTTGAGGGGCTTGATGATTGTAATCTGGAATTTGAATTTTGTGAACATTGTATATATGGAAAACATCATCATGTTTCTTTTTATTCAAGTCCTCATTAATCTTTTGGTGTTCTGGATTATATTCACTCTGATGTTTTTGGTCCAGTAAATGTTCCTTCATTGTCAAATTCAAAATATTATGTATCGTTCATTGATGATTATTTGAGAAGGAAATTTGTATATTTTATAAAATGTAAATAAGAAGTGTTTAGTCGGTTTAAAGAGTTCAAGAACTTGGTTGAAAATCAGACTGGTAAGAAAATTAAATGCTTGAGGATAGATAATGGTGGTGAATTTTGTTCTATAGAATTTGAAAGGTATTGCAAAGACCATGGAATTAAGAGGCATAAAACAACACTTTACACTCCACAACAAAATGGAGCTACTGAAAGGTTGAATAAGACATTGATGGAGAAGGAAAGAAGTATGTTGAACAATGTTGGTCTAGAGCAGAAGTTCTGGGTTGAGGCTGTGGCTACAACATGTTACTTGGTAAATTGATCTCCTTCTTCGGCACTTGTTGATAAAACACCTATGGAATCTTGGTCTGGTAAGAAGCCCTCTCTAAGACATATTCGTGTCTTTGGTTGTGAAGCATATGTTTATGTGCAAGATGTGAAGAGATCTAAATTGGAGAATAAAGTTGTAAAGTGTATCTTCATTGGCTATGGCATTGGTGTGAAAGGATACAAGATTTGGAATCCTAAAACTAAAAAGGTTATATATAACAGAAGTGTAATTTTTCAAGAGCTGAAACCTTCTTCAATGGAATTGTAGTCAGGGATAAAAGAAAATAAAGAGGAAAATGATGTTGTTGAAATACCTCTAACTCCTAAAAAATAGGAACAACACATTGATAGTGTACCTGAAACTAAGAAGAGTTTGAGCAGCTCTGAGAGTTCTAAAGAAGAATCACAAGCTCATCCTCAGCCTATGAGAAGGTTTACACGTGAGAAGAAGCAAGCTGATATGTATGGATTCTCTATGTTAGATTCTAGTTGTTCCTATGCTTTTATTACTAATATTGATGAGCCTAGGACTATAAAAGAGGCAGTTGAAATGACTTATTCAAATTCTTGGTTAGAAGCCATGAATGAAGAAATGGCATTGTTAAAGAATAATGACACTTGGGATCTGGTTTAATTACCTAAAGGTAGAAAGCCTGTGGGCTGTAAATGGGTATTTAAAAAGAAAATTGGTCTTTATGGTAGTATTGATAAGTACAAAATGAGGTTGGTTGTAAAGGGTTATTCCCAGGTAGAGGGAATTGATTATGGGGAAATATTTTCTTCGGTAGCAAAGTTGACATCTATCAAATTTATTTTGTCACTTGTAATAGCTTATGAATTGGATATTGAGCAGATGGATGTGAAGATAAAATTTCTTCATTGTGATCTTGAAGAAGAAATTTGTATGTCCCAACTTGAGCACTTTGTGATAAAAGGTAAAGAAAATCTTGTTTGCAAGTTAGAGAATTCTTTGTATGGTTTAAAACAGTCACCTAGAATGTGGTACCATAAATCTGACATGTTTTTGTATCATTGGGTTTTGTATGATCAAAATTAGATCATTGTGTGTACTTCAAGACTAAAAATGACGGGTTCTTGTTATTGCACTCTATGTTGATGATATGTTGTTCATAGGAAATAGTAAGTTTATGATTTTTGATCTAAAATCTCAGTTGTCTACAAATTTTGCAATGAAAGATCTTGGTGCAACTAGGTATATTCTAGGAATAGAAATAACCAAGGAAAGGAAGAGTAGAAAAATTTGGCTCAGCCAGAGTAAGTATATTAACACTATTCTGGAGAGATTTTGTATAACTGATTGCAAGCAATTAGTTGTTCCAGTTTTGCAGGGAAATAAGCTATCTGTTGAAGATTGTCCAAAATCTCCTACTGAGATAGAGGACATGACCAGAGTGCCTTATGCTAGTGTAGTTGGCAGTTTAATGTATACAATGGTCTATACAAGGCTAGATATTTCCCAAGCAGTGGGAGTACTTAGTTGGTTTATGGCTAATCCTGGAAGGACACATTGGGAGGTTGTGAAAAGAGTGTTTAGATATTTGAAGAGTACTTCAGAATATGCTTTGTGTTACTATGGAAATTCGGTTGAATCAAAGAGGAATCTCAACATTTGTGGGTATATGGATTCTGATTGGTTAGGGGAAATTGACAGTATAAGATCCACCAGTGGATATTGTTTCATGATGAATGGTGGTGCATTTAGTTGGATGAGCAAGCGGCGGGCTGTAGTTGTTTTATCTACTACAAAGGCTGAGTACATGGCAACAACTCACACATGTAAGGAAGCCATTTGGCTTAGAAGATTGTGTTCTGATATTGGTTTTGATTTAGGGAAGATTATTATTTGTTGTGACACTCAAAGTGCCATTTTTCTAGCGAAAAATCCTACTTTCCATGCCAGGACGAAACATATTGATGTGTAGTACCATTTTCTACAAGATATGGTGGAGGATGGAAAGGTCTGTTTGGAAAAGGTGGATACTCTGAAGAATGTTGATGATACTTTGACAAATCTAGTAAGCAAGAACAAATTCAGATGGTGTGCAAATTTGATGGGCCTTGGGGTCCAGAATATTCAATGACTTTAGGTATTGAAAAGGGTTCAGTGAGTTCTTCGTCAAGTGGGAGATTATTGAGAATTTGTGTCTCAAACTCACTGGTAGAAACCTTGATACTATCACCAAGAAACAAAGATTTCATAAGTGTTTTTTTTATGCCTTTATCTCTTTACCACCAGGTGTTTGAGAGAGAGGAGTGGTAGTGCGGTTACTGCTATACTGTGGGAGCCTCTTAGCCATTGAGCGTTAGTGCAGTGGATACCACTATACCACAGGTGACTTTACTCTGGGGTATGGTAGCACAGTTACCACCATACTGGAGGAACTTGTTGGATGTGTAGAGGTAGAGTAGTTACTGCCATACTATAGGAGTCTCTAATCTATCGAGCAGTAGTGTGGTGTGTTACCGCCATGCCACAGGAGGTCACAGGATGTGTAGCGGTAGTGCTCTGTAAACTGCCATACCACGGATGCTTGTAAACAGTCTAGCGGTAGAGTGGTTACCACCATACCTCAGAAGACCTTGAATTGTCTAGAGGTAGCGTGGTGTTGGTGATTTTTCCAATAAAACTTAACAATCCTCTGAGAAGTATCCATCTCCTATGATGAAGAATTTTAAGGTTAGTGGCCAACACAATGAGCATAGGATTTTAAAATTCGTACTCCTTCACTTTAGGATCTGTGAAACCTAGGAGGGTAATCCCAATCATGTTTTAGTAGAATATAGTCAATTAGTAACGCATTAACACACATATTAATTCCTCTTATAGAAAATAAGATTTGTTTCACTAAAGACTTGGTAGGCTTTCAAATGAAGGATTTAGCTATCTGCTAGGAATTGAAATTAATTCCACTTCTACTACCCTTGGAGAAATTTTCTATTAAAGTATTATCTTCTCAAAAGTCTAGAGCCAGAAACACTATTTATTCATCTTATGCAGGATTTCCTACCATAATGACCAGTGCGTAATAAATTGGGGCAATAGAGTCAAGCACACGAGAGGATCAATAACATACAAATTACTCATTTAAGGGTGAAACAAACTATTTTCATATTGCTTTGCATTATGAAAACTTACTATGCAAGAGACGTTCACTTCTTAGCAATCCTAAGCCATTCCTCACAAAGTTTATAACCCTATTCAAGCATTTTAATCAATTCCTTGAATTAAAATTGAAAACAAAGTAATGCATTCAAATGAAATTTTTGAAGACAAATGATTATACCATTAGTAAGTCTCATTCATAACTCTATAATGAATATACATAGGAGAGTATAGATTTCTTGACTGATATTTGTTTTGATATTAGTAATTTCTATAAAACTCATTTACGATCGTTACATACATGACTTCCTATCCAAGACAAACTACTGGTCTACTTCAGAATTCTATTCTAAGTGCCTTTTCTAAACTTAGCTTTTACCAAGAACTCTATTAAGACTCCAAAATATGACCTCTGTAATAAGCCCTTACATCCCTTTTATAGAATAAGGGAGAAACAAGCATCAGGATTAATTACATTTACATTTCATTTCATTTGTACCAAAATTCAAGATATTCCTAGTTTGTCATATGCAATCATTTTAGGAAAATGGAAGAGTAAAATACTCCTTTCCACATTCCTTGAATGAAGACATGCTAGCTCCTCGAAAGACAGAGTTCATTGTAACCATGTTGAATCCTCATCCTTGTTGACCAAAGAAGATTCTCCAATAGCAGCTCCAACACAAAATTGTATATCGTTTAGATACAATATACACACTGCCAAGGTTAGCTATTATGGTACTTCTATATACCAGCCCGAAAACATTCCACCTCAGCACGTGAAACAAGAAATCACATGAGTGCTAAATAGGAAAATCCTAACAAAAAAGGCATGGTTTCATCAAAAAACAAAGACAAGGCACAATCATCGCTCTGAGTCATCAATCTTAGAGGATATTCGCCCACCTTTTGCATGTTGTGGGACTGGAGAAACTATCACCACCGCTTCATCAGGATTCCTCGATAGTACTAGGGAGAGGGAATAACAATTTCCCTCTGATTCAGTATCACCCTCATTGTTTGAAGGATTATTAAGAACCTCACATGGAGAATTGAATTCCTTCAGATAGGCCTTACAATGCTCACTCTCCATCCAGGCCCTCTCATTATATTTTATCGTCCTCTTCTCTTTATGTTTGACTAATTCTTCTGAAACTATGTACTCTTCTGGATGGTAATTTTCCTTGGTATTATACTCCTTGAATTTCCTTGTTCCTACTCTTCCTTTTGGCATATTAGGAGCTCCATGTATTCCATTTTTATTCTGTAGACCTCCCTTAGGCTCAAAAAAATACAACCCCTTAGATTTTTGAATCATCATAACATACCTACTTGCCTTAGAATTCCAACACACCTCTCAGGAAAATTCAATCCTCATAAACTTCCTTATCAACCATCGACCCTCATTCATTGCAAAATGAATCATAACATGGAAAATCACTCAAGTGATCTACATTAAATAGGTAATTTGAAGCATGCAAGATTAATTACTTGAAACCCCCTTATGTGAGCAAATTGGTAACTTACAACTCAAGATTGAATCTAAGTCATTGCTTTTAAAACAATTAAAACTTCATCCATGGGAAAAAAATGCTAGCTCAAGTGTTGCAATCTATCAATTAGCATGTATCACCAACCTAATCCTTGCTTTCATTAATATCGACGAAGTACACAAGAAAAGTTTATTTTAGAGGGAAAATTTCTTTATATACTTCATCACTTCATCGCTAATCCTAAACCCTGATGAAAACATTTGTGTGGTGATTTCAGTCCATTGGATTATCCTTCTTTAAGACTTTATCAATGGTCCTCAATCATCTCGCTACTTTTCTTTTTCTTTATGCTAAATATTCAGAATCTGCCACGTAGCCTATTTCAAGTAGTGACCATTGCTTGTTGCTGATTTAGTTTGTCTCTGTCCTACTCTATCTGAGATGCAAATATCCCGGTGATGTTCTTTAGCCCCTTATTCCATAACCTGACTGTTAGTCACATTTATTCTTCTATCACGCATCGCTAATTCAAATCTTGCTCTTAAGACTCTATCTATGATGGGAGATGTGGTCTGAGTAACCGATTTGGACACATACAACCTACATAGAACAAACATCACAAAAACATCACTCATATCATCATATCACTTGAGCGAAAGAGAAACCCCTTTAGAAGAAACCCATCGCTCATTTCCATTTTAGAACTTAAATTTTGAGACAAATTTGTGATCAACGATAAGGCCTCCATTGATCGGTCATTCTCCTCATATACTATGCAAGAAATTAGCGATGAACGGTTTACAATATTTATAAAGTTCATCGCACATTGCTAATGTGAAAACCACCTTTTACAACATATCCGTTATCATACAGTGTAACATCATATCACTCACCACTGTTACAAATTTTCTTTTTAATGGCCATCTGCGATGGGCGATATGAGCATAAGGTGAAGAACATTGCTCATCACTAATACAATTTTGAAAGATCGGATGCCATTAGCGATGGACGATATCAAAGGAACTATCACTCATCACTCATCACTATTTCAAGGTGTTAATCTAAGAATAAATCAGCGATGAGAGATACAATTACAAGGGACATTAGGACTTAAGTGAAAGCTTTAGGTACATGCTCATAATTTTTTCTTATGAAGGGGACTCCTTAGAACAAAGATTATCTTAAAAACCTCTAAGTTATAAAATATGAAGAGCGTAAGGGCTCAAAGATCCTTACCTAATTAAATAATGTAGAAAGTTCTGAACCTAAGCTAGAAAGGGCATGTTATCTAGTGATAATAAATGACTAATGGACACATTAAAGTAACTGGGAACATGTAATAGGGAATCAACGACCTAATAGAATAATATGAGCTTTTGCAGATAGCAACCTTATCCGCAAAATGCAATAAGGGTTTTAACATGGAACAAGGAACAAATTCTTTTGAGGGTTCCACCAGTGGCTCCAACTGGGGACACATGCCTCTTGCAGGCATGGTGAGATCTTAGAATTTCAGGTGAAGTAAACTAGACACAAAAACAAAACAAAAGAACAACATATGTACAAAAATTTACATAGGAAAAGGAGACCACAAAAAGGAGATCCAATCTCCACCCAACCAAATATGAAAATTTCAAAGATACAAACTGTGTTATGCATCCCTTAGTGCAACCTAGTTTTTCCCTCCTGATTGGTGGCATTAAGCCACAAAAACGTTGAATAAGCTCCTGCCTCTATCAAAAACCAGCCCTCTCAAAGAGCTATTGTTTTTCCATTTACATTTGTCCTTATTGTACCATTGAGGTAATAGTAACTTCAATCTTTCTAGAACAAATGTTAGGCCTCTTTTTAATAAGTGACAGTCTATCTAATCATAATGCTTGTCATCAAAATTTCTCAAAATCTTTCTGAGTATAAAATTTCTAGTGTAACTTTCATCATTGTGTAGAGTAGATTTAGGTATAAAATGAAAATTTTCATCATCACATGACACATATGTGTTATACTCATAACATGAAACATGTTCATACTGAAAATAACATTCCTTGCTATTCATTTCATTGTCATTCTTTATCAAAATATCTTCCAACTGAGTTGGGAACTGAAAGCATTCATACTCTTCTAGGTAGCTAGCATCTTGACATTCAACCTTATCTACAACACCTATATCAAATGTAAAACATTCATAGACATTTCCCTCGAGGAACTCATCAATGTGTTGCTTTGTTAGCTCAAGACCATATTCTGACCCTATATTAGATGTATCATCAAAATCCTCAGCAAAGAGTGCATTATATCTACACCAATAAGGATCATTATTTCTTATCTCTGGTGAAGATGGAGGCTCATCATAAAATGGATTTTCTATTACACTTATTGCTGACATAAGATCCTCATTTTTCTCAACATGGATGTTTAATTCCTCACAGTCATTACAACATCAAAAATCATTGTAATCATTAGAAGAGCAGACATACACATTTTCTAATACACTTACAGTATTATCAGCATACTTCTCATCTACAACAAATTATTCTTTCTCTTCTTCATGAGGACAATCACATTCAATAGAGATTTGACCATACTCCATGCTATCATTATCACTGCAATAGGAGGATTCATCAACATTGCAACTATATTCAGAATTTTTAGACTAGATGCTCAATGTTATATCATCCATAGGAGCATAGGTAGTGGAATCTTCAACAAAACTAGAATCACACCCCTCATTTGCCTCACTGAAGTACATTTCTTTAGTTTTTACTCTTTTGTCTTCCTCTACATGTGATATCTCACTACTTGATTCATACAGAGTAGTAAAATTATTATCATTGTAATTTGAAAACCTGACGGCTTCATAATGATGTGTCTGGGGCTTAATGAGATCAATATTACAGAATGTTGTGCAAGCTAAAACAATAGGGGTGCAAATGCTCCTATATTCATTTTTGACTCCTGCTTTACACCATTTATCACCATGAGGATTTCTATGGTAGTGAAAACTTGTATCCAAGTGATTCCTTTGCATCCCATATTTCAAATTGTTTTCAGTGTTCATGGCTATCCCAAAGGCCTGATGTAAGGTTTTGGGGGTTTTATCTTTCAACAGATAGCTCATCCTTTTACCAAAATCCCCCAAATAAACAACCAAATATACTGCATCACTAAGATCCAAAATATTAGGAACACCCCTTAACGTTTTAGCAAATCTTTAGTTAAATGTTGGGACTAGCTCATTATCTTCTTTCTCAATGTTCATAAACTTATTGAGAAAAGAACTAGCACTGATATTTTCACCAAACTGCTCCATGAACACTACTTTGAATTCCTCCCAAGAGTAGACTGAGCATGTTGGTAGATCAGAGAACCAATCTCTTGAATCTCCCTTTAGGGACTGAACAAATAACCTTATGATCTACTTCAAAGTCATCCATTAAATTTTTGATGTGTTGCAAATGCTTTCTTCCTGATTCACACTTCTCACCACTAAATTTTGGTAAGTATTCCCTAATGTTAGATGGAATAACATTTGGGTAACCAAAAATTCCATCAAAATCTATGGCCATATACCTTTTGATGTTGAAACTTTTTTTATTACATGACAAGGGCTGAGAACTATGTATTGTTACATTTGGGTCCACATAGGGATGCATAGGTTGATGATACATTTTCTTATACCCTTACAAGCTTTTCCTTATCAATTTTGTAGTTACACTGGGTATTTCAAACTTCTTTTACAACCTAATCTTAAGCTTTTACAATACAAATTTCTATCTCAACTTGCCTAATATCTTCTAAATGAGTTTTTAAAAAAAAATTCATACCTCCCTTCATAATAAATACTAAAATATGGTAATACAGAAGTATGCATGAAAATTCATTGTTATTCCCTTCCTTAGTGCTTAATCACTGAATAGGGAATCAAATTTTACAAGACTTACAAGTATGGTTTTCATATACAAATTTGAATTTCTTGAAAACAAAAAATTGAAGAATACCTAGAAACTTGGAGCAACTACTAACCTTTCTTCTTGACTGAAAATTCTTGTAGATCTGAGACTTTCTTCAAATCTTTAGCAAGTTCTTTAGACAGAGTCGCCACCTCTTTTCAAAGGACTAAACTTCAAGCAATATGAAGCTCCTTCAAAGATGAATATCCTTATGGGTTCTCTACCACAATAGAGTCACATATATCTTTTGAAACTTGCTCAGTAGGAACATTTCTAGGTTTAGTAATTCCTCGGTATCTAAACTAGATGTTCAGACTCGCCAATTTCCTAACTTTGACAGTCTACAACTAGAGATTCAAAATTTTCCCCAAATGAGTCACCATTTCTATTGGTGATTTTTCTAGTAGAACCTAACAATCCTATAAGAAATAGCCAACTCCTATGATGAATAACTTTTAAGTTAGTGGCCAACACAACGAGCATAGGATTTTAAAGTTTGTACTCCTTCACTTCAGGCTCTGTGAAACCTAGGAGGGTAACCCCAATTGCATTTTAGTAGAATATAGTCAATTAGTAATGCATTAACACACAGATTAATTCCTCTTATAGCAGATAAGATCCATTTAACTGAAGACTTGGAGAGTTTTCAAATGAATGATTTAGCTATCTTCTAGGAATTGAAATTGATTCGACTTCTACTACCCTTGGAGAAATTTTCTATTTAAGTATTGTCTTCTCAAAAGTCTAGAGCCAAAACACTATTTGTTCATCTTATGCAGGATTTCCTACCATAATGACCAGTGTCTAATCAATTGGGGAAATAGAGTCAAGCACACAAGAGGATCAGTAATATACAAATTACTCATTTAAGGGTGAAACAAACTATTTTCATATTGCTTTGCATTATGAAAACTTACTACACAAGAAACGTTCACTTCTTAGAAATCCTAAGCCATTCCTCACAAAGTTTATAACCCTATTCAAGCATTTTAATTAATTCCTTGAATTAAAGTTGAAAATAGAGTAATACATTCAAATGAAACATTTGAAGACAAATGATTATACCATTAGTATTTCTCATTCATAAATCTATAATGAATATACATCAGAGAGTATAGATTTCTTGACTGATATTTGTTTCGATATTAGTAATTTCTATAAAACTCATTTAAGATCATTACATACATGACTTCCTATCCAAGACAAACTCCTGGTCTACTTCATAATTCTATTCTAAGTGCCTTTTCTGAACTTAGCTTTTACCAAGAACTCTATTAAGACTCCAAAATATGACCTCCACAATAAGCCCTTTAATCGCTTTTATAGAATAAGAGAGCAACAACCATCAAGCTTAATTACATTTACATTTCATTTCATTTGTACCAGAATTCAAGATATTCCTAGTTTGTCATATGCAATCATTTTAGGGAAATGGAAGCGTAAAAGAATGTTTTCCACATTCCTTGAATGAAGACACACCAACTCCTCAAAAGGAAAATCTCGTTGTAACCATGTTGAATCCTCATCCTTGTTGGCCAAAGAAGATTCTCCAATAGCAGCTCCAATAAAAAATTGTATACCATCCAGATACAATATACACACTGCCAAGGTTAGCTATTCTGGTACTTCTATATACCAACCTGAAAACATTACACCTTAGCATGTGAAACAAGAAATCACATGAGTGCTGAATAGGACAATCCTAACAGAAAAGGCATGGTTTTGTCAAAAAAAAAAGACAAGGCAAAATCATCGCTCTGAGTCATCAATCCTAGAGGATATTCGCCTACATTTTGCTTGTGGTGGGACTAGAGAAACTGTCATCACCGCTTCATTAGGATTCCTTGATAGTACCAGGGAGAGGGAATAATAATTTCCCTCTAATTTAGTATCACCCTTATTTTCTGAAAGGTTATTAAGAACCTCACATGGAGAATTGCATTCCTTCGGATAGGGCTTACAATGCTTGCTCTCCATCTAGGCCCTCTCATTATATTTTACCGTCCTCTTCTCTCTATGTTTCACTAATTCTTCTAAAACTATTTTCTCTTCTAGATGGTAATTTTCTTTTGTATTATACTACTTGAATTTCCTAGTTCCTACTCTCCCTTTTGGCATATCAGGAGCTCCATGTATTCCATTTTTATTCTGTAGACCTCCCTTAGGCTCAAACAAATACAACCCCTCAGATTTTTGAATCATCATGATAGACCTACTTTCCTTAGAATGCCAATGCACCTCTCGGTAAAATTCAATCCCCACACACTTCCTTATCAACCGTCAACCCTCATTCATTGCAAAATGAATCATAACATGGAAAATCATTCAAGTTATCTGCATTAAATAGGAAATTTGAAGTATGCAAGTTTAATGACTTGAAACCCCCTTATGTGAGAAAATTGGTAAATTATAGCTCAAGATTGAATCTAAGTCATTGCTTTTAAAACAATTAAAACTTCATCCATTAGAAACAACAATTCCAACTCAAGTGTTGTGATCTATCAATTGGCATGTATCGCCAACCTAATTTGTGATTTAATTAATATTGGCGAAGTACACAAGACAAGTTTATTTGAGAGGGAAACTTTCTTTATATACTTCATCACTTCATCGCTGATCCTAAACTCTGATGAAAGCATTTGTGTGGTGATTTTCAATCCATCGGATTATCCTGCTTTAAAACTTTATCAATGGTCCTCAATCCTCTCCCTGCTTTTCTTTTTCTTTATGCTAAATCTTCTGAATCTGCCACGTAGCCCATTCGAAGTAGTGACCATCACTTTTCGCTAATTTAGTTTGTCTCAGCCCTACTCTATCAGTGATGTAAATATCCCGGTGATGTTTTTTAGCCCCTGATTCCATAACCTGACTGTTAGTCACATTTATTCTTTTTCCACACATCTTTAATTCAAATCTTTCTTTTAAGACTCTATCCATGATGGGAGATATGGTGTGAGTACCTGATTTGGACACGTACAACCTACATAGAAAAAACATCACAAAAATATCGCTCGTATGATCATATGACTTTAGCAAAAGAGAAACCCCTTTAGAAGGCACCCATTGCTCATTTCCATTTTAGAACTTAAATTCTAAGAGAAATATGCAATGAGCGATAAGGCCTCCATTCATCGCTAATTCTCCACATATACTATGCAAGAAATTAGCAATGAACGATTTACATTATTTATAAAGTTCATCGTACATTGCTTATGTGAAAACCACCTTTTAGAACATATCCACGATCATACGGTGTAACATCATATCGTTCATCGCTATTACAAATTTTATTTTTAATGGCCATCCGTGATGGGTGATATGAGCATAAGGCTAAGAACATCACTCATTGCTATTACAATTTTGAAGGATCGAATGCCATTAGCAATGGCCAATATCAAAGGAAAGTATCGCTCATCACTCATCGCTATTTCAAGGTGTAAATATAAGAATAAATCAGCAATGAATGATACAATTACAAGGGACATTAGGACTTAAGTGAAAGATTTAGGCACATGCTCATAAGTTGTTCTTATGAAGGGGAATCCTTAGAATAAAGAATAACCCAAAAACCTCTAAGTTATAAAATATGAAGAGCGTATGGGCTCAAAGATCCTTACCTACTTAAATAATGTAGAAAGGTCTAAACCTAAGCTAGAAAGGGCCAATTATCTAGTTACAATAAATGACTAATAGACACATTAAAGTAACTAACAACTAGTAATAGGGAGTCAACGACCTAATAGAATAATATGACCTTTTGCAGATAGCAACCCTATTTCCAAAATGCAATAAGGGTTTTAACATGGAACAAGGAAAAAATCCTTGTAAGGGTTCCATCACACAATAAAGCACCACCCTACGGGAACCTGTTGACTGTCCAACGGTTGCATAGTGTAAGGTGAAGAGCACAAACTTATTGGTTTTCTAAGTTGTAAGTCATTAAGTGGAAGAGTTTTCTGACTTGGAAGGAGGCCGTTTGAATTCTTGAGAAGTTTGACAGTTGCTTTATGGAGGAAGTTCAACTGAATCGATTGTACAAAAGATGAAGTGATTCATGGTTGTTGCTATATATTGTAACGTCTGTAACCGTGAAGGGGTTTGGAAGGTTCAGAGGTTAGAGAGTTCAATGGTTGGATGATCGATTGATCTATTAATGAATTTCATTGTATGTTGTAAGAGAGCATTGTAGCTATGATATTCTGTACGAGATTGATCAGGGAAATATTGTTGTTGTAATATTGACATTTGAAAGGAGAGTCTGTAACTTGTATGTAATTTGATTACTATAATACAAGTGATTTTCTTTAGTGTGGTGGGTTTTTCTCCCATAAGGGTTTTCCCACGTAAATCTAGTGTCAATTGTGTTTGAGTTTATTTCTCTATTATGTTATTTCCTTCAAGTGCATCTTAATGGTATGTAATTGTAAGATTTAAAGTCATATCTAGCTTCTCCTCTAAGTTTTGACATTAGGAAAGTTTTTTCTGCACTGTATTCTTTCCTTATAGTGGATGCTCTAGATGGTTGAGATGGTCTAGTAATGGTGATTTTTCTGCCACACTCCACAATTAGCTTTGGGTCCTTTAATGTTAATGATAGTGACCCACTCATCAAGGGATACAACGACATGATCATACAAATGGTTCACACTTTTGAATGTACCCTTTCCTTTATCATTGTTATTATTTCCCTTGTTTTGATTGGGCATCGAATTCATGTAGATCTTTAAGTCTTGTTTTCCTATTGGTTGTTCCACATTTATGATTTTGTCATAGATGAGGTCTTGGATTAGATTTTTCAACTACATATAGCTAGAATTCCAAGGTTTTTTCCAGGTTGGCAATGATGGTGCAAACTTGTTGTTCCTTTGGCATGGCCCATTTGCTCCTATTGGCCTTGGATCACCATCATTGTAGGAAGGAAGTGAATGATTCCCCCTTACCTTGTTTAAGAGTAGATAATTCCTCTAGACTAACATCCATACCCATATTGAATGCATAATTTTTCAAGAATGCGTCTACGATTTCTTGGAAGTTTTTGATGCTAGGAGGAAGTTGAGAGAACCACTCCATGATAGGACCATCCAAACTTCTAGGAAATAGCCACATCAAATAGGTATCATCATATGCAACTTCCATGCAATGTACTTGGAATTCCCTAATGTGATCTTCAAGGTTCCCATCCCACGATATTTATCAAATTTTTGGATTTCAAACCCCTTGGGGAATGGTACTATCGTAAGGCTCTTGTCAAATGGATAGGGGTACAAGTTCTTGGGTATTTTCATGGTGTTCCCCAATTGAAGGTCAAGCACTTGCTACGAGAGCAACTTAATTTGTGTTGTTACATAATTTTGTGGATCAAGAGGTGGAGTGAACATGTTTTGGATTAGTGGTCAAGGTGTTTGATTGATGGGTGGAGTGTTAGATGTGTTGGTGGGAGTTTGTTTGAAGCTCTGTTGCATGATTAAGGCTTGTTGATATGCCTACATTATTTGTTGCGCCAACAACACCTGTTGTTGGTCTTGTTGTTGTTGTGAATAAATGCTTGTTTTTGGTCTTAGTATTGTTTTTCCAACAACGCTTGTTGTTGGGCTAGTAATGTTGCACTTGGTACTGTTTCAAGGCCTGCTGAGCTACTTGCAGTTGTGCCTAGTATTGGGCTTGTGCTTGTGCTTGTTGAGCTTGATATTGGGCTTGAGCTTGAGCCTATGCTTTTTGGGTTGCTTGTGCGGCTTGGGTAGCTTGCGCAACTTGTGTGGCTTGTGTGGCCTGAGCGGCTTGAGAAGCTTGAGTTGTTTGCACAACTTGTTGTTGCAATAAAGCTTGAGCTTGCGTAACCTATTGCACTTCTTGTGCTTATTGTGCAGCTAATTGCACTTGCGCTTGTTGGGCAGCTTGTTGTGCAACTTGTTGTGCAACTTTTTTATTTTGGATCTATTGGAGTGACTTTTTATAGGTAGCTTGTTGTGCAGCTTACAACATGATTCTATATTGGTTGAAGATGTTTGATGTTGGAGGTGGTGGTGGTGGCGGATTCAGAATGGTGTTCATTTTTGTGATGAGATGCACTGTTGTATTGATGATGGGGATTTGCATAGTGAATGGTGCAATTGATGTGATAGGACCTTGGGAGACCATATTTTGAGAGGTGATGATCACTTGTGTCATTGGGATCATTTCCATCAGTTGTTGCAATATCAATGGCAAGATTGGCAGATTTTATATGATGTTTTGATTGGTGATTATGGGGTTGTTTTGAATGAGTGGTGGTAATGGAGGTAGCCCCAAATTGAGAGGTGATGTGCTATAAAGGTGAGTGGTGTAATTCCTTGAGAAAATGATGAAGATGAAGGGTCAAAGATCCCCCTAGTCCAAATAGGCAACCTTCTCCTTGTGAGGTCATAGGGAGAGAGGTTTGAGGTGTTGTGTGAAATGATGATGATGGGTCAGTGGGATCTTGAAAGGTGAGGGGGACATATGGGTGTAATGAATTTTGGGGGACCGGTTGATCCAATATGGTGTTTGTATCCAAATCTTGATTATTCACAAGGGGGTGTGTTTGTATCAGATTGAGAAATGTGCTACCTTTGTTAACAATGGGTTGAGTTGGAGCAATAGATGATGTGATTTGGGGTATGGATTGAGTGATTCTTTGAAATGGATGAGTGGATGAGATTGGTGGCATAATTTTGAGAGGCTTATCCACAAGTGTGTTTAAATCATAATTGGAAGGGAGTTTGGCCCTTTCTTTTGCTAATTCAAGCATGTATTGGGAGGGATTGAGCCTCATCATGATATAGACAATTCGACGAGTCTTAGGATTTTGAATTATTTTGATGACGTCATATTGTGATTTCCCAAAGGGATTATTAGTAACATCCTCTACTTGACCTTCCTCTAGTGGATTTTGTGATGGTAGAGGAAGATTAGTTAGGGGATTTCTAGATTCAATTGGATTGATTTGGGGAGCGGTTTGGATCAAATCACTTGAAGTTGATTCTTTGGTGGCTTCCATGTTCTTCTTGTGTTGTGATCTCATTTGAACCATAAAATAAGGATCAATTTTCAAGAATGTGGGAGATGAATATCTAATTCTTTAGATTGATCTAACTTTAGGCTTAGAAAGAGAAAATTTAAGAGGATTAAGGATCAAATTGATGGTGATGATGAAATGTGTGAAAGATGAATGATATGGATGATTAAACTCTTAGAATATCTTCAAGGGGATGCTATACTTTTAGGGCTTTTTGGATTCTTGGATTTTTGGATTTTGATTTTGACCTTGATTTGGATTTGGATTGTTTTGATTCTGGATAATATCTATGGGATAGACTTTCTCACAAGATCATAATTTGACTAAGTGTAGGGAGAAGGATGCATCTACCCACACCTAACCAAACAATATGATTTTATGATAATTTAACTAAGCATATGTAGAAGGATACATCTAGACATACCTAGCCAAACAAGATGTTTGATGTTTTGATTCAAGGATTTTGATTTTGATTTATGGATTTCCCAAAAATTCTAGCATAAAGGATGGTTTCAAGATTTCAAGAATTGTTGGTGGGGTGATTTGATTGATGTTTGAAAGATGGATGAATATTTTTTATTTGATCCTATGTGTACCTAAAAAGACTTGTTTTACAAGACCTCAATTTTGAAGAACATGCTTTACTTCTCATACAAGATGCTCAAATTGTTGAAAAAGTCTCAGATTCTAACAATAATAAAATGAATACAAATTGGGGTTGTTACATGAAGCTCTTTTGTAAAATTTGAAAAGAAATCTTTGTCTAAACTCGTAGAGTGTTGAGAGACGCTTTTGATGATCTTTTGGACTAAGAGCTTTGAACTTGGGTTTTCAAATTTTGATCTTTTTTGAAATCATTGGATGAAGAACATGTGTGGGGTTCAATTGTTCTTAGCTTTGATTAGTGACTTATTTTTACCACAAACAATTCTTGATTAAGCTTTCAAACTATATATATAATGTCCTAACCTCTTATCATCCCACAAAGTGTTTTATGTGGAAATCAAGGAAATTAAGGAAAAAGTTTCCTATTGTTGACTTTAGTAAGAAAATTGAGATGTAAATCCAAATGTTTAGAAGCCTCTAAGAATAGAATCCCTAGTGAAAGCAATAACACTTGAATTTTTTCAATGATATTTTCTTCCTAAAGGGTTTGAAATTTAATGATCATGTTAAATGTTTGTTTTCCAATGTTTTTGCTTCAAGAAAAGTGTTTTGTTTCCAAGAACATGTACCAATGGATATGAATGAAAATTTTTCTTGAATCCCCACTTGGATAAATCCAGCTACGCCTACTCTTAGCATATGCCTAGATGCTTGACCACACTGGCTCCCTTCCACGACACACACTTCTTGGGTCAGCCAAGCATCAATACCCATGAAAGTCCCATGGCATACTTTTCATCTCTACTAAGAGCCGTAAAAATGTGGGGCGGATTCAGAACGATCATTCTTGCACCAACAAATAGTTTAAGGATTTTGGCATTTTCTAAACAAGGGTTTTAATGTGGGCATTCCGTTCATGGGAGACCATTGTTGCCCTTCTCATTGGAACAATCCTTGTGATACTTTCCTTTCCTCAAGTACCCACACTTATATACCAGTTGGAAATCGCTTGGCTTTAGCATGTTCCCGGTTGGGTCATTCCCTTGGGTGATTACTTTTTCCCACAATGCAGGCCCTCTAAGATAAACAACAGTGAGAAAACATATCCGTAGTTTGATCAATATTCATTGAGAAACAAAGAAATAACACACACAATATTTTCCAATCACACTCGCAAGATTTGTTCAATTTTAATATCAAAATTGAGTGTGAAGATAATCACTTACACAACTTAATATGACCAAAATCCTTTTCATTCTCAAGATCGTCATGAGGCACGAGAGAAGCGCATACATATTTTAGGTGATATTACTTTGGGTAAATGATTATAAAACATAAAAGAACTTGTTCATTTTATCCTTTCAAAGAAAGAGTGAATTCTTTTTAAGCACCAAAGGAAGTGTGAGATTTGATTGTTCAATTGTTAACCTTAAAAAAAATCTAGTAAATTTTCCTAAAGTTCTTTTTAAATTAAATAATTCATAATTATTTAATTAATTCATGTCCTTTTATTTGTCATGATTATTAAATAAATAAATTTTATTTAATACATCATTAATTGTCAAAGTCTTCCCTCAATTAAATAATTTTCTTAATTTATTTAATTACCTTTCTTCATTTATTTCTTCCTGATTATTAAATAAATGAATTTCATTTATTTATTTAATATGTCACTAATCCTCATAATTAAATAAATTTATTAATTTATTTAATTATTAATCATATCTTCTAAATTAAATAATTATCTTTAATTATTTAATTACCAAATTTAACATTTCTCTCATTTTAAATAAATTAATTATTTAAAATGATTTCACATTCTTAACCGTCAATTCATTTTAGTAAATAATCTAAAAATCAATTATTTATTATTTCTCAAAATCCATATTTTGGGTTGATTTCATTCAAATTGGTAATTCCTCCAAAAATCAAGTAATCGGGTAGATTCTTGATTTTTCAAATCTGATCTTCATTCCAACTCTTATCTTTTTTATTTTTTGAATCTCACAAATTAGGCAATCTTTATCTTCTTGATTTTCAAAAATATTTATTTTCTAATTAATCATCTCATTTATTCTCCATCACTGATTCGATCTTCTTAGATGACATATTGACCACTCATTTAAGGATTTTTCCCTAACCCTGATTAGGGATTATCAGATTTAATCTCGTCCTCTAATTTTAGGTCTCTGCTAAAAGTAAATCTTGTTCGTCCATTCAAAATGGAATTTTCTATAAAATGTTATTTTCCTCTCATTTTTAGATTACACACTGACACACTTAATCATTTTATAGACATTACAACATTTATTGTCATATTCCATTTAGTCTGGGCATATTTAGGCATAGGAATTTTTAATCATATTGTCATAGGTATAGGCATTTGGATTCAAATCATTCAAAGCTTGTGTAGGACTTTGTCAAAGATTGCTCGCACATTCAGTATGAGGGAAAAATGACAATCAACAAGTTATAAGGTGCTACGAAGAGGAATCATGGAGGCTTCGGCGATTAACTGGTATAATCGTTCTTTATTTTAGTTTCCATTATACTTTGTAGCTCTTTGGGTATTAGTCATTGTTGATTTGCTAACCTCTAATCTAACCTAAAAATAAACCCTTAGTTACATTGGTGAACTCGACTCTATTTTTTGTTATTATTTTCGTATGGATTTTGTGTGTTCTCTGTCATTTTTGTAGGTATAGGTATGGAGCGACGCATTTGGTTTTTTTTAAATCATGATGCATCTAATGCGTCACGATGCACACGCAGACTCAAACACTATAATCATTTTGACGTGTTCCAATCGAAGTCTGGAACGATGCATCTGAACTCCTGAGCTACATTTGCAACACAGAGCGACGCATTCGCTTTGTCGTGATGCATTTGCCTGGTAATGTTTTCTGCTCATTTGCATTTGGATTTTTAATGTTTTTTTATTCTTTTGTTTTGGTTTTCTTTTGGATTCTACCTAGTGTAAGTTTTTGGTGTTACTAATATTAGTTTGCAGTGTGTGGCAATTACCTTTGTGGGTCCAAGACTAGTGTTTAAAACTTCAAACTTGTGGTCTTGCGGGTTCGAATGTTGAAGAATAAACACTAAAAAATTGTGCTTATCTTTTTCTTAGATTAGTACACATTTACTTTCAGTGCAATTAAAAAGAACATGTCTTCTAATTTGCATGATTGTGTTTGCAAAATGGTATGTGAGTATGCTCTCACCTTGTGAAAACTCGGTGATCAGAAAAACCAGACCTATTTTTATATGTTATTACCCTTACGACTTAGTAATCGAAGTATCCTCTCCCCTTACACTTTCGGGCGATCCTAGGTGTAAGAGAAATAGTTACTAACTCTAGAACTTGGGCCTATTATTGTGGGAAAAAGTACTCACCCTAGAACGACTTAGATGGTCAGTAGCACCCTGAACCTAAAGGACTTCTAGTCGGTATATAAAAGTGAATTCTTGGGGAAAGCCCAAGAATCACGCATATGATTCCAACGAGATGGATCTGAAAGGGGATTCTCACCGCATGGATCATGTCCTATGAATGGAATGCCTGTATTAAACACCTCTATTTTTAGAGTCCAATCATTCTTTGGCCATTGCTTGATATAGTGCAGGGTACAATATCATACCCGAAGACACTCACTACTGATCCCCTTGAGTAGAGATAGCAATTCTTGGGAAGTCACTACCCAAGAATTTGAATTTGGTATGCTCGAATGATGTTGATGAGTCGTGGAGGGGAGCCAATGCAACCAAAATTCTAATATATCCGCTCTCGAGAAGGGAAGGTGTTTATCACCAATCTGGGGTATATCGGTGGGCTATATCAAGTATACAAACCCTAGGCCTATTGGCCTTTTAGGATTGTACTTGTCTTATGTGTGCTTGCTTACATCCAAAACATTGTGCTTGTCAAGTGCTTGCTAGATTACTCAAACATTATTCACCACATTTACAGTTTTGGACAAAACATTCAACATTGGATAGATCAAATTTTCCCTCAAAAACTTCAAGAAACTCAATTTTAACAAACAGTGTCGCATCTGTTGAACCGCATTCGAGTTTCTAAGATGAAATTGCTCTAATAAACCACATTTGACCTTTCAAACACTGCATCTGTCTGCTTCACTGTTGTGCAGTTTTGCACACACGCCCCACTTATAGTAGGGACCCTCTTTTCTTAATGTCTTTTTGACCTTTGGTTTTATTGGATTTGTCCTTTCAAGGTCTTGGGGTGTTGGTCTTGCTAACTTTGGTCTTGCCCTGAAGATTGAATTGGTTAAACTTGTTTTTTGATGAAAGTCCAGGTTTTGACTTGGGTCCGGGATTTTCCGGTTTACCCAGATTTTCCCGGGTCCTGGTTCATCGCCTGTCAATGTTGGATTTTTTTCTGAAGTCTGGGTTTTTGCTTAGATCCAGGATTTTCGGGCTCGGGAGAATTTTCCCAAAGTTCGTTAAAGTCCCAAAGGGTGCGTTATCCATGGAATTCGTGTTCGCCCGGATTATCCATTTGGATTGGTTGTTTCTGGAATTCCGTTATGGGTTCGAGTTTATGGATTTCCTCAATACATCTTATCAGCCATTAATGCTTGAGGTACGTCTCCTCTAGCGTGATTGTGAGCGGATTTAAAGTCTTTTAGTGCTTTTCATAATTTCATTATTCATTTGTCATCTACTCTAGTGCTTGGAATTCTCTATTTTGAGCTTTGATTCTTGGATTCGAGCTGCTTGCGTGTGGATTGCTTGAGTGCTGGTGTTGAGTTTCTCATTGCTAGGGCACATTGTTTCACAGTGACTTCCTCAAGTTCGAGCTTCATCTAGAATTGATCCATGGTAAGTCGTTACTAACCTCCTCCATTTGTTTTCACTTTGATTGAATCTTTAGAGTTGATTGGCAGTCCTTTTAAGTCGGCCATTGCTTGTTCCATGATTGTGTGTTTAGCAAAGTAGGGTTTCGCCTACCTTTTCATGGGTTTTATCACCCGCACTGTGCATCCCTTCATTTATCAATTGAATGATAGGTGTATCCCTATCACTAGGTGTTTCTAGTAGGACCCTACTTTGTTGGCGTGTAGTTTGCTATATTGCGAGGTTAGGGTTTCGGTAGGTTCACCTGGGTTTGCTAAGATTGATGGAGTTGTCGCGATTTTCATGTCTCGAGTTTAGCTCGACCCTGTTTATACCTTGTGAGATCCCGGTGCTTTAGCTTGATCATTTTGAGGGATAGTATTTGAAATTCCAAGCTTGCCCTAGCTCTCATGGCAGAAGTTTGGTTATTTAATTTAGGGAATTGTCATTCCTTTACAAAGATTATTCATTTGATGGTTTTGGGAGTCCAAATTCATGTGCTATCAAAGTTTTACTTATTGGGATTGATTTTATAGGAATCCAAATAGAGGGGTTTGCATGATCATCCGGTTAGTGGTTTGCGCGTTAACAATTGTCGAGTTTCCAAGGTGTCTACGAAATTTCTACGCACCCGAATTTTCCTGGTTTCTACCATTTCCTCGGAGTATGATGAATTCCAAAATTTCAAGCTGCCCGCAGAAATCTGACCTTTCCGGATTTTTTCGGTTTTTCTGCCTGGTTCCACTTCTTTTTTATTTTTGATGTTGGGGATAAAGAAGTAAATGTAAAATGATGATTTCTTGTTGCTAATGAATGGATTTCATGGTAGTCACATAGCTCTTTCATCGATATTAATGTTTTATCTGATGAATGATGTCTTGATAGCAGGAGTCCATCTGGGTTGGGTTTCCCCGAATTCCACCCCGACTGGTTTTTCCCAGTTTACTTCATTTTCCCGGGTTACTTCTTTTTTCTGGATTTTCAAGATTAATGATTAGCGATGGATCTTAATGGTTTTATGTGGTTTCAAGGCTAACCTTTGATTTAAATATGGATGATAATTGGGTGCTCATCAGGTTTTTTTGTGAATGCAAGCTGAATTGAGCAAAGCTACGGCGGGAAAGTCCAAAGGTGGTACAAAAGGATCCTCAGTTACAGATGCAGAAAGGTTGAGGCTTGATACAAAGAGTTAGTTACCAGACAGTAAGATAGTTTCAGTATGGTCTGAAGTCTCTGACACCAATGTAGGAGCATGGAGGTATGAAGAGTTCAAGGCAAGGATAGCTCAGAAAGATCTATCAGTCCTGACTAAGGGAATGATGAAATCTGGACTGGTCCATGTAGCAGGATTCCCTACTGCTATTTAGTGTTATGAATTGATATTGGATTGTGCCCAGAAATATGACTTTCATACACAGAGGGTCGTTAACTCTGAAGGAAGAGTCTTGGAAAACTTCAATCCAGTTTCCATTGCCCAAGCATTTGATATGCCAGACTTGCCATGTGTATGTGCCTTGGATATGGACCTAGCTAGAACTTACTATGAGGATGAGCCCACCAAAGCCCAGCAGATGATCACTTCCTGGTTGGAAAAACTAAAGTCTCATTTTTCCAAACTTCCCAAGCAATTATACAAGATCAAATTTAGACCAGACATTTATGATGCAATCACACTATTGAGCAGAGTGGCCAGTTTAAAGAGTGCTAGGGTATTGGAGAATTGGATGGTACATGTGATCAACAAAATTGAGCAAGGTATTAATTACCATTGGGCAGGACTCATCAGTGCAATGATTGATAGACAGCTGAGAGATGTGTTAGAAACGAAGAAGTTTACTATGTCCTCCTATGTGTTATATGTGTTGGCCATATTTTATCCATACAGGGGTTTGAATCCAAAGGGAATGTTTGGACAGGATATCATTTATGAGATATACCCTGAATTGCACCTAGGGAATATGAATTTTAGAAGCACAAATGATGCATTCACAATGCATATTACTAGGTTGCTCCAGAATGTAGAGCATGTGAGAATATCTGATGGAGCCAAAGAGCTTATCAGAAAATATGGAGCCTGGTTTATACAATTTCCCACTTTCTCTTATATCAGAATTGACGGATGTCAGATTGCTCCATATAGATTGCCAAGATATCCTACTGACCACCTTGTACTATTGGAAGTTACCAGGTAGATATATGACTTTGATGCTATTGTCAAAAGAGAGAAGCACAAGATAGGGTTTGGTGGGGACTTCCCTTTGAAAATTGGTATAGCTAAGGTTTTCCCTTCAATCCAATTGACTCATGCATCCAGGGAGGAATTGAGTACTTATGGTTTCTCTTTCCATTCAAAGAGGACAAACTTTGATATCACTGGAGAAGCACAGAAGAAGGCAACTAAAGAATATCACCACAAGGATGATCTGGAGGATTACTGGGCAAACATCAAAGATGACTTTGAGGCAAGAAAGAAAAGCTATTCTAGGCTTCCTATTGATCTAATCAGAATGTACAATGTCAAGTTGATTCCTGACCAGTTAGAGGATGATGGGAATCTGGTCCAAGACCATGCATATGAATTAGTCAAGGACATATCCATTGGAGAGGTAAACTGGGCATAAAGTGAGATAACTGAGTTGGAAGAACTAATGGCTCCTGTCATGAAATTTACCAAGTCATGGTTGAAGCACAAGGTATGGGAGCTGGAAAGTGAGAAGGTACCTTGTACCTTTAATCTAATGGGAAATTTGAATCCTCTTTCCACCTTAGAGGAATCTGGTGAGGATGATTCCAAAAGGAAAACTAAAGTAAGCTCACCTTTCAAGATGAAAATCATAGGTCCTAAGGAGAGTGAGCCAAAACAGAAAAGGAGACCTAAGGGAAAGAGGAGAAGTTGAACTTTGAAAATAGGTAGGTCTTCTGAAGAGGAGGAGCTTGAGAAAGCAGACGAAGAAGATGCTCCTCCATAGCCAAAAAGGAAAAGGACAACTAGGGGTTCAAAGAAGAAAGATCAAGAAACCTCCAAGGATAAGGAAAATCCTCCAGTGGTTGAAGTGGAAAGCTTAGGAGAGAAAACTAGAGTTTACTCAAGGAAATCAAGGACTCCATCTCCCAAGGAGACCACGCAAAAAATAGGTCCTCTTCCAGTGGCACCGGCTATGGAGCAATAGAAGGCTACTTCTCCTTCATTGAGTATACCTGAGCAGTCGACTTATGAAAAGCATGAGACCAGTGGGGAGGCAGACCCATTCAAGGAAGGAGAACTCTTTGGTGCAGCAGTTGAACTTGAAGTAGGAGATGCTGAAATGCACCCTTCTCCATTGGTACAATATGAGGCTTCTCCTGTGAGCAGTAGAGGCAACAGATCCCCTGAGAAGGAGGATGTCCTTGTTAAAACTGCATCACCTCTGCAAGAAGAAGAACCTGAGTTGGGTAATCAAGGTGATCAGTCTCCTGAAAAGGAGAAGGATGAGATAGTGAAACAGCATGAAGAGGTCAGGAAAGATGAAGTCTAGGTGGATCTTGCTATACCAGATTGGTTATATAAAGAAATTAGAAGGAAATAGGTCATTGTTGAGGACACACCCATTGATTGGGATGAAATGTTTGCCAAGATTGGTAAAGGTAAGAAAAGGAAGATGGCCAAGGTAGTTTCTAAGATAAAAAGAGATGAAGCAAGTAATAGGGTTATTCATATTTCCACCCCTGCTGCTAATAAAAGTAAAGATGAGGTCACTAGAAAATATTACAATGTACAGACTATCAATCTTGGACCTGCTTCTATGGAACAGGATATTGAAGAGTACGAAGGGTCTAGTGCAATAATAATTGGGAGATTAAGGAAGGAAACACAATCGAAGCATGAGCTTCAAAGGGAGAATGAAAGGCTTAGGAAATGTTTAGAAGATTTGATGAAGCCTTTGCAGTCTCTCCATCCATCCTCTTCTGTTGCTACTGGTTTCTTGCCCAAGGAGACTATTTCGGAAATAGAAAAGATGAAAGCTTCTACTCAGACTACCGTGGATTGGTTGAAGGATGTACAAGTTAAAGGAGATGATGCAATAAAGGAAATCCTTTCAACTGGAAAGGATGTAGTAAGAGCTAAGGATTTATTAGAGCATATTTTATCCTAGGATAAGGAGGATATTGACCTTTTATTGCAGAAAGCTAAAATGATCATGGAGTATGGTAAAGATCAGTTGGTTGTAGATAGAATCCTTTCTTCATCTGGAGTTAATGAGCCTTGGGAATGGTTCGAGGCCTTGCAAATTTGACAGAAAGCCATCAGGAAGATTCATAAGCAAAGGAAACAGATAGATGGTGATCTGACTAGTGTTTATGATGGATGTATTGCATTCTTTGAAATAATGATTGGCAGGAGGAAGATTGCCCCTAAGTACTTGAGCTTAGAACAATTAAGGGAATGGTGGCATGATGTCTATGCCCCTGATTCTGAAAATGTTGTAACAGGGCACCAATTGGATGATGCAGCAACTTACTTGGCTGTGATGGACAAGTACCAAGCTCATAGGGGTGAGTGGGATAAAACTGTTAAGCAGTCAAAGGAAGAAATTGGCTCCATTGAATGTCAAATCAAAATCCTACCCTTTCCGCCTATTGTTGAGCTGGATAAACTGTTTTGAAAGGTTCATGAATTGTTGTATCAAAACAAAGATAAGGGATGTGGTAGTTAATGCCAATTTTGAGATTTGTGCTTCCCTATTATTATAGGGCATGTGTTGATCCAGGCTGCATTGAGGGCCATGTTTGGGCTGACCTCGATGATGTATTGGCATTTAATGTGTGCCTTATTTTGAAATTCCTGAGGTCGACTTGTTTTGACTATTTTATTTTGTAAATGTTTGGCTAGGCCGACATGTTTGAGGATTCTCTATAAAAGGGCATTCCTGCCTCATTTGTAAGGAGTTTTTTTTTTAATTAGACAGAGATAGAGACAAGTTAGAGCTAGAGCATCCTATAGTAGAGACAGCAGTTAGTTCTTTGAAGCAAGTTTTGTAACACAGAATAGTGGAATTGTTGTTACATTTTGGTGATCTAATACAATTGAAGTCATTGTGGTTTTCTTGTGAATTCCTTTGTGTTGGTTTATCCTGCATGGTTCCTATTGTTCCATCATTGAAATTGCTTGAAGATACAAGGTTTGATGTTAGATTTAGAATTAATTTAATTTGGTGAATGATGTTCATGGTTTTATACTTGGAATGTTTGTAGCAATCTCTGGTCTATACTCCTAGTAACTATCTGATTGTAGTATGCTAGTGAAGTCAACCTGGACTATACATTTATCTATGCTTAGTTTGATTGTAGATGAATGTCTATGATTTGAAAATCTATATACCTTAGAATATTGCACATTTCTTGTGATATTGCATTGTGGGTTAAGCAAGAATTAGTTATTTGAGATTGGTCCATTCCAGATATTTGTCATTTGCATTGTTCATCTTAGAAATAGTTTAGATTTCATTACATCTCTTTTACCTTCATCTTTTGCTATTTCTTATTCGGTTAGATTTAGGATTCAAGATCATAATATTGCAAAATTTGATAACTTGGAAAGATACAGTTTTCTTATAGTAAGGTCTGATTGTGATTACCAGCATTTTCACATATTATCTGAGTTGTTTATGCATTGTCATGACCTAACACACGAGAGACCTTGGGGTGATTTTCAGCAATTTATTGTTAAAGATTATCTTTCAAGAGAGATAGAATATCATTTTCTATCTGAGTTGTTGTTGTGCAAAAAATATCATCAAAAAATTGGCACTAGAGGGAGGGCCTGAATGAGCACATTGAATCATTTTGTAAACACCATCTCTCTAGAGAGATATAGAAGAAATACCAGATCTACCCTAGGAGAGGATGATTTATAGGAATTACAGTTCCCCACTAGGTCAAGGAGGACTCAAGGAAGGGGAGAATCATTATCACCCATCCCTTCACCAGCATCGTCTGCATCTTTACTCCTAGAAGTTGAGGCCATACCCATCCCTGAGGCAGTTCCCATTCAACAACTCCAGCCCATAATTAATCAACCACCACCACCACTCTTTCCAATGGCTTTCCTTGCTAATAATCCATCTCCCTTGTTTTTCAATGCTTAGAATGTTATGCCCAAGAACCCTGAGCATTTATGTTCAAAATTTCATGTTAATGATCCAAATAAGACCGTAGAAGAGCATATTAGGATCTTTCAAACCTGCCTTAAAGATAGAGGAATTTCTCATGAGGATGTCGCCTATAGGTTATTTCCTTATTCATAGGGAGAGGAGGCTTTTTACTGGTACAATCATCTCCCATCTGGTTCAATTCTTAAATAGAATAATCTTGAAACTGCCTTTTTACAGAAGTTTAGAATACCTATTAGTGCCAATGAATTGTATCTACAATTCACCAGAGTCAAAAGAGAGGTTAATGAACCAATATCCAGTTTCAATAATAGGTTCCACCATGCATATACCAGACTCCAAGACCCTTATGTCCTAGATGATTCTACAACCTTAGGAGTCTATTATGAAGCATTGGACAGCCTTACAACAACATTTCTGAAATGGAGACCTAATCCCCCAGCCTGCCTAGTTGATGCTTATATAGAAGCAGTTAAACTTAGCACAGAATTAAGGTAGCATTTGGTTGGACAGTTGCCTTCTTTATGACCAGTTGCACATCCCAATCAAGTTCAGGCAGTGAATTAGGCACTTGCTAATTATACCCCAATCATGAATCCAATACCTCAATTACCTTTGGTACCACATCCTGGTATCCCCATGAGCCAGGTCTCTCCCATAATGAATTTCCCATAGCAGCAAGTTAACCAACCCTTGTATCAGTAACAACCAACTAGTTTTCCTGCCTACTTACAGAATTTTGAAGTGTTGCATCAGTCCATGGGATCTGCTACAATGTTTGTTCCTTCTCAGGGTAATTCGAGCCAGACCCCTTATGGAGATCCAAATAAAGATAAGGTTGATGAGATGGCTGAGCAGATAAAAAAGTTAAACCTAGAGGTGACTTACCTAAGGAATCAAAACAACCAATTACAAGCTGCTCAGAGAAATCTGCAATCCAATCAGAACCGAGAGCATCAACAGGGGCAAAATTTTGATAGAGGACAGCGTAATGAAAGGGTTACAATAATGAAAGAGGATTCAATAATGACAGAGGGTATAACAATGATAGAAGACATAATTTTAATAGAGGACAAGGTAGTGAGCCAGGATTCAATAGGAGGCAGCCACAGGGACAAAACATGATGTGGAATACTGGGCCTAATAATGGAGGAGTCCCTACTCCATTGGATCAACCTGTCAACCAATCTGCAAATCAGTCAGTCAGTCAAGACAAGCCTCCTAGTGGTGTATATCTGGCTGAGGCTGCTCTGTCAGGGTGGTTTAGGCTCCATAAGACAAGCTAGCATTCTAAGTTGGAGTGTCCAAAATTCCAAACCACAGCCTCTATTTTCTGGTACGAAGTGGAGAACAATGCAAATGGTCAGAAAATTATTCCCTCCATCCCCTATGACTCTCCTGTGCTGGTGTTAAATCACGCTTCCTTCCCAGCGAGTGAAGAAAATGCACCAGAAGAGGAATCTGATTTCCAGGAAGAGAAGGCAGATCAAATTTGCAATGGAGATGAGGTTGCTTGATTATTCAATTAGGAAGCAATGAATGATAACGACCCCCTGGATAAGGAAGAAGCTTATGTAGAAGAAGTATAGATGTTCCAGAGGCAGGGTTTGAGGGATATGCCCCATAGGCACCCACAGGCTGGAGGACCTTTCACCACCTCTATTCCTCCTAATAATTTCAATGTCCCTCCAGATCCTAATGCTAGTAATAATCTGTCCTTTCCACATGTTTCTAGGTAGTACCTTGCAAAGGAAGGACAGGCTCAAACTGACTCACAGAAAGAGAAAGTGGTTCAAGCAAGTAAAGACAAGGTAGAGGAATCTTCCAGGGAGGTCCCTATTGATCTAAGTGAAGAGCAAATGACTTCATATGTTGCTGAGGAGTTCAATAAATTAAAGGTAAATCTTTCAGCATTTGAGTTATTGAGGTTCCCTGCAATTAGGAATGCAATTTTAGGTACTTATAGTACACACCTAGTGTCCTTAGATAAATCTTCCAGTGAGAGTATCAACAAGGTTTCTAGTTCCCAGCCTATAAAGACACAAAACTAGGCCCACATTCGGACTAACTTGCCCCCTGGAGATAAAGGAAAGGAGAAAGACAAGACTCAAGTGGCCCAGGTAGATACTCAGCCAACTTTGTTTCAAGGGAAGACTGATACTCCATTGTTCTTGATCTCTGTGTGCATATTCGGTAAGAATCTACATAACTGTTTACTAGATTCCAGTGCCTCTACTAATGTGATGCCATTCGGAGTATGTATAGCTTTAGGGATTACACATGTTGATTTCCAGAAGAAGGTAACTCAATTGGATAGAACTAAAGTAAATGTGGTGGAAGAACTAAACATGATTCACATGCAAGTAGCCTCTGACCCAAGAATTCAACAGGTTATCAATATTCAAGTAGCTGATATCCCTGATGCATATGGATTAATTCTAGGAAGGGACTTTACGAAGGCCCTAAATGGATATGTATCTACTAATCACTCTCATATGTGGCTTCCCTGGAAAGGGGTACCAAATCAGATCAGAATTGAGCAAGAACTGAGAATGAAATACATGATTACGGAATATCAAAATACTTGAATGAAGCTCTGATATTAGAAGTAGGCATGGGAAATTATATGTTGTCGACTCCTTATGAGGAGTCAGATTCAGAGGAGATATTGATGCTACATACGATGCCTATTGATACAGAGAAAAAATTTAGAAATGCTACTGTTTTGACAGAATCAATTAAGGAAGAAGATGATTTTAAAGATAATCAGATTAGCCTACTGGACAACTTCCAGGAGTTCATCAGACAGTATGTCAAAAACCAAGTTCACCTAGGCAGAAGGGCAAGTTTTGAAGAATTACTCTTACCTAATTAGTGTAGAGTTTATAATGCTTCCCATTCAGAGTTGGAGTGTTGTCTATGCCAAACAACAATATAACAAGTACATAAATGTATAAACCCAACCCCAGTGGTCAAGATAGATATGCAAAGTCCTTAGGAAGACTATAAAGGAGAGAAAGCAATGTTGTATGAGGAGACCTCCAGTAGTAATAGGCCGAAAGATGTGATGAAGAGGACTGTAGCTGCCGAATGTTGGACTCTCAGATTTGATGGATCTAAATCCAAGCATGGAGCTAGAGCAAGGTTTGAACTAATCAGTCCAAAAGGTAAAAATTTATTTGCAGCCCATAGACTTCAATTTCATTGTACGAATAACATAGCAGAATATGAGGCGTTAATTCATGGACTTCTTATGGCACTCAAGAAAAAGGTTAAGGTTCTGCAAGTTTTTGGTGATTCTGAGCTGGTAGTTAAGCAAGTAAGAAAACAATACTCATGCCATGATAGGAGAATGACTAATTATAGGCATAGAGTATGGGACCTCATTGAGGGATTTGATGCCTTCAATATTCAACTGATACCATGACAGAAGAATAAAACTACAGATTCTCTGGCCCAGGCAGCAAGCACTTTGCATCCCCTATCTATGTCAGGTTTAAAGAAGTTTACTATAGAATTGACTCGTGTGCCATCAGTGCCAGATAATGTTACCCACTTTTAGGTATTTGAGGATGACAAACACATCCTAGATTTCATTACGAACACTGATGTTTTTGCCTCCCAAATCATTGATGAAACAGAACTCCAGGAAGCAGAACTGGACTTGGAGGGAGTGATAAATTTGAAGTCTAATACTATTCCAAGGGGGATGGTGCAGTTAGAGAAAATTTTTGATATGGACAAGATCAGAGATCAGGAGCAAGAGTCTAAGAAAAAGTTTATCAATGGATAGTGTGATACTTACAATTTGGGAACTGAGGATAATGCTAAGAAAATTTTTATTGGCAAGGTATGCACTCCAGAGGAAAGACAAGGAATAATTGAAGCATTGCATAGCTTTCTGGATATAGTAGCTTGGAGTTATGAGGATCTGAAGACCTACGATACATCAATTATAACCCATACTATACCTCTAAACCCTAGTGCTAAGCCTTTTAGGTAGAGGCAAAGACCAATTAATGCATTGCTAGAACTGATTATTCAGAAAGAAGTTCAGAAATTACTATCTACCAGAATTATATTTCCTGTCAGGCACTCAAAGTGGGTGGAAAACTTGGTTCTAGTAAGAAAAAAGAATGGGGAAATCAGGCTTTGCATGAATTTCAAGAATTTAAACAGATCGTCAGAAAAGGACAATTATCTAGTCCCTTCATTGGATGAAGTACTTCAAGTAGTAAATGGTTCTCAGATGATGTCTTTCCTAGATAGCTATTCAGGGTACAATCAGGTAATGGTTCAGTATGAAGACAGGCACAAAACTGCTTTCACAACTAAATGGGGTACCTTTTCCTACAGGAGGATGCCCTTTGGTCTCATTAATGCAGGGGCTACATTTCAAAGGGCCATGAATATTGCCTTCAAAGATATCATAGGCAAATGCATCATTATTTATATGGATGACTTAACTATCTTTTCCAAAAATAGAGGGGACCACATCTCTGATTTGCACAAAGTGTTTCAAAGGTGCAGGGAATTTGACATATCTTTGAATCCTAAAAAGTGTATTTTCGGAGTGACAGAAGGGAAATTATTGGGACATGTCATATCTGAAAAAGGAATTGCTATTGATCTAGAAAGAGTGGAGGCCATACTGAAGATTCAGCCACCTGCTAGCAAAAAAGAGATGAATTCTTTCTTTGGCAAGATCAACTTCGTCAGAAAATTCATCACTAGATTTGCTGAAATTGTTAAGCCATTGAATGCAATGTTGAAGCAAGATGCTAAGGTTGAATGGATTACAGAAGCAAAGGAGGCATTTGCAGAAATCAAAAGAGCTATTGCTGATTCTCCAGTGTTGGTAAGTCCTAATTATAGCAAGCCCTTTTACATCTATTCATTTGCCTCAGACCATTCATGTGCGGGAATGTTGACTCAAAAGTTTGATGAGGGAAATGACCATCCTATTGCTTTTATGAGTGCACCATTGAAAGATGTCGAATTGAAATATCCAAGTGTGGAAAAGCAGGCATATGCCCTAGTTAGAGTAGTAAAGAAATTCTGACATTATATTCTCAGGAATAAAGTTTATGCAATTGTCCCAGACCCTGCAGTCAAGTTACTGTTGATGCAGAATGAATTGGGTGAGCATAGAGCTAAGTGGGTGACAATGCTACAAGAGTACAATATTGAGATCCAATCCATGAAGTTGGTAAGAGGATGGGGACTTACTCAGACTATGACTGAAATAGGGCCTGAGCTGACTGTTTAGAATTATAACATTGAAGAAGTATCCCCAGGTGGTTGGTATGATGACATAGTTTATTACTTGCTAAACCAACGATCTCCAGGTCATCTCAATGTTGTTCAGAGGAGAGCTTTGTGATTGAAGAGTGACAGTTTTATGTTGAAGGGAGCTATTCTATACAAGAAAAATTACGAAGGCATTTATTTGAGGTGTCTTGGGAAACAAGAAGCTAAAAGGGTGATGAATGAATTTCACGAAAAGTATGGCACTGGCCATGGTTCTGCTATTGCCATGGCAAATCAGATTTTGAGGGCAGGGTATTATTAACCCACCTTATTCAAAGACATTCACCATCATGTTAGAACCTGTCACACTTTCTAGACCGTAACAACGAAGGAGAGGTATGCAGCACTCCCGCTTCAATCGGTCACTAAGGTAAGGCCTTTTGCTTAGTGGGGTATGGACTTTATAGGCCCCATCAACCCACCATCTTCTGCGGGACACAGTTACATCTTAACTATTACTGATTATTTCACAAGATGGATTGAGGCCTTCACTTGTAGACAATGTATATCCAAGGTAGTAATTGATTTTCTAGAATCTGCTATTATTAATCGATTTGGATGCCCTATTTCTGTTGTCTGTGATAATGGTCTTGCTTTTGCATCTTTAAAATTTTTGAACTGGGCTTTTGATCATAGCATTATTATAAAGTTTGCATCTAATTACTACCCTTAGGGTAATGGGCTGGCAGAATCTTCTAATAAGAATTTATTGACTGTTATCCATAAGCTGTTGGAGAGGAACCCAAAGGACTGGCACACCCAGCTTCGGTTTGCCCTTTGGGCAGATTATACAAGGCATAAGTCATCCATCGAAACATCTCCCTATCACTTAGTATATGGTCTAGAGCCAGTATTCCCTATTCAACTCAAGATCCCAACCTTGCAATTTATTAATGAATTTTATGATGAGGGGGATAGAAGGGAAGCTAGGTTGACAGAGCTACTGAACCTTGAGGAAAAATGAGACGCTGCCCTTGAGAATTTTGCCAAATATCAGGGGGTAGTTAAGAGGTGGTTTGATAGAAGAGCCAAACTCAAAGCTTTTAGGATTTTTGACCTTGTGTTGTACTGGGATAAGCCCCATGATCGAAAAGGGGACCACGGGAAGTTTGATAAACTGTGGCTTGGTCCATATCATATTGCTAAAATATTTGGAGATAATGCCTTCCGTCTGAAGACTCTCATGGGAGAATATATTCCACTGCCTGTCAATGGGCGGTATTTGAAACATTACTTCCAATCCTGAGCTGTTTTCAGCTCTCTGCTTTGTATATAGCTAGTTTAAGTTGTTTTTTGTCATTTTACTTTGGTTAGAGTAGGTTTGCTTTGGCTTGTTTTGCTTTGGGTTTGTGTTGCTCTTGCTTTTGGTTCCTTCACTTTTGGGGGTCTCTTGCTGCATTTGTATGACAGTGGTGGCAAGGTGGGTGTGGTGCTCTTAGTATTTCTTTTACAACTTTTAATCATCCTTCCAGAATATCATGGTATGCATTCTCTACCCAATGTTGCTTATCCTTGTGCTAAGACAAAGAGTTTCGAGTTAGGTTGAACAAGAATACATTAATGTCTCACATTTCTGAATATTAAAAATACCTGAAGTCGCAGAAGATCCTTATAAAGTTTGAATGGGTGAAAAATCATTTTTTCTGCTCTAGTGCCATTGTGGTTCTCATCCCTGAGTGTGAACTTCATTGTTCACAGGTTGAAGTGAAAGCAATAAAATGGCAAGCAATATCAACAAAGAAAGAGATAATATTGAATTTAAAAAAAAAAAAGGTTTGAATTATACTCATCAGGGGGATATGGATATCTCTATCGGGGCTATGGACGCCTGGCTAGCAGTAGAGTCATGTTCAGGAGGATCACAGCGATAACCTCGTCGAGGCTATGGACACCTGACTGGCAACGAGGCTCTATCTAGGTTACTTTTAGAGTATGAATCTTTATGTAGCTTGTTCAGACCAAGTTTGGTTCTTGTTGCAGCTAAAAGAAGGTAATAAATGCATATGCACACAATTTGACCCTGGTGTAGGAAAGTTTGGATGACTGGTAGGTTCTTTTTTTTAACCATAGGTGGTAACAGGATGGATGAAGTTGAAACCATAAGTTCTAGGTTCTTGATTCTAGTTTGTCACTGAAATGTTCTGGAGCATTTCCTCAGTAGAGTCGCCATTTGTTCTGCAGTTTTGCACACACGCCCCACTTATAGTAGGGACCCTCTTTTCTTAATATCTTTCTGACCTTTGTTTTTATTGGATTTGTCCTTTCAAAGTCTTGGGGTGTTGGTCTTGCTGACATTGGTCTTGCCTTGAGGATTGAATTGGTTAAACTTGTTTTTTGATGAAAGTCCAGTTTTTGACCTGGGTTTAGGATTTTCCAGTTTACCTGGATTTTCCCGGGTTCTGGTTCATTGCCTGTCAATGTTGGATTTTTTTCTGAAGTACGGGTTTTTCTTAGATCTAGGATTTTCGGGCTCGGTCGGATTTTCCCGAACTTCATTAAAGTCCCGAAGGGTGTGTTATCCAAGAAATTCATGTTCGCCCAGATTATCTTTTTGGCTTGGTTGTTTCCAGAATTTCATTCTAGGTTTGAGTTTTTGAATTTTCTCAATACATCTTATCAGCCATTAATGCTTGAGGTACGTCTCCTCTGGCACGATTGTGAGCGGATTTAAAGTCTTTTAGTGCTTTTTATAATTTCATTATTCATTTTTCATCTCCTCTGGTGCTTGGAATTCTCTATTTTGAGCTTTGATTATTGGATTCAAGCTGCCTGCATGTGGATTGCTTGAGCACTAGTGTTGAGTTTCTCGTTGCTAGGGCACATTGTTTCTCAGTGACTTCCTCAAGTTCAAGCTTCATCCAGAATTGATCCATGGTAAGTCATTACTAACCTCCTCCATTTTTTTGCACTTTGATTGAATCTTTAGAGTTGATTGGCAGTCCTTTTAAGTCAACCCTTGCTTGTTCCATGATTGTTTGTTTAGCGAAGTAGGGTTTGGGCTACCTTTCCACAGGTTTTATCACCCACACTGTTCATCCCTTCGTTTATCAATTCAATGTCGGGTGTATCCCTATCACTAGGTGTTTCTTGTAGGACCCTGCTTTGTTGGCACGTGGTTTTCTATATTGCGAGGTTAGCATTTCGGTAGGTTCGCCTGGGTTTGCTAGGATTGATGGAGTTGTCATGATTTTCATGTCTTGAGTTTAGCTCGACCCTATTTATACCTTGTGAGATCCTGGTGCTTTAGCTTAATCATTTTGAGGGATAGTATTTGAAATTTCGAGCTTGCCCTAGCTCTCATGGCGGAAGTCTGGTTATTAAATTTAGGGCATCATCATCCCTTTGCAAAGATTAGTCATTTGAGGGTTTTGGGAGTCCAAATTCATGTGCTATCAAAGTTTTGCTTATTGGGATTGATTTTATTGGAATCCAAATAGAGGGGTTTGCATGATCATCCGGTCAGTGGTTTACGCATTAACAATCGTCGGGTTTCCAAGGTGTCCATAGAATTTCTGCGCACCCGAATTTTCCCAGTTTCTGCCATTTCCTCAGAGTATGATGAATTCTAGAATGTCAAGCTTCCTGTGGAAATCTGACCTGTTCGGATTTTTCTAATTTTTCTGCCTGGTTCCACTTATTTTTGATTTTTTATGTTGGGGATAAAGAAGTAAATGTAAAATGATGATTTCTTGTTGCTAATGAATGGATTTCATGGTAGTCACATAGCTCTTTCATCCATATTAACGTTTTATCTGACGAATGATGTGTTGATAGTAGGAGTCCATCTGGGTCGGGTTTCCCCGAATTCTGCCCTGACTGGTTTTTCCTGGTTTACTTCATTTTTACGGGTTACTTCTTTTTTCTGGATTTTTAGGATTAATGATTATCAATGGATCTTATTGTTTTATGTGGTTTCAAGGCTAACCTTTGATTGAAATATGGATGATAATTGGGTGCTCATAAGGTTCTTTTGTGAATGCAAGCTGAATCGAGCATAGCTGCAGTGGGAAAGTCCAAAGGTGGTACAGAAGGATCCATAGTTACAGATGCAGAAAGGTTGAGGCTTGATATGAAGAGGCAGTTACAAGACAGTAAGATATTTTCAGTATGGTTTTGAAGTCTTTGACACCAATGTAGGAGCATGGAGGTATGAAGAGTTCAAGGCAAGGATAGCTTAGGAAGATCTATCGGTCCTGACTAATGGAATGATGAAATATGGACTGGTCCATGTAGCAGGATTCCCTCCCATGATTCAGTGTTATGAATTGATATTGGAGAGTGCCTAGCAATATGACTTTGATACACAAAGGGTCATTAGCTCTAAAGGAAGAGTCTTGGCAAACTTCAGTCCAGTTTCCATTGCCCAAGCATTTGATATGCTAGACTTTCCATGTGTATGTGCCTTGGATATGTACCTGACTAGAACTTACTATGAGGATGAGCCCACAAAAGCCCAGCAGATGATCAATTCCTACTTGGAGAAACCAAAGTCTCATTTTTCCAAACTGCCCAAGCAATTACACAAGATCAAATTCAGACCAGACATATATGATGCAATCACACTATTGAGCAGAGTGACCGGTTTAAAGAGTGCTGGGGCATTGGAGAATTGGATGGTACATGTGATCAACAAAATTGAGGAAGGTATTAATTACCATTGGGTAGGACTCATCAGTGCAATGATTGATAGACAGTTGAGAGATGTGTTAGAAATGAAGAAGTTTACTATGTCTTCCTATGTGATATATGTATTGGCTAGACTTTATCCATACAAGGGTTTGAATCCAAAGGGAACTTTTGGACATGATATCATTTATGAGATATACCCTGAATTGCACCTAGGGAATCAGAATTTTAGAAGGGAAAATGATGCATTCACAATGCTATTACTAGATTGCTCCAGAATGCAGAGCATGTGAGAATATCTGATGGAGCCAAAGAGCTAATCAGAAAATACGAAGCCTGGTTTATACAATTTCCCACTTTCTCTTATATTAGAATTGACGGATGTCAGACTGCTCCATAAAAATTTCCAAGATATCCTACTAACCACCTTATGCTATTGGAAGTTACCAGGCAGATATATGACTTCGATGCTATTGTCAAAAGAGAGAAGCACAAGACAGGGTTTGGTGGGGACTTCCCTTTGAAAATTGGTATAGTTGAAGTTTGCCCTTCAATCCAATCAGCTCATGCATCTAGGGAGGAATTGAGTACTTATGGTTTCTCTTTCCATTCAAAGAGGACAAAATTTGATATCACTGGAGAAGCACAGAAGAAGGCAACTAAAGAATATCACCACAAGGATGATCTGGAGGATTACTGGGCAAACATCAAAGATGACTTTGAGGAAAGAAAGAAAAGGTATTCTAGGCTTCTCGTTGATGTAATCAGAATGTACAATGTCAAGTTGATTCCTGACCAGTTAGAGGACAATGGGAATCTAGTCCAACACCATGCATATGAATCAGTCAAGGACAGATCCATTGGAGAGGTAAATTGGGTAGAAAGTGAGATAACCGAGCTGGAAGAACTAATGGCTCCTATCATGAAATTTACCAAGTCATGGTTGAAGCACAATGTATAGGAGCTAGAAAGTGAGAAGGTACCTTGTACCTTTAATCTAATGGGAAATCTGAATCCTCTTTCTACCTTAGAGGAATCCGGTGAGGATGATTCCAGAAGGAAAATAAAAGTAAGCTCACCTTTCAAGATCAAAATTAGAGGTCCAAAGGATAGTGAGCCAGAACAAAAAAGGAGACCTAAGGGAAAGAAGAGAAGCCAAACTTTGAAAATAGGCAGGTCTTTTGAAGAGGAGGAGCTTGAGAAAGAAGAGGAAGAAGACGCTCCTCCATAGCCAAAAAGGACAAGGACAACTAGGGGTTCAAAGAAGAAAGATCAAGAAACCTCCAAGGATAAGGAAAATCCTCCAGTGGTTGAAGTGGAAAGCTCAAGAGAGAAAACTAGAGTTTACTCAAGGAAATCAAGCACTCCATCTCCCAAGGAGACCATGCAAAAAAATAGGTCCTCTTCTAGCAACACCGGCTATGGAGCAACAGAGGGCTACTTCTCCTTCATTGAGTATACCTGAGCAGTCGACTTATGAAAAGCATGAGACCAGTGGGGAGGCAGACCCATTCAAGGAACGAGAACTCTTTGGTGCAGCAGTTGCACTTGAAGTAGGAGATGTTGAAATGCACCCTTCTCCATTGGTACAATATGAGGATTCTCCTGTGAGCAGCAAAGGCAACAAATCCCTTGAGAAGGAGGATGTTCCTATTAAAACCCCATCACCTCTGCAAGAAGAAGAACCTGAGTTGGGTAATCAAGGTGATCAGTCTCCTAAAAAGGAGAAGGATGAGACAGTGAAACAACATGAAGAGGTCAGGAAAGATGAAGTTCGGGTGGTTCCTGCTATACCAGATTGGTTAGATAAAGAAATTAGAAGGAACGGGTCATTGTTGAGGAAACCCCCTTGATTGGGATGAAATGTTGGCCAAGATTGGTAAAGGTAAGAAAAGGAAGATGGCTAAGGTAGTTTCTAAGATAGAAAGAGATGAAGCAAGTAACAGGGTTATTCATATTGCCACCCCTGTTACTGATAAAAGTAAAGATGAGGTCACTGGAAAAGATTACAATGTACAGACTATCAATCTTGGACCTGCTTCTATGGAACATGATATTGAAGAGTACGAAGGGTCGAGTGCAGTAATAATTGGGAGATTAAGGAAGGAAACACAATCGAAGCATGAGCTTAAAAGGGAGAATGAAAAGCTTAGGAAATGGTTAGAAGATTTGATGAAGCCTTTGCAATCTCTCCATCCATCCTCTTCTCTTGCTACTGATTTCTTTCCCAAGGAGACTATTTCGGAAATAGAAAAGATGAAAGCTTCTACTCAGACTACTGTGGATTGGTTGAAGGATGTACAAGTGAAAGGAGATGATGCAATAAAAGAAATCCTTTCAACTGGAAAGGATGCAGTAAGAGCTAAGGATTTATTAGAGCATATTTTATCTCAGGATAAGGAGAATATTGACCTTTTATTGCAGAAAGCTAAAGTGATCATGGAGTATGGTAAAGATTAGTTGGTTGTAGATAGAATCATTTCTTCATCTGGAGTTAATGAGCCTTGAGAATGGTTTGAGGCCTTGCAAATTCGATAGAAAGCCATCAGGAAGATTCATATGCGAAGGAAATAGATAGATGGTGATCTAACTAGTGTTTATGATGGATGTATTGCATTCTTTGAAATAATGACTGGCAGGAGGAAGATTGCCCCTAAGTACTTGAGCTTAGAACAATTGAGGGAATGGTGGCATGATGTCTATGCCCCTGATTCTAAAAATGTTGTAACAGGGCACCAATTGGATGATGCGGCAACTTACTTGGCTGTGATGGACAAGTACCAAGCACATAGGGGTGAGTGGGATAAATCTATTAAGCAGTCAATGGAAGAAATTGTCTCCATTGAATGTCATCTCAAAATCCTACCCTTGCTGCCTGTTACTGAGTTGGATAAACTATTTTTAAAGGTTCATGAATTGTTGGATCAGAACAAAGATAAGGGAGGTGGTAGTTAATGCCAATTTTGAGATTTTTGCTTCCCTATTATTATAGGGCATGTGTTGATCCGGGCTGCATTGAGGGTTGTGTTTGGGCCGACCTTGATGATGTATTGGCATTTAATGTGTGCCTTATTTTGAAATTCCTGAGGCCGACTTTTTTTGACTATTTTATTTTGTAAATGTTTGGCTGGACCGACATGTTTGAGGATTCTCTATAAAAGGGCATTCCTGCCTCATTTGTAAGGAGTTTTTTTTTTAATTAGATAGAGATAGAGACAAGTTAGAGCTAGAGCATCCTATAGTAGAGACAGCAGTTAGTTCTTTGAAGCAAGTGTTGTAACACAGAATAGTGGAATTGTTGTTACATTTTGGTGATCTAATACAATTGAAGTCATTGTGGTTTTTTGGTGAATTCCTTTGTGTTGGTTTATCCTGCATGGTTCCTATTGTTCCATCATTGAAATTGCTTGAAGATACAAGGTTTGGTGTTAGATTTAGAATTAAATTAATTTGGTGAATGATGTTCATGGTTTTATACTTGGAATGTTTGTAGCAATCTCTGGTCTATACTCCCAGTAACTATCTGATTGTAGTAGGCTGGTGAAGTCAACCTAGACCATACATTTATCTGTGCTTAGTTCGGTTGTGGATGAATTTCTATGATTTGAAAATCTATATACCTTAGAAGATTGCACCTTTCTTGTGATATTGCATTGTGGGTTAAGCAGGAATTAGTTATTTGAGATTGGTCCATTCCAGATATTTGTCATTTGCATTGTTCATCTTAGAAATAGTTTAGATTTCATTACATCTCTTTTACCTTCATCTTTTTCTATTTCTTATTCGGTTAGATTTAGGATTCAAGATCATAATATTTTAAGATTTGATAACTTGGAAAGATACAGTTTGCTTTTAGTAAGGTCCGATTGTGATTACCAGCATTTTCACATATTATCTGAGTTGTTTATGCATTGTCATGACCTGACACACGAGAGACCTTGGGGTGATTTTCAGCAATTTATTGTTGAAGATTATCTTTCAAGAGAGATAGAATATCATTTTCTATCTGAGTTGTTGTTGTGCAGAAAACATCATCAATAGTCATGACACATATGAACCTCATAGAGCCACATCTACAAAACTAAGTCACAATTGTCAATCCAAGAGCCGCATTCGCTCAAACTGAAATGCATTCACAACAATGCAACACATTCGAGGCCTCAAACGATGCATTTTCCTATCACAAGTAAAAACTTCATACAAAATCAAATCTAAAGCTAAACTTTGTCAATCTTTTGTCAAACACTATTTTCAAAGGAATTCTATTAGAAACCAACTTTGAAATCACTAAAAAAAATTTGACCATTAGTTTTCATTCTTGACCATAGGTTTCATCTTTCATTCTTTTTAGTTGCATACATTAGGCATTAGCTTGTCCTAGGTTTTAATATTTGCATACTTTGGATTAGGAAAATCTCAGTACAATTTGCAATGTCATTGCTTTCAAAATTAGATTATCTTGGACTTAATCACCATTCCCTTTTTTAGTCATTGTCCCTTTTGTGATATTTTTCCAACTCAAAATTCTAGTTAGGAAAACTCACTAGTCATTTTGACCTTGTCATTTTGTCATTTTCAACAAAGTCCTTTAGTAACCAAAATAAAAAACAAATATTGAGCTTAGAAGTGCTTAGGTATCCTTTTCTCAAATTGCATTCTAAGTTACACATTGCATATCTTATTCCAAAAAAAAAAATCCAAAAATATTATTCATTCTAGTCGTCAATTTTGAACTTAGACTTACATAGTGTCATCCTTGCATTTAGTTGTCATCTTCATTTGAGAAATGTCATTTTATGGTGGAAACTAGATTCCAAAAATAGAAATGAAAAATGGAAAATTTTTGACAAGACCCCACTTCCACTGTCAACAATCCCACGTATGACCCAAATTGGACTTTTGACGATCCATTTGGAAATAAAAACAACCAACCTCTCACGACAATACCATCCTCATCAAAGAGTCCCTTTGAACCATTCTTACGTAAGGATGTATACAGAAAAATACTTGAGGAAAACCTAGAGGTAGCAGCACAAGACCCAGAGGCCTCTCAATTCATGGAACAAATGGTCCTATATGACAGAGACAAATATTTGGCCATACTCTTAAGTCAAGGAGCCAAATTACCTCAAGGATACGACAATAACACATTGAGATCAACATCTCCAGACCCTAATGTCAACAATGCGCATAACATGTCAAATAGTGGTCAACTTCCAAACACTACAAGCAATACTTTCTTTGACACTACAACGACAGTGCATGCTACCTCAAACATTCCAAACACCTCCAACTCAATAAACGCTAGATCCATTGGAGGATCACAATCTATCATAGTGCCCACAATACCCACAACACTGTCATAATCAGCTGGGACCACCTTTGGGCTCCTCGGCAATGTAGGAAAGTTACTCCAATCCTCTTTTTACCAATACAGTAAATTCCATGGGGGCATCATCAAGTCATACCAATCCCCCTTTGGTAGCTACATCAAGTACCATGAGTACACCTTCGACATATCCTTTCATTGGTATCTCATAAAATCCTTCGGGTGGGGGTAAACAACATATATTTATTCAAGGACAACAACAAAATGTGAACACGTCAACACTGTCAAATACCATCAAATCCCAAGGACAAAATTCGACCATTCATCTTGTCCAAACCCAACAATTTGGACAAGGTAGTCAAAACACACAACCCATGGCATCATTATCACATCACAATGTTCATGGTCACCATATCCCCCAAATATCGACACAAATGGTTGGGGGACACATCCCAACATACTCATCCCACATTCATACTCACCAACACACCCCCAATCCAAACCTTCAATACCAACAACACGTCAACCTGCACACATCATACATTTCACAACAATCCATACCTCCACAATACACCAATATCCACGTACAACAAATGGGGACCTATGGCGTATGAATCAATCCTATGCATGGGACCACAAATGACCTTGTTATAGATGCCTTACAAGTTAAATTGATGGTTCTAGAGAAAACTATCCAAAACATACAAATATCAGGCAAGAAATCAGAAGTGTCATATGATCTAAACGTATACCCATTTGACATGACCTTATACATGCCACCATTTCCTCTGGGATATGTGTCACCCAATTTTATAAAATATAGAGGAAAGACAAACCCCATCGAACATGTTTGCGAATTTGCAACCAATTGTATGGACGTTGCCTATGAAAAAACATACTTGATGAGACTTTTCTCTAAAAGTCTTGTGGGTTTTCCCTTGAATGGTTTTCCACTCAAAAGGATATCCAAACATGGGATGAGCTTAAACAAAAAATCATAAAAAATTATGCATACAACATTGACATGGACACCTCTATCACTAGCTTGTGCAATCTCATGCAAGAGGATTTTGGTGAGACATTCATCCCATTCTTTCAAAAGTGGAGGAGTCTAGCTAGTCGGTGTCACATTGACATACCCGAAAGGGAAAAGGTGGACATGTTTGTTCAAACACTTCTGGGTCCCCTAAAATATGCATTGCAAGTGCATTATTGCACAACCTTCACAGACCTAGTTGAAAAAGGGGTCCAGATTGAGAAAGCCCTTACCACAAAGGGAGATCTAAGATATAGTCCCAAAAATGCAAATGAAAATCCTCCCGCTAACAAGAATAAATACTGGGTCAAAAATAAACATGTTACAAATGACGGTGTTTTTGACGCCAAGACTGCAAACATTGTGGGTCCTGTACTAGCCCTAAAAAGGGTTCAACAACAAAACAAACCAACAACAACATTGACACCCCCTACCAATGTTCCTTCAAACAACTAGAACAGCCAAAATAATCAAGGACAATACCGTCAACTAAGACAATTTCCTAGGGGTCTCACATACACTTCTTTGGGTGAACCCATTGAAGAAGTCCTCAAGAAATGCCTCCAGAATGGTGTCATCACACTTCAAGAACCAAAACCATATAACCTAGGACAATTCAAGCTAGCATGGTGGGATGATAATGCATTTTGTGAATATCATCAGGCAAAAGGACATAAAACCTCTAATTGTCAACAACTAAAAAACCTAGTACAAGATCTTATCGAGAGTCATATCATTGAGGTAGGTGGATCACAATTTTCCTCCAATTCAAATCATACCATCCATAAGAACCCACTACAAGACCATGGTTCTAATAATGCTTCCACATTAGGTCCACAGACAAACAATAATCACACCAATTTTTCCCAAGCTGAGTATGACTATTCTGGCGGAGACACTATACACAATGTCTGAACTGATGATGAATATATCAACACCATCATGGTCAAGAGAGCACCTCAATGCAATGCTACTACTCGAAGTGGCAAGGTCACCATAGCTGATCCACCTCCTACTAGACAACCCAAAATCACCATACCTGGACCATCTGCTAAACAGTCAAAACCCACCCCGACCACAAAGTAGTGGCAACCAAAGAGGCAGTTCAACCTTATCGATCAACTTGGAAAAAAATTCTGCACAAATTTCTATACTTGAGTTGCTTCGTATCTCTCCCATGCATAAGGATATACTAGATAAAACCCTACAAGATTTTTCAACCCCCAAGGACATTGATGTCAATCAGTTTGAGACCATGGTGGGATACCTCACTATGCCTCACCATGTCACCTTTTCTGATCAAGACTACTCATTGCCTAAGACCAACCACAATTATGCATTGCACATTGAAACCTTCATCCATAAGCACAAGGTTAGAAGAGTTTTAGTAGATGATGGAGAAGGATTGAATATATGCTCCTTGAAACTGGTTAAGGCTCTAGGATTTTCTTATGCATGCGTAGACCCTACAAAGAGTATAGTAATCAAATCATATGATGATGAAGAACAATTTTCACGAGGTGTTATTTCTCTTCCTATCAAAGTGGGACGAGTCATTGTGGATACAACCTACTAGGTCCTAGATCTAGAACTACCCTACAACATCTTTCTCGGTCACCCATGGATTCATGCCTTAAAAGTCATTCCATCCACATATCACCAATGCTTAAAATTCCCATTTGATGACACAAAAATCACTATATAGGGCGACCCCGACCCTTTTCAATATTGTACCAACCTAAGGGGTATTTTTGAAAACTGAGTGCCTATCAATCGAGAAGCTTCTGGCCCCTTGTCTTCCGAATACATTGATCCATCCACACTCGCATCATCTTCCACATCCACTCAATCCACATCTTCTGCCATGCCACCATCTTCCACAAACCCTAAGGCTAAACCCACTATCAAGATCCAGGACCTCAACTGTGGAGAATTCAAACTACATATAGCATATAGCATCACAATGATACCCAAGTCTCTGAAGGTCTATGGTTGGCCATGTTTTAGAATGGAACCCAAAGAAATTTTCAAAGTTCCACCAAAAATAGTTTTCATCAAATGGGGAGACATGAGTAATGAGGACCTTGCTGATATCATAGGATAGCTCTATAAAGATATGGTCGAACTACCCCCATTACTAGTTAAGAAATATGGAAAGGGATATGAAATAATGAAGGCTAAGGGCTACGATGGTACTAGTGGCCTAGGCAGAAATAAAACTAGACAAAGAGAGCACATAGAACCTTTCAAAATACCAAAGTATCTTGGATTAGGGTTTGGATCGCTTGACAATGACGATCGACATACCATTGGACTTTCGAGTGAGCAAGTACATGCTTCAGAAAGTTTCGAGACCACTAAGGAAACCCTCACCGAAACTTACTCCCAAGAATGAGAATTTGGCTCAAAAAGATCCTTAAGTGACTATTGCCTCGATGATTTGTTTGTCAAAATAGGGGAACTAACCTTTGAACAAAATATTTTGGCAAACATTTAAAATTGATCAGGAACCAAAATAGTCAAAGTCCCATTATCACTCCCCATGACATACAAGACCCGCCATCTGAATCTCTTCAGTCCAATCCATTTAAAGTACCAGATGACACTGACAACCATGACTCTAAGTCCTTCACCCCTTATTTTGACAACGAATATGAGACTAGTGGAGGGGAATATTAGATAGAGTCTGATGTGGAGTTGGATGATGATAATCTCATCTACAATATCATGGAATCCATTTGTATGCTTTCTACATCCTCCCCTCAATTCACCAACATTGACAATGGCATTTCCCTAGTCTATCCTCAGCTAGTCGATTGGGACCAACAAGGCTTGCCTATCCTAGGCACTTTTCATAATGATGAGGCAATTGCAGAGTTTATGGGATTACGTGAGGGCATACCTAGTGGTGATCACAAGTCAGGATTCTCCATTGAATGAGATTGCACGAAATACTTTGGCGAGACTGCTCCGTCCTCCAATCGCAAAATTTAAAAAAATAAATAAATAAAATGAAAAGTTTTTAGGTGAAAATGAAAAGGCACCTTCTGACGACAAAAAATTAAAAAACAAAGGATGTATCTGCAGGTGTAAACCTCTCTGAGGTGCCCAAATATGGAGGACTGTACTTTCTTCCCGTACAATAAGAGAATCAACTATTCTTATAGAAGACACCATAGAAGACAACATATCAACTACAGAAGATCCCATAATGGTCCTCTTTGCTGCATAATTGACTGAAGAAGAGAGACCAAAATTTCATAAATTCTTTGTAGAATGTAAAATGAACTTTGCATGGTCCTATGCTAACATGCCAGGATTATACCTAGAACTGGTTCTGCACCATTTGCCACTATTGCCTAACGCGAAACCAGTTAAATAGAAGTTACGCAAAATGCATCCTTAGGTTGCTCTATTGGTCAAGGTTGAGTTGAAGAAACTTCTAGATGCTGGATTCATATGGTCTATTGATTATGCTGAATGGATATCTAACCTGGTGCCAGTAACAAAGCCAAATGGGTTGATCTGCGTCAATACAAATTTTAGAGACCTAAATAAGGCATGCCCAAAAGATGACTTTCCTTTACCGACTATTGATATCATAGTTGACCTCACAGCAGGATATGAGATGCTATCCCTCATGGATGGTTTCTCTGGCTATAATCAGATTCACATTTCCCCCAAAGACCAACACAAAATGACATTTACTTTCCCATGGGGTACATACTATTGGAATGTCATTCCATTCGGTTTCAAAAATGCAGGTGCCACATATCAGAGGGCTATGACCACAATATTTCATGACATGATGCATAAAATAATTGAAGATTATGTAGATGACCTATTGGCTAAATCAGTAACAAGCAAAGATCATCTGAATGTGTTAGATACAATTTTCAAGAGACTGGAAGAATACAAAGTCTGACTGAACCCTAAGAAATGTGTCTTCGGTGTCACATCGGGTAAACTCTTGGGATACATAGTTTCTCGAAGAGGCATTGAGGTCGATCTAGCAAAATTCAAAGCCATCATAGACATCCTTCTTCCCAGAGGAATCAATGAACTCATAACCCTACAAGGCAAGGTACAATCTATTCGATGCTTCATAGCACAGTTGGCTGACAAGTGTCACCCATTCCAATATCTATTGTGCAAGGGTATCCCCTTTGTGTGGAAAGATAAATTCCAATAGGACTTTCAGCAAATAAAAGAATACCTATTGTTTCCACTAGTCCTCATGCCTCCCATTCATGGAAAACCATTGATCCTATACATTTCTACCACTAATTCAGCATTGGGGGCATTACTAGCACAAAACGACTAAGAAGAAAAAGAAAGAGCTATATATTACATCAATCGGACATTGGTCGGGTATGAATTGAACTACACACCAATTGAACAAGCTTTTCTAGCCATGGTTCTTGCAGTACAGAAGCTAAGACATTATATGTTAAGCCATCAGACACAACTAGTAGCAAATATTGACCCCCTCAAATATCTGTTAAATTAGGCAGCATTAACAGGACGTTTGGAAAAATGGGTCATGACTCTGAGTGAATATGGCATTCAATATGTAGAAATAAAGGCAATAAAAGGACAAGTCAAAGTGGACCAGCTGGCGGACGCACCTTTACAAAGTGATCACCCGTTAGTGGTAGATTTTCCAGATGAGTCAATATTCCATACATAACCTAAGGCGCCTTGGCGACTCTACTTTGATGGATCACACACAAATCATGGCTCAGGGGTAGGGATCTTGTTCATCACCCCTCAAGGAGACTCCATTCCTAAGTCTTTCTGCATTACCTTCCCATGCACAAACAATGTGGCAGAATATGAGAGACTTGTTACAGGACTAAGAATGGTAATAAAATAGAAAATCAGAGCACTACATGTCTATGGGGATTCTCAGATCGTCATCAACCAGGTTAATGATGAATGACACAAAAGATGAGAATTTGATGCCTACAAATGGATGGTTGATAGTTTCCAAATGTACTTTCTTTTGGTAACTTTTGAACAAGTTCCGAGAGCACAGAACAAGGCAATAGATGCAATGGCTACGATAGGCTCTCTCCTCAACATTCCAAGAAATCTTCCTTAGCTAGAATTCCTAATAGAATAATTGTTGGTCCCTACATATGACATTCTGAAATCAAAGATGGTCTGTGAACTTGTTGGTCCTGACTCTCCTTGGTACCAAGATATTTATGACTACCTTAAGTCTCAAACCCTTCCACCTAACCTGTCCAATAACTAGAGGAAGTCCTTTATCCAAAAAGCCGCAAGGTATGCCATTGTCAGTGACACCCTTTACTGCCATAGCTTTGATGACACCCTCATTAGATGTCTCGAAACCAATGAAGCACATACAACCTTATGTGAAATGCATGATAGTATATGCGGGTCTCATTCAAGTGGTCCTACTCTAGCCAAGAAAGTAACAAGAAGTGGGTACTATTGGGCGACCATTGAAAATGATGCAATAGAATATGTTAGGACTTGTTGCAAATTCCAGATTCACAGTGATTTGATCCATGCTCCAGCGTAGGAACTTTGGCTGATCACTTCTCCTTGGCCTTTCACTCAATGGGGACTCGACCTGGTGGGAAAGATTCATCCTACCTCATCCAATGGCCATAAATTCATTATCACCACCACCGAGTATTTTACGAAGTGGATTGAAGCCATCCCATTGACATACATAACCAACAAACAAATATCCAAGTTCATTCTTAACTACATTATTTGTTAGTATGGCCTTCCACAATCCATTATCACTAACAATAGATGTTTGTTTAAAAACCAAGACGTTCATGAGTTATGTGAGCGATTTCACATCCAACACCATTTTTCATCTTCGTATTACCCACAAGGAAATGGTCAAGTTGAGGCGTCAAATAAAACCATTGTTAAAATCCTCAAAAAGACTGTCAATGATGCTAGCCGTGACTAGCATATACAACTCAACCCTGCTCTGTGGGCTTACTGCACTAGCATTCATATGCCTACAGGAGCCACTCCTTTCACTCTGGTCTTTGGAGCTGAGGCCATCTTTCCCATTGAGGTTGAAATTCCTTCATCACAAGTCTCCCTGAAGGGTTTAACTGATGAGGAGGACTATAGACAATCGTGCCTGCATGTTAGAGATGCTAGAAGAAAGAAGGAAAAATTCCCTAAACCATCTACAAGTGTATCAAAACTATTTCTGTCATAGTTAAAACAAGAAGGTAATGGTCAGGAAGTTTAACATTGGCGACTTAGTCCTCATGCAGAATCCTAAGAACCGGGCTGATAGAGAAAAGCTGGGAAAGTTTGAACCAAACTGGTTGGGTCCTTACGTCATCATATCTTCTTTTGGTTCTAGAGCCTATCAGTTGGTGACTACAAAGGGAGAATAACTGACAGAGCCTATCAATAGTTTACATCTTCAAAATTTCTATGCATAGCATCAGGAGATCGAGCTAAAAATCATAAAATACAAAAAAATTTGAAAAATGATAAAAAAAATTGTTGCCTTGATGAAAACCTGGCAAACAAGTGTCTTGGAAACACCAAAAAAATAAGAAAAATGACAAAAATAGTAAATAAAATTGATTCATCCAATAGTGAAAACCTAGCAAACAGGCACTTTAGATAAGTACCATGGTGAAAACCTAGAAAATAGGCGCCATGCGTAATCAGTCATTACTCTGCCATCTATTGTCACTTTGTTTGCCTTGGCCTAGGATGACATACATTTTCCGTCACCACCATGACATCTGCCATGACATCATACCCTTCCTTTCATGGTTGATAACGGTTGACATCAAGTCCTCTATACTGTCCATCTAGTACCGCAGGCACATCCCTTTCATGTCCTTTAAAACTGGCTAAGTCTTGGACCTGGCTGGGGGAAATTTTTTTTATCATGTAACTATAGTGGATGTCACGCATGGTTTCAGAAATTGCAAAAAGTCCTAAAGAAATACCAAAACATCGTAAAAAGTCCTGAAAAAAGACCAAAAACATCGCAAAAGGTCATGAAAAAAGAACAAAAACATCATAAAAATCCCTGAAAAAAGACCAAAAACATCGTAAAAAGTCCTAAAAAAAGACCAAAAACATCATAAAAAGTCCCTAAAAAAAGAGACCAAAAACATCGCAAAACGTCCTAAAGAAAATCACAACAAACGTCAAACTTCTCGAAAACACAAAAATAGAGTCATTCCTTGTCAATTCAATCAATTAGTCTTTGTCATTTGTTCGAACTACATTATCTCTGTGCATTTTCTATGTAGGCAAGACTCGTTTTTGAGTCCCCGAGACATTAGGTCAATCATTTTAGGTTTGTCAAAATAAAATCATGGCACAATCTTTGGTCATCAAGACAAAGTCATTGGTCATGTTGAACTACGAGGTCTCTGAGTGCATAACGTAGGCAAGGCCATCTATCGATAAGCCCCCGAGGCCGCACTAGGTCAGTCCATTAGGCTTCATGACTTTACAATGACACACACGTCAAAAGTCTTCAAGTCAAGGAAAATCATTCCCAAATGGATAAACTCCTAAAATGAATTATGGAAATCATCTATTTCAATATGACAATCTCATTAGCAGATCATAACAATATCGACATATAGTCAACACAAGTCAAACTCGGTCAAAAAAAGTTAAATCATCATAACCTGTCAAACCATCAACTCTTGGTTACCTTATAAATGTGTCCTTCCATAGAATAGCCTCTGTCATTCATGCCTTAGGATGTGTCCTTCCTAGGCATCGTCACTGTCATTCAACATTTTTGAGGGATCCTCTTGACATCTAAGGATCAATCCTTTGGACATCAATATTCTTCAGATGTGTCCTTCTGAAGAACCAACTCTGTCATTTATGCCTTAGGATGTGTCCTTCCTAGGCATTGTCATCATTTCAAAGGACCCCTTTTTACATTTAGGGATCAATCCTCTCGACGTCAACATTATCCAGGATGTGTCCTTCCTGAATCTGACAATTTTTGACATTTGTCATCTTGGCATCATCAAAACATTGACACTCTGGCATCTCATCATCATCAAACCTGACATCTTGACATCGGATCAATGGATATCCAGATGCACTTGGCAAAAACTTGGCACTTGTCTTTTGGCTTTTTATCATGTTATTAGTTTTTCAACGAGATCCCAATAACAGGATTTAGAAAAGTAGCAACATATCATGACGATTGACATGCATGATTACTAGTTTCTCAACAAGGTCCTGATTCTGGGATTTAGAAAAACAATGACATATCATGATAAGGGCTCTATTTTATATTTTTGGCAATCATGCCACTAGTTTCTCAAGGATGTCCTAGAATTAGGATTTAGAGAAGAAACAACGTTTCATGAATTGTCCTTTTTGTCTTTTTCTACTTACGGTTGATTATGACCAAAAAGACTGGGGAAATCACACTCTTAGTTTGGTTCATAATCATCCTTGTTTGTGACTACTTGTCTTATGTGATGGTCCGACCTTGCACACCTTGATCTATGTCATATCATGGTGTTTGTTGGCCATTACAATAGTCTGCCCAATGATGATTAAGAGCAATAACTATTAAAGTCCTATGGTAAAGTTTTGAAGGATTTGGTCTAGGAACTACCATGCATCTCCTTCGGTCCAGTCATCTTCTCTCATCATTTTGGTCATCTTCTCTCATCCATCTCAATATGATATCTTGTGACATAAAAAAACATAAGTGCATACATGATCATATAAATATTGCATTAGGTCCATACATACATTATCCATAGCATCAAATCATAGACATTTCATTGCATATTGCATTCACATTATCATAAACATGACATCCATTCAAATAAATACATTATGCATATCATTATTGCCATCATCACAAAATCAAAATAACATATAAATAAGCATGGCATCATCATCACATCATATCATAAGAAACCATCATAGAGCATACATAATACCATTATCCATCATAAATCAACATCATACATAAGGCATCACATCACTTATATCATAATGCATGAATCGAAGAACATCACATAACACACATGTAGGCCACATCAAAACTACATAATCACATAATATCATCTCAAAAATATACAATGTCACAGGATAGAGTCAAAAGATATCCCAAAAATGGAGCTCGCAGGCTCAATAGTCTATACATAATGTGTCATAACATAAAAAAAAAGTATAGCAAGCATGCCCCTAGGGGAGACTCTCATCATCCCCTCATGGTGAAGAGTGTGGTGGCTGAGGATTTGTGACTAGCACTGAGATGATGGGTGGAAATGTAACAGTCTCTGTCTGTGCAACCAATGACAGCATCATCTCCACAATAATGGACACATGTGACATCACTGTAGCCTGACTCTGTGATGCTATAGGATCTGCCACTTGTGGCTACCTCTGTACTAATCTCTATCCTGAACTGGTCGACCCATGACTATGGCTCGAATGATGGCTCAAGGCATGCCTATGTGAGTGGTGGGACCTGTGACCTGATGTGTGCCCTGAGGAGGTGGATCCTCCAACACTGGTGTGACTCCGGCTGCCACTAGCACTCCCTGATCGGTGACCACTGCATGTCCTCGTCTATGACCATGACAATGTAGGATCTCATCACTCAGGAGGCACTGCCTTCTCGTATTGTGTTCTATACTATCCCAACCTCATGCTCACCCTGGCCAGCTCACGAGCCATATCCCTAGAAGGCCCTATACATAATGTTGCATACTCTATGCACCACTGAGTTGAGTCCTGCTGACGGATCACTGCCTGATCCCACTCTACCCGAGCTACCTCTAGCTCTACCCATAGTGCCTTGACCTCTACCACACTCTTGTCCAACCTCCACTGCAGATCCATCACCCTTTGGTTTGTCATGGCATCCTGGGGTAATGTCAACAAGGATGGTATCCCCTCCTCTCCCTCCACCATCCTCCATCTGAGGAGTCTCTCAGCCCATCCATGGCGTCATCATCCTCATCATCATCCTCTATGGCATCCTCTCCACGGACTCCCTCATTCTAAGGAACATCCACATCTACATCCTCCTCCTGTCTGGCCTCTTCCTCCTGTCTCTCCTCCCCTGCCACATCCTCCTCCTATCTCTCCTCCTCTACCACATCCTCCTCCTGTCTCTCCTCCTCTCCCTCCTTCCATGGCTGCTCCTCCTCCTCTCTCTCTCCCTCCTCAACCACCTTTGGGATAGCATCTAATGCTACTCTCACCACACATGGGTGTACCCTCTTGCCCTATCTCTAGCTATCTCTCCTCCATCTCTGGCCATCTCCTCCATCATCCCCATCATCTCCACCCTGGCCTCTGTCTCTACCCCCATCCCTACCTACATCCCAGCCTCCATCCCTTCCCCTGCCTCCATCCCTTCCACCATCCCTCCCTCGACCTCTGCCTCTATCACCACCTCTGCCTCCTCACTTGACTCTCGACACATGAGGTATAATTGACCATTTTTCCACAGGTGTTGGCCCATCGGGATCTATCAAAGGCATTGGTCTATGTTCCTTCCACCATAGATCATAATTTGTTGTCGTCCCGGGATCTGAAATCCCACCTCTCCATCCCCACAGCTGGTCTCCTAGCCCATCAATCTGCTGCTCTGCAAAGGCTACAAGAATTGCTAGCCCTCAAGCTGCCTCTCTTGAAGACCGAGCATACTCAGTTGTCCCGGCAGGTACACCCTGCTACTCTCCAAATTGTTGCAGAACACGTTGTGGAAGGTACATCTCTATGATAAGCTGACTCTACACTATCTTTCCAATCAAGTAGCAGTACTTTTGGAAAAGACTGGATGATCCACCTCATCATCCCACTACTAGCAGTCTCTATATGGCCTCCAAATAAAGGACACCATAGTATCGATCTGATGCTGCCACCAACCTGTCTCACCCATCTATGTTTGCTATAGATCACTGACATAGTAATAGGTGTAGGGCATCCCCTTGGCTAGTTGTGGTCTCTAAATCGACGGACGAAATATAGCTATGTACTCCCAGGCCCAAATCATCATTAGTGTGGTCTCGCAAGAGATACTCTCTACCCTCTGGTAAATAACCTCATGCAGCTGGTGGTAGAATGTGCCCAATAAACATGGGCCCCAGGCATAAATTGTTCTATCCCACCTCATCCCAACAAGGACGTCTCCCCAGCCAATAGGGAACCCATTTCCACGATGGTCAGGAATCAATATATCACCAATAAGTGTCACCAAAAATGCATCAAAACAAGCATAGTGCTCCGCCATAAACTCCGAATAGATCTCATATCCATGGATGTCGAGTCTTGCGCTCTCAACTCGATAGTACGCCCTGAAGGTTTTCTCACCATGGCGAGGGTTGTAGATGATCTGCTCTCCTTAGATCGACACCCGTAGAATGCAGTACACATCCTCCAATGTGATGGTCACCTCACCCATCGGTAAGTGAAAGGAACATGTCTCTGAATGCCAACGCTCACATAGTGCAGTCAGCAGTCCCCTATTTTCCCAAATAGCGGGTATATAGGTGACATAAAATAGACCTAGCCACATCAGTCATCATCACTCCCGGGAAGTCAGCTGGTTAGCAAATCGGAAGATCGTCGGTCTTCTCTCTCATGTGTAAACAAGGGCAAGCTGTCTCTGCATAAAGCTAAACAATTCCTCAGTATCTTCTAGAAAATTGTTAGTATCATCAAAAGTATTTCAGATTTGAAAGGTATCAAAATCATCCCTAGTTAAAGCTAAAGTCAAATGTGTCGCGTTGACTGCAATTGCGTCATAAAACAACAAATGCATCATTTTGTACTTCAAATGCATTGCAACATGGAAATTGCGTCGTTCGGTGGCTCAAATGTGTCGCATTAGAGCACTTGTGTCATGATATATGACACTTGCATCATTCCATTCAAATGCATCACTAAAGCAAGTGAATGCTTCGCAAAATAACGATTGCGACATTCTAACTTTCGAATGTGGCTCAAAAAGGTGAATGTGTCACAGTTTTTGGAAAATGCATAGCAAACCCTTAGCCTTCCCTAAACTACCTTGCACTTGTGTCGCAACCCATCAAATGCATTGAACGGGAAGACAAATGTGGCTTATGCGCAGGCATATGCATTGTGGCACATTTGTTGTTTGCCCTAAAACCCTACTTTTAACACACAAAATGAAAAAATTACAAAGGAGGTTAGGGGTACATACCACTGGCTCTGAGCCCTCTGGCCACTTGTAGGTCCACACAATCTCGCCCCGATGCTCTGTCACTGGAATTACCATCCTCGATGCAGTCCTTTTCGCTCTAAGCTCTCAAAATTTGCAAATTGAGTAGTGGAAATGAATTAACTTTTACCCCTTTGTCAACCTATTTATAAAGTCAAAATAGCATTTGTCAACTAGGTTATTACTAGAGGCTCATTTGACCAACTTTGACCACCCCGTTGGCTATCTTAAACATGTCAAAATCTGAAACCGTCTATGCCATCTTTTTTCTGGTCATCAAATTGACTTATCGGGACCCTTTCCAATTTGTTCTGCTGCCGACCCAAAATTTGAAAAATTTCCCGAGGGGGCATCGATACTCTATACCTTCACTGAGGCAAGGCTTTGACTTATTTTCTTTGTCACAATGTGACATGCTACATTATGACAAAGAGGGGAAAAATTTAGACACTTAAAAATGACCTAGGCCTGCAAGCTCTATTTTTACCACTTTCGTCGTAGCATAATTATGACATTTAATTATGTCCTTCATCCACATTCGACTATTAATTAAATTAATTCATGTCCTTTTATTCGTCATGATTATTAAATAAATAAATTTTATTGAATACATCATTAATTGTCAAAGTCTTCCCTCAATTAAATAAATTTCTTAATTTATTTAGTTACCTTTCTTCGTTTATTTCTTCCTGATTATTAAATAAATGAATTTCATTTTTTTATTTAATATGTCACTAATCCTCATAACTAAATTAATTTATTAATTTTTTTAATTATTAATCATATCTACTAAATTAAATAATTATCTTTAATTATTTAATTACCAAATTTAACATTTCTCTCATTTTAAATAAATTAATTATTTAAAATGATTTCACATTCTTAACTGTTAGTTCATTTTAGTAAATAATCTGAAAATTGATTATTTATTATTTCTCAAAATCCATATTTTGGGTTGATTTAATTCAAATTGGTAATATTCCTCCAAAAATCAAGTAATCGGGTAGATTCTTGATTTTTCAAATCTAATCTTCAGTCCAACTCTTATCTTCTTTATTTTTGAAATCTCACAAGTCAGACAGTCTTTATCTTCTTGATTTTTGAAAATCTTTATTTTCTAATTAATCATCTCATTTATTCTCCACCGCTAATTTGATCTTCTTTGATGACATCTCGACCACTCGTTTAAGGATTTTTCCCTAACCCTGATTAGGGATTGTCAGATTTAATCTCGTCCTCTAATTTTAGGTCTTTGTTGAAAGTCAATCTCGTCCGTCCATTCAAAATGGCATTTTCTATAAAATGCTATTTTCCTCTCATTTTTAGATTACACAGTGACACACTTAGGCATTTTACAGACATTGCAGCATTTATTGTCATATTCCATTTAGTCTGGGCATATTTAGGCATAGGAATTTTTAATCATATTGTCATAGGTATAGGCATTTGGATTCAAATCCTTCAAAGCTTGTGTAGGACTTCGTCAAAGATTGCTCGCACATTCGGTCTAAGGGCAACACGACAATCAACAAGTTAGAAGGTACTATGAAGAGGAATCATGGAGGCTTCGGCGATTAACTAGTATAATCATTCTTTATTTTAGTTTCCATTGTACTTTGTAGCTCTTTAGGTATTAGTCTTTGTTTATTTTCTAACCTCCAATCTAACCTAAAAATAAACCCTTAGTTATAGATTGTTCAATTTTTAACCTTAAAAAAATCTAGTAAATTTTCCTAAAGTTCTTTTTAAACCTTTTTCTTTGTTCGTTTTAAACCCAAATTGAAATCTATTAAGTCCTAAAGAGCTTGAAAGGGGTAAAATCCTTAGACTTGGAATTATAATTGCTTCCAAAAGTGTCTAAAGACACTTGATACAATGGATAAATTTGGTTATGCTTCAAATTCTTCCTTGCTTCCACCTACAAAAAGTAATTAATCCAAGAAAAATAGAGGAAAAAATAGGTCAATAGCTCAAAATGATCCAAATAAAAAAAGCACATATCAAAATAACTTAAAATCAACCTTATATTCCACCCAAGTGGCGCAACCCCCATATGCATCATAGTTTGAAGAGATCAGCGGCACTATATGGCACCGCTATGACTCACAGCTACACTCTACAACATGGATAGAGAGCATGATTGCGGTGTTGTTTCGATCAGTGACAATTTGTAAATTTGAAATCCCAGTGATAGAGAAACAACCCAGCATCAGAGTTTGAATTTTTGAATTTTTGGGTGGGAAGAAACAATGGCAGAGTTTGAATCTTTCAACATCATTGTATGGTGCTGCTGAACTGGTCAGTGTCATTGTATGGCACCGTTGGACTGATAGTGGTGTAGTTCCCTATAGATGCAAAAATTCACCAAAAAACCATAGAATTTTGTTAAAAAAACATGTTAAGAACTTGATATTTTCCCTCCTTCTAGTGCCAAAATGTGAACCCGAATCCTAGACCTGCACAAACATAGCAAACAAACACAATATTAGATAAAATGCAAGTTAGAACTAAGATTCCCCCTGGAATTCATCTGCAATGCTCAAAATAGGAAGAAAAATGAAGAACAAAACAAGAGAAGCAATAAAATCCTATTTAAACATGAAAACCATCAATCCCATGGGGGAATTGGTGCCAATTTGATGTCAAAACTAGCCCTTTCCCAAATCCTTTGCAAGCTTAATGATTTTCATGAAGGTTGATCCACTTGGTGATGAAGAAAAATGAGCTCCTTGGTGAAATCTGCAATAATCTAGGTAAAATGATACAAAATGCTATGAAGATGGATAAAATTAGCTCTCAATGTGTAGAGAGTAACTTTTCTCTAAGTTGTGGATCCAAAATACAAAAGAAAGCCTTCTATTTATAGAAAAACAAGATGAAGGAATGAGCAAAATGAATCAATCTAGGATCATTCAACATCCAATGGCCAAGTGCCACTTGTTAAGATGTGAATGGTGGAAGCTTGAGCATATTTTGATGAATGTGCACAATAAATACAAAGAAACCTATGGAAACTGAAGTTCCTAACGTGGTATTAGTTGAGGAGAAGGAGATGTAAAATGAAGAGGTTAAAGTGACTAAAGGAAATCCAGAAAAAGTCTCTGAAGAACCCAAGGTTGAAGTAGTAAAGGTTCAAGTCAAGGAAATCAGAGTGGAGGTAAGAGACATTGCCAAGGTAGTGAAGAGATCTTTGGTGGAGAAACATGAAGTTTTTGATCTTGAATTGGATGAAATCTCAATCAATCTATCTACTTTGTCCCAAATTTAGATGATGAAGGTTGCATCAATTGCTCAAGCTAAGGCCAGTGAGAAGATTTTGAAGTCTCACATAGAGGATAGTGAATTGCTCAGCCTTGCATCTAGAGTCTTGCAGAAATTAATGCCTAATCATGTCATGGATCCTTCTGGTGAGCTAAAGAATCTCATAAATGTTGTAAGTACTCAATTCGAGTCTCCTGAGAAATCTACTGAGGATAAAATGCAAAAAGAGTTTAATTATAAGAGACTTAGTTGGTTCAAGGAAGTGATTGCAAAGGATAAGAATTTGTTAGCCACCTCCATGATGAACATTCAAGATTCCATATATGAAGCTGGAAAGGCCTATAAGACATGTTTGGTTTTGTCCAAGTTTACTGAAAGTAATGAGAAAAAGGTGAAGGATCTTGAAAATCAATTGGCTATCATTTCTAATACTCTTGATCCATTAGTTAATGATGTTACACAGCAAGAAGGTCAAGTAACATCTCTACTTGAAAAAGTTAGATGCTTGCAGAATGAATCTGATAAGATTTTTCAGAGAGTAAGTGAACTCAGAGGACTAATTTTTCAGAAGATTGAGATAATGGTGAGTGCTTTGAAGGAAGTGAAAGCTGTAGTGGAAGTTAGTGACCTAGTGAACCTAGAATCTACAGAAGCTCAATCATATTTAATGTGTGGTCACATAACAGTTTTGGAGAGTCTCAAAAAGGTTTGTGATGACATTTTAAGAGTGTTGAAGCAAGACTTTGCAAATGTTTTCAAACTTTTGTAAGTTACAAGTTTTTTCCTATATAGTTTTGGAATTTTGTTTTAGTTTTGTCCATTGATGTCAAAGGGGGAGAAGTGTACAGTGAAAAATGTATAGTCATCATAGGGGGAGTGCTTTTCTAAGCTGATTGAAGTTTATTTTTGAATTTTTTGAAGTGGTAGTGTAATTCATGTTGGTTTTGGTTTGACACTTAGTCATTTTTCACTAATTATTGCCATCAATGCCAAAGGGGGAGATTGTTGGAAAAAGGCACTACAGTTATGCTTTGGTGTTGTCATTGATGGCAACCCTAGTTGGTAATTAGATCCGAATGTCACCATTTTCTCCTACTAGAAGGAAGACTGAGGACAGTCAGGATGAGCAGAGTATCTGATAGTTTTGATTTCATGAACTCACTTGTAGATTTCTAGTTATTTTGAGTTGTGGATCTCATGGGAGGTTTATCAGTATATTTCTTATGTTATCAAAAAATATCAGTGCCTTGTACCAAGCCTTATGTAATTTTGGAGATCCGGTTGGTAATTTTCTATTTATTATTTTTTTGGGGCCGACTCAATTGGTATAATGCATCATAGATATTCAAGGAACGTTTATTCGAATATTTTTGTGTTTCCTCATCTTGTTTTGGGTCTAAGCTAAGTTGTAGCTGACCATTGTGGATGTACATTCAATTTCATTCATGATTTGAGCGGCCGACAATTGTAAATATTTTTAAGTCTTATTGGAGTCAAATTGTAGCAATTAAATCCTTAGTTGTGTATATATATAGTTGATCGATTATATCATTTTCTCATAGGAAGAAGGTGTGTCGATGTGTGATGCAAATATCAAAAGTGTGTTAGAGTGATTTTATGCATAGTTTCACTTGTGCATAAAGATTTTGTGGAGTGAATCAAAGCAGAGCAGAGCAGAAGTTCAGTATCAGTCAAAAGGAAACAATATTGACAACATAGCCTAAATGGGACTGTAATCAAGCATTTGTAGATGCTAATCTTTCAATTCATTCTTTTGGATCTAATCCAAATCTTTGTAAGGTAGTGAGCCTTTCTATTTTGAATAGTGAGCTCTAGGCAGTGTGCCTGAATGCAAGTGCATTCCCATATTGTAAAAATTCTTTTGAGTATATTCAAAACATATTATGGATTGGCCATACACCATGGTTTTTCCCCTAACAAGGTTTCCACGTAAAAATCCTTGTGTTATGGTGTTGTGGTTATTTTCTTTTTCTTTATGCATATTACTTTTGGTTGAATGTTCTAAGTGGATTAAAGATCAAAATAATAAAGTTAATTTTTGTAGAACACTAATTCACCCCCCCTCTCAGTGTTGCTTGTTTTCAACAATTTCAAGGCCATTCTAGTGTCTAGGGGGGTCATTTTTATGTCATTTAGGTGATTAGGGGGTTTATAGTGTAATAAAGAGTGAAAATGGAAAAGTTGTCAAATTTGTAAGTTGCAAAATTGCAACAAATTTGAATGACAATGGTTAGATTTTTGAAAAGTTATTTTTTTGGTGGTTGAAGTCAGTTGGGACAAGGTATTTGGGTGTCTTTTTTCTTAAAAATGCCTCACATGGTTCAAGGTTGAGGTTAGAGATGTTGTACTTAGAAGAGGATCAATAAAATTCATTGTTTCCTTGCAATTTTCTATATTTTTACCAAAAATTTGATGTTTCCTTGAATTGTACGGTTCCGTACATGGTGATTGTGCTCTCTTTTGGATGGAATTCGGTGGGCAACAGACTTAACTCCATTTTATTTTTGGTTTGGTTGGATTTCAAGTGATTTTGTGCATTTTAGAAGCCAATTACTGAGGGTTGGTTGGTATACCCTATTTTAAGGGTTTTAAGTGCATTAAAATCTCATATTAAGCCTTCCACCCACTATATGCTTTTTTAACTTAGTGGAAAGGCTTATTTAGGGTTATAAAACATGTGTACAAATTTTTTTGTGCAAGGGAGGCGAATAGATGGTTTTGAGGTGATGCCATAGGTGTCAAATGGTGCATTTTTTAGTGGAAAATGGTAGTTTAGTGCTAGGGTTTGAATAAATATTTAAAGGAAGCAATATATATTGAAATTTTAAGCTTGTGTAGACCTTTTTGAAGGTTTTTCAGGCTTTGGTTGGCTATGGGAAGGTTTGGAGTATGGGTTTTCAATAAACCCTTGCCTAACTTGTGAAAGAAGAGGGTTTTGGGGTTTGTTATGTTAGAGGGCTTATCACACCCTAAAAGTGGAGGAATTGGTGGTTTGGTAGACTAGTTAATGCTTCCCAATGGTGGTTTACATGTGATAGGAAGAATAAAGGGGGTTTTCTTTGTTAATTTGGCCTAATTGGTGTTGTGGACATCGTAGTTTGCTTGTTTTGTGAAAGCTAATCCAAAAGAGTCTTATGAGGGTTTGATGTATGTTGAATAAGGCTTAAATGGGTTCCTAAAATGGTGGTTTTTTGCAGAGGTTGTTAAGTAATTCTAAGAGTTAAGGTGGGAAAATAGGTCTGCAGACCTAGAAGAGTGACTAGGTGAAAAGTTGAAAATAAGCCAAGATTGAGTTTTGAGGGAAGGAAGGAGGTTGGAATAATTTTTTATTGTGTAAGTGAGTTGATTGCCTCCCTGTATTGCTATCATAATTCCCATGACCCTTGAGCTTCTTCAAGTTTACATTTTTTTGCACTTTTTTCACATTGACAAGTTTTCAATTTTTACAATTTTACATCATTTTGACAAATATGCAACATGAACTCCAAAATGACCCAAAAAACCAACTAACATGACTTATTACATTATAAATTTGTCTAATATGACCTTATTAAATTGAAAAAACTCAAAACACAAAACTAAGTTAAGACTTCCATGAACCAAATTTGCTCAATAACCTTGGTGCCCCTACACCAAATTTGAATATTTGAGTAAATATCCTTACAAGTAAATCTCATTAAAATTCCTTAGGTACTCCATTCTCATAGATCTTTTAAAATTTCATTCATACATTTGAGATTCTCTTATAATATCTACATCATAGGTGCTCATTATGAGGTTAACTTCAAATGAGTAACTTGAGAGTCCCTCACAAAGCTTCACACTCTCTTTTATAATGGCTTCAAATTAGAATTGAGATTTGTCAAGATCATCAAAATAAGGATGTTTCATTTCTTTTTTAGTTGAGATTCTCTTTGGTGGCTCATAAATCAACATTTTCTGCAATGAGAGACCAATCAATTTTTAGTAGTTTACTTACAAATATGCAAAGTAAAAGAAAAAAAAAAAGAGCATCCAAAGTGGAAATGAAATGAAAATAGATGGAAGGAACGTACAGATAGGCATGCCAATATATTAACTTAGTCACTCCTGGTCAATCTTCACTGGGAGTTCCAAGATACATATTGCACACAACACCTCTCATGAATAGAATAACTTGAAATTCGAGATGCTCTTATAATGTCTACATCATAGGTGCTCATGATAAGGTTAACTTCAAATGAATAACTTGAAATTCCCTCACCAATCTTCGCACACACTTTTGTAATGACTTAAAATCATAATTGAGATTTTCCAAGATCATCAAAATAAAGATGTTGCATTTCTTTTTTGGATGAGATTCTCTTGGATGGCTCATAAATCTGCATTTTCTGTAAGGGGACACCAATAAATTTTTAGTAGGTTACTTACAAATAGGAAAAGTAAAAGAAGATGATAGCATTGGCATCAAAAAAATTAATGTGCATACAATTATAAATTAATAAGAACCAATGTGCATACTTACAAATTAATCCAACGAACCATCCAGGTCTACTCTACTCTTTATTATGTCAAGTATTGCCTCATGGTTAAACTCACGGACCTTCCACAAGGTCTTGTTCAAAGGTCTACCCCCATATTTGGTCAAATGAACATTGGATGCCATGGCAAGGTTTGAAAGAATCTTATGATGCATGCCAAAGTCCTGAAATAGCCAATGTTTAACACTCTTATGTGGGTCCTTCTAAGCCATGTTCCAGTAACAACAACTGAGCCTGTAGGGTATTCTATGTTTTCTCCATCTATAACTAGGGCCTCCAATTTCTTTTTGGCCTCAACACAACGACACAAGTAATAGTCCATTCCCTCTTCATTGTCTTCATCTGCAATAACTGCATAAACATTCCTTGCATTGATATGTGTAGCAAATCTATTGAAATTAGTCAACATTATGAATAGACTACAAAGTAATATAAGAATATGGAATTTCAAAAACTAAGCAAGTAGATATATTACCTAGTTGAACTAGATCTGATACATGGTCAAAGTCGACTGATGATTCCATCTATGTTAGTTCCAATGCCATTGGAGGGAAATATGTGTGAAGTGGGCTAAGATAACTTTTCAACCATTTTTCAACCCACTCCTCTGACTCACAATCATTCTAGGCTTGCATTGTACATGAAGAACAAAAGCATGCCATATTTCGTGTATCGATACTCCATGAACCTGCATTTGAGCTAAGGAAAGAGTGTAGCTCACTCGATCCTATTAGTGTACAAAAATCCTCATATGGTGCAATGTTAGTATCATCCATCAACCAAAAATATCTACGAACTGAAGACATACCTTCGTTACCTATACCCATCGAACCATTACACCACTTGATGATTGATCTTGCACCTGTCAACTTTGCACTATCTTTATACTTTAACTCTTCATGTGATAATTCTCTTTTCATGCATGCTCCTACACCATCATGATCCCCCTTTCCATGCTCAACCTCACAAAAGTTCCACATATGTTGAACACCTGTAATGACATGCATCCTGCTCAACTAGTAGAACATGTGCGAGTTCTTGAACTATGTTGCATAGTTATCCGACCATACTATATGTTGACCATATGCTATGCCCCTCTAATCCAAATCACTCACTCTTATCTCTCTCCCCTCTACCCTCTACCATTAACCCTTAAACCCTCTCGATTGCAAAGTGATTGATCTGGATGGACTTCGAGATCGATTATTGCCTGACGCCGGATCTGATTTGATTTCGACGCGGACGATGATTCTTTTTCTGAGATTTTGACGGATCCCGGATTTTAATCGGAACGATTTGATTTTTCCTTTTTGATTTTGATCTCTCGATTTTGATTTCGGATTGACGGATTTGATTTGATCCGGATTTTGATCTGACTTTGACGTTCGATTTTCGCCCGACGGATTTGATTTACGGATCCGAGGAACGCGGATGATTGATTTGATCGCTGATCTAAACCTAAACCCTAAACCCTCAACCCTTAAACCCTCTACCTTCTACCCTCTACCCTCTACCCTCTACCCTCAACCCTTAAACCCTAAACCCTTAAAACATTTAACCTCTATCCTCTACCCTATACATTAAACCTTAACCCTCAATTCTCAACCCTCAACCCTTAATCCCTCAACCCTCAATCCTTAAACCCTATTCCATCAACCCCTATACCCTCTACCCTCAATGTTAAACTCTAAACCCTTAAACCCACTTAGTAAAATCTTTACCCTAATCCCTCAACCCTTTTGATCCTTAATCCCTTAAACCTTAAACCCTAAACCCTCAACCCCTATACCCTCTATTATTTGCATTGGACCCTCAATCATAATCCGCCAACCCTATACCCTCAATCCTCTAAGCTCAACCTTAAACCCTCAACCCTTAAACCTTTGAACCCACTTAGTAAAATCTCTACCCTAATCCCTCAACCCTCTTGACCCTTTATCCCTCAACCCTTAAACCCTAAGCCCTCAACCCCTATACTCTCTACCCTAGACATTAGACCCTCAACCCTAATCCCCCAACCCTATACCCTCAATCCTCTACCACAAACCTTACAGCCTCAACCCTTAAACCCTCTACCCTCTACCCTATACCCTTTAAACCCTAAAACACTCAACCTTAAGCCCTAAAACCTCAACCCTTAAACCCTATACCCTCTACCCTCAATCCTCTACCCTCTACCCTCAACCCTAATTCCTCAACCATTCAACCCTTAAAACAACTTAGTAAACTCTCTACCCTAATCCCTCAACCCTTTGTGACCCTTAATCCCTCAACCCTTAAACCCTAATACCTCTACCCCTATACTCTCTACCCTATACATTGGACCCTCAACCCTAATCCCCCAACCCTATACCCTCAATCCTCTACCCTCAACCTTAAACCCTTAAACCTAGTAAACTCTCTACCCTAATCCCTCAACCCTTAAGCCATAATCCCTCAACCCCTATACCCTCTACCCTATACATTGTAACCTAAACCCTAATCTCCCAACCCTATACCCTCAATCCTCTACCCTCAATCTTAAACCCTCATCCCTTAAACTGTTGAACCCACTTAGTAAACTCTCTACCTTAATCCCTCAACCCGCTTGACCCTTAATCCCTCAAACCTTAAACCCTAATCCCTAAACCCCTCTACCCTCTACCCTCTACCCTTTAAACCCTTAAACACTCAACCCTAAACCCTTAACCCTCAACCCTTAAACCATCTACCCTCTACCCTTAATCCTCTACCTTCTACCCTCAACCCTAATCCATCAACCCTTAAACCCACTTAGTAAACTCTCTACCCTAATCCTTCAACCCTCTTGACCCTTAACCGTCAACCCTTAAACCCTAATCCCTTAACCCCTACACCCTCTACCCTATACATTGGATGCTCAACCCTAATCCCCCAACCCTATACCCTCAATCCTCTACCCTCAACCTTAAACCCTAATATCTTAAACCCTTGAACCAACTTAGTAAACTCTCTACCCTAATCCCTCAACTTGCTTTACCCTTAATCCCTCAACCCTTCAACCATAATCCCTCAACCCATATACCTTCTACCCTATACATTGTACCCTCAACTCTAATCCCCCAACCCTATACCCTCAATCCTCTACCATAAACCTTAAACCCTCAACCCTTAAACCCTTTACCCTCTACCCTTTACCCTTTAAACCCTTAAACAATCAAACCTAAACCCTAAACCCTCAACCCTTAAAGCCTCTACCCTCTACCCTCTACCCTAATCTCTCAACCCTTAAACTGTTAAACCAACTTATTAAACTCTCTACCCTAATCAATCAACCGTCTTGATGCATAATCCCTCAACTCATAAAACCTAATCCCTTAACCCCTATACCCTCTACCCTATACATTGGACCCTCAACCATAATCCCCCAACCCTATACCCTCAATCCTCTACCCTCAAACTTAAACTCTCAACCCTTAAACCCACTTAGTAAAATCTCTACCCTAATCCCTCAACCCTCTTCAATTTTAATCCCTCAACCTTTTAAACCCTAATAATTCTCAAACCCTATACCCTCTTACCCTATACATTGACCTCAACCTCTAACCCCCTAACTCCCATACCCCCAATCCCCCCACCCCAAACCTAAACCATCAACCCCTAAACCCCCACCCCCACCCCTCTACCCTTAAACCACATTAAACACTCAACCCTAAATCCTAAACCCTCAACCCTTAAACCCTAAACCCTTAAAACCTCTACCATCTACCCTCTACCCTATACATTGGAATCTCAACCCTAATGCCCCAACCCTATACCCTCAATCCTCTACCCTCAACGTTAAACCCTCAACCCTTAAACCATTAAACCCACTTAGTAAACTCTCTACGGTAATCCCTCAAACCTCTTCACCCTTAATCCCTCAACTCTTAAACCCTAATCTCTCAACCCCTATACCCTCAACCCTATACATTGGACCCTCAACCCTAATCCCCCAACGCTATACCCCCAATCCTCTACCCTAAACCTTAAACCCTCTATAATCTACCATATAAACCCTTAAACACTCAAACCTAAACCCAAAACCCTAAACCATCAACCCTTAAAACCTCTACCCTCTATCCTTAATCCTCTACCCTCTACCCTCTACCCTAATCCATCAACCCTTAAACCCACTTAGTAAACTCTCTACCCTAATGCATCAACCCTCTTGACCCTTAATCCCTCAAACCTTAAACAATAATACCTCAACCCCTATACCCTCTACCCTTTACATTGGACCCTCAACACTAATCCCCCAACCCTATACCCTCAATCCTCTACCCTCAACCTTAAAACCTCAACCCTGAACCCTTAAACCCTCTACCCTATACATTAAACACCCAACCCTCAATTTTTAACCCTCAAGCCTTAATACCTCAATCCTCAACCCTCAAACCCTAAACCCTCAACCTTGATACCCTCTACCCTATACATTGGACTCTTAACCCCAATCCTTCAACCATATGTACCCTCAACCCTAATCCCTCAACCCTATAGGTTGTCAACCCTCTACCCTGTACATTAGATCCTCAACCATCATATATCTATGTTCATACATTCTCTTCTCTCCTTCTCTTTATCCATCCATCCCTACCTCTCTACCCTCATCCCTCAAATCTACACCCTAAACCCTTAAACACTCAACCCTGAACATTCAACCGTCAACCCTTAAACCCTAAACCCTTAAACCCTCTACCCTATACCCTCTACCATCTACCATCTACCCTCTACCCTCTACCCTTTATTCTCTACCCTCTACCCTCAACCCAATACCCTCTACCCTAAGCCATAATCCCTAAACCCAAATCTCTTAATCTTTCCACCCATAAATCCAAGAAAAATCTCTACCCTAATCCATAAACCCTCAACCCTTAATCCCTCAACCCTTAAACCCTCTACCCTCTACCCTCTACCCTCAAGCCTTAAACCCTAATCCCTCAACCCCTATACCCTCTACCCTATACATTGGACCCTCAACCCTAATCCCTTGACCCTATACCCTATACCCTCAATCCTTTACCATCAACTGTAAACCCTCAACCCTAAAACCCTAAAACCTTAAACCCTCTACCTTATACATTAAACCCTCAACTCTCAATTATCAACCCTAAACCCTTAATCCCTCAACCCTCAATCCTTAAACCCTAAACCCTCAACCCCTATACCCTCTACCCTTTACATTGGAAACTCAACCTAATCCTTCAACAATATACCCTTAAACATATACCCTAAACCCTCCACCCTAAACCCTAAACCCTTAACCCTAAACCCTTCAACCCTAAACCCTTAAACCTTCTACCCTATAACCTAAACCCAATACCCTCTACCATCGAATTTTAATCGATATCCTTTACCCTGAATTTTGATGATCTCGAATACCTGACCCTGAAATCTCGACGGATCTTTTAATCCCGATCTTTAATCCTTGATGCAAAGTGACGAGACGAGCCTTTTTTCCTTTTTCGATTTTTCGATTTATTTTGACGATTTTTCGGATAGATTTCTTTGATAGATCGATCTCGATGACTTTTGAGCTTGTTGATCGATCTTTTTTTCTTTCCCCGATTTTTTCCCCGATTTCCTTTTTCCTCTTTTTCTTTGAGAGTTTTTCCGTGATGATCGATTGATTGACGATTGATTTGATGATTGATTTTTGACGCAGAATGGATGATTTATGATTCGCGGATGATTGACGCGGATTTTTGAGATTTTGAAATTTATCCTGGATGACGAAAAGTTTCTTTATCTTTCCGGATCGGATGGATGACGCGACGACCCTTTTTCCGGATTTCAATTTTTCCGGACGGATTGAATCCTTGATTTTTCTGACGTCTTAATCCGAAAGCATACATATACATGCGTAGATACAATCTTTCATACATATAGGCATACATAAAATATACATGCATTGATAAATACATGAATACATATACACATACATACTGTTAGTGCTCCAAATATCAATAGAACAATTGAATCCTAAAGACTAGCCACTTTCTTATGTTCATATTCAAAGGTTGATTTGGCCAACTAACAGGAAATGGGATTAACACACATTTCCCCTGCACTTCAGGCTCTGTAAGACATAGGGGGTGACCCTTCAACAATACCTAAAGATCTGGACATACAATTAACATGATATTGCTCAACAGGTAATGTTCTCTAGAATTATGCTAAAAAACATAAAATATCACTCACTATTGGCAAGACATTGAGTGAATTTCACTAACCAACATGAAGAACAAGGTAAACATATAACTCAACATACATAATTGAAATGATTTTTAATTTTGAAGATTTGGGACCAAGCTAAAAATAGTAGAAGCATGAAAACTTAACCAGTGCTAGAAAATGGGCTATGGAGTCGCATAATCAAAATTTCATCCTACAATATTGAACATTTTCTAAAGATCTTTGTAATTGTTATCAAATTTTGACAACAAGATTACTGAAGTTTCATCTAATAATAATTCTTTAAAAAATCCACCAGAAACATAACACTCATGTCACACTTGTTGAATAAATTACACTATTCTTTGAATAATAAGCAATAATAAGTTCAACTTGTGATTTATTAAAGCATTTACATCATTCATAAAACAGAAGGAAACAACAGATGTAACTTAATGCATGAAAAGATTCAGATAATTTTATTAGTGAATCTAAAAGAGTAATACATCTCAAAAATGGAGACAATTATCAACTAAAATATAAACATGAGAGCACAACTCAAAACACACACTTCAGATTTAATGAATCAATTACATTTCTCCTAGCTATACAATTCTACCCAGAGCTTTTGCCTGACTTGTAGAGATTTCAGAAATTGAAACCCCAGAATTTGAACAATGAGAAGAGAAGAGAAATAAAAGGGAAAGAAAAGTATCCCTACGATCAATCTGATCCATAGATGTAATCTGGAAACTCCATCCACCATTGATCAACACAATTTGTAAAGCCTCTGTCCTCTCTTTGCAACAAACTTATTTTTCCCCTCAATCTTCCTTTGTCCAAGTTGTCTTGCAACAAAAAATTCATCCATGTGATGAATTTCCATTTACCAGCAACTGTGAGAAAAAATAATTCTTCTTTGCTTGCCTGTGAAAAGCTTTCATTTATGTTCTTTTATTATGCAACACATTATTTTACTTTGTCAAAGTAAAACATTCCCCTTTGAAATTTTTAAATATTCCCAACATAAAATTAAAATATATCCTCCAAGCCACTGCACGTGCAAAGGTTTGAGCCTCACTTGGGGTTAAAAAATTTAACCCAACCCATTATATTCATCCATAGTATTTTATTTCCCTTTAAAAAGTGAAATCCCTTAAAAGATTTATTGGGTACAAAATACTTACCCAGGAAAACATTTTACTTATGTTTTCACCACTAAAGAATTTCCATCTTACCATACCCAGGCACATCATTTATTTTTTCACCTTATGTCTTTTAAAATATTTTCCTTTAAGAATAAATCCTATTAGCCAAATATTTTGGTTTGCAATATTTAAACAATGCATTCAAAATTATCTCGGGCCCACCTACTTTATCCCTATTCAAGCAACATTTAACACTAAATTTTTTTCCTTTAATTTTCATCAAGCTCCCTTTGATTATCTCTACCCATGTGTTGCAAATACCCTAGGCCCACTGTGCCATGTGGCACAAATTCGCTCACCACGCAAGAATTTAAAAACTTGCATTTCAAAACCATGAAGTAGTGGGGAGTGGTGGGGATTTACACCCATCCTAATACTCTTCACTGGGCACATTTAAACCCATTCCAAATTATAGTTTATACCTCTTCGATTAAAATTAAAGGTGCCTCCTTTAATTCCTTACCCGAGAAATTAATATGCCCTGGGCCCACCAACCACACAAGCCTTTTTGCCAAAATTTGAATTTTTAAAATATTTTTCTTTTGAAATGAATGGTAACTAATTTAAACTAGGCCTTTTTAATACTTCATCGGGAAAATTTATTCTTTCATGGGACCACCATCCATGTGCTCAAATCTCACCAATCTCGCACGAAATAACCCATGCACAACTAAATCCCGCAAACAGGCGAGCAATGGTCAAGATTGTACTAGAGGTTGTCCATCATTCTTAGTCGTCGATCTCTTCATTTGGTTCTCCATCATTGCCCTAAAATTTAACCCGCTATATGTTCGCTTAAGCTTGAGCATTCTCTGCAACCCTTGCTTTCATGGCGGCCTCCTGCCAAACTTATTTGTTTGAAAGTTACCAAAATGTTTTCATCATATTCATTTGTGGAGTATGCACTAGTTGCTTTTCATATTTTATTTGCCATAATTTTAATAAATTTTGGTCTTTCTTAGCTGTGCATTGCATTTTATATGACCACTTATCTAGCAGTGGTTGCGTGCCATGTTTAGTATGTCATTTCCTTCATAAATTTTATTATGCCCTTTCAAAATGATACCATCCACTGTACATGGCTTCATCCTTCAACACGCCCCTCTAATGAAAGCATTTGCTTTAAAGTCTTTGAGACTTTCCATAAATACATTACATTGGGTTGATATGCATTCATGTGTAGAGATCTACCCTTTCAATTCATTTGCTTTGAAATTTCAAAAGTTTTTGTACAAATCTTTTTTGTACATATTCAACAATCATGGGTTTTTTGGATTTTCTTTAACCCAATCCCTATGCTCTATATTTGTTGTTGTCACCAACATTCCTTCACACTTGAAGTTATGCTTAAAGTTCTGTTGTATTGGTGGCTTAATGAATTGGCATGAGAATCTCCTTTAGAAATATGAAATAATTTTATTCCAAATGCTTTGACAAAAGTGCATAGAAACAAAAGCAATCATACCAATGCTTGGAAATTCATTCTGCTACCAGATATAATCATATGACTTTCTGAATCACTACCAATGAAGTGCTATCCTTATTTCCAATATTGCAACATTTACGGTGTCATAACAGTGCAAAGCATGTCGAGCCCTAGGTGGCCCGACTATTTTTTTTTTGTTTTGAAACAAATTTTCCTTGAATCGATTAGACATAGCCTCTGAATGCGCACAAAGTGGAAATTTGAACTGGGTTTTCACTAAAACTTACTTTCACGCACTTTTGCAGAATGATGGAAAATGGCCAAGATGGCTATGGAATTAGCTTTGAAAACTGGTCAAACAACCTCCTGGAGCCATAAAAACTTGCAGACTTGTAGAAATTCATCCCAAGAATGCAATGCAAAATACGGTTCAGAGAAATCAATCACAAGGAAAAATTTATTAACTTTCAAAGTTGCTTACTTGAACTTTCTGCAACAAATAGTTGTTCTGAACCAATTGAAACCCAAGAGATCACCTCATTGGAAAAATGCCAAATCAACTCCTGGTGAGATGCCACTAGACACATTAGCTCATTTAGGTACACTGAGAATATGTGAAAGAAGGATTTCCTTGAATCATCATTCATCAATAGTTATTCAGGGTCAATGTTGACCTCTCAAAAAGATTTCAGTACGAAATTGAAGAAATTCCATTTTGTTTTGATCTGATAAAAATAACAAATCAACTCATAAAGCTCTGAAATCTAACATATGAGATCATCTTGGTATGGAGAATGCAGAACAACATTCACTTTGACATGAAAGTCATCTAGTTGCAAAATACAAACTCAAACTGGAGGCTACTTTGCAAAACTGAACGTTTGCAAATAGTTGAACAATGCAAAAACCCTTCAGCTTCACATTTTGAAACCCTGACAAAACTCATCATGGGAAGCGTAAAATTGACATGCATGTTCACATATGACACATGAGTGTGTCTGCAAAGGGATTTTGCATGAAAATACACGGGCTCCAGAATATGACCCTCCAAAGTAGGTCATTCAGGCAGGTTCACCAGGTGCACTTCTGAAAGTGGAGAGGCAAAATTTTTGATATAGGCATCTCAAATTTGCAAAATTTGAGAGTGCCATCATATACATGACATACAAGCATACATGTACATACAAATATACAAATATATAAACATACATTCAATAGAGTAGTATTTAACATAAAGCAAGACATAACACGAGCACGTTATACCACGCTCGCATTATGTCTTGCTAGACATGCTCCCCACAAATGAAAAAAACCATGTCAATACTGAGATATAATGTGAGCGTGTTATAATGCATGTGCATTATATCTTGCTTTGGGAATCCCCAAGCCTTGGGATTGGTATTTTCCTTGGAATACCAACCCAACGGCCATAGATGTGTTTTTGCAAATTCTACAATATTTCACATAATCGGATTCGTGCTCACCGTCAGGATTGCATGTGGTTCAATATCAAACAAACCGAACATCTGGGTAATGTTAGGTTCTCTCTTAGCTATCCAGCAATGTAATTATTTTCATTTTCCTACAATGTTAAGCCTTTCATCCATAATTTATTTTGTTTGTATGTCTCTTTTTTGGAAAAAAGCAGTGTTTGGTTTTTTTTTCGTTATAAATTAACCATTCATCAAAATTTCAAATAAATTACATTTTTAGAAACTAGACTCCATTCTACAATTTAAAAAAAAAAAAAAATCAATTAGTTTCCAAAATTTGTAGGGGTAGCATGGCCAAAATTCTATTTTTTAGGAAGTGTGCACTTCAAAAATTAGTAAAAAGTCCAATATTCATTAAAAAATTATCAAAAAAATCATGCATCAACTACATACTATCAGCTAACTTCTGACCATATCGATTTTAAAAATACTAAAAAAAAGTTCACCATGCTACGGTTGTACAAGAGTTGCTATGCTATGTTTTTCTGACAAAAATAGCACCAATTTGTGTACATCCCTTGTTTGAACCCCTTAATCTCAACCATTTTCAAAATAAATTAGTAGTTTAGAAAGTAGACTTGAAGCACTTCGATCCTTGTTTTCGTTCCATCTCAAAATTTTGAGTGTAACTATCCTCAATTTCACGTCCAAGGTGATTATTTCCTGATTTCAGAAAAAAAGTGGCCACTTAAGTCCCCTTTTTGGGAACCATCTTTGTGCACTTACCCTCATATCCATTGCTCGCTGAAAATTCGCATCAACATTTGAATGTCCAAAGGGGATTTTTGAGAACGTGAATGTTCCCCACTTAGTAGTGAACATTGTTTTATACTGGTCTCCTTATTTTACATATACTTGGTTATATCATGAAAAACCATTGAGCAATGAGAACATTTGTGATCCAGCCACAGTGTACAGGATCTGCTCCATTGATGGCAAAGGGTAATGATCTTTAAATGAGGCCTTATTCAAATCTCTAAAATCCACATAAAGTTGAATATCACCATTATTTTTTTGAACTAGTACTTGATTAGACACCCAAGTAGAATGCTTAATCGGGTATATAATCCTTTATTCGATTAATTTGGTGAGCTATTATGCCATCAATGCTTCAATATTTGGATTGAATGGCCTTTTTTTTTGTCAGACGAGCTTTGAACCTTCACCCAAGTCAATAGTATGCTAAATTATGCCCGGATCATATCCCCTAAGACCATCATAGGTCCAAGCTACGACCCTGTCGTATCTAGAACATAGATCTTTTAGTCTTTCTTTATCTTTTTATGGAATGTCCCTTCCGAATTTTAACTTTCTGCCATTTTCAACATCGAGATCTTCATAGTATTTCTTGTTGGTAGTGAACCTTTATTTTTCATTTCTCACATCCTCATAGTTGAAAAGATTTTCGAGGGAGATTAAACCTTGAGGGAGTTTATTTCCTTTGAATTGGATCACCTGCCCTTCAGAAGGCTCTACTTCAGGCTATGAACATTCAAAATATTTTCCTAATTTATGTAAAAAGGTGGTGATCTTAAATTCATTCTCAAATACTTGCTATTTTTGATCGTTGTTGGGAATTTCCAGTCAAACAATGACCTATACTGCGTTCTGCTTTGTTGCTGAATAAAAAATTGGTCCAAATTATGAACCAATTGAAGCCATTTGATCAATGAAATCATTCTAGGAACATGGGATAACCTGAATGTTAAAATCCTCAAAGATCTCAATGAGATCCCAGATCCTATGTCTATATGAATTCATTCTTATATTTTTGGTGGCCACCTATCCACGGACTTGACTCACAACCAACTTTGAGCCTCTGAATGCTTGTATTCATTTTACGCCCATCCATTATGCAAGGAGGAAACTATGAACCAAGGCTTCATATTCTACATCATTATTTGAGTAGGGGAACTAGAAATAAAAAGCTTTGAGGTTCTCTGACCCTATCAGGGATACTAGTCAGACACCTGCTCCAGAAACGGCTTTGCATTTAGTGTGATCAAAATATAATGTCCATAGGCTATTGTTGGCCAAACCATTATGTTCCGCTTGTTTCTTGATCAATTGTGGGAAGACTTGGTCATCGTCGAAGATCACATAGGTTCCTAATCCAGTTGCATGAAAGTTTCCAAATGGGTTGGAGTCAATAATATGCTTGAAGACCTCTTCTTCAGGGGTCAAATCACTCGTATCTTCTTTTTCTTCTAATATTTCTACACAATACGTCTCCCTTTGTGAGAAGGGGCTATGTGTTGCTTCAAATCATAGGACTACATTGTCTACTATGTGTTCTGGATGAAAATATTTGGACAAGATCTTCATCTTTACTTCATTCTTGGTCCTTAATATCAAATGAGACCAATTGAGCACTAAATATTTGCAAATATTTTTTGTAAAATCTCTTGAAAGGCACATCCCGAATACTAGGAGAATGTCTATTACAACCACTTCTTGTGTGATCATTTGGATTGAACATGAGAATAGGGTCAAAGGTGGATCCTTGATGTGGCCAATGGTTGGAACTTTCTTCCTATCTAATTGCAAGATTCCTTTCTCAAGGGGCTCATACTTGAGTTTCAGGACATCAACCACTTGTTTAGGCATGAACGTTGTACTAGCTCCCAAATAAATCATGTTATTATGCAAAATATTATCTCCTACAATGAGTGTTAAAAATAAAGGTGTGGGATTTGGCTTGCTTGCCTCTTTCTCTTTTACATTGTCTGTGTTGTTCACATAAGTCGTGGCTCTTCAAGGTTGGGGTTCTGATGCGAACCCTTTGTCTTTATTTTGATCATGCAATGGAGTCACCTCCATCTACGATATTTTTTCTTCCTTCTTTAATGCTTCCTAGAGGAATGCCTTTTTTTTAGGAATGGATATGACGTTCCACAGAGATACATTAGTGGGTCTCTTCTTCAGTTGTTCCACCACATTGAGCATTCCAACTGGTCAAGCCTTCCATTTGAATGGTGGTATTTCTCTCCTCTTCAGAAGGAACCAATCTGATGTGAATAGGCTTGGTGCCTTGTCCATCTCCTTTTTCGACCATGGTGGAGCTTGTGACTATAGAGAGAATTAGGTCTGCAGATGTTGTGGTGCTTGTTGCACATATTCTTTAGTGATCCTCCTCTTAGACCTCATGTTGTAGTCTAACTGTACTTGTGGGGCACTATTCATCAAAGCATCATTTTCAAATACTACGTCTTCTTGTTCCATCCATGAGAATAGTGCTTAATCCAGCACAATATCCAACTCTTGTTCTAAATAAATTCCTTCTGTTTGTGCTCTAAAGTGAGCATTCTCCATTTCAGGCGATTGATATTCTTCTGTATTCAGGAACATGCCCTTGTTCTGCTATCTTCTACTGCAATTTCCCCTCAGAAAATTTTGGGGCTTATGGATATCATTACACAGGAAGCACCATGCATTTTCTTCTTCTGCTAAGTTGTTCTGGCCTGGTACTAGATCCTTGCTTGGACTTCTCTTAACAACCTAAAGTGGCATAGTAATCAGGACTATTTGGTTGGTAGACATAATTTGCTGACCTCCTCCTCTCAAGGCTCCTTAGTACACATTATGTTGATAGGATGGTCTTCCTCCTTGATAGGTTTGAGTGTCTTGCTTTAGAGGTTCTACTTGTCATTAGATGAGGACTAGATCATTAGCAAAAGACCGCATGAGAATCTTCATATCATTAACATCCACTGCTAATGAAGAGGAACCCGATGTGCTTGATCGTGCATCAGGGTATGCGTACATCGATTGTGGTGTAGCCAATGTGGTTGCTTGTGGAGCAAGGGTGTTTGGAGTAATTTCTTCTTGGTAGCCACTAAATATTTCTACAAACACGAGCATTGGTGGTCATGGTGGAAGCTTCCTAGTGTCGATCAAACTATTTTCTATGCACACAACCAGGTTGTTTGCGTCGAGTAAGAAATATCCTCCCATAGAGGTTATCATGACAACAATATTTGAATTAAAATATTTTAGGTAAAATATGAATGCCATCATGGCTAGAGGCCTAGTGGTCACCTGAATTCTTTTCCAAGTTTTGTGGAACCTGGTGGGTGATCCCACAAAGCTGGTTTACAATTTTTGGGAGATTCTGATTTTTACTGAAATCACATATATTTAGAAAATATAATGATTTAAGCCTTAAAAGTTCCATTTAAAGCATTCTAATTGAAGAGGGTTTGATCAAACTAGCTTAGATCAAACCCCCTTGGATAGAACCCCACTAGTTTTAAACCATACCTATAATAGAGTCTCCTTTACACCTATCAAAATGCTGATAAAAAACCACTCTTGATTTACCTTTTGGGGGATCAAATGAATTCATTGAAAATTTATTCTTTGTAAGTATGTAGTCCTTATTATAAGCTTCCCAAAAAGTATAATTTTAAATAAATTTAATTTAATTATTATATTTATTTTTTATTTCCTGTGAATGTAGGTTTTTCACCGAAAATCAAGCTCTTTGTTCTACACGTGGAAAAATAGAAAATTATCAAATTTTTTTGAAAAATATGAGTACACCAGATATTGAAGTCCTTGATCCAACAAAAAATAAATTGAATTTTGATACATACAAAAAGTTTGTGTTATACAGTCCGCCCATGTCTGAATTGTAATTGGTTTGACTTCAAAACTTGATTAATGAAAAAATATTCAATAAAACACTATGAAACCAATTGGAAGCACTAGATATCGTAGTTACAAATCTAAATTCAAAAAAATTAGAATTTTATCCTTCATGGAATTTTTTTTATTTGCTATAAAGTGAGCGTCACTTCTTAAAAATGATGTTTACTGAAAAAAAACTAGTTTTCAAAGGAGATGGAAAAAGAAATGCAATTTGATTCCAAAATTTTTGAAAAAAATATATTTAGAATCTACAGACAAAATGCCACAAATCACTATTTTGCATCATCTTAAAATTCCTCATGATTTAGCCGCTATAGGTGCCCGAAAGTGAAGATTTATTTAGAAAAAATTAGTTCAGTGTCTAGTTTGGCCAAAAATTGTAAACCAGTATTGTGGAATCACCCTACTGTTAAAATTGCTCATGGCCTCTTGCGGGGCCCTTTTAATAGTGATTAGTTGATGTAGCAATGAGGAATGATCTCCTTTTTTAGAGAAACATGTTGGAACCTTCAAGTTTGAGAGAAATTTGAAGTGCCTATGTATGGAAATCAGATGCAACACTCAGAGATACCCCTGAGAATATTTTTAAGTAGCTTACTTTGGAGAGCTACAAGTTGGAGCCCAATAAATTTTATGAGAAATGCCTTTGGGATCATGTTCTTTGCATATGAGTAAGAATATTGATCAAGTTGTAGCATCCTACAATTATATTGGATGCATTTTTGAGGCACTTGATTTGAGGGGTCAATAAGGGTTCACTATGTGCACATTTTCAGAAAAGCCTGAGTAGCCTACTTTAGAGGCTTGCATTTTGCACCCGATTTATTTTCATGATGAACTGCTTGTTCCCCTGTATTCCTAGCTTTTTTGTGTACCCCTGAGTCCATTTTAGATCCCCGAGACCTCGTTTGACATGTTTTCCAAGTTCAAACCATTTTCTATTTGTTATGTTTTGCAAATTGCACAGTGAAAAGTGTTTCAGGGAGCTCACTTTGAGCATTTATATCTTGCACCCAGATGACTATTTCATCAAGCTCATATTTTTATGTCATTCTCCATATCTATATGAGCTTATGTACCAGTTGGTAGGGCTTCCAGGTTTCATTTGATGTCTTTCCAGGTCAAAAAAAAAATGCAGTGTTTAGTTCTATTGGAAAAACACACGTTAAACTGATTAAAGTTTCCCTACATTCTTTTTCTAATATTTCAACCTATTGACCTGCACATTAAACCAATTGGTTTCCTAAACTCTTGGTATTTCAATGGTCCACTCTGCAAGGTTCCAGACCCTCATGATGTCATTTGCTATTTTTTTTAAAAATGGATTTCAAACAAGGTTTGAAAGGGGTTTTGGTAGGTTCTATTACAAAAACAACTGAGTAGTCAACTTTGGTGATTAAAATCACGCACTCCAGGAAGCGTAAAGAGAATTTTCTTTGCAGCATGATTCCAAATATATTAGAATACATGCCTATCATTTTCCATGGTCTCATGTGGCCATTTGATCAGTTTTTGAGTGCAGTTTTTAGAGGTCTCGAGCTTGTTTTGGTCATTTTGCAAGATTGTTGAAAATTCAAATTTTAGTGATTAAATTATGCATACTCTTGGTCCAGGTGCATATTGAGGGAATTTCATATCAATTTCAGGGTTCGGTTATTTGCAAGTGAATTTTTTTTAGCTAGGCCCACAAGGGACCCGACTTGCCTCATCAAGTTGCCATGGTGTTCTTGAGTTTGAAATTAATTGTTTGTTATTTAAATCATTTTCATGATTTAAATAATAATAATATATAAGGAATAAGTGAGGGCACTTTTTTTTAAACAATATGGGGCCTATTATCCATGTCATACACTCATATGCATGAGGAGAGAAATGGGATAAGTTAATCCTTTCCTTTAAAGATATTATTTAATAATGTTTCAAAACATTATTAAATGTATTTCACTTGAATCATTTTTTATAATGATTTTAAATAAGCAAAGGCATAAGCAAATGGTAGGATTATAATACCAAACTCCACAACCCTCCACCAACATCCTCCCAACATGCCCCATTCCTATGCCAATACGTGGGAGCTTTGGAACAGGTTATAGACATCTATCAAAGCATGTACGACAAAGGAATTTTAGCGAATGCTACTGGAAAGAGCAAAACCAAAGCCTGTAGCCTTTCTTAGTGCAAAATGGGGGCCTGGAATAGTGTATCGATTTTCAAAAAAATGTGGAAGCATTGACATGGCATGTGAGTTCCTTGAAATTCCCATAGAAGCATGGTTTGTTGGTTACAATGATTGCAGGTTAAACAAAAAATAAATTTGAAAAAGGGGCTTTTGAAACTATCAAAGCATATAAGGGTTTTGTCAAATGTCACAGTTGCAAAGGTTGCAAAATATGCAGAAATTAGGCTTATTGGAATAGTTTTAAAAAAGGAATTTCCCATAAAATATTACTCATAAGAGCTAGTAAGATAATGTTGTAGAGATGAAGTTATTTTCACTTATGTTAAAAGTACATTCACAAGATTTTTTATAAGATATAAATTATTTTATCAAGTGGGAAGATTAATGATCTTACTAGTAGGGGTAAAATTTTCTAGTTTCAGAAACATGCTAGGTAAAGACAAAAGAATGACAAAGAGAATATATGGGATATTTTACAAGAAGGTAAATTATTTTCATCAAGTGAAGAGTACTTGCACAATAATATGGATATGACAGGGGAATATTTTCAGTTAGAGCAAAAGGGGAAAAGTGCAGATCAGGGGGAATGTTTTTTAGTTATAGAGAGAGGAGAGAGGAAGGACAGATGACAAAAGAAAATCATATTTGAAGAAGACATGTGGCAAAAGCAGATTAAATCTGGAGCTCTTTCTTCTTCTATTTATTCTCCTTCTTTCTCTTTTGGTAGACGTTCTAGAATTTTTCATTTTTCCAAGCATGTAAATAGGGTAGTGTTGAGTTTTAAGTTGCAAATTAGAGTTGTTAATATAGTGGTTTGGTTTTATGAAAAGGTGAATTAGTGTCTGGAATTGCAATGTTATTGTCATGAAATTGTCTCTAGTTTTGTATAATTTTGGTTATATGAATTGAATACCTTGAGGAGGGTTTGATTCAACTTTACAATATTCTATAAATTTATTGTTTGCTCACTAGTCTCTTTCAAGGAAAGAGTTAAATCTCTCTATTCAAATGGTTATAATATCAAGTTTTGTATTCAAGTCCATACAAATTTCAGAATATCAAGGGTATTTGAAAGTTGTCTTCATAGTGTTTTGTGATAGTAATGTTTATTCATGGGTTTCTTCCAGGGGAAGAATTAAAAGCTTTGAGTAAATGTTTGTGGTTTTGGGTGCACAAATTGGATTTGTAAGAAGAGTTTTAGTGACAAGATACATTAATCTGTAAATGTAAGGAATTAACATCTTGAAATGATTTGATTTACTTCCATTTGTTCATATTATTTCTACTATGGTTTCATGTTTGACTCTGTGACTCGAGATCAGGCACTGGTCTATTGAAAGCTTGATTTTTTTCTAGAACAAATCAAATTATCAAAGTCCTTATATACCCTCTTGTTGTTAGGTGTAGGTTTTACATTACATTTTCTCTCGGGGATGAGTAGGTGATATGGAATCAGAATTAAGCTAGTTCTAGATTTGAATCATTTGTATTCTAATTAAATATGTTGAGAGCAATCTACTTAAATATAATACTCTATTGAAATGTATAGGAATCCAAGAGTATTACCAAGGTCTACCCACCTAGGTCCTACAAAGCCTGAAGTGAAGGGGAAATTCCTTATTTCTTGTTAAGTTGGCCAAGTCCAATGTTGGGGTTGATCATAAAGTTTGGCTATCTTTTAGATCCTAGCATTTAGTTGATTTGGGGCACTAACAAAACACTCAAACAACTTCTCTCTGAGCTGATCCCAAGAGTGGATAGTATTTTGTTGATTTTCCTCCGCTATGTTATGTACTTTGCATAACTCTGCTATATCTTGGAGATGTTCAAAGGGGGTTTTGAAATCTCTGGAAAATTTTGGGATAGCCTTGAGGGTATTAGAGGGTATGAAAGGCCATACATCTGGGGGCATAGGAAGTTGTAGTGGACTACCACTATCCTAGGTTACAAAATTTCCAAGAGTGGGGGAAACTAGATGAGCCATTGAAAATAGATTCCTATGGAAAAGGTATATTGGTATTCTAATTTGAAAAATTCAGCCTCCTGGTGGAGTAGATAAAGCTTTGGATCTTGGGCTTTCACTTCTTGCCTTGTTGCTTCTTACAGGAAATACAAAACCTTTAAGTCTTCTTCTCCTTGATACCAAGGTAGGTAACTAGGAGTACTAAAAATGGCCCCTTGAGGATGCTCTTGTTTGGATTTTGGGCATGAAATTTCCAACCTTTTTTCCTGGTCTGATTTAAGAAATATTTATGAATTCTAATTAGACATTTGAAAAACTTCAGTCCCACCCGATGTGCTAGAAAAAGAACTATTGATCATCAAAGCTTATGCCTCTCTGACAACCTTATGAGAAAATCAGCGAGGGGGGAAACAATTTGTGCCTCATTGAATAGCCTCTAGTATTTTAATAGAGAGCCGACTCTTCTTTGTGTTGGGAGGAAAGGTAGAAGGAAATGAAAATAAGATATGAAAATGGTGATCCAACAAAGCTTTTACAACATTTCAAACCTTAACTTATTTCCTATGAATGATATAATAGACACAAAATGTCACAAAGCCTTCATTGTTGGGAAGAGAATGAGCAATAAAGGATAAGTAAAAGGACAGTGCAATCTTTCAAATCTCCCCACAGGAAGCACCCATTAAGGTTCGATCAAATGTAAGAAAACTCTATAAGTTAATAGAAATATCCAAAAAATGTAGAAACCCTTTCTCCTTTTATGGCATAATATGAAAAATAACTTTTACAGAAAATGGAGAAGTTCAACAAGCATAATCTAATTTTCAAAAACTATTATTCAACATAAAAGCTTACAACATGAAAATTAGCTACCCATACTATCAAAATAAGCTTAACACAATGTTTTAACATGAAAGAGAACATAAAGAAGGAACTTGAAAAAGGCCATAACATGCACAATTTCAAATATTTCTTCTAAATAGATCAAATGTTAATATCTAATGAGCAAAAAAAAGGACATATGCCAATCCGATGATAGTTTGAGTTAAAATATAACATTCCAGAGAATAGTAGTATTGTAAAAAACTTTCTACTTCTAAAAACATAAAAACTCCCTAACTAGATCTATCTACTCCAGAAAGTATTCAAAGTAACTACCATTTTCTAAAAGGAATTTTCAAGAAAAACTAAAAACTTTTATGCTCTTACTGTTGCCTCCTATTTATAGCCTAGAAGAAGAGAATACTGCCACCAATCATTCCAAAAGAAAAACTACCAGATGCCTGCACCTGACAGCCCATGATCTTATCACAGATCTTGATTAGATCATAACAATCCTTGCTCATTAATTCCCAACTTCTTCATTAATGTCTTTAGATATTTAGCAAAGATTGCAATCAGATTTTAGAAAATACATTGGAAAAATCTGATTGATTGACCAAATAGATTGATGGCATTGAATCGAAGGTTCCAACCAAAAAGCAAGAAAAACCTTGGAACGCTTCAAAAAACTCTATCCAAAGAGGTCACTCCACAAAACATAACCTGCCCAAAGCGAAGAGATGACGTGTCGAGTGGGCAGTGAATCTCAGATTCATGAAAATGGCTTTAGAGAAAATTCCTATCGAGCTGGCACATGCCCTAGCTCACTCTCAAAAGGATGAAGAAAAGAAAAACATGTGCAACCAACACATGGCATATTGTGTTCATTTCATAACAATCATTTTACTTTAAACACGGGTCCATCCTGAAGCCAAAAAATATAAGAGCCAAAAACCAAAAAAAAAAGATTAAGGGAAAAATTTGCTTTACATTGTCATCTACACATCCAACCCAATCTGCATTTGTATAAGCACTTACCGTAAATTCAGTATCCCTAGGATACCATAACCCATAATTTAGAGTTCCATTCAAATATTCAAATATTCTTTTAATAGAAGCAACATGAGTTTCCTTAGGATCTTCTTGAAATCTAGCCACAAGACAGACTACATGCATGATATCCAGTCTAGGAGTAGTCAAATACAATAGTCCACCAATCATAGATCTATACTTGCTCTGATCAGCCTTAGGTGAATCATCATATTTTCCCAATTTGCAACCAATCACCATAGGAGTGCATACCATCCATCCAAAACTTCATCAACATCTCTTTTACATACTTAGACTGTGAAATAAAAATTCCTTTCTTTTTTTGATTAAATTGCAGCCCAAGAAATAAATTCATCTCTCCAAAGATAGACATTTAAAATTCTTTCTACATCTCTTCCGCAAACATCTTACACATATTTTCATTTCCTCCAAAGATAATGTCATCCAAATATACAACTACAATCAAGATTTCTTCATTTTCATTCTTAAAATACAAATTACTATCTAAAGTACCTTTGTTGATACGTTGCTTAATCAAATACCTATCTAACCTTACATACCAAGCTCTAGGAGCTTGATTCAATCCATATAAATCTTTCTTCAATATGCACACCATATTCGGTTGATCTGATAATTGAAATCCTTCTGGTTGTTCCATGTAGACCTCTTCTTCTAACTCTCCATTCAAAAATGTAAACTTGACATCCATCTGATAGACCTTTAAATATTTATGAGTAGAAAACACTAAGAACATCCTTATAGGTTCCATTCTTTCCACTAGAGAAAAATTCTATTGAATACCTTTGCCTTCTACTTGTGAGTAGCCTTTACATACAAGCCTTGATTTGTTTCTAACCACTCCTACATTCTCATTCAAATTATTTCTAAATACCCACTTTGATCCAATAATGTTTTTGTTTGTTGGTCTTGGGACCAATTCCAAAGTTTGATTCTTCTCAATATGCATAATTTCTTCTTTCATAGCTTACATCCAATGTTCATATTTACATGCTTCACTTACAATCTTCGGTTCAATCTAAAAAAAACACATATTTACTTCAACAACAGCTCTGCTTCTTGTCAATACTCCTTTTGTCTTATCTCCAATGATCTAATTTTCTGAATGATTCTTTTGCACATATCTAGGTGTCTTAGGGGACACCACCGGAGCTTCTTCTTCCCTTTCATTTTCTTCATTTTTCTTCTCTTGCTCACCCCTTTCCTGTTCTTCCACAATTGGGTTCATTAGATACATATCAATAAATGTCAATTGAATTCTTCATAGTTTCATAAATCTTAACATTTGCACTTTCTACAATACTTCTCAATATTTTATTGAAAAATCTATAGGCTTTGCTTTTAGTAGAATATCCAAGAAAAATGCCTTCATCACTTCTTGCATCAAACTTTCCTAAAGTTTTTCCATCTCTTCTGATATAACATTTTCTTCCAAATAACTTGAAATAATTAACAATAGGAATCCTTCCAAACCATAGCTCATAGGGGGTCTTTTTACTATTTTCTATTTCTTGAATTCAATTGAATACATAAATAGCAGTGTGAATAGCTTCTCTCGAGTAGAATTTTGATAAACCAGCCTCAATAATAATTGATCTAGTAGCCTCTTTAACTGTTATGTTATTTCTTTCAACAACTCCATTCTGCTGAGGAGTTCTCAAAGTAGATAACTGTATTTTTATTCCATGTACTTCAAAAAACATATTAAACTCATGGGAGGTGAATTCTCTACCTCTATCAGACCTTAAGCATTTTATCCTCAAATTCACTTCATTTTCAGCCATAGATTTGAATGTCTTGAATCTATTTAATGCATATGATTTCTCTCTAAGAAATGTAACCCATGTATATCTAGAATAATCATCAATCAAAAGCATAAAGTAATCTTCACCTTGTAGACTTCTCACTCTTGTAGGACCATAGAGTTCTATATGGATTAAATCTAGTAGTCCAGTAGTAGATTGTTCCTTTGATTTGTAATGGCTTCTAGCTTGCTTTCCAAACTAACAATTCCTACAAATAACATTGATAGGCTTTGTAATCCTTGGTAAATCTCTCATGGCATGAACTGCACTAATCCTTTCCAAATTATTAAAATTCATGTGACACATTCTCTGATACCACAACCAACTATCATTAATCAGAGTCATAAAGCATTGTCCATCAACACCTTTAAGTTGATAAATATTTCCTTCATATTTCTTTCCTACAACAATCACTATTCTATATCTTTTCCGGATCTCACATATCTCATCCTCAAACACAAGATTATATCCTTTACTACACATTTTTCCAACACACAAATATTATACCTTAAACCCTTAACATAATAGTCATCATCAGTATTATGCTTTCCATCAAAACTTACTAAACCTATCCCACAATTTTTAGCACCAGTATCATCTCCAAACATAGCCAAGCCTCCATCATATTTTCAAGTTTAACAAACTTACTCTTATCACTAGTCATGTGATGTGAACAACCATTGTCAACAACCCAAAATTTCTTTTCTTGTTTAACATATAGGGAAGAGATTACAGTACCTTCATTTCTCTCCTTCTCCAAAGGGAATTTCCTTACCTATTTTTTAGAATTAGCAGAAGTAGGTTCATCTTTATAGGCAAGAACAAGCATTCATTTTCATCAGGATCTACATAATCAAAATCTTCACCACATATACTAGCATTCTCATTCACATAATATTCTCTATTGATCTTCTTTCCTTTCCTTTCTTTCTCATATCTTTGTTTACTCCTCTTAGCTCTTTCCAGACACTTTGCAGCATAATGACCTATTTCTCCACAACTAAAGCATTTAAATGGTAACTTACCTTCATATTTCCTGAAAGATTTCTTCATCCTTCTCACAAATTTAGCCTCTATTTCATCAATATTTTCTTCATATGGATCTTCAACCTTTGTAACCTTAAAGGCAATCTCTGATTTGCATCCATTCCTTATATTTGTCTTCCTCATCTCATAAGATGTCAAAGATCCCAACAACAAATATTTAGTGTAAGTCTTGTAATATATACTTTGTTCAATAACACACACCTTTTCACTATAAGCATCATGGAGAGTTCTAAGAATCTTCTTTACAATCCTAGTTTCATCTACAGTAGCACCAAGTCCTCACATTCCAGCTACTATCTCATCTAATCTCTTTACATAAGCTTGCTTTAACATTATCATCTTCAGACATATGTAGAAGCTTAAACCATGTTTCCAAATTATGAAAATTTTCCACTTTGACCCTTTCATCACCTTCATGTGCCCTTTCCAAAGCATCCCAGACTTCCTTAGTAGTCTTCAGATTCTGAACCTTAATCAACTCAAAATGTACCAAACTGTTCTTTAAAATATACTTCACCTTATTGTTCACTTCATGTGCCTTGATCTCATTAGCTATACCTAGACCATTAGCAGGAGGAGTGTAAGGATTCTTGTAAGCTTTCTCCACATCATATCCACAATACTCTAGATATTCTTCCATCAATATTTTCTAGATAGCATAATTAGTTCCATTAAACCTTGGATAATCATAAGTAACTTTGCTAGCCATCCCAAACCTTCCTTAAAGTAGTTAATCTCTACTCCAAGGAAACAAGCTCTGATACCAATTTTTGGATAGGAAAATTGAGAGGGGGGTGAATCAGTTGTCACAAAATTAAACCTTTAAAACATTCACTAGAACTAATCTTTTAATACTGCTTAGATGCATAAACATTAAGTGCAAGTGCATAAACTGAAAACCATCACAAAAAACAACACTAGAATTACTTGGAAAACCCAATAAGGGAAAAAACACGGTGAGGATTAAATCACACTATAGAGTTCTATATAAAAATCGATTACAAAAGGCTCACTACCTGAAAAATAAGGCTCACTGCCAAAACAAGGACTCACTTTCTAAATTAGGACTCACTATCCAATAGAGCTAACAACCCAGAGGGATCACTGCCACAAAGATACAAAGAAGATAGAAGAGATATGTTACAGAGAAATCCACCACAATTTTCTCAACTACTCACAGACATGCATGAATGATTGAGTACACCTTTAGCTCACTACATCCAGAAACTCAACATTTAAGCTTCACACTGATCTTCGACACTCGAATCACACACTATCACTGATTCACATCAATCTCACATCTATCTATTCTATTTCTTCACACTTATCTCTCTTTTTTCTCTCTTTTCTCACCACTAACTCATCCTGTATTTATACCATCTTCAACTTTGAAACATATCCAAAGTTGGGAATCCAACATTAAATTCAAATTAGGTCAGCACCAAAACATCATAGGGTGGAATTAGAATGAGGGAGACCCAAACACTTGCCTTGTGAGGATCCAAATAATCCAACATGCTACATCAATTATAAAGATAGTGTTCAACAAAATGTCAACCAAACCAGTGTAAAATAGATAGAAAAATTAAGCACAATGCTTCAAGATACCGAAATTGTCTTCAATACAATCATAACAACTCAACTCTAAAACCACAAATCATAAGACTTCACCAAAGAGAAATCTGGACAAACAACTTTTCTCTCGAACCTCAACCAGAACATAGAAAAACAATAGTTCACAACTGGTAAACATAACTCATACTGTACAATGAATTAGGAGCCAAAAATTTGGATATAGCAGCTTCCAACAACCGTGACCAACATATAATATGGGTGATCCCACAAAGTTGGTTTACAATTTCTGGGAGATTATGATTTTTGCTGAAATCACATATTTTTAGAAAATATAATGATTTAAGCCTTAAAACATTCCATTTAAAGCATTCCAATTGAATAGGGTTTGATCAAACTACCTTAAATAAAAACCCCTTGGATAGAACCTCGCTAGTTTTAAACCATACCTATAACAAAGTCTCCTTTACACCTATCAAAATGTTGATAAAAAAACACTTTTGATTTACCTTTTTGGGGGACCAAATGAATTCATTTAAAATTTATTTTTTGTAAGTATGTAGTCCTTATTATAAGCTTCCCAAAAATTATAATTTTAAATAAATTTAATTTTATTATTATATTTATTTTTTATTTCTTGTGAATGTAGGTTTTTCACTAAAAATCAAGCTCTTTGTTTTGAACATGTGGAAAAATAGAAGATTATCAAAAGAAAATTTTGAAAAATATGAGTGCACCAGATACTAAAGTCTTAGATCCAACAAAAAAAAAAAAATCAACACATACATAAAAAGTTGTGTTATATAGTTCACCTATGTCTGAATTGTAATTGGTTTGGCTTCAAATTTTGATTAAGGAAAAAATATTCAATAAAACACTATGAAACCAATTGGAAGCACTAGATATCATAATTACAAATCTAAATTCAAAAAAAATAGAATTTTATCCTTCATGGAAAAAAAGTTGTGTTATACGGTGAGTGTCACTTCTTAAAAATGATGTTTACTGAAAAAAAACTAGTTTTCGAAGGAGATGGAAAAAAAAGTGCAATTTGATTCCAAAATTTTTGAAAAAAATAAATTAGAATCTATAGAAAAAATGTCACAAATAACTAGTTTGCATCATCTTCAAATTCCTCATGGTTTCGTCACTATAGGTACTTGAAAGTGAAGATTTAGTTAGAAAAAATTAGTTCAGTGTCAATTTTGGCCAAAAATTGTAAACTAGTATTGTGGCCATCATGATATCTAAACCACACAAACATAGGAGAAAATCCTGAAGAAAAACCTAAAGCAACCACTGAACACCTACAACCTTTCTTCAATACAATTTTCTCAATATCCTCAACATGAACTGCCAATAACCTGCAACCATGAAATCAATGACAACAGTAACTAGTTGATAACCAATTGACCAGTTAACATCAATGAAAACACCTTCATTCTTTTCCATTATTCCAACAACACCATCAGTAGCAGAGTGTGAGTTACAAAAAGTGCAACAATGTATTGAGCAATTGTAAAGTAATTTTCAACATTGAATTGTAATCAATTTGTGATATCTATTTTTGTAGATCTGATTGATTGGTGCCATCAGATAACTAAGTTGGTTCTTAGAGTAGGGGATTGGTGTCTCCTTGGAGTTTGTGCTCCTAAATCATGGATTTGGTGCTTCCTTAGGGTTGGTTCCCTTAAACATTGTAATAAAATATTTATTTGTGACATTGGATTTGAGCAGTAGACTCAAGCAACTTTTGTCATCGTGGTTTTTCCTATCTTGGATTTTCCATGTATATTTGGTGTTAGGTATTGATCTTGTATGTTCATTTTTTTGTCATATTTGTTCATGTTTTAACCTAAACATTTAGATTTAAGGGTTGTTTCTGCACTAAGGATAAGAAGATTAAATTTTTAGAATCTATTGATTCACCCCCCCTCTCAGTAGATTATTATGTTCCAACAATGTCTTCAGGGTAATCAAAATTATGCCAGAAATTCCTCCTTTGATTCTTACCTTTAATGTTTCTGTGAAACCCTCAAGATCATAGTTTTTGTCTCTAAAGGTCTAATCATGTCAAGGATATTCTACCATCCATCCTTTGTCATCAGAAAATCTAAAAAACATAGTATATTAAGGGAAAAGGTTTCCCTTCTTCTAACCTACCAAATGTACATCCTAAACCTTTCCTAGATGCCACATAACCTCTAAAAAACCATTTCTAAGTGGCACACATCTTGGGATCACATGTGGAGTGAATTATGTTCCATATACTTTGATAGCTATGAAATCTACATGTGGGATGATGTCTCCCCAATCGCGATCTATCTCTAATTTAGGTCTCCTTTCCTTAGGCCTCAAGAAATCATATAATTCCTCAAGGATTCTAGGCATATTCTTCACCAAAAATCCTTTCAACTTTGTAGCAAACAAGTATGTGAATGCAAAAAAAAAAAGATGCTTGACAATGCATATCTAAATGATGAGTCCACATCTAGACTAGAAGATGCTCACCTCTTTCATCCCTTACATTGAGTGGCATCTCTAGACCAAACTCATCAATTCCATTGGCCAAAAAAAATGTGACATATGAAAGAGTACCACTAAAACCTTACCCTAGCTTCACCAACCTTCATGGCTACCGATGCCCTATGAATAGAATCATATAAGTATGTAGAAAAATCATATGCTTCATTGACCCACATATTCTGAATATTAATAGCCATAAACATGAGAGCTACAGACATGTTTTCAAGATTGTTTAAACCTAAAATATAATGTAGGGTTTGATAAGTTCTTACAAAATAGAATTGAAAATAGTAAACCCTAAAGGGCTCCTTGTCTGCATATGTTAACTTCATTGTATTTTTTCCCTTTCCCTTTTCCATGAATTTTGGTAACATTATTACCTTGTATGTCCTCTTGTTTTTTTCATATTCCTTTCTTAGGGCTTATAAGTTATTATCCTTTGTGGCATCAGGGTTAACATTGAAGACACCAATTATCTCTTGATTAACTTAATCATTTGAACCCTAGTATGTGATCTTACGACCCTGATTTTTGAATCATAGTTAGTAGCAATGGCTTTCAATAGGTCAATATCCATGTACGGGTATGTGCAGGATCATCATGGAAAAAATAGGACCTTAAGTGGCAAAAATTTCAGAAAAATCAGAGTTAGGAAAATTGAATAGAATTTCAAAAATATGTAAGAATATAATTTGTAGCAAATTGAATGTAGTTTCTAAACTACTAGGTTTTTAAAAAAAAAAATCTATTTTGAAAATTTGAAATTTCAATGCAGTGGTACTTAAATTTTAGGGAAAAAATAAGAAGTAGGTGTGCTGACCCCTAACCACAATAAAATGATAATATTTTTATAATAATTTAGATATAAGTAGATGACTCATTTCCAGATGTGATGCATATTTTTTTGTAATTTTTTCTAAGAAAATAATTAATTATGATTTTTTACAACTTTAAAAATATAAAAAACTTGTATGTCGACCACCTTAACTTGGTCAAAAGTTCATGAAATTCAAATTTTATTTTTTTAATCCTATAGTATGTGAAGCATAGAATGTGACATATGTTTTGGATTCAAAAAATGTGACACCATTTGAAAGCTATAGATATTTTCAATCAATCTATCAATCGGGACTTTAGTCATAATTTGAATAGAAAATGAATAATAATTACTTATTAAATTCAAATTAAATCATAATTTATATTGTTGGAAAGCTGAGAATCTCCTTTAAAAACCCTTTTCATTTCATCAATTTTAGGTAAAAAAAAGTCGTCAGCCACATACCCATCATATTGCTACTTTTTGGCCCATCATGATCCTGCACATACCCGTACACATTTGGAACTGCTAACTTCCCCATATCTAGAGTCCAACTATTATAGCTTGGAACCTTAGAATTTTTCTTTCTATACCAATATCTGAATAGCTCCCAACTAGAAACCTTTCCTAAATTAGCATCCTTAATAGCATAATACTTATCAACAATTCCCTTAGTTTCGCTCGAGCCTTGCAACAATAATTTTCCTATGATTTTATCCATTTTTGAACCTGGTAATTGGGCTAAAAAATACTCATGAATGCCTCTTTTAGAGGTGGAACCAAAGGTCTGAGCCTTTGGGTGTGCCATTTAATCATAATTTATAACTAAGGTTTTCTATAATGTATCTTAGGGTTTCTTGTAGGGTGGCTAGATTTTCTTAGAACAGATACACAAAGAGTAAGGAAATTTCAAAGTAATTTCAATAGTATTTTATGAATTTCAAGCCTTACAAGAAATTCTAGTAAGTAATTCAGAAAACTTTGCTAGCAATTTTACACAAATTCACTAGAAATTGAACACAGAGGAGGAAAATTGTATTTATTAGTATTCAAATTCTAGAAACCCTAATTTTCTTGTCATTCAAAGTTCACACTTCACAAGAACAATCTTAATTTTTTTTAATGCTTTTCTAACCTTGAATTATGATTTAATTATTTATTTTATAGTGAAAAATCTCTTCAAATTGATTTAATGGTGTCATGTCTGCCATTACTACTCACTCACATGAACTAGAATGACTCTATCAACTCAATTTTGCAACTTTGAAGTTTAGCTGTCAATCTCATGGTGGTCTAGACCACTAGATGGCTCGGATAGAATCAATCAAGTTTGAAAAACTTGACTTGGTTTGACTACAACATTGAGCCCATAAAAATTGTCCATGTGGAAGAGCTGTTACAAGTCACCATGGAGCCTACCACCTTTGGTAAGCACTAAAAAGGCTGACGTATCGATCCCCCACAATCCCACAATAATGCATTAAGAAGAAGATCAAGGGCTATAGGATTGCAAGAAGACTCAACAGATGATGCCATCCCACAATCGTGCATTAAGAAGAAAATCAATGGTTACAGGATTGCAAGAAGACTCACTAGATGATGCCACGTGTCCAACACATGCATTGGTTAAGTTCCCATGCATCTTAAAATATTTAGGAAAACTTTTCAATATGCTCAATCCTTTACAACATTGGACTACTATGATCAAATCATCTTCTACATCACTTTATCAACAAATACCATGTGTACACAAATTTATACCTTTTAATCCTCTGTATGTCTCCCTAATTATTTGATGAAAAATTTATCGTGTCTCAATAGTTCTTTGGATGATCAAGATGTTGCCACTTGGAAACCTCCTGCAATCTGGAAAGCATTAGAGATCCTTTGGAATAGCCCCATGTGGGATGGTGGGGAATGGTCAGGATGAATTTGTTGATGAAAATGTTAGTCACACACCAACAGACAGATAAAATTCTCACACAGACTCTACAAGAACCTATCTTTCTTGAAAAATTACACTGGGACAACCTAAATATTAGGTTTAGCTTAATCCCAAGGCTCATTTATGTTAGGTCATGACACACTAGGTTTGCTTAGGGTTCATTATGATAATGTTTTTACACATGAGGGGTAAATGGTTCTTCCAGTTTTGAAAGGTATCATAAAGATAAGCAAATAATCTCGGTTCAGACATTCAACAACTTCATGAAATCAACAAATTTGCAATAATATTTCATTAACTTCAAATAACATGCACTTATCCAAGTAGATTTAGCTTTAAACATTCAAAAATATCATGGAATCAAAAGATTTGCAATAAAACTCCATGCATTCATCACTTTTTGGAACGCTTTCTAAAATTTAAACATCTAATTCTAAAATATGTTGGAAATATATGCCTCAATCTCACAGGCTGAAACCTCTAAGAGAGGCAAGTTGGTGTGACATGCTTTGGGTCTAGCCGACTAGCAGCTTTGGATCTTGTGGTTTGTACAGGTCGCCGAGACAATGTTTAAGTCATGTTGAAGGAGAATATCACTGTTACTTGTGACAATCATTGTAACCCTATACCGAGTGGAGATCTCTGGCCGACATGCCATTCATATCGTATATCTGGGAGACCCTTGGCCGAAAGGCTTACTTCGGTGTGAAGTCTTAGGGAAAAATGAAGTCTCACCGACAGCGTTTATTTTGAAGCCTTCGGGGAGAGTCTTGGGTGTTCGGTAAGAATTATTACCGATAGGAACATCTCAGCGACATTATTCACTCAAGGTAACTCAAAGGTTTCGGGAAGAACTCTCAGCAACTAAGTGAAGTATCGTTGAAGGTGGAGGTTTCGGTATGAAGTCTCAGTGACTGATGAAGGTCTCACCGATGGGGATACATGGTGACACAAAGACTTTGGTATGAAGTCTTAGCGATGGACATAATTCTTGCCGACTGTTGTTTGGTGCTCTGTATGACTTAAGACTTCAGAGTAACATCTCAGTGATTGCAATATGTCTTGGCGATAGATGAGCACTTTGGAGTAACTTTGAACCTTGGTATGATCTCCTAGAGAAAGTGATAAGTCTTGCCAACTGTTGAACATTTTAGTATAACATAAAGGCTCGGTATGATCTCTAAGTGAAAGCAATAAGTCTTAGCGATAGCTCTCTGGACTTAGTGTAACATCTTGCTGATAGTATGGACTCTTGGTGATATCGAATGCTGAATTTGTGGCATTGGGGAGACATGGTTAGTGTCTCACCGACATGCGAACATAGATTGAAGCCTTTTGGCTGAGTGAAGACTATCCTATGTGGCTTGTAGTTGAGCAATCAAAGAAGCCGAATGGGAACCGTTGGGAGATAGTTCATTGTGGCAGTTTTGTGAGGAAGTTCGACAGATAGGAATGACATGAATATAGTCTGGAATAGTAGATGATGTCTGGTTAGATGAATCAACGGATTGGTGTGTGGTTGTATGATTAGTGGATGAATTGTATTATGTGAAGAATGTAACGTGAATGTTATGTAACAAGGTTGTTCATGGTGAATGCTGCTGTAAACTGACATAAGAAAGATAAGTCAAAACTCTGTTTGTAATTTTAGTACTGTAATACAAAGTAACTTCTCTTGGTGTGGTGGGTTTTTCTCCTGTAAGGGTTTTCCTACATATATATGGTGTTCATATGTCTTTGTCTATTTCTCTGTTTATGTAATCTCTTTCTACTACATCTTAATTGGACTATAATTGTAAATTTTTTAAAGAGTCTCTGCATTCTTCCTTGAGGTTTTGACAATTGTTTCTGCATCTAGCTTTCCTTACAAGTGGTATCAGAGCCTAGCCAGTTGTGTTATCCTTGTGGGTACGTTGAGTTTTTTGTGTGAATTTATGTTCAGTGGGAGTCTTGTAGAATTTTGTCAAATTTGAATTACAGATTGAGATGGCTAGCATGTTAGGAAAGATTGAAATAGAGAAATTCAATGGCAACAATTTTGAGTTGTGGAAACTTAAGATGAAAGATCTATTGGTTGATTGTGATCTTTGGATTGTTGTGTCTGGAGCAAAGCCTACAAGCATGAAGCAAGAAGATTGGGACTTTTAGATAGAGATTCTAAAGGGTTGATAAGGCTCTGTTTGGCAGACTCCGTTCTTCTCAATGTGGATGAAGAGAAGACTGCATCTTCCTTGTGGAAGAGACTGGCATCTATTTATCAGGGGAAGTCTTTGGTGAATAAACTGTTCCTGAGAAAGAAGTTGTACACTTTGAGAATGCAAGAAGGAGGGTCTGTTACTAATCATTTGAACACATTCAACATGTTGATTGCACAGTTAACATCTGTTGGTGTGAAGATTGATGAAGAGGATCATTGTATGCTGATATTGTGTTCTTTGCCAGATTCATGGGATCACCTAGTGATGGCTATTGGGAGTACAACTTCCAGTTTCAATATGGAAGATGTTGTTGCTTCTTTTTTATCAGAAGAGATGAGAAGAAAATATTTTGAGATGGCGAAGGAGGCTCTTGCTGTTAGAGGAAGATCAAAAGAGAGAGGCAAGAAGAAGGACAAGAAATCTAAATTGAAATCAGAGGGGAGATCAAAGTCTCCTAGCAAGAAGTCCAAGGTGAAGTGCTGGAATTGTGGGCAACCTAGTCATGTCCGAAAGGATTGTAAAGAGGAGAAAAAGAAGAAGAAGAAGAACTCTTCTGATAATGATTCTTCTCAGAGTGATGTAGACGCCTTCATTGCAACCTTGGCTACATAGGCACCAGATGATGCCTGGCTGATTGATTCAGGAGCATTTTTCCACATGACATCTCATAGAGATTGGTTCATGAAGTATGAAGAATACGATGGTGGAAAGGTGTACTTGGAAAGTGATTCAACTTTGGAAATTGTTGGTTGTCGAAGAGTCAAAATCCGATTCCCTAATGGCAGAGTGAAGGGAATCAAGGATGTGATGCGTATACCAGGTCTGGCTCGAAATCTGCTGTCTGTCAATAAGCTGAATGATATTGGAGTGCAAGTCACCTTCTCTGGAAATGGTTGCAAGATGACTAGAGGCTCAATGGTGCTAGCAAGGGGTGCTCGTATTGGTACCTTGTACAAGCTGGATGCACATGCTATTCAATGTAACAATGTCTATATAAAGCCATAGAAAGCTACTCATGGAGGAAAAGAGGGAAATGTTCCTAATTGTGTAAACTCTATGGAAGTTAAACTTCCAGCAAAAAACACTATGCTCTGGCATCATAGGCTAGGCTACATTGGTGAGAAAGGTTTAAAAACCTTGAAGAACAAAAACTTGGTTAAGGGGCTTGAAGATTGTAACCTCGAATTTGAATCTTATGAACATTGTATATATGGGAAACAACACTGTGTTTCATTTTATTCCAGTCTTCATAAATCTTCTGGTTTGCTAGATTATATTCATTCGGATGTATTTGGTCTAGTGAATGTTCCTTATTTGTCTAAGTCAAGGTACTATGTATTCTTCATTGATGATTATTTGAGAAGAACATTTGTTTATTTTTTGAAAAGTAAATCAGAAGTGTTCAGTCGGTTTAAGGAATTTTAGAACCTTGTAGAAAATCAGACTAGAAGAAAAATAAAAATTTGAAGGACTGATAATGGTGGTGAATTTTGTTCTGATGATTTCAAGAGGTATTGTAAAGACCATGGAATTAAAAGACATAAGACTACACCTTATACTCCACAACAAAATGGAGTTGTAGAAAGGTTCAATATGATAGTGATGGAGAGAGTGCCAAGTATGCTGAGTAGTGCTAGCTTGGAGGAGAAGTTCTGCACTAAGGTTGTTGCTACTACATGCTACATGATTAATCGTTCTCCAAATTTTTCTCTTGTTGAGAAAACACCTTTGGAAGCATGGTCTGGTAAGAAGCCCTCTCTGAGACATATTCATATTTTTGGTTGTGAGGTATATGCATATGTGCCGTATGAGAAAAGATCTAAGTTGGAGAACAAGGTTGCCAAATGTATTTTTATTGGCTATAGTGCTAGCATAAAAGGATACAAGCTTTGGAATCTTGCTACAAAGAAGGTTGTATACAGCAGAAGTGTAATCTTTCATGAGCTGAAGCCTTCTACCTTGGATCTCTAGTCAAAGACAAAGTCAGAAAATAATAAGGATGTAGTTGAAATTCCTCCTACACCAGAGAAAGAGGAATTGAAAATTCAAAATGTACCTGAAACTGAGGAAAGCTCAAGTAGTTCTGAGAGTTCTGATGAAGAATAACAACCTTAGCCTCAACAAGTGAGGAGTTTAACTCATGAAAGAAAGCAACCTGATAGGTATGGGTTTTCTTTGATAGATTCTACTTGTGCCTATGCTTTAATTTCTAGCACTGATGAGCCTAGGACTGTAAACAAGGCATTTAAAATGTCTGATTCAGACTCTTGGTTGGAAGCCATGAATGAAGAAATGGCATCATTAGAAAAGAATGATACCTAGAGTTTGGTACCCTTGCCTGAAGGCAGAAAAGCTGTGGGCTACAAATGGGTATTTAAAAAGAAGATTGGTCTGGATGGTAGTGTGGAAAAGTACAAGGAAAGATTAGTTGCGAAGGGTTATTCCCAGGTAGAGGGAATTGATTATGGGGAGATTTTTTCTCCTATAGCTAAGCTGATGTCCATTAGATTTATTTTGTCACTTGCAGCAGCATATGGCTTAGAGATCAAGCAGATGGATGTGAAGACAACATTTCTTCATGGTGATCTTGAAGAAGAAATCTATATGTTCTAGCCTAAGCACTTTGTTGAAAAAGGTAGAGAAAATCTGGTTTGCAAGTTAAAGAAGTCTCTATATGGGTTAAAGCAGTCACCTAGAATGTGGTACCAAAAATTTGATACTTTTGTATTGTCTTTGGGATTTGTGAGATCAAAATCTAATCATTGTGTCTATTATAAAGCTGAAAGTGATCGAGTGCTTATTATTGCTCTCTATGTTGATGATATGATGTTCATAGGCAATAGTAAGCTAATGATTTCTGATCTTAAGTCTCAGTTGTCTGCTACGAAATGAAAGATCTTGGTAAAGCAAGGTATATTCTGGGGATGGAGATAACCAGGGACAAGAAGAAAAGAAAACTTTGGCTCAGTCAGAGTAAGTATATCAAGACTGTTCTAGAGAGATTTTGCATGAATGATTGCAAGCAGCTAGTTGTTCCAGTCTTGCAGGGAACAAAGATATCTGTTGAGGATTGTCCAAAATATCATACTAAGATGGAGGAAATGACCAGTGTACCCTATGCTAGTGTAGTTGGCAGTCTCATGTATGCAATGGTTTGTACAAGGCCAAACATTGCCCAAGCAGTGGGAGTTCTTAGTTGGTTTATGGCTAATCCTAGAAGAACACATTGGGATGTTATGAAGAGAGTGTTTAGATATTTGAAGGGGACTTCAAAATATGCTTTGTGTTACCATGGGAACTTGGTTGAATCATAGAGAACTCTCACCATTCGAGGTTATGTGGATTCTGATTGGGTAGGGGACATTGACAGTAGGAGGTCCACCAGTGGATACATTTTCATGATGAATGGTGGTGCAGTAAGTTGGATGAGTAAGTGGCAGGTTGTAGTCACTTTGTCCACTACAGAGGTTGAATACATGGAAGCTACACATGCTTGTAAAGAAGTAGTTTGGTTAAAATGTTTGTGTTCTAACATTGGTTTTGATGTAGGGCAAATGACTATTTTTTGTGACAGTCAGAGTGCAATTTGTCTGGCAAAGAATCCTACTTTCCATGTCAGGATGAAGCATATAGATGTATAGTACCACTTTGTACAAGATATGGTGGAGAATGGAAAGGTCAATTTGGAAAAAGTTGATACTCTGGAGAATGTTGTAGATGCATTGATGAAGCCAGTGAGCATAGACAAGTTCAGGTGGTGTGCCAGTTCAATGGGCCTTAGTGCCCATGATTTTCAGTAGTTTTGTTGTGCTCTGGAGGTGCCTGTGTGATCTTTGTCAAGTGGGAGATTGTTGGAAATATATGCCTCAATCTCACAGGCTAAAACCTCTAAGAGAGGCAAGTCAGTGTGACATGCTTTAGGTTTGGCTAACTAGTAGCTTTGGATCTTGTGGTTTGTATAGGTCGCCGAGACAATGTTTAAGTCATGCTGAAGAAGCTTATTGCTGTGACTTGTGACAGTCATTGTAACCCTATTTCGAGTGGAAATCTTTGGCCGATAGGCCATTCATATCGTATATCGGGGAGACCCTTGGCCAAAAGGCTTACTTCGGTGTGAAGTCTCAGTAATGAATGAAGTCTCACCGACATCGTTTCTTTTGAAGCCTTCGGGGAGAGTCTTGGGTGTTCGGTAAGAAGTCTTACCGATAGGAATGTATCACTGACAGTATTCACTCGAGGTAACTCAAAGGTCTCGGGAAGAACTCTCAGTGACTAATGAAGTCTCGCTGAAGGTGGAGGTTTTGGTATGAAGTCTCAGTGACTGATGAAGGTCTCGCCAATGGGGATACACTTGGAGTCTTCGCGGTGACACAAAGACTTGGGTATGAAGTCTTAGCGATGGAAAAAAGTCTTGCTGACTGTTGTTTGGTGCTCGGTATGACTTAAGACTTCAGAGTAATGTCTCAGTGATAGCGATATGTCTTGGTGATAGATGAGCACTTTAGAGTAACTTTGAACCTCGGTATGATCTCCTGGCGAAAGCAATAAGTCTTGCTGACTGTTGAACATTTTGGTATAACATAAAGGCTTGGTATGATCTCTCAGTGAAAGAAATAAGTCTTAGCGATAGCTATCTGGACTCGGTGTAACATCTTGCCAATAGTATGGACTCTTGGTGATATTGAATGCTGACTTCATGGCATCGGGGAGACACGATTAGTGTCTCACCAAAATGCCAACACAGATTGAAGCCTTTTGACCAAGTGAAGACTATCCTATGTGGCTTGTAGTCAACCAATCAAAGAAGCCGAATGGGAACCGTTGGGAGATAGTTCCTTGTGGCAGTTCTATGAAGAAGTTCAACAGACAAGAATGACATGAATATAGTCTGGAATAGCAGATGATGTCTGGTTAGATGAATCAACAGATTGGTGTGTGGTTGTATGATCAGTGGATGAATTGTATTATGTGAAGACTGTAACATGAATTTTCTATAACAAGGTTGTTCATGGTGAATGCTGCTGTAAACTAACATCAAAAAGATAAGTCAGAACTCTGTTTGTAATCTTTAGTACTGTAATACAAAGTGACTTCTCTTGGTGTGGTGGGTTTTTCTCTCGTAAGGGTTTTCCCACGTATATCTGGTGTTTATATGTGTTTTTCTATTTCTCTATTTCTGTAATATCTTTTCAGTGCATCTTAATTGGACTGTAATTGTAAATTGTTTAAAGACTCTCTACATTCTTCCCTGAGGTTTTGACGTTAGGAGAGTTGTTTCTGCATCTAGCTTTCCTTACAAAATAAAGCATAAAAAAATTACTAAAAAAGTAAAATTTCTCCCAGGTATTAACCACACATGCCTCAAGAAATAACCAAACCAAAGCAAACCATTACATATGTCACTAGATTGATTCATAGCTAGGCACAAAATGATGTGATATTTTTTAAAAAAGGGGGATTATTTTCCACTAGATAGTGTCAGTATGCACCCTCAAACAACACAACACATAGTCTTGTCTAATAGGAACAAACAATCAACTATGTTAGATTTCATATCAGGAAATAGATTTCAATTTGGTTCTAATATTGATTAATTTCTAATGAAACATAAAAGTTTTTAATCTGGAATGGAACAAAAAGATAGGAAAAAGAACAAAACTTGATTTTTTTTGGTTCTCCAACATCCACAAATTCTGAAATTAACTTAAAATGAAACATCTATAGGAATTTTATAAGAACAAGATGCTTAGGAAATTCAACTAGCATATGAGAGGGAATCCAAGGGATGAATCACAATAAGGCACATGGAATATGACAACTAGTAGGATAATTTATGAATAAGTCAACACATGTCAACCTTCTTTACCACCTTCAAATATTTTGAGAACTCCATCTTTGAAATATAATTGGGACATTAACTTGGAGCTGAGTAGATTTGTAAAAAAAATGTAGGAACTTCGTTTGCTAGATAACCAAAATGATCAGGTGAAACCGGATATAGATATCTTATTCCACTAGCACTTTGGTTCCTACACTCAGTTTCAGGCTCAGACATAAAACTCCTAGAAGTAAATCACCCCGGAGCTAGGTGCACTCTCTCGCCACATTCATAATATCAATATTCTCAATGTTTTGATATCTCAAGCTCCTCCTTCGCATGGACTCCTAGAGTGTAAGACCCAAATTGATTATTTCACTACTCGTGATCCAAATTTTTCTGACCATCCATACTTAAATACTACATCACAATATGTTTCTTTTGCACATAAAAATTCCATATATCAATCCATTTTTAAAAATTTTATAAAAATCTCATTAAAATAAAACCATCATTAATAAATCATCATTTAAAGAAAATCATAAATAACATGCTTTTAATACATTCTTACATAATTATCCCTTTAGGCAAGTTACCGGAAATTTTAACTCCTGGGAAAAATATTTACAATCAACCTTAATACTCAACATTGTTACTCGGTGCCTGATACCCAACAATCTTTAGCCTTTCATCGAAACCTTATTTACCTAAATCTTGGTTACCATTGGAACCTTCACCTTTCCCAAACTTTCACTTCCAGACTACAACACTTACCAAACCTTGCATTAACATTCCAACCAATTTGGCCTTTTGGTACTCGATATCTAGTACCCGGTACATTAGAATTCACAAATTACTTCAAGACTTGCACATTATCACTAACTTCTGGTGATTCTTTTCCAAATAGAACCTACCATAAGCATTAATTTCTTACTTGGGTCTCCAAGCCTTACAATATTGGGGCGTGTTATGAGACCTCAAGACAACTTGCAACCAACAAAACCAAATTTAAAAGAAACATGGGACCAAATCCCTCAATATAAATTGTAACTTATGCATATTTTCTAGCAATAGCTCTTTACCTTTACCTGAATTTTGCCACAAAGATTATAAAATTCCTCTAGAAAGTATCAATGTGTGCTTTGACTAATTCCAATCTCTGGAACTTGGTGAAAAAACTAGTTCATTGACACTGAACTACATAATTTAGTAATCCTCCAAATCCAACCTTGGATAGAGCCTTGCTTCCAATCAAGTGTCCATAGCCCTGGCAAGGTTATCTCTATAATTCCCCCAAACATAGCTCTACTAGTAGCAAGGCATCTATAGCCCTCGTAGAGATATTTGGATATCCTAAAGAGTTGAATTTTCTCTTTTGATATTTCTTTGATATTCATTTTTTCATTTTTTTTATTTGATATTTCTTTGTAAGCTCATTTGCTTCAACTTGCAAGCAATGAAGCCCGCTATTAGGTTGGGAATTATAGCGGTAGCGAAGGTTACTTTTTTATTTTTCATTCAATGAAAATCCCTTCATTGTTTCACCAATTCCCAAAAGAATCAGTCAATATTCTCTATATGTGCAACTTTCCAGCTAAATTTTACCACCCTTATGCCAAATTCCAACTAACTACATTTTTCTATTTTCCCAAAAAAAAAAGCATAAGTTAAAATTTAGTAGCAAGTTATCTAATCACCAAATTAATTCTAAATTTAGAAATTCCAATTACCACCCTTGCATTTTAAATTTTATGGAAACTACTAAAATAAAATTTTCCAACAATTTTGATTTTTATAGCATTGCACTAACATTAATGCATCAATTTTTTCATGATTACACTTAAGCCCAACCATCATACTCTGTATTTAATTCACACACTTTGAGATGCACATATTACTTCCTTCAAACTCTCCACATGTCGATGTGTGCCACCTCACTATCTTAATTTTATTTTCTACAAGGAACACATGGACATATTCATGATTAATACAACTTGATAAAATAAACTAAAATTACCACCATTAAATTTTGAAATCTTCAATTTGCTTGATTCGTGATCTTCGTACTGGAAAATTTTGAAGCAATGACCACCAACTTTGTGAGAATTTATTTGATTTAACCTTTAATTGTGGAGAAAAGTGTCTTATTGCCACCTCAACTTGCATTTCCCAATATTTTCTATCCAAGTAACTATTGGCAGCCCAAGGATAGACAACTGAGAGGGGGGATGAATCAGTTGTCACCAAATTTCAAACTTATTAAACTTATTAATCCTTATTCTCATATAAATGAAAGCATAAATGAACAATAGATCAAAAACACACATAACACCAATATTTTTACATGGAAACCCTATTAGGGGAAAACCATGATGGAGGTCAGTCGACAAGATTATACCCTATTAAAAGTATAAGAAATATGAATGGGGAATGCACATGTATTCAGACACACTACCTAGAGCTCACTGCTCAATTACAAAGGAAGACACACTATCTTATAGAAAGGTTTTGATTAAATCCATCAGACTTTGAACTCAGAAAATAGCATCTACTAATGCCTGGTTACAGTTCTAGTTAAGCACATGAACACTTCTTCAATCTTCTTCACTCTTTTTCACTCTTTGCTCTTCCTTTGAATGATCTAAACAATATTTTCTCATATGACTTCCACACTTCGCACACTCACACTTCCAAATGATAAAACAATCACTCTTATATATCTGCAACAAGAAATTACATCGCTATAAGTGACTTCAACAAAATAGCAAGAAATAATATAAACAACCAACTCAGATCAATAAAAATTATTCATGAAAATCAACCAAGGTTAACCATAACATAGTTAAACCCAAAATAACATCCTCAAACATGAACCACTTCATTTAATTACTCCTCGAAGATCCACAACACGCTTCAACACCTTGTCAGCCAAGAACATAAAAAACATGAACATGCAAGATAAAATCTTGGATTGCGAGCACAACGATCAATGCAAATGTGCAACACATATAGAGCAAAAACTAGAAGCATCCACAAGCATCATGAAACACTAGAGAAGCATCCACAACAACTGAACTAACTTGAATCACATGATCTTCATTCAAGAACACAAACTTAAGTAACAGAAAAACTGTCAAAATACAAATCTTCATAACTTGATCAAATCTTCACGCAGATATCTAAAACTTGATGTGGATAAACTAGATATACTCAACAAGAAACCCTTTAGTCCAAAACCTCAGAACAACAACAAACTGAACACACCAATAGAAAGAACTTCGCTTCACCACTGACAATCCGCAACACTTCTTATTACAATTTTCTCAATATCCTCGACATATACAGGTTCTAGTGCATCAATGATAATAGTGTTGACATCAATGACAACCACATATTAGAAACACACCACAAAATACAAAAATCTCCCCCTTTTGGAATTTATGGCAACACATGATGTGAAAAATACCATCAACACAACTACACTTACTCCCTCTTAGGTTCTGACTCTTCTCTCCTCAACTCTTTCTCCCCACAAATATTTTTCATGTGTCTCTTCTCCCCCTTTGACATCAATGGAAAATATGTACATTACAAGCTATTGAACCACACACCTGAACATCTAAGAATCTAACTACTCCCCCTGAGTAGTAGCCAACACAAAATTAATCTGGATCAAAATATGATCATGAAATGCATGGATTGATGCAAATCAATGCATCTTAGTTCTGATTAGGAGGGGTAATCACCCCTAAATTCCCTCTAAGATACTCAAAAGTATCCTTAGGAAAAATATTTGTAAATATGTCTGCAATCTTCTCCTTAGTAGGCACATGCTCCAATCTGACTTCCTTTTCACTTTCTCCCTCAAAAAGTGAAACTTGATAGATATATGATTGGTCTTAAAATGCAACATTAGATTCTTAGAAATGTTAATAGCACTTGAGTTATCACAAAATATAACAATAGGATCATCATACACAACTATGATATACTTCAACATTTGCTTCATCCATAGTACTTGAGTACAATTATTAGTAGCAACAATGTATTTTTCCTATGTAGTAGATAAGGAAATAGCATTCTGCTTTTTGCTTAACCATGAAATCAATTTCTTTCCCAAGAAAAATGCTCCACCACTAGTACTTTTCCTGTCATTCACATCTCTTGCCCAATCAACATTAGTAAAGGCACTCAAATTAAGATCATCATCTTTAGAATACCACAATCCAAAATGAATTATCCTCTTCAGGTATCTGAAAATTCTCTTCACAACAATCACATGAGATTATTTAGGATTGCTTGAAATCTAGCAACAATACATACAACATTCATGATATCAAGCCTAGTTTGATTAAAAAAAAGTAATCCACCAATCATTGATTTTTATCTAGTCTTATTTTCCTTTGGAGAATCAGCATCAGTTGTCAACTTGCATCCAATCACAATGGGTGTACCAACTAGCTTTGAATCTACCATACCAAATTTCTTCAACAATTCTTTTACATACTTGGACTAAGATATAAAAATCCCTTTATCTAACTGAGTAATTTACAATCCCAAGAAAAAAATCATCTCTCCAATCATTGACATCTCAAACTCATTATGCATCTCATCAGCAAACTTCATGTACAAGCTATCATCTCCTCCAAATATGATATCATCAACAAAAATCTTAACAATCAAATATTTATCATCATTCTTGAAATATAGATTATTGTCAGAAGTACCTTTGTTAAATCCAAGCTTCACCAAGTATTTATCCAATCTAGCATACCATGCTCTAGGAGCTTGTTTGAGTCCATACAATTCTTTCTTCAACTAACAAACCATATCCCCCTAAGCAGTCAAGCAAAATCCATCAAGTTGCTCAACATACACTTCTTCTTCCAACTCACCATTTAGAAAAGAAAACTTGACATCCATTTGATAAACTTTGTAGTATTTGTAAGTAGCATAAGCAAGAAACAATCTCACAGCTTTAATTCTAGCAACAGGGGCAAAGGTTTCTTCAAAATCAATACCTTCCATCTATGAATATCCCTTACATACTAGTCTCGCTTTGTTTCTAACCACTTCACCTTGCTTATTTAGTTTTTTTCTAAAGACCCATTTAGTTCCAATTACATTTTTATCCTTAGGTCTGGGAACAAGAATCCATGTATCATTCTTTTCAATTTGTTGTAGTTCCTCTTTCATTGCTTCAACCCAATCTTCATCATTACATGATTCATTCACATTGTTAGGCTCAGTCTTTGAAATCAAACAACATTGTTTTGAAATATTTCTCTTATTCTAGACACCTTTGTTTATCGCCTATGATCTGATTCTCTAAATGATTCAACCTCACATACCTCAAAGTCTTCTTATAATGTTCTTCAACTTTAGGCTCTTCTGATCTCTCTTCTATTCTTTCACCAATTTCTTGATCTTCTTGATCTCCTTGATTCACCAGAATGATTTGCACTTGATTTGAAGTCTGAATTTTCTTTCTTTTGTTTGTACTGTCATTTTTATCATCAAACTCATATCCACAGGTTCTAGATGGTGTATCAATGTCTTCATCAACCTTAACATTTACACTTTCAACCATTTTCTTCAATATCTTGTTGTAACACCGGTAAGCCTTGCTATTAGTAGAATAACCCAAAAATATTCCTTCATCACTCCTAGCATCTTCATCTATTTTTATATAACACTTGCTTCCAAAGATATTGAAATATATAATAGTAGGTTTTTGACGAGTCCATAGCTCAAAAGGAGTCTTACTAGTATCACCTTTGATTTGTACCTAGTTAAGTGTCTACACAGCAGTACTCATAGCTTCTCTCCAGTAGATATGAGGTACATTTCATTCCAACATCATGGTTCTAGTAGCATCTAGAATTGTTATGTTCTTCCTTTCCACAACTCCATTTTGTTGAGGGGTCCATGGTGCAGATAATTGTCGCTTTATTCCATACTCTTCACAAAAAATAATTAAACTCACCAGAAGTGAATTCACCACCTCTATATGATCTCAAAAATTTAATCTTCAGACCTGCCTCTGTCTCAACTCTAGGTTTAAAGATTTTGAACTTTTCCAGAGCTTCATATTTCTCCCTTAAGAAAACATCCCACATCATCCTTGAATATTCATCAATAAGAAAAATGAAGTATCTGTAACCTTGTAAACTTCTAACTCTAGCAAAACCACACAATTAGTATGCACAAGATCCAACAATCCATTTGAAGTTTTTTGTTTACTCTGAAATGAAATTCTTGTTTACTTCCCCAATTGACATTCTTTGCATATGGAATTAGTAGGTTTCAACAACTTAGGAATCCCTCTCACAACCTTAGTGGAACTTATCTTGACAATATCATCAAAGTAAACATGACACATTTTCCTATGCCACAACCAGCTTTCATCAACTTGATCAATCAAGAAAATTTTAGTAGCAATACTCAGGTGAAAAATACTACCTTTTGTTTTTGTACCTGATGTAATCATATTTCTAGAATTTTCCAATATCTTGCACTTACCATCCATGAATTGAATATTGTATCCTTTATCAACCATCTATCCAACACTTAACAAATTATTCTTCAAACCTTCAACATACAAGAAATCATCATTATTATGCTTACCATCAAGAGAAATGCATCCTCTTCCACGGATCACACCAGCTGTATTATCACCAAATCTCACAACACCACCATCATACTTTTCCAAATTCACAAACTTTCTTTTATCTCCTGTCATATGATGAGAACAAGCACTTTCAATTACCCATTCATCTTTCTCTTCAACTCAAGCAACTAGGGCTTTCTCCACATTTGTACAACTAGCAGATTCAGTAGACATGATTATTTTCCTTGATAGCAATAAACACAAATTCATCTTCACTTGCATTTCCTTTATTAGATTCATCATTTGTCACACCTTCATCAGTAGCATAGTAACACTTCTTTGGGAATTTAGGCTTGTTAAATATTGGCTTGGAAACTCTCTCAAGACATCTTGATGCAAAATGACCTATCTTATTGCAAGAGAAACATTTAATAGGCAACTTCCCTTTATACTTACCTTGTCCTCTGGCTTCTCTTTTCACAATCAATGCTTCAAGATCTTCTAGCTATCTTTCTTCTTCATCAAGTTGTTTCATTTCATCCTCATTCTTGAATGTATTTCTTGATGAACTTTCACCTAGATCATATCTCTATTTACCTCTTCCAGAAGTAGTAGAATTAAATGTAGATTAAACCTTAGGAAGGGAATCACCAAATTCAATCAACTCAAAAGTAGTAAGCTTACCAATCAACATATCTTTGGTAACAGTTGTCACAGTCTAGAGCTCTTCAATAGCACTAGCTTTAACTTTGTAAGAATCAGGTAAGGATCTAAGAACTTTAACAACAATCTCTGATTTGTCTATCTATCCACCAACACATCTGATGCCACACACAAGTTCATTCACTCTTTGCACGAAAGTAGTAACATTTTCATCATCACCCATTTTCAATTTTTCATATATCCCTTTTAGACTTTGTAGCTTAGCAATCTTCACATTAGCATCACCTTCATATAAGGTCTCCAAATTTTTCTAGATCTCATAAGCAGTCTTCAGATCCATCACATTTGTATGTCATCTCAGTATCAGTCAAAGCACTCAACAATGCCTCCTTAGTCTGGATATTATACTCAGCATCCCTGATCTTAGTAGAAGCAGTAGGACCATTATGTGGAATAAAATATATATTTTTTGCAATGCTCCAGTAGGGTTCACTAGTGCACCTTAGATGGCACTCCATTTGAGTCTTCTATAAAGAGTAATTTGTACCATCAAATCTAGGATTATCCTTTTTATAAGTCGCCATCACAGATCACCTCAAGCTATCAAACTTCTTCCAAGCAACTTAACTTTGATACCAATTGTTGGCAACACAAGGATAGACAACTAAGAGGGGGGGTGAATCAGTTGTCACCGAATTTCAAACTTATTAAACTTATTAATCCTTATTCTTATATTTGATCAATATCAATGAAAGCATAAATGAAGAATAGATCAGAAACACACATAACACCAATATTTTTACATGGAAACCCTATTAGGGGAAAAACCATGGTGGAGGTCATTCCACAAGATTATACCCTGTTAAAAGTATAAGAAATATAAATGGGGAACGCACATGCATTTAGGAACACTTCCTAGAGCTCATTTCTCATTTACAAAGGAAGACACACTGTCTTACAAAAAGGTTTTAATTAAATCCATCAGACTTTGAACTGAGAAAATAGCATCTGCTAATTCTTGGTTACAATTCTAGTTAAGCACATGAACGCTTCTTCACTCTTCTTCACTCTTCTTCACTTTTTGCTCTGCCTTCGGATGATCTGAACAATATTCTCTCACATGAATTTCACACTTCATACACTCACACTTCTAAATGATAAAACAATCCCTCTTATATATCTGCAATAATAAATTACATCGCTATAAGTCAGCTTCAACAAAATAGCAAGAAAGAATATAAACAGTCGGATAAGATCAATAAATATTATTCATGTGAATCAACCAAGGTCAGCCATAACATAGTTAAGACCCAAAATGAAATCCTCAAACATGAACCAATTCATTTAATTACTCCTTGAAGATCCACAACAGACTTCAACACCTTGTTGGCCAAGAACATGAAAAACATGAACATGCAAGAGAAAATCTTGGATTACGAGCAACAATCAATGTGGATGTGTAACACAGATAGAGCATGAACTAGAAACATCCAAAAGCATCATGAAACACTATATAAGCATATGTAGTAACTGAACTAACTAAAATCACATGATCTTCATTCAAGAACACAAACTGAAGTAATATAAAAACTGTCAGAATACAAATCTTCATAACTTGATCAAATCTTCATGCAGATCTTTGAAACTTGACATGAATAAACTAGATATATTCAACAAGAAACCATTTATTCCACAACCTCATAACAACAATGAGATGAACACACCAACAGAAAGAACTTTGCTTCACCTCTGACAACCTATAGCACTTCTTATTACAATTTTCTCAATATCCTTGACATATACAACTTATAGTGCATCAATGCTAATAGTTTTGACATCAATGACAACCACATATCAGAAACAAACCACAACATCCAATAGTAACTATGTACCACATATTTCTTATGGCTTTCTATAAATTCCACACTTTCTTTCAAATTCTTCACTTCTTTTCTTCTTCAATTTTCATTATTTTTTCTTTGCTTGTGCTTTCTTGCTTCTAGGCCTATGGATACTCACATTTTCCTAACCTATATTCGCTACGTGAATGGATTCCTTGGTTGAATCGTGACCCAAAGGCTTAGAAAGGTTTTCTTTCTTCGAACTTTGACCACCAAATCATATTTGTACCTAGTCCTCAAGGAAACTTATGTCAATTCCAGAGCATACTATAGGTTGAATTCAGACTTGGCTCCATAGTTCATGGCCTTGCTCTAGATCTCAGCCTTTCTGTAGCTGAAGTATGGGATGCTACAAACATGATATTAAGACCTGAATTTATGGGGAACTTGGACAATGTTCTTTCTATCACTCACCCTATCATTGGAATTCCTTTTGCTGATGATATTGTGTTGTTTCTGGAGTGAGGGGAAATAGCTCCCATTCGACCCTTTCTTACTGATCTGCACATCCTTGACCTTGATACACATAGAGATGGTGCTTACCTAGGGTACACATCCCTCATGGATGAAGCGAACCAAATTGACTAACTGGCTAACCCACTACCTTTAGAGTAACCCATTTTTTTCCTTTTTTTCTCTTTTACGATGAGAATTTTGTTTTTTACACATACATATGAAATATAATGTTTTTTTTTTTTTTCTATACATCAAGCACGTATTTTTTTGCATGGTTTTATCTTTTCCAATTTATAGTGCAATGTTATAATAATTTTCCATTCTCATGTGTTTTAGCTTAAGCAGGATTCATTAATGTTGGGAACAAATTAGAAAAAAAAAGAAACAAACCCTACTAAAGCAAATTAACCTAACTAACTAAAATTTATAGTAATCAAGTGACTAACCCTAACTAAGTAATTTACCCTAATTTCTACTACTATCTTCATAATGATTTTTGTATGAATTAGAGTAGGTTTATCTTTAAATTCACTTGAATATGTCTCACATAACCTATTATAACAATGAATTATTTTAACTTTTCTACTTTTGACAAGTGAATATTCAAAGGTATACTTACCAATTATTTGTCTAAAATGTATGGAAACAACCTCATTAAAGGTCAATTACACACACCTTCACTAGCTTCTCAACATCCTACCTTCTTCTATCCCTCATTCATGGTCTTCCATTTTACTTTACTCTACTCCACAAACGGCTGTATTTATTTCTTGATTTTCTTTCTCTCCAAGGTTTCTTCAGTTCTTGAGCCTATCTTGAACCTCAATATCAATATCCATTTTATTAGACCAAATATTAACACAATTTACATCTTCGCTAAAAAGAGAGAAAGTAAAAGCTTGATACTCTATATTTTGTGCAAAATCAAGAAATTCTTCCCTTTTAGGTTGTGATTCATAATTAGGGGTGAAAATCATGCATCTCCCGCTTGTTCCACCTACTCTTTCTCTTTGTTGTCTCCTTCCACGCATGAGAATATTGGTGACTCATTCCTTTCATGTTCACACTTCCAATGTGTTGTTTCCAAGTCTTGGGGACTTTTCCTTTTTTTTTGCAAAGTTTTAGGAATTTCCTCATGACAATTACGGTTAATGAATCCATTTGATCTAGCAGTTAAATCTCTAGTATGTCCAATTTCACTAGGGTTAAATATTTTGTCCAAATTCAAACCTCTCTCTAGTAATGATTCTTTTCTTCTAGCAATTAAAGATGCTTCCATTAACAGAATCACATTATAAGTGGCTAAACTTACCCTAGTTAAAAAAATTCATAGTCAAGTTCACCATGATCAATTGTATCATGAATTCTACACTTGGTAACCCTATCAAAAGTGAACAAACTTAAGGGATAAAGTCTCTAGTTAAGGATCTTTCAGAGCTTGTCAACTTCCATTTTACTATCCATTACAAACTTGCATAGGATTTCAACTTACAAGCAGGCTTCCAATCTAAAACCAGGACAACAATACCGACTCCAAATAAAATCTTGGAGGTATCCCTCCCTATAGCACCACTCCTATTGATGATGATATTATTCGCACACCAAAAAACATATAAAATTATCATAGAGACTCTATAGGAACCTATCTTTCTTGAAAGATTTCACTGAGACAACCTAAATCTTAGGCTAACTAGGCTTAATCTGAAGGCTTGTTTATGTTGTATTGAAACACTAGGTTCACTCAGGGTTCATTATGATAATATTGTTACACACGAGGGGTAAATGGTTCTTCCGATTTCAAAAGGTATCATAAAGATAAGCAAATAATCTTAGTTAGGTCATTCAACAACTTCAAGAAATCAAAATAATTTCTCATTAACTTCAAACAACTTGCACTTATCCAAGTAGACTTAGCTTTAAGCATTCAACAATATCATGGAATCAAAATATTTGCAATAAAAATCCATGCATTCATCACTTTTTTGGAATATTTTTTGAAATTTAAACATCTATTCTAAAATAAAGCATAAAAAAATTACTGAAAAATTAAAATTTCTTCTAGATATTATCCACGTATGCCTCAAGAAATAACCAAACTAGATAAAACCATTCCATATGTCACAATACTACTTCGCTGCTAGGCACAAAATGATGTGAGATTTTAAAGAAAAGGGGTATTATTTTCCACCAGATAGTGTCAATATGCACCCTCAAACAGTGCAACACATAGTCTTGTTTGATAGGAACAAATAATTAGCTACGTAAGATTTCATATCAGGAAATAGCTTTCAAATTGGCTTTGATATTGATTAACTTCTAATGAAACATACAAGTTTTTAATCTGGAATTGAACAAAAAAAAGGAAAAGAAACAAAACTTGAAAAAGTTTTTGTTCTCTAACATCCACAAAGTTTGAACTTAACTTAAAATAAAAACTCTCCCGACCTTTTATAAGAACAAGACACTCGAGAAATTCAACCTATGCGAGGGAATCCAAGGGACAAATCACAACAAGGCATGTGGAATATAACAAATAGCAAGAGAATTTTTGAATAAGTCAATGTGTTTCAACCTTCTTCACCACATTAAAATCTTTTGGGACCTCCATATTTGAAATATGATCAAGATATTAACTTGGAGCTGAATAGATTTTTCAAACAAAATGTAGGAAATTCCTCTATCGGATATCCAGAATGATTAGGCTGAACCAAATATAGATATCCTAGTCCACCATAACTTTGGTTCCTATACTTAGGTTTGGGCTCAGACAAAAAACTCCTAGAAGTAAATCACCTTGGACCTAGGTGCACTCTTTTGTTTCATTCATAATACTAGGACTCCTAGTATTTTGACATCTCAATCTCCTCCTTCGTATGGACTCCTAGAGTGTATGACCCAACCTAATAATTTCACTACCCACAATCCAAATTTTCCTAACCATCCATACCTAAATACTACATCACAATATGTTTCTCCTGCACATAAAAAATCCATATATCAATCCATTTTTAAAACATTTATAAAACTCTCATTAAAATAAAACAATCATTAATAAACCATCATTTAAAGAAAATATAAATAACACACTTTTAATACATTCTTGTGTAATTATCCCTTTAGGTGGGTTACCAAACATTTTAACTCCTGAGAAAACTTTTAATAATCAACCTTAACACTCAACATTATTACCCAGTACATAGTACCCGACAACTTTAGCCTTTCACTGAAACCTTATTTATCAAGATCTCGATCACTGTTGGAACCTTCACCTTTCTTGGAATTTCACTTCTGGACCGCAATACTTACCAAACCTTTCATTAAAATTCCAACCAATCTTTCCTTCTGATACCTGGTACATTTAATTTCACAAATTACTTCAAGACTTCCACATTAACACTAACTTTTGGTTATCCTTTGCCAACCAACACTTGACATAAACATTAATTTTTCACTTGGGTCCCCAAGCCTTATAGTGTTAGGGAATATTGTGAGACCACACAACAAAATCCATGTGGCTCAATCTAAAGCATTAGGTCACATGCCCACCATCAATGCCTTTCATAAGCCTACAAGGTCCACTTTGAAAGTTGGACACATGGTATTTGATCGTTATTCCACAACCTCTTTTCTATCAATATTTTATTCATGAGGATGAGAAAGGACAAATGAAAAGCGAACACATGTCAAGTGTGGGACCGGGCCAAGCCTTCTTTAAGACATTCTTATGCATGTGCTCCAAGTCTTTACTTAATTTGGGGCCATTCTCTAGGTTATCATAAGATTTATATGTAAATTATTTCAAATGCAAAAATTTAGACATTATATATAAAATATTTCATGACCCACAAGACTTAAGAAATTTTAACCAAATATTTCAAATGGGACGCAATCGATGAGACTAGGATGAAAGGGGTTGGTTAAAAAATTACTATAATAACTTAAGTTGTGACTTAAGGAACCAGAAATGGGCTCAGTAGGTCAACAATAGATTATAAGAAAAAGGATAAGATTTAAACACTATTAGGGTTTTAAGATGGTTTTAGCCCTTGGGTGAACCCTAATGAATGAAACATGAAACCTTAGCCTATAAATAACCAACAAAACTCAAATATTTTCGCAATGTAATGCAGGGGACCACAAAGAAATTTAATAGTCCTACCAATGGCTCTAGTTGGGAACATTTTTTCATCTAGAATAAAGTGAGATCCTAAGAATCTCATGGTAGAGAAAATTAGAAAAAACATAGAGAGACAAAAACTAGGGAAGCCACTCGAACAAGGAAAGCAAACTAAAGAAAACCAATTTACAAACCTATACATAAAATACATTATACATGGAATAAAACATACCTTATGAAAATTATGGCTTCAAGAATTTTCCATGTACTGGTAATTCTTAGAGTTCTCCAATCAAATTTTGCAAGAAATATGAATCTTCCCCATATGTATTGTTGATCATATATGGTCCTAGCTAGAGAGTGTCAAATTTTCCATGCTTTCCTTTCTCCTAATCTCTAGAATTCCACATCAACACCATATCTCCAATTTCAAACTTTTTGGAAGAATATTTCTTGTCATACAAAATTTTAACTTGCAGTTAGATTTTTATATTTTTCTATTGTGCTTCTCTCCTTTTTTCATCAAGTTCAACCAAAGAATTAATTTTTTGTTACATTTCATCTATAGTATAATCCTCATACTCCTAGATAATTATGTATACCTATAGTAAATTATTCATAAGCATCCTAGCCTCAAGCCCATAGACCAGGTCATAAGGTGATTTCCCTGTTGCATTTTTATGGTTGCTATATCAACCCATAAGGCTTGTCTCAATTTATATTCCCAAGCCTTTTTTTCTTCTCTATCACCATTTTGATAATTTTCATCAAAATCTTGTTACTGGAATTAGCTTGTCCATTTACCTATTGATGATAAGGGGATGGATATGAGATTGAAATCCCATACTTGTTGCAGAAGTCCAGAAATTGATCTAACCTAAAACACATAGTGTTATCAGATACTATTTTTTCTAGTACACCAAACCCGGTCAAAATATTATTCATCAAAAAATTTGTAACAACCTTACTAGTGGCCTTCTTGGTAGGAATAGATTCAATCTACTTAGTAAAGTAATTTGTGGCCACCAATATCCATGAATGTTTGCCACTAAACTTTTCTACAATTTCATGAATAAAATCAATCCCCCATTGTTGGAATGGTGAGTAAACTATAATTTTCCTAAGGAGTAGGTTCCCTAAAACTTTTAGTTTACTAGCAAACCTTTGGCATGCATCACATTCCCTTACTAGGCTCTGTACATCTTTGAAAAGTGTTGGCCACCAGATCAAAACTTTATGAGCAGTAGTCTTGGCCATATAGTGCCACCACAAACACCATTATGCATCTCATTAAAAATCTCTAGGGCCTAATTTCCATCAACACATTTGAGAAGAATTCCATCTCTATTCTTCCACCATAATCCATTTTCTATAATTACGTATTTTATGGCTATGAGCTTCAGTATCCTCTTTTCTTTATCAACCATCCCTTCAGGGAATGGCATGTTCTGCAAGTAATGTACAATTTTTCTATATGATCCTATAGTCTACATATCACAAATAGGATACACATCTACAATATCAACATTGTTTATTTGATTAGCATCCAAAATTGATTCTTCCATTAGTTTTTCTAATCTTTGTCCTCTTACCAATTGTGTAATTTGGATATGAATATTAAATTCCTATACCCTATTTATCCATCTACACCTCTTTCCTATAACCTTTTGTTGTGTGAAGATATCTTTTACAACAACCTTGGGTACATATGCAATAATTGTTGCATGAATGAGATATGTTCTAAAATTTTTAACTGAATTTACCAAAGTGTATTTCTTCTTTTCATTTATGCCATACTTCAAGACAACGACTTGTAAGGACTTACTGAAGAATGCTATTCATTATTCATACCATTCATTTTTTTCTATAAAAGCATTACATCAATAGTATGGAATGAGGTAAAAGAGAAAAGTTGAAAAGGTTTTGAAAAGTCAAGAGACTTCAAAATAGGTGCCTCCTTGATAGCTTGCTTGATATTCTTAAAAGCCTTGCTAGGATCTTCACCCCATTCTATAGTTTATCCCTTTTTCAACATTTTTGAAATGGACCTGGTAGTTTCTACAAAATTTGTTACAAATATTCTCAAAAAGTTTACCTTTCTAAAAATGATTGAATACCCTTTACACTCTTTAGTTATCGTATCTTATTAATGGAAATCACTCTCTCTAAGTATATCCTCACTCCTTTTGAAACTATGTGCCCTAGTAACTTACATTTTCTTACTCCAAAAGAATACTTTTGGGATTAAGAGAAATCCCATATTCTAATGCTTTAATGAATAAATTCTCAAATGCATCCAATGGTCTTCCTCTTTCTTTGAGTATGCAGCTAGGTCATCTTGATCTACCACCATGAAGATATCTATAAAATTAGAGAAGGATACATTCATTTATCTCTAGAATGTAGCACCAACATTGGTTAGGCCAAAGGAATCCTAACATAGACACAGTTGCCCCAAGGAGTGGTAAATCCAATCTTATACTGCTCTAACTCCTTAACTTTTACTTGCTTATACCTAGAAAAACCATTCATCATGGACAATAACTCACATCCAGTTACCTTCTGTAACATGGTTTCCATATTTGGTAGTGGATAGTTGTCTTTTAATTATGACACATTCAGATCTCTAAAATCAACACACAACCTAATGTCACCATTTTTTTTCCTCACTGGCACAATATTTGACACCCAAGTGTGTCTAATGGGTTTAATGATTCCCCCATCTCACAACTTCATAAGCTCTTCTTGCATCCTTGGTGCCAGAGTTGGATTGATAAGCCTTTGTTTCTGTCTAAAAGGTTTGTCATCATCTTTCAATGGTATCTCATGCTAAAAGAGTTCCTCTCTATAGGCCTTCAAGTTATCATAGGACCAGGAAAATACATTCCTATACTTTCTCAATAAAGAAATTATCATTGATTTAATCCAAGGATTCATCATTTTCCCCACATAGATTTTCTTTGGAGCATTTTCTATCCCAAGATTGACCTCTTATAGGTCATATTGGTGTGTGGAATTTTTCTTAATAGTGGTTTTTTTTATCCATAAAAAACCCTTTTCAAAGAAACTAGACATTTAGGAATTTTATTGGTGTTCAGTTGTATAACCTCATTTTTGAACACTGTCTCCTTTCCATCAATAGTTTCAAAAAATTCTCCAAAATCAATTTCTTGGATTTCATTGTGATCAACACATTGCAAGAATTTCAAAATGCCATCATCATCATTAAATACTTATCAATTTTGAATTTTTTCAGGAATAGATGGCCTTGTATGTACCTCAACCTTTGAGATACCAATAAAAGTTATATCATTAGGCCTTAGTACTATGTTGGAAAAAAAATCTTCCACAACATTCTTACTCCTTTCTATCTAATTAATGCCAAAAGCATCAAACTGTTCTACGGAGTCCCAAGCAACATTCCTATATTATTTTAACTTTTTATTTTTTGATACAAATCTAGACCTTACCTAGGGCACCACTAATTCTGAGTCACTAATGACTCTTAGTTTCTTAATTCCATTCTTTTTGTCCAATCTCAACCCCAACAACAAAGATTCATATCTAGCCACATTTTTTGTGTAGACAAACAATAACGAAAATGAAAATATGAAAGTTTTACCACTTGGTGAGATAAATATGACCCCTACACTAAACTGTTCTTTTGAACAAGCACAATAAAAGTACATGGTCCATAGCTCATTATTATATGTTTGTCTCTTTATCTCCTCTATGAGTGCAGGGATTCATTCTTTTTCCTTAGGAAAAATTTCCTTAAACATATGTGAAGCTCTTGGCTCCCTAGAAATATTTATTTCCATGCCATCTATGAGAATGGTGGAAAAAGACATATCACATTACATAATTCCTCCCATATCTTCACTCCACTTTCTTGATAAAAAAAATTCCATAATTTGGTGGGATATCCACCACTATGATACTCATGGTGAATTCCTTATCACGATAACTAACAAGTTTGAAAGAAACATCCTTAATGATCCCAATGACAGGGACTTCCCTAGAATCCATTGCATTAAATTTTACATATTCTTTGTTGATTTTCAATCCCATTTCCCTCATAATTTCAATAGGCATGATATTTGATAAAACTCGAGAATCTATCATACAATTATTTACAAGATTATCATCAATAACTAGAGTTACATAAAATGGGTCCACTTGATTTTGGCAAGTAGTGATAGTGGAACCCAAGAAGACTTGAGGGATATCATTGATTACCCCTTCAAAATCTTCATCTTTTGAATCAATTCTACTCACTTGAGGTGGAGTAGACACCTTCTTTTCTTCATAGGTCATAGTTGCACCATTGATAAGGGAAACTACCTTTTGCTTATGTTCCTCAATTGTTATCATTTCAAACAATAGAATAGTGACCTTTACTTATGATAGAATTGAATCATATCAATAGAGTTGTATATAAGTATATTGTGTTTGTCATACTTTGCTTAGTAGGTTTATCCAGTTTATGCTATGATTTCTCTTCACTTACTTTCTCATCACTCTTCTTTTCTTTTTCAGCTTTTTGCTTCTGACATTTGGATTTTATTGCTAGAGATATGATGTGCTCATCAATATTCACTACTCTAGTTTTCTTAGCCTAAATCTTAGCACCTTTATTTTCTTTTCCCTTAGATTCATCCACCTTATCCTCTAATTTGGACTCCTTTCCCTTGTTTTTCTCCTTAATGAAGATGCTACTAGCCCTGCCTTGATCACCATTCACAACCCTATTTCTTATGTTGTAAATACTTCTAGCTTCAGTAACTCCTGTAGATGTCAACCTCTCAACCTCTTCATCAAATAGTCTTTTCAAAGTTGTATCATACTAGTTTGTTCCTAGGTTACACACATTATAATCTACTTGTTCATATTCATCAGAGAAAACTTGTTGATGATAGGAGTTTGCATTACACCTTTGATTATCCACATCAAGCCCATTGGGTTCTTCATCTGAAGAGTATTGTTCACCAATAAAATTCAACATGTTTATCTCTCCATCATCCTCTTGACATGGGTTAGAACTACCATATGTATTATGCTCTTCCTCCAAGGATTGTGTAACCACACATTGATGTGGAGAATTTGGAAACTAGCATGCTACACACTGTGGATTTCATTAACCAAATTAGCAAAAAAATTCTTTAAAGGATAAGGAGGATTCTTGCTTTGATTTTTTTTTTATTGTTGAAAACTAGTTTTCCATTGTGCTAGTTAGTGTTGTAAGTTTGATTGATCATGTAACCTAGGAGGCCTTTCACTCTTCTGAAAATTAGGTTTCTCATTTTCTAATCCCTTTTTAGATTTGGCTAATCTATAATTCAGATCTTTCAAGGTGCTCATCTTATCTAGTTTATCATCAATAGACCTATTATCTATAGATCCCTTCTCTTATTGTCCTTTAGGATTTTTCAATATCTTTACATCCTCTCTTTTCCACCCTTTTCTAGCAACCCTTCTATTTATTTCAATGTGTAAAAAAAATTTATAAGCATACCTCAAAGTTTGAGGATTCTCATCCCTAAGAAGATACCCCATTTTTAAGTTGAAATCTTTACTATATGTGACCAAACATACTTGTTCATTAGGCTTCAAGTAAGCAGGGATTCTATACATACCCTTTTGAAACCTTGTATTGAATTCAGAGACCATTTCATTTTGTACTTTAATAATTGTATTAAACTCATTTAGCATGAATATAAGGTTAGTTTTACCACCATATTTTTCCCTGAATACTCTCTTAAAGTCTTCCTAGGACCCTATGCTCTCCACTAGTAAAGATCTATACCAATTCTAAACATCCTCGATAAGTGACTACATAAATAGTTTCATCATCACATCCTCATTCTCAACTTCAAAGTCGTCCATCATGTTATTGAATCACCTTAAGTGATATTCCCCTAATATGGAAGTATTCCCAAAAAATCTAACTAGCACATTTCTTATGTCATTGGGAAAAGGATTTGGATAACCAAGTATTTTATTAAAACACAATTTCCTATATTGGTATAATTTCATAGACCTTTTGGTAAATTGATCTCCTTGACATGGTTGAGGTCCACCACCACCTTGCCCCTCAGTGTTCTAATTTCTAGACTATACATCCCTCCCTCCCATTTTCTGGTCTCCTTGTTAATTGGAACTACCTCCACTAGACCAAGTATTGATGTTTCCTTGATGTTGAGAGGATTGTCCCACTCCACTAAAATTTTGTGGTTGAGAGTTGTGAATGGATTGAGTTATAGTAGAAGACATATTCATACCAATAGTTGGGGTTGGTTGTGGTGTAGAATGAGGTTGGTTTTGAGAACTAGAAGTTGAAGGATCTCCAATGGATGATTTTAGGAAAGCAATTTTCCTTTGTATTTTTGCATTAGCAACAAGGATGCTTATTCTTTCTAGTTCTCTCTAGAATTGTTCATTTTCTTATTACAGTTTAATATTTGTAGGATTAGGAGTAGTGGTTGAAGGAATACTACTAGATCACACATTTGTATTTATGCTTAGTCCCTTAGGTTGACCTAGATTCCTTTTTCCTATATCCACAGGCTGTGATGGTTTACTGATGGAAGAAGGGGCTACAACTGAGCTTCTAAAAATGGACCTAGTCTAGGTATTTGTGTGGGTAGTCCCAATAGGAACATTTAGATTATCCTTTTCATGTATAGGTGTAAGAACTGACTGATAAGATGAAGTGGTAGTGGGCTCTTCATCAACCATTAATTTCATTCTCTCTACCCTTCTCCACTGATCTCTTTCAAACATAGCAGCCTTCAACTTCTCCTCCTATTTTTTTTGTTCAATTCTTAGCTCTTCGTACTTTTGAGCTTCTTGTTCAAGCACCATCATATCTTGCATTAATTCCTCTTTCTAGAGTAACCTCTCAATCTAAATGCTTAGGAGTATAATTTGTAAGATTTAACACCTCCCTTTATGAGAGAGGGTTAGAGGTTATACATTAAGACTTCTAAATGGGTCAAATACCTAAGGATTTTAAGTGGACATAGCTCTAGAATTTAACCTTCGATATGCCAATGTAGCATCAAAATCACTATCCCAAAACATCTATTGTTTAGCTGGTTTTGAGGCTAGAGGACTTGAAATAGCTTGTTTATCACTAGTAGTCTCCTTTGTGGTGGGGTTTTCCTCATTATTAGGAGGAATTCCATACTCAAATATATTATTATTAACATCTTCATGCAAATTTTCAAATCCTAAAGGAGGAGGATTAATAGACTTTTTTCTGCATTCTTTTGTTTCCATGACTGCTTGATATTGTATGACAATTCTCCATCTTCTGCTAAAGATACTTCTTGAGATGATTTTTGGTTCCTCTCATGGCTTCTAAAACCTCTTACAATTCTCTCTCTCTTAGCTTATTTAAATTTTAAATGCACTAGCACAAGAGACTCAAAATTGCCATCCAATTAATGGGAAATTGAAAAATACTAAATAGCACTTCTGGGTGATTTGTAAATATAGGGAAATAAACACAACCTTATAGACAATGCAAATGAGACCAAGAACTTCAACTCACATAATACAAACCTAAATTATGATGAAAAATATTTATGAATTTGTTCTTAACACAACGAAGAACAACACATTTTATGACTTTGACTATATATGACCTCGACCTAGAGATTTTAAACAAGTTTATCCCCAACAGAGTCACCAATCTGTTGGTTGTTTTTAATTTCCAACCAAATCTCACAGATAATCTATGGTTTTTCCATTACCAATATTTAATTATTTGGAGGGACTAGGCAATAAATAAGTGAAATTTAAAATAAATTTTCCTCTACACTTTATGCTCTGTGAAACCTGGGATGGTAATGCCATACAATGTTCTCAAGATCTCTTGTACCAATTTATAGTAAATATTGAAAGCAAAAAATATGTCCACATAACTTCTTGACAATTATAGAAATGGAAAAATTTGGAAATATCTCTAAGCATTTAACATTTCATAGCAGTAGAACATGATACTTTGTAAGAATCTTCGATAGTAAATGTAATTGAATTTAAAGATTTAAATTTTATGTGTGTGTGAAAGACCCCGGACATGCAACATAGACATGGTTTTAGTGATTAGTGTCTTAATCTAGGGCATGAAGTCATAACCAATATAATAAAGAAAGTAAATAACAATGTTCCCCTATCATAATAGAGTTATTTAATGATGCATTACACCATTAAACTCAAAAATCCTAACCAATAGTACTTATCAAATCCCTATATACATCCACACAAATCTTTATCTCTATTAAATAATTTAACTTATTCTTTGAATAGGAGCATTAAAAGAAGTTAAACATCTAAAGGAAATATAATGGAAATGAATTGAAAAATCCTTGATTTATTTCATTCATAACTAGTGTGAAATATACAAAAGGAGAACAATGGCTTTAGAGGTATGCCATTGTATTCATAAATGATAGTACTGTCATACAATTCTTTTGAAATTTACAAAGACCAGACTCAACAACCTAGAAAATGACCCAAACTTAATTTCTTTGCATCTATATTACAAAGCTCTCCAAAATTAATCAATCATCCCATGCAAATGACCTTGAATTCCATTTTATAAAATAAGGGAGCAAAAATATTTGGGTCATTACACATGTCATATTTTCATTTGACACTCATTTACATTTCAAAAATACAAGTACAACTACTTGCTCATGGATGAAATATTCCAAGGAAAAAAATGGTTATATTTACTCTAAGTAATCAATTGTCCCTCCAAAAATTCCTTTGATGTAGATTGTTGTTTCTTTGTCACTCCTTTTCTTCATTATTCTTAATGTGGACTTGGGAAAGCTGAGTTGGCAGGTGCAAGTAAAAACCTAGTTGTACAAGAAGACAAAAACCCTTTACTGTCATTGTTGGAACCATCTAGAAATGTTGATTGTGCAAAAATACAAAAAAATGTGCACTTCACCAAGAGACTCTACAACTAAGGAATTTTATTATACTTTTTATCCCATGCCTCATAATCCTCTTCAAATTTCTAATTAAATGCCATGAATTCATCCAATTTAGTACTATATGGGCCATACTTTTACTACTTAATTTGCATCTTTTTCAAATTCCTCCAAGAATTTATTGGTGAACAAAAAATTGCCCATGATGTTCTTTAACACGTCAATCCTAATATCTCCACCCTCACATATCAAAAAAACCTCTATATCTATGATACTATCCATCTATGATCTCTATTGCTCATATTTGTTTACTGCTCAATTACCATCCAGAATGTCTGGAAAGAGGGCCAAGATCATTCTCATCAAAATATTTGGAAAAGCTCCCTAATTATTTTCTCAAGTGGATCCATTAATCCTTGATAGTCAACAATTCCTTTCACTACCTTATATGTGGGACAAATTTGTGGTGGCTTATTAAGATCATGAGTAAAACCTACAACCATGGTGGCCAGTGGACTAAGCCTATGTACCCACACTTGCATCAATGGTACAACAAGTGATATATCCCTTTCAAAAATCCTTATTGAATCAAACATTAAAGACTAGTTTGAATGAATAATGTTCACTCTTTTTATTTCCTTTCCCAAACAATGATCAAGAACATTAGAAACAATTATAAGTATATTATTTTCATCATACAACTCAAGCAACTCCTCATATATCCTTAGCTATTGAATCAACTCTCTTTTGTTCACTCTTGCTTGAAGAGGAGGTGTAGTTGATGTGCTTGGAGAAAGCTCTATAATTGGTCTATCTTCATACACAACCATTTCCAAAGATTGTGGTGGTGGTGATTGAACTGAAGGAGGTGGTGGAAAAATAGCAGATGGAACACTTGATTGCATTGGTTGCTAATTTTGAAAAATTTCAACTATTAATTCCAACTTGGATAACCTCTATTTTTCCTTACTCTATTCAATAAATAATTCATTATATTTACTAGTTTTAGCATCAAACTTCTCCTGCAAGGATTCCACAGTTTCCTTGGTGAAATGTGCAACATTAATAGCCAATGTTTTTGCCTCTATTGTTGTTGTATCTAAAACCATTTTTATTATGAGACCTCCTCTTAGGTCTACTACAGGATCTACCACTTGAGGCTTATTTGTATTAGGGGCCAAAGCCCATATATCAAGTGTATACCATTGTGTACTAAATGTAGACCCTTGTAGTGCACACATAGAATCCTCATCAATGGAAAACACTTGTGAGTTTTTCTTACTCACAGTGTCAAAGGCAATGGCTGGTGTTAAGTCACAGGCCTTCTACCTTCCTGAGGGGTTATCTCCTTTTGTTTAGCTTTCATGTATGCAACAACTCTTGAACCAATAACCTCCCTTGGAAATTTTGGGTACTTGGACATTCCTTGTGTCACTTTTTCTCTCAAATTCATCCTTTTTTTATCTTTCACACAAATTATTGAAACACATCTATCTTAACAAATGCATCATCAATCATGAACTCATTATAGGCCCTCTCCCTTATATCATTAACATTATCAAGGCTAGTCAAGACTACCTTAGTAATCCTTCCTTGTGGAGATGGAAAATGTATCTCCTTTGGAGGTGATGGCATTTTCTACATGATCTCATTAGTTGTAACTACAACCTCATCATCATAATCCATTGGATAATACACCAAGCTTTTAGTTTCAACTTTCCTCCTTTTTAGAGAGGCCCCCCTAGAAGGTGAATCTAGATCAATTATCTATTGTGGGGGTGAAAATGGAGGTGGGGATGGTGGTGCTTGTTACATAGGGGAAGAAGCTCTAGGATCCTTTGAATGAGTAGGAGTAGCTATTTTTTTGTTCTTTCCTTATTGTCTCCTTTGGTCTTCTAGTGAAAACAAATTGTTTCTTAGGCGGTTGATAGATAGGCCTCTCTTATAGCATAGGTTCCTTTTGTTGGAAAGAGACACTACACATGTCATTTGGTATTGTCATTGATGGAAACCATAGTTAGTGATTCGATCCACACATTAGCATTTGATCATACCGAAAGTTAGATCAAAATTTTGTGTTAAATTGTCAGGTTAGAATAGAGCATCTGACAGAGTTATGTTTATAGATTCATATGCAAATTTCTTATTATCATTTTGAGTTGTGGATCTTAGGGAATGTTTTTATATGTATTATCTATGTTTTCCTTGAATCATAGATCCTCGTATCAATTGGTGTGAAAGTTAGAAGATCTGGTTGATTGTTTTTCTATCTATTAGTTCAAGGGAGCCAACCAAGTGAATATAACGTGTTGTGGATCTTAGAGGAGTAATTGTTTGAATTATTTTGTGCTCATGCATGTTGATTTGGGTCCTCACTATGTTGTGGCCAATTTTGGTTGGTGCGCATTGAAATTTACTTATGGATTGAGCCGACAACTTGTAAATATTTTATGTTTTATTGAAGCTGACATGTAGCGATTAAATCATTTTAAAGCGATTGTGTGCAGTTTCACTTGCACGGAGAAAAGATTTGTGATCTAACTTTAAAGTAGTCAAAGTTTTTGAGAAGAAGAGAAAAATCAAATAGAAGGTCAAGAATGCAACTAATGAGCCTAACTCGAACTATAATCTAGCATTTGTAGATGCTACTCTCTCAATTCAAATATTTGGATGATTATCCAAATCCTTTTGTAAGACAATGAGTCTTCATTTTGTGTCTGAGCAGTAAGCTCTAGGCAGTGTGCCTGAATGCATGTGCATTCCTTTTGTAAACAATTATTTATGAGTATACTCATATTGTGGATTGGCCTTCCACCATGGTTTTTCCCCTAATAGGGTTTCCACATAAAAATCCTTGTGTTATGGTGTTATGGTTGATTGCTTTGTGTTGTTGCATCTTTCTTTTGGTTCAATGCTATAAGTGGTTTAAAGATAAGGTTAATAAAGTTAAATATTGTAGAACACTGATTCACCCCCCCTCTTAGTGTTCCTTGATTCCAACACCTCCCCCTTATCCTATTATATTCTTTGCTCATTTCACTGCCCAAAAAATTTATCAAGGTTTTGCAAAATTATTTCAATTATCAACATTTCTTCTTCAATATTCATAAATGTAACAATAAACCTAGGATCCTTTTGCTGCTTTTCCTTCTCCAATTTTGTAAAATCTATCCACTTAACCTTCCCATCTTCAGCCTTCTACAAATCAAATTCATTTTAGATAATGTCTTTAGGATAATCAAAAGTATGCTAGAATTTTCCTCCTTTGATTCTTACCTTTAATGTTGCCATGTAACCCTTAGGATCATGGTTTCTGTCTCTATAGTTCTTCATTTTCAAAGGTTTAATCATGTCAAGGATACTCTTTCATCCATCCTTTGTCATCAGAAAATCTAAAAACATAGAATATTGAGGGAAAAGGGTTCCTTTCTTCTAACCTTCAAAATGTACATCCTCAACCTTTCCTAGATGCCACATAACCTCTAGAAAACCAAGTCTAAGTGGCACACATCTTGGGAACACATGTGGAGTAAAATTTATTCCATATACTTTGATAACTATAAAATATGCATGTGGGATGATGTCTCCCCAATTGTTGTCTATCCCTAATTCAGGCCTCCTTTCCTTAGGCCTCAAGAAATCATGTAATTCCTTAGGGATTTTGGGCACATTCTTTACCAAAAATCATTTCAAATTTGTAGAAAACAATTTTTTGAATGTGAAAAAACTTGATATCTGAAAATGCATATCTAAATGATGAATCCACATCTAGACTAGAAGATGCTCACCTCTTTCATCCCTTACATTGAGTTGTAGATCTAGACCAAAATCATCAATTATATTGGCCAAAAATATGTGACATATCAAAGAGTACCATGAAAACCTTACCCCATCTTCACCAACCTTCATGGATACCCATGCCTTATGAATAGAATCAAATAAGTATGGAGAAAAATTATACTCTTTATTGACCCACATATTCTGAATATTAACAACCATAAACATGAGAGATACATGCATGTTCTCAAGATTTTTTAACCCTAAAATATGGCATAGGGTTTGATAAGTTCTAACAAAATAGAATTCAAAATAGTCAACCCTAAAGGTCTCCTTGTCTGCATATGTTAACTTCATTGTAGTTTCTCCCTTTCCCTTTGCCATGAATGCTAGTAACATTGTTACCCTATATGTGCTTTTGTTTTTTTCATATACCTTTTTTAGGGATTCTAAGTTAATCTCCTTTGTGGCATTAGGGTTAATATTGAAGACACCAATTATCCCTTCCTTGGTTAACTTAATCATTTGAACCCTAGTGTGATATTTTACAACCTTGATGTTTAGATCATAGTTAACAACTATAGGTTTCAATAGGTCAATATCCCTATACACATTTGGAACTACTAACTTTCCCATATCTAGAGTCCAACCATTACAACTTAGAACCTTAGAATTCCACTTTCCATACCAATATATGAATAGCTCCCAACCAGAAACCTTCCATAAATCAATATCCTTAACAACATAATACTTATCAACAATTTCCTTAGTTTCCCCTGCACCTTGTAACATCAATTTTCCTATGATTTTATCCATGATTGAACCTAGTAATTGTGCTAACAAATCCTCATGAAGGCCTCTTTTAGTGGTAGAACCAGAGGTCTGAGCCTTTGGGGGTGCTATTTAATCAAAATTTGCAACTAGGGTTCTCTATAATGTAGCTTAGGGTTTCTTACAAGGTGCCTAGGTTTTCTTAGAAAAGATACACAGAGACTAAGGTGACTTCAAAGTAATTTTCTAGTATTTTATGAATTTCAAACCTTACAAGAAATTATAGTAAGTAATTTAGAAAACTCGGTTGGAAATTTTACACAAATTCACTAGAAATTGAACACAAAGGAGGAAAATTGTACTTACTAGTGTTCAAACACTATAAACCCTAATTCCTGTCATTGAAAGCTCACACTTCACAAGAACAATCTTCAATTTTTTTGAATTGTTTGATAATCTTGAATTATGGTTTAATTCTTTCTTTTATGGAAAAAATCTCTTCAAAATGATTTAACGGTGTCATTTCCACCTTTACTACTCTCTCGCATGAACCAAAATGACTGTATCAACTCAATTTCAAAACTTTGAATTTTAGCCATCAATCTCATGGTGGTCTAGACCACTTGATGACTTAGATGGAATAAATAAAGTTTGAAAAATTTTACTTTTTTTGACAGCGACTTTGAGCCCATAAAGAATTTCCATGTGGAAAAGCTTTAACAAGTCACCATGGGGCATACCACCTTTGGGAAGCACTGCAAAGAATCACGTGTCAATCCCTCAAAATCCCATAATCATGCATTAAGAAGAAGATCAAGGGTTGTGGTATTGTAGGAAGACTCACCAAATGATGCCATGTGTCCAACCTGTGCACTGGTTAAGTTCCCACACATCCACCAATACTTAGGATTTTTTTTCTATATGCTCAATCTTCTACAACATTGGATGGACATGATTAAATCATCTTCTTCCCTACTTTATCAACAAAGGAAACATGTACATAGATTTATGCCTTTTAATCCTCCCTATGTTTCCTTAAATATTTTATGAAATATTTCTCTTGTCTCAATATTCCTTTGGATGATCAAGATGTTGAAACTTGGCAACCTTCCACAATCTCACAAGCATCATAGATCCTTTGGAATAGCCCACACGAGATGGCGGGGAATGGTCAAGATGAACCCACATTTATCAATCTAAAGAATTAATGCCTTTCATAACCCTATAAGGTCCACTTTGAAAGATGGACACGTGGTGTATGTAGGAAAGCAGAGACAAATGAAAAGTGAACACCTATCAAGTATGGGATTGGGTTGGGCCTTATTTAGGACATTTTTATGCACATGCTCCAAGTCTTTACTTAATTTTGGGCCATTCACTAGGTTATCATAAGACTTAGACGTAAATTATTTCAACCTAGGATGCAAAAAATTAGACATTATATATAGAATATTTCATGAACCATGGGAGTTAAGAAATGTTAACCAAATATTTTGAACAAGATGTGACTGATGAGACTAGGATGAAGGGGTCGGTTCATAAACAATTCTAATGACTTAAGTTACGACTTAAGGAATTGGAAATGGTCTCTATAGGTCAATGATTGATTATACGAAAAAGGATAAGGTTTAAACACTATTAGGGTTTTAAGAGGGTTTTATCCCTTTGGTGAACCCTAATGAATGAAATATGAAACCCTATCCTTAAAATAACCAAAAAAACTCAAAGATTTTTTAAATCTCATGTATGGAACCACACAAATTTTCAATAGACCTATCAACGCCTTAGAGATCACCTTAATTTTTGAGTTGTATTTGGTCCTTACAATAAAGTGACACCAATCCAAAGTTAAATATATGTCTATCTTGACTGTGAAATCCTTTAACAAACATATCCCAAAATTTGGAAGAATATCTATTACCACAACTTATTGGGGTACTTTCATACTAGGTCAAGAGTACATGGTTAAGGGGAGAGCCTTAACAACACCTATTATTTGAATTTTCTTCTCATGTAGTTGCATTACACCCTTATCTAAGGGTTCATATTCAACTTGTAGTGATTTTTCAATCTACTTGGGCATCATCATGGTGTTATCACCGAAATCGATCATAGAATTGTGCAATAATGTGTTCCCCATAATGAGAGTTAAATAAAATGGGGTAGGTTTTGATTTAATCACCCCTAGTTCAGAGTTGATGAATACAGATAACACTAAACCATAGATTTTTGGCTCACTAAAACTTATCTTGCTCTTCTAGGGTTTTTCACGTAAAAGGAGAGAGGTAGGGCCAAAAATTCTAAAGGGTTCATTCAAATTATGCTATGTATGATGTTATCTAAGCTAGATGAAGTGATATAAATGCAATTAAGTGATTTATATGGCTGAATATGAATGCAAAACTAAGATTTAAGCTATGTTTTAAAACACACTATGATATGCAAACAATGAACTAAAAGATGAAATAATGTAGAACAAAAAGAAATGGGATGAAACAGAGTGCACCTGGGAAAGAATTAAGGAATTTGGAATGTTTTGAATGATGTCTGAAGTTACTAAAATTCCACAGTGGGAATCATTCACCCTAGGTGGTGAATTAGTCTTGCTTCTGGTGAAATCTATTAGGAACCAATTTTTGACCATCGAGATCCAGAATCTGAAAAAATTCATATTTTCAGTCTTAAGGTGGGACTCATTCACCACTGATGGAAAATCAATCCTCTACCAAAATTCTAAGAAATCAGAAGACAACTTTGCAACACCAGATCTAGAAATATCTGCTTGTCAAGTTGCCGAAGTCAATTCTATGGGAAATAGAAAAAAGACCTTCTTCAAGCTTGAAATAGAGTTAATTTTACTTGAAGTGCCTAGTTGACTTGTTCTCCACTTTTCAACACCTAAATTCTTGATAAATCTACATACAAAACACATGCACAAAGGGGAAAATTGGTTGAGGGTTAGCAAATAGGGGTTTGCCTTGGTCGAACCCCACTTTGGTAATCAAACCCTTAATAATGAAATGAAATGAAAGAGAAAGATAAAATAATCACATGCAAAAGATATTAACTTACCAAACCCTCGATGATACAAATCTTAAGTAATGTCAATGGCTACCTTTTGAATGCTTGATTGATGCTTGACTTGATGTTGTAAAGTGCTTGAATGATTGAGATTGTTTGAATATGATGTGTGAATGTTGGAGAATGTAGGAGATGTAAAATGAGGTGAAAATAACTTATTTATACAATCTTGTGCCTTACTAACCTATTCATACCTCATCATAGGCTGACATCAAGTATTTTTGAATAAAAACCCAAAAGAAAATTTAAAATATTTTGAATTTTGAGCCAAGAGGGATCCATTCACCACCCATGGCGAATGGGTCCCACCTTAGGCTTGAAAGTGGGTGTTGGGATTTAAGTTACATTTAATGTTGTTTGTCAGCTTTACATTAAAAAATGCACTTAATTAAGCCTTATAAGGGCATGAAGGGGTCAAACAAAGTATAAGAAAGGTGTAAACAATGAAGTTATACCTAGAAAAGTGTGAAATCTTATTACAAGACTTTACAACACTTCAAAATAGAACTTGATAATGAATAAAAAGGTGATTTTTAGGTGAATTGTAATGAATAGATCTAGAAAAGTGTAGAAATGTTTTACAAAACTTCACAACACCTTCACAAGATGTCGTTAAATGCATTTTAAACATCCAATTTGAATGTTCAAGCCACATTACATCATAAAATCAAAGAAAAATAGATCTAACATCAAGAGGATAGGCCTAAAAAGACCATGAAAATGACAAGTGTCCATTTTTTGATGGTGCATTAAGCCCCCCCTTTAGTGAGAGGATGAACTTGCTTCAAACTCACACTGAAGTAGCCATGAACATTGAGAGGAGGGTTCAAGTGTACTTACAATAGCAAGATGGAATGACAACAATCAAGAGGAATGATCAAGCCCCTAGGATGAAGATCCCATGATATACTAAGCATAAGAACAAAGGAACACACAAGTGTTGAGAATCAGATGAAGCTTTGATCATCTGTCCAACTAGTTGTGGATTAGATCTAGGTTGAAAGAGAATTTATACTCAATCTAGGGTGACAAAACTCATGGTATTCCATTAGGTGAGAAGGCCCAAATATACTCACTCTGGGGCCACAAAACTTCTGACTATCCATGGGGTGAGAAAGCCCAAAAGGTAGGATACATATGCTAGTTGGTATGCACTCACAAACACAAAAGTGGCTATGGGGAAAAGTCATGCTGCTAGGTGGGCTTCCCACTCTACCATATCAAAGTTATACCTCATGATAAATTTAACAAGGCACCACAAGGGAAAAAAAAATAATGTTCATGAACAAAAAGAAAAGGTACCATAGTCATGCAAGTTGCTTTATGCAAGGTGGAAAAAAGTGCAAAATGTAAAAATGTAAAAAATGCAAAAATGTAAAAGATGTTCAAAGGAGTCTTGTTAATTTTATACAAGGTCAATCACCTAGGGAACATTGTGTCTAAGGTCTCCAAGAGAGGACCAATAAAATAATAGTATATTCACTACATAGGGGATGCAGTGTGTTGCATCAGGCCACCAAGAGGAATGTAATATGCTAAGATAGATCACACTTCTGAAGGACATCACACCCAATGTCATCCACAAAGTGATGAATGCATCACATAAATGACAAGGCAACACTAGGAACCAAGAATGCAAATGAATTATGGTAATGTATTCCCCCCACTTTAAAGGAATTGCTCCACATCATTCTATGAGAAATTACTTTAAAGTAGCAAAGGGAAGAAAGTGCAAAAGGAAAACAAGACATGAGAGCCAACTAAGAAAGCCCTATACCAAGTCATATGTTTCAAAGTTAGGCTGCGTCATGTCAAGGAAAATCAAAGAAAAAGAAAGGGAGTTTCCCCCCTGAAAAGAGCACATCAAACACATAAGGGATCTATGGTTTTGGGGTCAGTATGTTCATTGCTTCAATGTTTTTATGAAAGAGCTCAAAATTGTCATCATTCCCCAAAGAACATAGAAATGGAAGAATGACACAAAGAGATCGAAAACAAAAGAAAAAGGAAAGTCCATTTTGGGTCAACATGGAAGAGACATTGCGGTCTCAATGCTTTGCATCATCCCCAAAAGGAAAACACAAGAAAAAAGAAAATGAAAAGGCATAAGAAAATGAAAAAGCTTTTGGGTCAACATGAAGGAGACATTGCGGTCTCAATGCCTTACATCATCCCCAAAAGGAAAACACAAGAAAAAAGAAAATGAAAAGGCATAAGAAAATGAAAAAGCTTTTGGGTCAACATGAAGGAGACATTGCAGTCTCAATGCCTTGCATCATCCCCAAAAGGAAAACACAAGAAAAAGACAAAAAAGGAAAAGGGACCGATTAGGTCAACATGGAAGAGACATAGGGCATCTCTATGCTTTGCATCATCCCCAAAAGGAAAACACAAAACAAAAGCAAAAAAGGAAAAGACCTTTTGGGTCAACATGGAAGAGACATAAGGAATATTTACACTTTGTGTCATCCCCAAAAGGAAAACAGAAAAGGAAAATGAAAAAGACAATGCACGACAAGTAGAAGAATAGAGATACAAATAGAAGAAGTGTACAACAAGAGAGAACATCAAACACATGTTACGGGGAAGATGATACACACATGAAAGAAAAATTCAAAATAAAAGAAACACACAAAAGGATAGCAAGGAAAATGCAAGTCAACCATCTAACAATTCATCCACCTCCCAAACATGTTTAGTGTAATGCAAGGGTGGTTGAATGTCCAAAGGAATAATTGCAAGCACCAAACTAGGAGTTGTACCAGGTTCTTCACTTGGTGGAGAGGATTTATCATTTCGGCTCATTGTAGATGAAAGTAGAGAGTTTAGGTCATTGTGTATTTCTTCATCTATTTTGTGATCTCCTCCTCATCATCATCATCATCAAGATTGATGACAATGGGAGGATGAAGGGTGATTTCTAAGGACAGATGTATCAAGAGTTATGGCTATTTAATTGGTTTAGTTTGTTGTGAAGGTTGTACTGGAATATCAAGTGGTGGGTCAAGAGGAGGGTGGTCATCTATTACTTCTATCAAAGGTGGATGTTGATTGTCTTTATTTTCTTCTATTCCAGACTAATGAGAAAGGAGACGAAGGTGACACCAACATTCCCTAACACTGCAGTTTCATTTAATTTTGTGTTGAAGTTGTTGAGCTGAAAGAGTGGATTGAGTCATCATAGGCTCTTCTACTTCCTAAGAGGGAAGAACAAAAGAAACCAAAGAATATAGGTCAACCACTTTCTCTTTTGCTTTATATACTTGTTTAATGCGAGGAGGTATGAAAAGATTTGTTTCATTTTCTCATGGTTGTTTAAGCGATGGCAGGGAAGTATCTAAGGGTGGTTGGTTATGAGGTTGTATAGTTTGTTCGATGTTGGAATCAGGTTGAAGCATTGTTTCATCTATGATAGGAGGTGCAGAAGTGGATGGGGATGTGCCACATAGAGACAATTCGGCGATGCGTTTGGATTTGAACTTTTGATAGGCTATGAAAAAGAAGTCCCTTTGAGGTGTAATGGGTTCCATGGGTTTAGGCCAAAAGGCTTCTAAGGAAAAATTACCTTTAGAGGATAGGGGATTAAATCCACTATGGTGTACAATAAATATTTTATTGCCATGTGGAAACTTCAAACACTTGTGAACCACTGAGGGGACCACTTTCGTTGAGCCAAGCCAAAGGTGGCCTAGCCATAAATGAAATTGGTCTGATTGTGGAATAATTGAAAATGTTACATCCGATGTTTTAGGTCTTATCTGTAAGGGGAGTACGATCGATCTAATCATAGGGTATGCCAAAATAGTATGTGTCTTAGTGGTTTATTATACTCATCTTGATATAACTCATGTAATACTAGAAACTCCTCTATGATCACATTCTCGCCACAAGTGGGATCTATTAATACCCCATTAGTAGGCTTATCATAGATTATGCCAGCTATGTAAAGAGGGTCATCAGGAAGCTTTTGTAATATGTCTTTAGCAGAAAAAGTGATATCAAGAGATTTATTTGTTTGGCCCTTACGAGAGATAATGTCTATCGCACCCACAAGTTTATCCATAGGACTAACTTGGGTAACAATTGGAATTATATCAGGTTGTTCATTGTTTGTATCAACATTCATTACATTAGTGTTTGAAGGTTTGTTAGCCTTGACAAAGGAAACATTGTGTTTAGGAATGGGTTTGGTGAAAATTTGTAAATTTTGGTTAGGGGGTACAACAGATTTATTGCCTTGATTATTAATACCTGCAATGGAAAAATGGCCTGAATCAATGAGCCCTTGCACTAGATGTTTTAGACACTTGCATTGTTCAATGTCATGTCAATTTTGGTGATGAAAATGACAATAAGCATTATGTTTGAAGGTGGGTAGTAATGGCTGGTTTGGATCAAGTGGTTTAACAAGTGGCAAAGTGAGCATGCATTGTTGAAGTAATTGGTTCATTGTATTATGGAGGGTATTGGGCAAGGGAGTAAATTGTCTCTTTGGGTCCCCATAGGTATAAGGCACCACTTCTTTAACTGTTGCCACTTGATTTGGAACTGGTTGAGTTGGTTGTGGTTATGGTTGAGGAGTTAGATTGATTGTATGAAGCCTCTATTTGGTTTGCAAAAGTTTTGATTATTTTTTTTAGGTTTTTCAGCTTGGTGAGAAATGTATTTTGAATCACGACTTGAAACCGAGTTATGATATTCACACAAGGTTGTACATAAATAGATGAATGAAGGGAATTTCATCATAGTTAATTTATCCTGAACATTTGTGTGCAATTTTTCAATAAACATCTTTTGCAGATGTGCATTAGAATCTTGACATCAATTTGAGCATACAAGGATTGGTATCATGAGATAAAATCAATTACTTTTTCATCTGTGTTTTTTCTACATCTCATGAGGTCAGCTATTTTATTTTTAGGTGTCATGTGAACTTGAAAGTTACTTACGAAAGCATCCATAAGCTCATTAAATGAGCGTATGGAATGATTGGGAAAGTTTGAAAACCATTCTAATGTAGTATCTTTCAAGTTCCTTGGAAAATTTTTGGTTAAAAGTTTATCATCTAGGACAAAATCACTACATAAAGTTGTATAAGCATTAGCATGGTTGATAGGGTCTCCTTTATCTCTGTATTTCTCAAATTGAGGCATTTCTATCCCTTGTGGCATCGGGGTTCATAAGATTTCTAATGATAAGGGGTTGCTACAAACATGATATGTGGGTGGAGTGGTTTGAACTTGGCTAATGGTGGAAATTTGGTGTTGCATGGATGAAACGATGTTAAGGAGTTGTTTAAGAATAGGGTCAGGGTAAGTGGTTTGAGGTGGAAGGGAAAATGCTGATGGAGTATATGTGATGTTAGGGGAAGTGAAAGGAATAATAAGGGGGTGAAGGTGGTGGAGGGGACTTGTGATTCCACAAGAGAAGTAGGAATGCTAGGTGGAATTGCAAAGGAAGGAGCCACATGACTAACTTGTTGCATAGTTGTGGTGACTTGTGGATTGGTATAAGTTGGAATGGATGCTATGGTTAAAGGGGGAGGAACTTGAGGTCCTCCTTGGCTTTAATGAATGTTTTCAAATTGAGTATTAGTAGAAGCATGTTTATTGTAAATATCAGCTATTTTATTCATAACTTGCAATCCATCATCACTTTCAATCAAATGGTGAAGGTTTTCAATGGTAGATATGGCAGTGGTGGAAATGTTTTCAAGGGACAAGTCTTGTTGTAAATGTGAAAAATCCTCATGAATATTAATGACATTTTATTGTGAGAGGGAGTTGTGTTGGGTGTCAACATTCATTGGATGGAAATTTGAAGGAATAGAAGTGGTATTGTCAATTCCTAATGCACCATTGTCCATAATAGGAGTAGGAGCTCTTGAGATCCCAAGGTCCACAATGAAAGAACTATTGTAAGAGGCCATGAGTCTAGAACTTTGTCTCACTAAAGTATAATCAATGGGGTACCAAACACTCATACAAGTACCACAAAATATGGGGTGAATGCAAATGCAAGGTAATCTAGGAGTTCTAAATGTAAAGAACATAAATTCAGCTAACTATAATAGGAAAGTAACTACAAAAAATAGAATTACAGAAAAAATGCTTGAAAATGCATGATGAATAGTACAAGTGGAATGATTCACCTAGGGTGGCGAATGAGTCCGAGTATGCAATTTTTTTGTGTTTTTAGGAAATTTTAAAATGATTCAAAGGATTTTCAGAATGCAATTAAGGATGTAGAATGCATATTTTCTATTTTTTTAATGCAAGAATGAAATCTAAACAAAGCTTTCACTAATACAATATGAAAAGTCCTAGAATGCAAAAACATAACAATATCCTAATTGAATGTTGATGCAAGATTAATCTAGGATATAATATGCAAATGAAATCAGAAAGCTAATATGTTCAAAATGCAGGTTCACCAAAATGAACTGTAGATTTTTGGCTCACTAAGACTTCTCTTGCTCTTCTAGGGATTTTCACCTAAAAGGAGAGAGGTAGGGCCAAAAATGCTAAACGATTCATTCAAATTATGTTATGTATGATGTTATCTAAGCTAGATGAAGTGATATAAATGCAATTAAGTTATCTATATGGTTGAATATGAATGCAAAACTAAGATTTAAGCTATGTTTGAAAACACACTCTGATATGCAAACAATGAACTAAAAGATGAAATAATGTAGAAAATAAATAAATGGGATGAAACAGAGTGCACCTGGGCAAGAATTGAGGAATCTGGAATGTTCTGAATGCTATTTGAAGTTATTGAAATTCCACAATGGGACTCATTTTCCCTGGGTGGAAAATTAGTCTTACTTCTGGTGAAATATGTCGGGAACCAGTTTTTGATTGTCGAGATCTGGAAGCTGACAAAATTTAGATTTTTAGTCCTAAGGTGGGACTCATTCGCCACTGATGGTGAATCAATCCTCTCCCAAAATTATGAGAAATTAGAAGATAACTCTGCAACACCAAATCTGGAAATATCTACTTGTTGGGTTGCCGAAGTCAATTCTACAGGAAACAAACATAAAACCTTCTACAAGCTTGAAATAGAGTTGATTTGACTTGAAGCACATAGTTGACTTGTTCTCCACTTTTCAACACCTAAATGCTTGATAAATCTGTATACAAAACACATGCACAAAGGGGAAAAATGGTTGAGGGTTAACAATAGTGGTTTTCCTTGGTCAAACCCCACTTTGGTAATCAAACCCTTAATAATGAAATGAAATGAAAGAGAAAGATAAACTAATAACATGCAAATATTATTAACTTACCAAACCCTTGATGATGCAAATATGAAGTAATTCCAAAGGCTACCTTTTGAATGCTTGATTGATGCTTGACTTGATGTTGTAAAGTGCTTGAATGATTGAGATTGTTTGAATATGATGTGTGAATGTTGGAGAATGTAGGAGATGTAAAATGAGGTGAAAATCACTTATTTATACAATCTTGTGCCTTAGTAACCCATTCATACCTCATCACAGGCTGAAATCAAGTATTTTTGAATAAAAACTCGATAAGAAATTTAAAATATTTTGAATTTTGAGCCAAGAGGGACCCATTCGCCACCCATGGTGAATGGGCTCCACCTTAGGCTTGAAAGTGGGTGTCAGGATTTAAGTTACATTTAATTTTGTTCGTTGTGTTTACATTCAAAAATGCACTTAATTAATCCTTAAAAGGACATGAAGGGGTCAAAAAAATTATAATAAACGTGTAAAGAGTGAAGTTATGCCTAGAAAAGTGTGAAATCTTGTTACAAGACTTTACAACACTTCAAAATAGGACTTGATGATGAATACAATGCTATTTTTTAGGTGAATTGTAATGAATAGAGTCTAGAAAAGTGTAGAAATATTTTAAAACACTTCACAACACCTTCATAAGATGTCGTTGTATACATTTTAAAGGTCCAATGTGAATGTTCAAGCCACATTGCATCATAAAATAAAAGAAAAATAGATCTAACATCAAGAGGACGGGCCTAAAAGGACCATGAAAATGACAAGTGTCCATTTTTCGATGGTGCAAGCACATGGGCTTATGCACTCCCGCTAGCTTCCTTTTCTTTGACTTGTGCTGACTCCATAGATGAATTAATTTGTATAGGTCTATCTTGATCCTCCAACACTTGTTGCAGTAGAGACCTCTAAACGGGAATTAACAAGACATCCAATAGAGAAATATCAGTTAAGGCTTTCTTTAGCAACTTGACCACTGTGAGGCCCAACCCTATCTATGACTATTGTGACACTTTCATAAGATTGATTATGTAGGATTAATGAGTTATTTAATGTGTTGACCAATATTGTTTAAATATAATATAGAATTGAAAATATTTATGGGTAAAATGATTAAATCTCTACTTTTTTAATCTTAGAGTATTATGATGGAATGAGTGCAATAATTTGAGAGAGAGTTACATATATTCAAGTTTTGAAAGTATACGAGAACATGTGCTAAATGTTTTAATTTTTATATGACTTAGTTCAGGGATGATTGTAGTAAATGTATCTTACTAAGTGCATTTTGACAACTTATTAGGAAGGTATGATAAGTATATGAAATGTAGATTTCTTACAAGCATCAATAGATAAGAAAATTTAAATTAATATGAGAAAAAAGATAAAATGCACTTTAGTACAAGTGATTCACTAATGTGTTTTATGCTTTGTGGAAAGGGGTGATTCTTGGGGATGAAACATGAACTTTTTAGATTATGAATAAATTCCTAACATCGTCGATGGTAAACTAGAACAAATCTAACCAACAATGAGGACACTTAAGGTAAGACAACAAGGTAAGTTATATGAATTTTTTTATGTAGTTGCATAATGATATTTAGTAATAAATAATTTTTAAAGAATCCATTAGATAATAACATTGAATAATTAAGTTAAAGTTGGATTTTGTTATTATTAGAGATAGATTCAAATTCTTATTTTGAATCGAAAGAGAAAAATATTATACAAATGGATATATTTCTAGGCACTGATCTATTGAACTGAATCTTATTGAAAATAGGAGAAGGTGATTCCCATGAACTCTAGACCATGTGTTAAGAAAATTCCTAAGAGATGAGCGCCATTAGGAAGAAGGGAGAACCAATTCAAGACCTTGTCAATATGTCACTTAGTTGAATTTTTTGAATGTGATAACACATAACGAAAAGTGAGTCAATGTGGGGTAAGCATTAAGAGTCAAGTGAGTATAGTGGTGGTGGTTTAGTTATTTTATATGACCTTAAAATCTATAAAATATTTTGAGAGCTAAGGTATATGTTAATGTGTAATGTGGTGTTTATGTATGAGATGTGTTTTATGCTTTAATTGAATGAAAAGTCATGTCAATTAAGTTGCAAGTGGTGTGTAAAAAGGTAATTTTTTGACACAATTTTAGAGGTGAATTTATGAGGGTCAAAAAGGTCACAATTTAGTCACTTATTTCATTTTAAAAGCCCTATGCATAGTACCTACGGGTTAGGAGATTTTTTTTTACAATACCTTTTCCCATACCTTATTTATGACCTCCCTTAAATGACCTTGAAGGGAGGTGACAAATTCTTGGGGATGAAAGGATGGATATTACCCAATCTCATCCCCTTTGATCTTCCCTCTCATTTATTAGAATGGAATTGGGGAAAAGGGAATGAATGTGCACCATGCCTCTTTAATAAAGGAGAGTACTTGGAGGGAAACTTTGTGATAGCGTAGGGTTGGTTGGAACACTCACTGTTCCATTCTATGGGTCTCACCTTGGAAAAACCCTTTGGTGTCTTTCTCCACCACCTTAACCTATAGGCCCAAATGCTTGTTAGGCACCCTTGGTTCTCCTGGCCAACCCTACTATCATCTCCATTCAACCACCCAAGTCTATCTTGGTGCAACAACTCTCACTCTTCCTTAACCTTTAGTCTGCCCTAAAGACTAACCATACCTCCAAAGTTGCATTGTTACTTGCAGGGGTGTGGAGGTGTTTTAGAACATTTCAATCAATCAATTTTTGGTTCTTGATTATCCTTCTTGCTCCAATTACTGGTCGCTTTCATCAAAACCCTCTCTTAGGGTTAAAAAGGGCTACTAGCAAAGAGCCCCAATTAGGCCTCTTTCTTTGAGGAAATGGGCTTAAAATCCATTCTTTCTAAAGCACAACCCAAAATTTCCTTGGGGTTCCTGGTCCATTTTTCCACCACTCAAATATTTTCAAGGCCTTGAGTCTTCATCAGCCGTACAAGGCCTCAACTTGAAATTTGCCAAAATCTAGGGTTTTCCAACCTTCTCTGGCTATTTCCAATCTGCTAAGCCTTTCTTCAGTCTAAAATGTTAATGGAGCTTCCTCCTAGTTAGTTGACCTAGGTAAGACTTCCACCTACCTTCTCAAACAAGAAAAACTATGAGTTTCAAACACCCCTACAAATTTTGAGTTTTGTACTCCCTGTCTTCCCTAGCCGGACTCCTTCTGGCTCGCCTAGGGCAAGACTTTGCTCACTGCTCCTATGCACACACAACTCCTAAAACCTACCATATTTACACTCATGGAGCCTAGTCACTATTCCCAAAGGGCTGTATAATTTGTACAGTGGGAAAGTGGTCTAGCACTCCATTTTCTCAAGACTGGTCAGAAAAAGAAAGAAATCAAACTATTTACAAAAAAATGATGAAAATGAATCAAAAAGGAAAATAGATGGCACACAAAGCTTTTATTCTATCAACACTACATTCTAATCATAGAAAAGTAGTTATTTCAATCCATTTAAAGCTTTGTTATGAAGCAAAAATCAGAGATAACCTTCAAGAACACTGTTTTATTTCAACTCACAAAATGTTTTCACAATACCAATCCTTCTAACCCTGTTTATAGGTCGAGGCTCATCATAAATAAGGCTCCTCAATTAGTTATCTTCTTTGGTCGGACTTCATGACCTAATGGCCAACGTTACCAAAACCCATTGTGTTTTCTAACTTTTCCCAAGATTAGCAACCTAAACAAGAATGAACTTCAAAACCCATCCATTATTTCCACTTCTAATTCCACTGATCACAATAGATCAAAATTTACTCATAATCCTCCAATGCTAATAAAATGTCAACATGACCTTCAAAAATAACATACCCAAACAAAATTCAAATTAGACTGCTTCCTAGGTGTGTTTCCTAGGTGCTCCTGCACCATTCTCCCCTCCCTGCGCAAACACTAAGGAATGGAAGGAGAGAGAAATGTCAGGTCAATACCAAAATTCTTGAACAGATCTTCTTGTACCCATGTAGCTTCTGATTCATGCTTGTTCTTCCACTTGATAAGGTGCTCCATGTACACCTTGTGTCTTGTAGCCTTCTTCACTCTTGACTCCAAGATCTTCTCTGCCTGAGGCTTGTCTTGATTAGGTAAGGATATATTACTGATTTCCTTGAAGATCTCCTTACTGTTCTGATCCACATCATTGACTCTCCCCTTATACTGGATCAAATCAACTACATTGAACACTGGAGAAATCCCTAGGTCGGCAAGTAACTCCACCTTGTAAGCATTCTTCCCATACTTGGCCAATACCTTGCATGGTCCTAATCTTCTCATTTACAACTTGGTTGTAATTCCCTGCTGCAACCTTGAATTTTTGAGGTGGACCATGACATAGTCCCCTACTACAAATTGCACATCCTTCCTTGACAAATCTACGTTCTCCTTGAACTTTTGTGTAGCCTCGGTGACTGTCTTCTTCACCTGCTCCTAAATCTCTTTCATGGTCTAACTAAAGTCTTTTGCATTTCCACTTCTATGTTCCATAGCTCCAAGATCTCTAAGCTCACATATTCCTCTTGGGTGCATCCCATACACAATCTCAAAAGGACTCCTCCCTGTGGTCTGGTTCACACTATCATTGTAAGCATACTCAACTTGTGAGATAACCATATCCCATGTCTGTCCATACTCCTTAGTTAGGCACCTTAGAAGGTTACCTAGCACCCTGTTAACCACCTCTGTTTGACCATCGGTCTGAGGATGGTAAGCTGATCCAAATGACAGGTTGGTACCTAATCTACTCCATAGAGTCTTCCAAAAGTGACTCATGAACTTCACATCCCTGTTTGAAACAATGCTCAAAGGAAATCCATGGATCCTTACAACTTCCTTGAAGAAAAGATGATCTATGTAGCTAGCATCATGAGTAGTTTTGTAGGGAATAAGTTGACTCATTTTGCTAAATCTATCCACTACTACATAGACACTGTCAAATCTAGTCTTGGTCTTAGGAAGGCCTACCACAAAATCCATGCTCACACACTCCCATGGTCTATTAGGGGTTGATATAGACTAGCATTACCAACTCCTCCCTTAGCTTTCATACACACAACACATTGTTCCACATAATTTCTAACATCTCGTGCCAATTTAGGCCAGTAATAGAATCTTTGCACTAGTTCTAAAGTCTTGTTGATGCCAAACTGTCCACTAAGACTGCCATTATGTTTTTCCTGAATCATATTTTCCCTCATTGACCCTCTTGGAACACATAACTTATTTCATTTAAACAATAACCCACTTTGCAAAGTATACTTAGAATATTGACTATGAAAATGATTCTCAAAATCTAAACATACCTTGTAGGCCTCTAAAAAGTCTTCATCTTCCCCATAGAGATCTTTGAAACTGTCAATCCCTATGCTCTTCACTTGTATCTCCTACACTGTCAACAACCTCCTGCTCAATGCATCTGCTACTTTGTTTAGCTGTCCCTTCTTGTGCTTGATAGTGAAGGTAAAAGATTGGATGTATTCCATCCATTTCAATTTCCTATTACTCAACTTCTCTTGAGTGTTGATAAAACTAAGTGCCTGATTGTCAGTAAAGACTACAAAATCCTTGGGTAGTAGAAGGTAATGCCTCCATTTCCTAAGTGACTGAACCAAAGCATAAAGTTCTAAGTCATAGGTTGAATACTTCTTCTTTGATTCATTGAACTTCTCACTAAAGAAGGCTATAGGCCTGCCCTCTTGACTTAACACTCCTCCTACTGCCACTCCACTTGCATCACATTCAACAGTGAACAATTTGTCAAAACTAGGTAATAAGAGAATTGGTTGAGTTGCCACCTCTTGTTTCAGTTTCACAAACCCTTTCTTAGCTTCTTGAGTCCACACAAACTTAGTTTTTAAACCACCCTTGATTGTATCTAGGAATGGTGCACATATACCACTAAAGTTCCTTATGAATTTCCTATAAAATTGAGCAAAACCATGGAAACTTCTTACCTCAGTCCCTGTGGTTGGTGTAGGCCAGTTGAGGATAGCTTCCACCTTGCTTGGATCCATCTTCAATGATCCTTTGGACACTACAAAACCCAAATATACAAGCTCTTGCTTAAAGAACTCACACTTCTCTAGATTTATTGCCAGCTTCTCCTCTTGCAACCATCTAAGAACCAACTCTGCATGTTTTAAATGCTCTTCTGATGTCTTGCTGAATATGAGGATGTCATCAAGATACACTGCCACAAATATCCCTATAAAGTCTTTAAGCACTTCATTCATGAGCCTCATGAATGTGCTAGGGGCATTAGAGAGACCAAATGGCATCACTCTCCATTCATATAACCCATCATTTTTCTTAAATGTTGTCTTCCACTCATCACCATCCTTAATTCCGATCTGATGGTATCCACTCTTGAGATCCAACTTTGTGTAGTATTGAGCTCCTCCAAGATAATCCATTAAGTTTTTAATTCTAGGAATAGGGAAACTATACCTAATGGTGATCCTATTTATTGCTCTAGAATCAGTGCATAGCCTCCATTTACCTCCCTTCTTGGTTGCTAAGACCACTGGTATTGCACATGGGCTAATGTTCTTTTGAATCAATCCTTGATCCAACAACTCTTGCACTTGTCTAGCTACCTCTAGATTCTGATCTGGTGTAAGCTTGTATGCTGCTTTGTTAGGCAATGAGGCTCCAGGTATGAAGTCAATTTGATGACTTATGGCTCTCTTTGGTGGTAGAGTTGTAGGTGCACCATCACTTACAATGTCCTTGAACTGATCCAACAACTTTAGGACTGCTTCGGGTATGACTGTCTTTTCAGCCTTGTCTTCTTCTTTAGGTTGTAACATCACCACATATCCTTCACCCCCTTGGTGTAGGTTGTTAAGGAACTCCTTTCCACTACTCAACATGATGCTTGGTGTCTTTGACTGTCCCTCTTCTTCTTCTGTCAGTGACTGCAACTTGAAATTCTTTCCATCCTTCTTGAATGAGATGGTATTCTCTTTCCCATCATATATGGCACCTCTGTCATATTGCCATGGTCTGCCCAATAGTAGATGGTAGGTATCCATGGGTAACACATCACAAACTAACTTGTCCTTGTACCCTCCAATGGAAAACTCCACCGTTACTTGCTCATTCACTAAAACACTCTGCCCTTTGTTTAGCCATGTGACCTTGTATGGGTTAGTTTGGGGTATCTTCTCCAATTTCATTTTCATTACTACCTCCTCTGAGATAATATTGTCTGTTGAACCTAAATCTACTATGACCTTGCATACTTTACCAAGTATCTTGCACCTTACTCTAAATAGAGCTCTTCTCTGTTTTGGCTCTTCCTTGACTGACTATCTGATCAAAACTCTACTGAACATCAGATTCTCCCCCAATTCTAATTCAATGTGACTGACCTTAGATGACTTAGGACTCATAGTGTCCTCTTGTGCATAAGCCACTCTCTTCTCATTGCTTGATGAAGGTGCTTTCTCTGGGCACCTATAAGCAAGATGTCCAACTTGACCACAATGGTAGCATTTCATGTTTGCAAAGTATGAATTGCTCCTGCCTGCTCCTCTTCCTCTATTTGAACCTCCTTGAGGTCCTCTACCTCTTTTATATCCTCTTCTAGAAGATGTTTCTCCTCCATGCTCTGTGAATTTAGACTCTCCTTGGTTTCTTTGTTTAGTTACTCTACCTTGGTAACCACCTCACTGTCCTCTTTGATCTCTGCCTTTGCCTCTACCCTTAGAAGCCTAGTCTTGCTTCCTCTTGCTTCTTTCCTCAATATTTATGGCCAATTGATAGCATTGGTGCACTGTCTTGGGACTTAGGAGAGTCATCTCTTCTTGAATGTTCCATTTCAAACCGTTAAGGTATCTAGCCACCTTGAGACTCTCATCCTCTGTCACATTAGACCTCATGCAAAGTTTTTGAAACTCCTTAGTGTAAGTGTTTACATCTTGGTCTCTTTGCCTCAAGCTCTGTCTTTTCTTGTGTAACTGAATCTCATAGTCATTTGGCATGTATGCTTCTTTTACTTTGGCAACCATTCCCTTCCAAGTAGTTATAGGCTGCTTACTTTCTTTTTCCCTCTTTGTCTAAATGAATTTCCACCATGTTAAGGCAGAACCTCTTAGTCTTGACTTGGCCACCTTTACCTTCTATGCTTCAATGAATCCATCACATTCAAAATGGTTTCCCATTCCCTCTATCCAATCAACAACTAAATCAGCTTCTATTTTTCCACTAAATAGTGGTATGCCTTCAAGTGCCTTCCCACTCAAAGCCTTCAGTGCCTTCAAGAAAGGCTCTTCTTTTAGAACAAGGACAGGTTTAGGGGTCTTTTCTTCCTCTGTAACCTCTTCTTCCTTTGGTATCCTTCCTTCAAATTGTGCACTCCTCACTACATGCTCAAGTTGGTCTATTCTTTCCCTTAATAGCTTATTGTCTTCCTCCTGCTCTTCAACCATCTTGTCCAATTCTAAATTTGTCACCATGATGGAGGAATCACTAGACTTAATCTCAGACATACAAGATTCTTCGCAAATCTTTTACTTGCTTTGATACCAATCTGATAGGGTAGGGTTGGTTGGAACACTCACTATTCCATGCTCTAGGTCTCACCTTGGAAAACCCCTTTGGTGTCTTTCTCCACCACCTTAACCTATAGGCCCAAATGCTTGTTTGGAACCCCTAGTTCTCTTGGAAAACCCTACTATCATCTCCATTCAACCACCCAAGTCTATCTTGGTGCAACAACTCTCACTCTTCCTTAACCTTTAGTCTGCCCTAAAGACTAACCATACCTCCCAAGTTGCATTGTTACTTGCAGGGGTGTGGAGGTGTTTTAAAACATTGCAATCAATCAATTTTTGGTTCTTGATTATCCTTCTTGCTCCAATTCCTTGTCACTTTCATCAAAACCCTCTCTTAGGGTTAAAAAGAGCTACTAGCAAAGAGCCCCAATTAGGCCTCTTTCTCTAAGGAAATGGGATTAAAATTCATTCTTTCTAAAGCACAACCCAAACTTTCCTTGGGGTTCCTGGTCCATTTTTCCACCACTCAAATATATTCAAGGCCTTGAGTCTTCATCAGCCGTACAAGGCCTCAACTTGAAATTTGCCAAAATCTAGGGTTTTCCAACCTTCTCTGGCTGTTTCCAATCTGCTAAGCCTTTATTCAACCTAAAATGTTAATGGAGCTTCCTCCTAGTTACCTGTCCTAGGTAAGACCTCCACCTACCTTCTCAAACAAGAAAAACTACGAGTTTCAAACACCCCTGCAAATTTTGAGTTATGTACTCCCTGTCTTCCCTAGCTGGACTCCTTCTAGCTCGCCTAGGGCAAGGCTTTGCTCACTGCTCCTATGCACACACAACTACTAAAACCTATCATATTTACACTCATGGAGCCTAGTCACTATTCCCAAAGGGCCGTACAATTTGTATGGTGGGAAAGTGGTCTAGCACTCCATTTTCTCAAGACTGCTTGGTTCACGCCAGAAAAAGAAAGAAATCAAACTATTTACAAACAAATGATGAAAATGAAAGCATACCATATTTACACTCATGGAGCCTAGTCACTATTCCCAAAGGGCCATACAATTTTTATGGTGGGAAAGTGGTCTAGCACTCCATTTTCTCAAGACTGCCTGGTTCAGGCCAGAAAAAGAAAGAAATCAAACTATTTACAAACAAATGATGAAAAAGAATCACAAAGGAAAATAGATGGCACACAAAGCTTGTATTATATCAACACTACATTCTACTCATAGAAAAGTAGTTATTTCAATCCATTTAAAGCTCTGTTATGAAGCAAAAATCAGAGATAACCTTCAAGAACACTATTTTATTTCAACTCACAAAATGTTTTCACATACCAATCCTTCTAACCCTATTTATAGGTCGAGGCTCACCTTAAATAAGGTTCCTCAATTAGTTATCTTCTTTGGTCAGACTTCTTCATGACCTAATGGCCAATGTTACCAAAACCCAATGTGTTTTCTAACTTTTCCCAAGATTAGCAACCTAAACAAGAATGAACTTCAAAACCCATCCATTCTTTCCACTTCTAATTCCACTGATCACAACAGATCAACATTTACTCATAATCCTCCAATGCTAACAAAATGTCAACATGACCTTCAAAATAACATACCCAAACAAAATTCAAATTAGACTGCTTCCTAGGTGTGTTTCCTAGGTGCTCCTACACCACTTCGGGTATGGTGCTTGATAATTGAGATTGGATGAGATGATGAGAAGTGTCATAATTTCATCCAAGGGTGTGGAGTCTTGAATCCTTAAAAATTTCATGAGATTTTGGTAAAGGGGGTTCTCTCTCATTTTTGGAGAGGACTCGTTCATTATTTTGAAGAGTTTTATTTTTCTTTGGATTTTTGTTTTCATACTTGAGGTTAAGAGTAAATATTGAGAGTTATGGAAGAGAGGAAGAGTAATGGGATCAAAAGAGAGAATCTTGGAGAAGGATGCTACACATCTACTATGATGTAGAAAGATAAGTCTTCCTTCCTCTAAATGCAGCTTGTAATTGATGAAATTAGTGATTTGAAGGTTTTTGAGTTGAAAATGTTCTTGGAAATGTGTGTATTTTTACTTTTTTCAATAAGTAATTATTATTCTTTTTTTTTTTTTTTTGTTAATAAGTTATGTAAGGAGAGAGTTGAGATCTATTTATACTTATATGTTGATTTGTAGTAAAAAGGATTTAGTGTTGGTTTTCAATCTATCAGTATGGATACATATGGTTCTCTTTGCTCAAGGGATGGATAGGGTATTGTAATAGCCTCATGATGCTATATTGGTAGGGTGGAGAGCTCTACTTCTCCTTCTAGTTGATATCTCTTAAGGGAATTTGAAAAACATTATTGGGGTTCAACTTCTATTTTTTATCTTAAGGAAAAATTGGAAGAAAAGGTATTGCAAGCTTCCTTGGAGAAATTTATTATTATGTTGTACATGTAGAAGTTGGACTTTCAATATGTATAAAGTATTAGAATTTTTTCTTGTATTCTTCTTTCTAAAGAAAGGATGCTTTAATTTTGAGTTATAAAGGAAAGAAAGCGAAAATATAGAATGAGAAATCAACTTATTGTTGTTGGAGTAGTTTTCAAGAAATATTTATTTGTGGAATGGTTAATTTAGAAAATTTTCTATTTAGTAAATTAGCCATGAAAGAATGCTTGGATCTACACAAATAATTCTAAAAAACTTGCAAAATTTGTTGTCTAATTCATACAAAAATTAATATTTAGAGGTGTTAAATTTTAAATGAATATATATGAGTTTATTTTGATTAAGATATACCTTGCTTTATGAGGAAATGTGAAAATTAATTTTACCTTTGTGGATTGAGTTTAGAAAGAAAAAGAAAAAGAGATTTATGAATTTGTGATTCATTAAAATATTCATAAACTCATTACCTAAAGACAAACTATCTATTTAGTTCTCTTATAATGTATTTTGTACATGGAAAAGAAAAATAGATCTTTCTATTTATTTACAAATCTAAGTTACTATTTTTGTATGTGTAAATATATATCACCTTAAAAATCATATATAAAATGTATGTATTGTATAATTTTTTCTTATTATATGTAATACCCCTCCATGTCGGTTGTTTTGAACTTGTGTGTGAGTTTTTTTGTGTGTGTCTCATTGGTTACTGTGTTATTTGATTGTGTGAAAAATATAATATGTTAGTAATCATGTTAAATAATTAATTAAATCATAAGTGATTTGCAAAGTTATTTAAAATATGATTAGAAATTAAAATAATAATCAATTAAATTAAATCAAATGATTTAGAACCAATGACCAAATTAAACTAATTCGTTAAAAGTAAAAGTGATATTATTAGATAAATTGATTTAAATTGTCGAAGTTAATAATAATTATGAATAAATAATCTTGAAAAAGATAATTATTATAATAAGAAGTTTAATGGATACTTATTTAGAATCTTGCAAATGGTTGATTGTAATTATTTTAATGTGCATGTGTTTATTTAAATTGTTGTGGAAATGATAAATAAATAAACAAATAAAAAAAAGCTCAATCTTTTTGTGGATTCGAATGGATTTGAATTGTTATCTTTTAAAAATAAGTGACTTTTGGTATTTGTTGGAAGAGGAAATGGAAGAGGCTTTTGTGAGATTTTATTTAGAGGATTTTTGTGTTGGAAGGGGGGGTTACATTCTCTTTTCAACAGATTTGGGAGAAATTTGGCAGGCAATTTTCTATTATAGTGTGCATTCTTTTATTATTCTGTGAATTCATTGAGGAATAAGATTAGAGTTGAGGGGAAGATCTTGGAGCTGCTACTAGAAACATTCGTTGGCGGAGGATTGGATCGGTAAAAGGGATAGAGATTCTACAGATCTTCAAACACAGAACGCCAGGTTCCTTTCTTATTTATTTGTTGTAGCATTAAATAAAATAGCAATTGATTGGATTTGTTTCGCTGTGCATGAAATTTTCATCTGGGGATTGGGATTTCTGTTGTGAAAATGGAAATTAGTTGGGTTCTGGACTGCCAATTATTAAATTGAAATTTCTGGGAGCTTGGGACTGTTGTTTATTTAAATGAAATTATTTGTTGGGTTTTGGATTACTGTTTATTAAAATGAAGCTTTGGTTGGGATTCTGGGAATAAACAGTATTGCTGTGGTTTTGTTCTGGAAAATAAATAAATGGAAAAATAATCCCCTTACTGTGAAATTCTGGGTTGATATATATATATATTTTTTCAAATACATTTTTCATTTCAATATATATATATACTATAACCTGTATTGTTGATTGTCATTCTCTATTTTCAAATTATTTATAATACAGTATATATATGTATATATATATATTAGATATATATATACACACACATATATATATAAATAAATATTGAATGTAAAATTTAATTCTTAAATTTTGAATTGTCACCATATTAAATTTGTTTGAAATTATTAAATAAAAATAAATAAAATAAAATAAAAAAATTGCAGGCTGGGTGATGGTCGGCCTCGGCCGTACCCACCACCCAGCCGGCAGTGGTACTGGAGCGGCAGCCTACAGGCTACCACGGCAGCCCGTCAGACTACTGTGACAGTCTGTAGACTGTCCACGGTAGTCCGTCGGACTGCTGTGACAGTCCGCAGACTGTCACAGTCGGGCCCTCTGTCCATGCGTTGGGTATGGGATTTAATTCCCATTTAAAAAGGGTATATGGTAATTAAAACAAAAAAATTATATAAATTTTAATGCGTGTATAAACATTTATAAATATATATATATATGTATATTATATATATATTTATATTTATATATATTCAGTAAATTATTTAATTAGATTTTATTAATTTAACTGGTAATTTTATCAATTAATTATGTCTATAATTAGTTTGGTCATTTTGCTAGTATGATCATAATAAAATTCTTTTTATAGTGGAAATGTGAAATTAGAAAGAAATATCTGTAATTTGTTAAATTGTGAAATTTTGATAGGACAATATAATAGAAGGGCAATTTGTGAATATGTATATATATATATATTTATTAATTTATTTATTCTGATTCCTCTGATTTAACTAATGATGTATTATTTATTTTTGTAAAAAAAAATATATACTGTTTCTTTTTCTGTTAAAATAAAACAGAATCTGGTATAATGGAAATAATAATAAAATAGAAAGAAATCTTTTGTTTATCATTATTTTTGATTTATTAAATTACCAATTTAAGAGGATAAGTTAATAGAAAAATCAATTACGAATATATGACAGCATTGTTTATTTAATTCTTGTTTAAGTGTGAATATTTTTGGGAATAGAATTTATTATGGGATTAAATAAGTTGTTCTTTTTATTTTTTTATGAAATTTCATCTTGTAGTATTGTTGGATTCTTAGAACAGATCTATTCTCTTATTACTTTCCCTCCTCAAAAAAAAAAAGAATTAAAATATATATAAATACGTAGTGGCTTTAAAGGGTAATTGTGTGTGTAAATTTATTTAGATAGATTTAAGTTTTTAAGGTAGTAAGTTCTAATATGTAGTTTAAGAATTTAAAATATTGTTATTATGGTCATTTTAAAGTATAGACAATTGGTCTTAAATGGTTTTCACAATTAATTTAAATATTGGAAGTGAATGTTAAGTGAGTATGATGAAATGGGAAATTTAAATGTATGGGCATAGTTAGAGATTGATTAGGGTATTCTCGAATTGGATAGTTTATTGGTGAAATGGGATTTTTAATCTTTTGAAAATTGACTTCCTTTATATTCATTTAATGGTTGATTTGTAAGCTCTCTTTATGGATATGTCTTTTAGAATACTTGTGATGATTATCATAAAATGTTTTAGTTAATTGGGTAATTTAGATGGGTAAGTTGTAAAGTCATTTAGTTCTAGTTGTTAATTGATTGGATATTAAATGTTGTTCTTGTTTGAATTTTTGGTTGTTGTTTATTATGCGAATGTTTGGTGGAGTTGTGAGTGGTTGAGTATTTAAGGTGTTCTTTAATTTGGTCCCTTGGATGCCTGGTTGCATGCTTTTACCTCTGTTATTGAAGGATTGTTTTTGGATATTTCCGTATTGGTATGAATGCCTTTGGAGATCAATTTTGATTCAAGGAATCCTTTGTCATTTCATTTGTGTTGCAATGTAATTGGGAACTTGTATTTTGTTGATGAGTTATGGGTGGTTGAGCTTCTTGAATTTTTGATTTATTTTGTATCGAAGATTGATTATGTAGTCTGGATGGAGTTGTTGATCTTATTTCAATGTATTCACTCATTATATTTTAATTGAAAATAGTTTTTGGGGCCTTGCAATTATTGTTGTCATTGCTATGTTGTTTTTTAGGAAGGTGATTTGCGTACCATCATAAGGGGGTTCTTGTGAGGAGAAAATTGAGGTCTCCCATGGAATGCCTAGTTGGTGGCTTTTGGTTTCATTAAGTGATTTCGTTGAATTAAAGGTTGATTTTCTTTTGCGTTTTCCTATTTGAGGTGACACCATTGTTAATTTGTGGATGGGTCTTGATGAATCTTTCCTTGTTATGGATTTTCTGATTTACTCTCATATTTGATGAAATTTTTTATCCTTGTGTTGGAATTATTGGAGAAATACTCATGTTGCTTCACTTTACCCTCGTTTGTGGGTTTTTCATTCTTTTGGCTTCCAGAGGCTTGAGATGATTGTCAGTTGATGTTCTCTCTTTTTGTGCCCTTGATGTGGCAAGTGGTTTGGTTTCATGATTTTGAAAGGGTTGTACGGAATTGTTGAGACTTTGATTATGTATTTAGAGCGAGATGGGTAATGCCTCACATGCTTCTCTATTGTGATTCTTGGTTCAAATTATGATGGTACAACCCTTGGTTCTTATGTTGTTGGGTTTCTAGGGAGAGTGGCTCCTCGTGGGGGCCGGCGCCCCGTTTAAGGGGAAGGGCTCAGGATAACCCACGAGTGAGTTAGTAAACAAGTGAAAACCTAATAATTAACTTAGGAGGGTTGGGTAGTAATATCATTATAAGATTTAAAAATGGATGCCTCACCTTCATTAGTGCTTTCGCAGACTAATGGAAGGCTGAGAAGGCCGTGGTTGGCAAGGTCATGACCTCGTCTTCACGAGAGGTCTACGGCTCCGCATGAGTCACCCTATGGACTGATGCCTCCAGTTGGTAGGAAGAGCACATTACAGCCATAGATGGGGGCCGGCGCCTCCAGTTGGGAGGAAGAGCACATGATAACCCATGTAGGACTATGCGATGACACTCTCCCCTAGTTGCCCATGTGTTTTACTTTATTGTGTTCCTCTAGAAGTAGGTTGTGGGAGTTGGTTTAGATTGTTGATATATGGATTTATATTGATTTGTGATTATTGCCTTGATACATCTTTAGTATATTTTGTGGTATTGTATGATCTCATTTATATTTGACTTATGACCTTGTACTCTTATGGTACTGTGTTATGATGTTAATGTATTGTTTAATTGCAATTTGGTATTGTATTATGTTTATTAATTCAGTTTGTTTTGGAAGTGTTTCATGATCTTCCTTTGATTACTTATTTACTGGTCAGTGCTTTAATTTATGCGATGGGATTTATGATTTTAAGTTAGTATGTTGACTCTTGTAATCCTTGGGTTTTATGATACTTTTGTATGTTGTTGAGTCTTGTGGTTCCCTGTTTGGATGTTCTTGGTGGTGGTCTCTTTCTTGTTAGCTCCTCAGCACGGGGGGTGGGTCTTCGGACTCACATGGTCGGGTGGAACATGCTAAGCACCCCATTGGGTCCCCAGTCGAGGATCGAGAGGTGCGGATTGGTGCTATTGCAGCGACTCTAGAGTTGTATCCGTCTTGGAGCCAGTTTTCATCTATTTATTTGTATCATGTTATCTTATGTATGGTTTCCATTTATGTTTGGAAACACTTTTGTATCATTGTACTTCTTGAATATTGTATTGTAATGTAACATTAAACCTTATGTGGCTATTTGCAATTGTTATTCAATGTGTTATGTTAATCATGCATATGTTGTACTTATGTACTCAGATGGTTTCTTATCAATGATTTTTCATGTTAATGTTTAATTTGTTATGGATTATATCTTTGGATTTTATTCTTTATTGTCATTGTGTGGATCTCAGTCTCGTAATGACTCTGCATGTACCCCAAGGGATGTATGTGCTAATGAATCTACTTAAATGAAATTCATGTTATGATTTAATGTGTATTACATGTATGTTGTGTTTACTTTAAAAAAAATAAAATTGTACTGTAATTATTGTTTATTTGTCCTTTGGGGTTCGCACGACGGGGTGTTACATTATATCCTTATTTAATAAATCAACAAATTTTATTTTATCTATTTTACATGTATAATGAACTGCATTTTTTGAATAGAAAAAATATAATATGTTGTTTTGCAACTATTATATCCATATATGTGGATATATAATATCTATTCAAAAGCATATACATTTTTAAAAGAAAATTAAATTTTAAATTTTAAATTTTTATTAAAAACACAATAAAAATAATGCTCAACTGGGTGAGCACATCCCTAGTAGGGATCTATGAACCCCCTCTTATCAAGCAGTAAACTTTTCCTATAAACAATCATTTTTTCAAAAAAATTAATTGCATTTAAATGTGCATTGAAACAATATATATTCTGGTATGTCAGTTAAAATAATATATATAAAAAAATAAAATAAGAAACTTCTATAATTTGTTGTACGTAGCAGGAATAACCCCCTCTTGCTCCTTGTACTTTGCAATCTTAAAATAAAAATAAAATATATTGAATGATATTATTAACATCTATGTTTTAATAGAGAATCATAATATATACATTTATACAGGCAATTAAGAACCAAAAAAATTATAGGCAAGGGTTTTTAGAAGGAATAAAGAAGAATAAAACCAAGTTTGAATGATATTTTAATTTAAACCAAGGAGGAAATGAAAAGAAATCCTTGCAAGAAATAAAAGACATTATGGCTTCCTTTCATGTTGAAAAGGAGAAGGAGAATCTATGATTGCATCCAAAAAAATGGGAGATGCAATAATTTGAGCTAATAAGGGACAAACCCCTGCAACATCAAAGAAACAAACAAGATATTAATTCATAAGAAAATAATTAGAGAAATAAAATATTTGTGAAAAATTGTAATAGGAAGCGAGTCTACAAGAGACTAATGATGGGGATTTAATCTGCCATAGAAGCTTTCTCCTCTATTCTCCCTCTCTTCAAAACCTGCAAGCACAAATGGAATGAGAATTAGAAAAAAAAATAAGTTTTATAGAATATCCTTATGGATTAGGGATTCCACTTGCAACCCTAAGATCCAATGGTGGGGACTTAATCTCATCTAATGGTGGAGATTGAATGCTCCACCTATTGAAAATGAAGGTAATATTGTAGCTTAAAACTTGTAAAACTATGAGACTATAGATCTAATTGAGTGTTCTTTGTCACAATTCTTTGTGTATGATTAATCTGTTTAGATTAATTTTACCAATTATAGAAAGAGATAGAAGATTGTAGAAGAATGAGACAAGGAGATAGAAGTGACACAAAATATACGTGGAGAAACCCTTTCAAGAAAAAAATCCACCAGAATCAATAGTGTTTGTATTATTTAACCTTAGAACAAGATTACAATAATATTGTATCAATCCTTGATTGATATGCTTCCTTACCTTCAACAATCCTTTTTCACAACCTGCAATAAACTCTCATGGAGCTCTCATACACTTGCTGCAATTAATAGACAATAATATGAGCATGTAAACTCATAAATTTTGTACAATACAATAGCGTAAAGGTCCTCACAAAAATTTATGCCTAGATTGGGTAAGTAGGGTTCCACAATGTAATACGAAGTCAAACCAAAGTCTTCCTCAATTTAGGAACCCCAAACTGAACACTTAACTGAACTTTGGTCAAGAAGATATCATGCAAACTTCACCTCAAAGTTGGCGCCGAAGAATGGGCCCACTTGATTGAGCCTTGTAAATATCTTCTCATGCAAAAAGTGTTAACTGAAAGATGCCAACTTGGGCGTCCAAAGTGGACCCAAGTCAATATTAGTTAACTAAAACATATCTCTGGACACCAATTCATGCAAACATTATGCATGATTGATCATCCCCACTTAACTGAAAGTATCCACCTATTATCTTTCATGCAACTGAATTCATTAGTCAAGCAACTCAAGTCAACTCAAGTCAACTAGCATTCAACTCAAAATAACTACATGTAACTGAAGATAATTGAACTATAATTGAACTGAAGTGAACTAAACTAAACTAAACTAAACTAATACTGAACTGATAGTGCCACTCCGCTCATGTAAATATCAATCCCTAATTTTTAGGATCAAAACATGCATTACTGAAGTGGTATCAATCCTCCAAATAGTTAACTGAAGCAAGGTGGGTTCCACCTTCCATGTGGATGCCCCATGTGCTCCTATCTTGTAGCGGCTCTTCTTGGACATCGCCACATGTTCCTATCATTTAGGAATAATCACAAATGTCAATTTACATGTTCATTTCATTTGAATTTAATCTCTTTCTAATCCTAGTGTTGGGGAACACTTTCCAAGGACTTAGGAAATACATGAAATATGTTTAGGATTGCAATTAAATGGCCTCCTATTCCCAACACCACCACTCACCTTTTTGGATTGAATTTAAAAAATTATATAAATAATTTAATGAGGACTTATTCTATAAGTGGGAAACATGAGTTATGATTTAATATTTAACTTTTGTAACTTGATATTCACTTTATTTTAACCTTTAAAATATAAAGTGGTAATTTATAATCTCATTAAATGGAAATGAAGAGTTGTTTTAAACCCATTTTAGTGTAACTTAAGTAACTAAAATGGAATCACGAATTAATTTCTAGACAAATTATAAAGTTGTGAAATAAATTGTTTTACTCGATTAATAAAATTTAAACACAAATATCATGGTACATGATTTAAAAATTGGATAAATTTTCATTAAAAATATTATCTTTAACCGTGTTCCTAATTATATAAAGCAATATTGTTTTTTTAAATAGGTCATTAAAAAAATTGGTGTAAGTATAAATTTATAAATACATAAAAAATTTAAAATAAATGGATTGAATTTAAATATCGGATAAAAAATTAATCCTAATTGTGAATTATTATTTTAAAAGAAAAATTAATTAAATTTATCTACTCTAGTGCGAACTAGATGAAAACCATTGGTTCAACCACTTAAATGATGCAAGAGCATCAAAGAAGATTTAAATTTTGTTGTGCATTTTTAAATTTTGTGAGAGTCATTTTTTGGTTTGAAATTTATAATAAAATGTGGCAAATCAATTTTAATAATTAAATTTACCAAATTAATCTCCTTTGCACATTGAAGTTGGCTAGTGGGTGAAAAAAAACAAGAAAATCAATTTTTTTAAAAATATTTGCAAAATATTTAAAAGGAATCATGAGGCATTAGGAATTGAATAAGAAGTTTTAAAACACTTAATGTTGATCCATAAAAAGTAGGGACTCGAGAAAGTGGGTGTCCAAGACTTGCCTTGATTTTCTGCTTTTTTAGGAGTTAAAGGTGGAGAATAAAAACTGCAACATTCTATCTTTGACAAAGTTGCTAGAAATGGATTTTTAATTAATTTTTTAAGGATTTCATGTGAAGCAATAGCAAGGGTTGTGCCATATTCGAGAGGCCCAAATAAAGCATGAAAAAATAATTTTATGAAGGTGGAGAAGAATCTGGAAAACCACTTTCCATGGAAGAATTGTTGCAGAGGAATTTTGAAGGCAATTTTTGAGAGATGGGATTAGAGGGCGTAGCTTTCCTCGAGAGGAAAGTTTGGGAAATGTTTATTGTAGGTTTGGTCTGATAAAAAACATCCCATGAGGATTCCAAAATAATTGGTTTGAAGTTGCAAGTGTTGGAGGTAGTTTAAAAGAGTTGGGAGATGGTTATGTTTGTAAAAGCTCATATGTTTGAGCATAGTTTGTTTGAGATTAATTTCTAGTTGCATATGTGATGCCTGTAGGAGAATAATTTTATGCATATCAGTCCATATATGACTGAAAAACATTTGTAATAAGATTATTATTAATGGAGAAAATCAATGTTTGTCCTGTGCAAACAAATTTGTGGGTTTAAGTTAACAATTTCTCTATTTTGTTTGAGTTTGTGTGAAGAATTAGAGAGGTATTTGTGAGTTTAAATTTATCTCTTCATCAGTGGTATTAGAGCTGGTTATCCCTGAGTGTGTAGGAAGAAGTGCCGATGTGAGGTAGTTTGCACCAGGACCTGTGGGTAGAGAGTGAAGCTGTTGCAAAGAGAGTCTAAAAAGGTGTTTGACAAAATGTCTTGGAAGCGAGGAGAATATTTTGTGATGAATAAATAATTTATAGAGCCACAAATAGAGAATCAAGAGCCCATCCAAAGGAGTAATTTATACCGAACAAGGTGTAAAGTGAGTGGGAAATGTTGCAAAGTCATTGTGGACAATGATAGCACCAATAATATTGTATCCAAAGAGATGGTAGACAAGATGAAATTGAAAATATTCGAGCATCCTAGCCCATACTACATTTCTTGGTTGCAAGGAGATTTCCAGATATGGGTAAGTGAGCAATGTGTGGTTGATTTTCAAATTTGTAGATATAAGGATGTGATTATATATGATATAGTACCTATGGATATATTCCATGTTTTGTTGGGTAGAGTATGGTTGTATGATCAAAGAGCTCTACATGATGGTAGGAAGAATACATATAGCATCATAAAGGATGGGGAAGAATATGTTTTGAATCCTTTTCAGGATAGACAAGAGGAAGTGGCAACAAAAGTTGTAGCAAATAATAAGGATATAAAGGAAAATAACTAGGAAGGGTTGAATCTTATTGTTCTTTTGGTATTGATATGTTTGCAAGTGAAACTTTGTGTGCAGGGAAGAATGATGAAAAGGAAAATATTCAGATCCTTGTTCAACGGATAAAGAGGGAAAGGAAGAGGAAAGCACAACAATGATTAAGGATGATGAGTGTCCTTTGGAGGAATTGAAAGTAATGGAAAATGAAAGTACAACTAAGAGTGAAGGTGAAGAAGATATGGCATTAGCAGTGGTGAATAAAAGGTTGAAGAGAAAGAGGTTGTCATGGCTATATTTTTCTGCTAGAAAAATCCAGCTATATATTTTTTTTCTACAAACATTAATTCAATTCAACAACACTATAAGTGTTTGTGGCATAATTCATGCCCGAAATTTTCAACAAGAAAACCCACATAATTTTTTTTTTTAAAAATTTATTTAATTCGGCTAATTAACATTCCAAGTACTTGAGGTGTGATACTAACATGATGTGAGTTGAATGCTAAGGAGACTAATTTCTTTAAATTTTATTTGATTTAGTCATAACGTGGTTACATGTTGACAAGTTTCACTTTGAGATAAGGTCATAAATATAGATAACCCTTATCATAGACACTTCGATATACCAATGGGCTTATCATTTAATTAGAATTTTGACTTCATGTTTTCTAAGATGCTAAATGTATCTCAATCCAATCCAAATGATTTAATAGAGGAATAATGAACTTCATGCATTCAAATACTTTATTTATTTATTTTATTTAACCAAATTTGTAGTATTATTTAATCTTGACTTGACCTCAATAATATTATTGTTGAGAATCAAAATATTGCTAACATTATTTAATCACATTTTTACAATAATATTATTAGAATATTAAAATTTAATAATGTTCCTTATTACCAATGCATCTAATAATGTTAATGACCAATTTTAATATACAAAGGTTTAGGAGTTACTATTGTTATTATTATTTTTTTACCATACCAATGTGAGATTCATGTCACCCACAGATTTAGTGCTTTTATTAATACAATATTATTAAGCACTCTAGAAATAACCCTCATGAAATGAAAACTATTAACTGAACTCTTACCACACATACAAATATATTCATGTGAACATCACCTCTACATTTCTCACTGTAGATCAAGCTTAGGGTCTTGTTTGTTAATTGGAGACAATCTGCTCGTTGATTAATACAAGACTATAACCGATCAATAATTATTTGACATCATATAAATTGATTATTTATTACAATTTAGATTATCATTATTAACATTAATACTTATGTTAACAAAGGTCTTAATATTTTATTAATGCTATGATATCCTATTATTTCTTAGATTTTTTTTTTTATACACTATTATTAATTCCCAAATGATCATTAATAATATTATTATGGCTGGATCAAATAAAAATATAAATAATAATAGCTATGCTATAAATGATAGATTTTCCCTTAAACTATTAATTTCATTATGTTTATTGTTTCATTTATAACTGCAAAACTATTGTTTAAATTACTCTTTCAACACCCGTAGCTGTGACAGTGAGGGAAACTTGTCTTACTCGCATGGAACCAGAGAAAGGGAGTCACCCAATTATAAACTCCATGGAGACTGCATAAGCAACTGCTCTACCACAGAGTTGTCAGAGATTTAAAATTCATTGTAGAGTTCTCTTCTCTCCTACGCTTCATTACTGCCTTGTACTCTAATATTAAATAAGCTATCATTCTTTTTTTCATCTATTATTTATCTGCCCCAAAATTAAATTAGGTTCTGTGAAGCTATAGGTTGAGTAGACATGAGCTGGAAGATTTATTGTTATCATTATTTTTAAATTGAGATTAATTCTGAGTTGCATTATTTAATGTTTTCAGATATGAGAGTGTTTCGCAGTGATTTTTCCATTCCATAGGGGATGGCATAGAAACTATGCAGTCCCAATAACCGTCTACATCATTTTTATGGTTTGGCTATTCAAGACAATTTTTTTATAGCTGCTCTATGAGATGCCTGCACTGTCATATGTGCGGAGCATAAGGAAATTCTGCCCTGGCATCTCTATTTGCACCCTTGGCAAAAAGCCATAGCTTCATCATTTTATTTTATCTTTATTTTTATTTTGGTAAATAATTTTATTTCAAACCACAAGGTTGTAGACTACAAGAATCTATGCTGTTTCATTTCTTATATGTTTTCCTAGATTTATCCTATACTATTTTCATACTATAGGCAGGTTTTAATCTAGATCATTCGTAAAATTTATGACCTATAGGAATAAAGAAAAGTCCTTTTCTTCTTTTTTGTTCTTAATACTTACTCATACTGTCTACACACTTATGTATTCAAAGAAAATTGTTGATAAATTTATGTTGATTTGAATTTATTTTATAGGGGATACTTTTTCTTTTTCCTTTTAATAAGATTTGCTGGAAGATTTCTATAGATCAACTTTCTTATTTATTCAAGTTTTCTCTTATTTTGCACTCCAAACTGTAATGAAATGGCTCCCTTGTTACAGAGAAATTTGTGTATTCTTATTTATTTATTTTATTTAAAACTGCTACTACAAAATCATGAATATCCCTTCTATTTTATTTTCCATTGTAATTTCAACAACAATGCATTTTTATACACTCCAAACAAAATGTAATATACTTTCGTGCTACCTCAATACACAACAACATGAAGCATGAGTTCCATTTTAATTTTAAAACATTATAAATTTTTTTTCTATTTATTTATTTATATCCTTAGCTGCACTTCTCTGTGACAATAATTTTCAGTAGCCATAATATATATTTCATTTTCATTGAAATACAACTAAGTTATGATTTTATTTTTTTATTAAAAGAAAATAATTATGGGGGCCAGCCGCATCCACAACTGCAACCCCTCTCTTGTTTAAATTTCTTTCCTTTGTTCATTTGTTATTTATTAATTTGAGTATTTAATTATATATATATATATAATAAAATAATATTATAATATAAATATGATTCAACATATTTAATATTTGAACATCCGCAATATTATATATAGAGAAATTAAAAAACAATGGATTGTATTTTAGATAGATACATTGTGGCACTATAAAATCAAATATAACTTCTTCTTTTTTGTTTTCTATTTTTCTTTTAAAACCATAAATATAGGTTGATAAAATAAAATTATAGGAATTTAACTACATCTATTTTAATCATCCCAAATAATCACATTGATTAAATTTTATTAAGCTGCAATGATTTTGGGTGAGTTATTGTGCAACATAAAAATAATGATTCGCCTGATATAACAATAACTTTATATTATGAACAAATGTTTGTAATAAAACATATATTAGGTCTATGCTTACTCTTTCATTTTAATGTATACAAATTTTAAATTTTTTTTTTCTGTTACATACTCTTTTTCATTGAGCCACAAAACCATTATATTGCTTCAACTTTCAATAGGAAGAAGCTAAATATATTTTCATATATGGAATTGAAATAACATTTTTAGAACCCATTTCAAAGACCCATCCTAGTTCTCACTAACACACACTCCTCAACAATTTTATTTAAAAATAAAATGTAAGGGCCCATCATTTTCATTACAAATGAATATCAAGTTTCTTTTAATAATCAATAAAACTTTAAGTAGGAACAACAAGGAATGAACAACAGTTTTCAACATTTATATAAAAAAAATACATGCCAATGAATAAGGCTTGCTTCTTCCATTCTTTCATTTTATAATGGAATATTATCCTTCAATATTACAAACATTATGTAGGCATACAATGAAAAGCACATAAATGAAAAGGACTTTCTCTCCACCCTACCTTAATGGCATCATGAAGCCTCATGGGCTCTAGCCATACCCCCGAGCAAGAACATTCATTTAGATCCAAGATGAAAGGATCTCCACATACACCTCAAGATATTTAAAATATTATATAACAAAATTGCTCCTATCAACATATTCATTTTACTTCAAAGAAATGAACTCTCATATCCTATTTTCTCACTCAAACATAAGTAAATACATAAACAACACCACCTAATGAAATAACTAAGTATTTGCAAGGAGAAGAAGACGTAACTTTCTACATTGCTTGTAGGGATGAGTCTCCTTTCCTCCAACATGAGATCAAGCTTGAATCCTTCAACTCCAATATGCAAGAGCTTCCCCATTTCCTTCTTTTCCCTCCCCCTCTTTCTCTCTTCTTCTCCATACATAACCAAACATTCTCCAGAAGGAGAAGTGGGGTAGCAACCCTATTTTCCCTCCAAGCCCAACCATCTTGATCATTCTTTACTATCTCCATTAGAGTTCTCCAAGAGGAGAAGTGGGCAATCCCCAAATCTTCCATCTTCTTGAGATATATAGGGATCCTCCAAACCTACACTCTTTCCCACAAGTGCTCACACATGTGTGAGTCTTGTGCCAATTCCAAGAACTTTTGGGGAGTAGAAGGTTGAGAGTGACAAGTCACTCTTCCCAAGCCCCAACACTTTTTGAATTTGTCACATTCATGAATGTGGACTTTTAAGGGGTCTTTTCACACTCCAAGGACAAGTTCACATGTGTCAAAAAGGTTCCAAACCCATAGGTATAGGTCCTAGGGGTCTACTCTTGTTCAAAAACCAAGGAAATTGATTCAATAACCCCTTTTTAAAACCCACACAAAAATCCATACGAATTTTGATCTTAACCAAGGGTTCCAACCCCAACCAAACTCACATCACATGTCCTACAATTGGATTCTACTCAATCACCCAGTCAATAATAAAACCTCAAACCCTTCTAAGTCAAATAGGGCTACACTTAGAACTTCCCAAAGATGTATTTTATTTTATTCCAACATTTATCTATCCTCCTATTTGCATATTTGATTCCTACACATTACCAAGGTCAGCATGATTAGATCATGTATCTCTTCATATTATTAGCTAATCCTATTCAAATAATTTTCACTCATGAACTATTTACTCATTAATACATCAATTGAACCTAATGATTCAGTTTTCATTATAATCAAAGGAAATACACACTTACTCCAATACAAGAATATAGTCAATGAAATAGTCACTCCATCATTTTGTTTACTGCCTTAATAATTCATTTTAAAATCCTATAACATTAACGATGAACCATTTACCAAAATCTAATATGCCAAATAACCCAACACTTTCAAGTTATATCCAACAATTCACATGTGCATCTATCATAATTAAATCAAGGTTAATGCCCATGAATACTAAAAAGATTTTTATCATTCATTTCCTGCATAACTATCATCTAACTACTTGTTCGATTGAAATAAAATGGGGGATACAAAATGGGGTCTTAGATTCATGGTAGCATAAGCAAGAATATTATCAAATACTCACAGTATTTGTCATCCATAATACATCTTGCCATCTATTTAGGATCACATAAAACATATTAGGGCTTTACTAATCACATGCTAGGTGGGGCCTTACAGAGGTAATGCATAATATGTTTCATTTTTATGATGAAGATGAGAGTGGATTTTGTGTAGATGAAAATATTTCAGCAGTAGAAAAGGAATGACAAGTGTTGACGAAAAGTGGAGGGAATATTGAAAAAAAAGGTAATGAGGTGAAATCAGATTTTGATGAATGTTTTGATGATATTGAAATATAAAAGTAGAGTCAAAGTTTGCAGCAATGAATCCTTTGGAAGTAAATGAGAGTAGTGAACAATCTAAGGTTAAAATGAAGTTTTCTTATGATTGTTTCATTGAAATTATTAAAAATGAATATTCCTTGATAACAGAGCTTGACCATTTGTTACAAAATGTGGAGAATGAATCTATGGATTTTGGTACTAACATTGAACTAGATGTTAAAGATCAAATTGCAGCAGCAGTATGTCTTTATGAAGGTATAATAGGAGTGACAAACAACATTTCAAACCAGGTAAAGGAGGAGGAAAAAGGTAAAACAACAATAGAGGTAATGTAGTACATTTGTTTTGTTGAAGGTAGAGGTATATGCTTGATTGTTAATTCTGATGGAATATATTTGTGGGAGGTTAGATTAAAAAAATTGAAATAAATGAAGGGTAAAGGAGTAAAGATGAAAGGATATAATATTGTGAGGTTGCAGAATTTGGTGAAGGGTATGTGCAGGATCATCATGGAAAAATAGGCCCTTAAGTGGCGATGAAAATTCAAAAAAATCAAAGTTAGGTAACTTAATGTAAAAATTTGAATAAGTTATCTATATTATTTCAAAAATATGTAAGAATAGAATCTATAGCAAATTGAATGTAGTTTCTAAACTACTAGGTTTTTTTAAATCTATTTGGTGAAATTTTGAAATTTCAATGTAGTAGCACATAAATTTTAGGGAAAAATAAGAAGTAGGTGTATGTCTAACCACCCTAACCACAATAAAATGATAATGATTTTTATAATATTTTAGATATAAGTAGAGGACTCATGTCCCGATGTGATGCATATTTTTTTGTAATTTTTTTCCAAGTAAATAATTAATTATGAATTTTTTATTACAACTTTTAAAAAATATAAAAAATCGTATGTATGAGCACCTTAAGTTGGTCAAAATGTCATGATTTTTTTTTAATCCTATAGTATGTGAAGCATAGAGTGTGACACATGTTTTAGATTCAAAAAATGTGTTATTGTTTGAAAGCTATAGATGTTTTCCAATCAACCCATCAATCAGGACTTTAGTCGTAATTCAAATAGAAAATGAATAATAATTATTTATTAAATTCAAAGTAAAGCATAATTTATATTGGTGGAAAGCTGAGAATCTCCTTTAAAAACCCTTTTCCTTTCATCAATTTTGGGTAAAAAAAAGTCGTCAGCCACATACCCTACACATGCCCATCATATCGCCATTTTTTGGCCCATCATGATCCTGCACATACCTTGAATGGGAAGATCCCATTCGACAAGGTAGTGAGGTGGATATAGGACAAACATAGGTTCTATAAACATTTCTGAATGCAACTCATGAAATATTTTTTTTCTACCGCGGGTGTCTGATGCAAAAGCATCCAAGAAGATTTAAATTTTGTTGTGGATTTTTGAATTTTGGTGAGAGTCATTTTTTTGGTTTGGAATTCCTAATAAAATGTGAAAAATGAATTTTAATAATTAAATTTTCCAAATTAATCTCCTTTGCACATTGAAGTTGGCTAGTGGGTGAAAAAAAACAAGAAAAATAGTTTTTTAAAAAACATTTGCAATTTTTTTAAAAGGAATCATGATGCATTGGGAATTGAATAAGAATTTTTAAAACACTTAATTTTGATCCCTAGAAAGTAGGGACTAGGGAAAGTTGGTTCCCAAGAATTTCCTTGATTTTTTTCTTTTTAAGGAGTTAAAGGTTGAGAAAAAAAATTGCAACATCCTATCTTTGACAAAGCTGCTAGAAATGATTTTTTTTATGGATTTTTAATTAATTTTTGAAGGATTTCATGTGAAGAAATAGCAAGGGTCGTGCCATATTGGAGAGGCCCAAATAAAGCATGAAAAATTAATTTCATGAAGGTGGAGAAGAATTTGGAAAACCACTTTCCATGGAAGAATTGTTGAAGAAGAATTTTGAAGGTAATTTTTGAGAGACAGGGTTAGAGGGAATAGATTTCCTTTGGAGGAAAGTTTGGGACATGATTATTGCAGGTTTGGTATGATAAAAAAACAGCCCATGAGGATGCCAAAACAGCTGGTTTGAAGTTTCAAGTGTTGTAGGTGGTTTAGAAGAGTTGGGAGATGCTTCCATTTGTAAAATCCCATATGTTTGAGCATAGTTTGTTTGAGATTAATTTATATTTGCATATATGATTCCTATAGGAGAATAATTTGTTGCATATCAGTCCATATATGACTGGAAATTTTTTTCAATAAGATATTATTAATGGAGAAAATCAACATTTTTCCTATGCAAACAAATTTGTGGGTTTAAGTTAACAATTTCTCTATTTTGTTTGAGTTTGTGTGAAGAATTGGAGATGCATTTGTGAGTTTAAATTTTTCTCTTCATCATTAATTCATGTATATAGGATATGTAGAAAAATAAAATAGAAGGGTATAGTTAGAATAATTTATTATTCTTAATCGTAATATTTAGAAAAAAAGTTTTGATGATTGGATTGAATCACTCATTATTGGCTATTAAAATAAAATTGCATGATTAAATAAAATCATCCATAATAACTACTACACATGTAAATTATTCTATATAACATGTGAAAAAAACTTAATATTCAATCCAAATATTGAATAGAATATTTAATTGATTAAATATCAAAGCTTTTATAATGAAGGGCCACATATATCCATAGTTAAATAATTTTATCTAATTAATTTGTGAAGGCGAAAGCTCCTAACATTGGAATAGAAAGAAAACCAACTTAGTATTCACATCAAGATATTTTGATGAAATTAATTAAAATTTGACATTTAAGTATTATTATTCTTGAAGCTCATAATCTTAACTCTCGTGTATGTCAAAATAATTATAATATGATCAACTATCCATCAGTTAAATTAATTTGACCAAGTTGAGATGATATGATTGCTTAGAAGGTTTCAAGTTAAAAGTTCAAGTTAAATAATAAGTATTGGAAGTGACATCAAGATATTGATAAGAAATTAGAGTAACACATCTATAATTTATCTCAATTATAGGAGTCAGTCAACATGGAAACTATAGTTATTTAAGCTATGTATTATTCTTCGATCAATGCAATACTGTAAAAAATTGTTGGACTTCAGTAGTTGTGTTATGCAATGGTGGCTTTCCAAGAGCATGTTAGGTTGTGAACTTACATTTAAGCAAAAAAGAAAATTTGTGATGTTTGTGTTATTTCTACATTAAAATGTGGACACGACATTTGGTATCAAAGCCAGGTTGCAGCACTAGGTACTCTATGAGTAAGATGGGTCTTAGTTATTGTGTATATTGGGAACATGTGGCTCCCCTTTGTAATAGTTAGCCTCCTAATTTGAAAGGAAAATTAGTAACTCTCATGAATTTAACTTATATTACATGGAAATCTAATTACAATCAATCATCTTACACTGGAAATTCTAAGCACATTGTTAGATAAAATCTAACTTTATGGGGTGATTAACTAGTAATGATTAACTAGAAGAAACAAAATCTTATGAAGAACAGTCTAACAAGAGAAACATGTTCATATAGTTGATGTTAATGTTGGTAAAAGATGTTAGCTCGATTAATAAGAGTATTTAAGGAAAAATTCCTAACCATTCATCACTTCCCATCTCAAACTTTTGAAAAAAAAAGTTATGATATTAAATACAGTTAAGGAGAGCCACTGAGCTAGGGGAATAATCTAAATGTCTTAATATCTATGATTGAAAAACCCTAATTTTTTGACACCATTATGACCTTAGTCCTTGAAAGGACATTGTTGGAACTTATAGAAAACTTGATGTATTTCAATTATCAGGGATAATGAAGTATAATCTAGAATAATTAAATAAATTATTATTGATTGTATAGTTGAACAATGGGAAAATTTAAATAAATTATTTAGCCTTAAAAAATATAGCAAGTGTTTGAAGAATAATTAATGATTCTGTCGAGTGAACCTTAGGTAAGGTTTAAAAATGAAACTCATAGTTAATTTTTATCAAAAATATGATGATGGGTTCAATGTTTTAATTGAAGACAATGTAATTGAAAAATATTAGCTTAAAAAATATAGCTTAAAAAATAAGAAAATTATAATAAGAAATTTCCAAAATTCCCTTGGGTAAAATTGAAAGGAATAATTCATTGACCCATAAATATGCATAGCATATTGTAAAACTTGAATTGATAGGGTAAGCTTTCCTAAGTTGCACTTATGAATAAACTATGTGATAAATACAGTGTACCATGATAGAAAACATTTTAAATTCCATCATGTATGAATTTGAAACACCTTTGGTTTAAATTAGAGAATTTGATTAAAAGGGAAAATTGATGATATAATTTTTGAAAGACTCAACCTTTCATTCTTGGTAATGATAACTAAATGCAACTTAAGAATGGGTTCAATCAGCCTTGAGATTGGACCTCAGACATTAATAACATATGAATCTCCTTAGACCTTCCTTCCAATAAAAAATCATGGCTTCACATAGGATATAATCCCTCTATTAAAGAGTTGAAGTCATAAAGTCAATCAACTTGCAGTTAGTAGGTAAAAATGCATGAGTATTGACACCAACTAATGATCAAATATTTACGAACGTATATAGTAGATTCTTGAGTTAGATAAGTGGTCAAAATAATATTTCTACCCAAAATTAGAAAGTAAAACTATAAATTTACCTAAGAACTTTTTAAATTAATGACTATTTAGCAAAGTTAAAGAGAGTTATAAACACTATAAAACCATTATATTTTACTATTTAGAGTTAAAATTAGCAAGAAAAAGAACAAGATTGTTCATAATCAAGTCAAAATTAAAAATATTGAAAAGAAACAACTAAAATATGATTATTGGGAATCAGTTAATGTAATAATTAAATAATTTCCTTGCTACTAATTAAACTTAAGATCTTGTAAAAAGGACCTTATCAAAAAGTGAATTAAGAGTTAAAATATTATCTGGAGAATGTTATCGATACTCTTCTTATATACAACTAAAGATGAAAGAACTTGTTAGATCCCAATAAGAAATGTTATATTTCATCTAGGAATTAGTAACTTGTATACTTGTGAGTGTTGTCTGTTGGTGTAAATAAAGTATTGTACCTAGTTAATTCATTACTAGTTCATTATTTTCTTTGTTTAACTAAATATACTTAGAATAAAAAATATATATTATTCTAAACAAACTAAATGATAATGAAATGGTAATGCAAACTAGAAAAAATTCTTAGAATAATAAAACTATATTATTCTAAATAACCTAAATGGTGATGAAATGGTAATGTAAACTAAAAAAAATGCTTAGAATAACAAATCTATATTATTCTAAACAACCTAAATGATGAACCTTAGCAAATAAATAAATTTAGTTATTATGAATATTAATCAAAATAACATGAATAATATCATACCTATCGCATACAAAAAATGATCCACTACTCAAGTGTGCCTGAAGGGTCATCTCTTACCTTCAGAGTATTGAGTAATGCTTCACGATCAACAAAACTAATTGTCTATAGTTACTGTGTTTGGTTTGGCATGAGGTCTTGATAACTTAATATTTATTGCTATAACAAGGTGGGAATACATGAGAATTTTTGTGTGTTTCTCATAGTCTTCAAATGCAGGCATGCCATTCTTTCTAATCATATATATTTGCAACCAAGTTCCAGAAACAACAACTAAACCTATAGGATACATGAACCCATCATCATTTGTCATCAGTTGTGTTAGCTTCTTCTTTCCCTATACACATCATTCCAACCAATAGTCTGATCTCCCTTCATTCCCCTATGGTCCAACAACTACATAGACATGTCCTGGTTGTACAAGATCGGAAATATGGTCATAGTCAAGTGAACTTTCCATTTCATCTTCTAAAGAGGATTGTGTTGCTGATAAAGGAGTTAGATATTGTGGAATCCATGTATCTATCCACTCACTTGACTTGCATTGACCCCAATCACACTGAATACAATTCTAAAAAAAACAAGCCAACTCTCATGTCCATATGGTCGATGCACCTATATTTGACCTTTTAAATGAATGCATGGGTATGTGCAGGATCATCATGGAAAAAATAGGCCCTTAAATGGCAAAAAAATCAGAAAAATTAGAGTTAGGCAACTTGAAGTAAAAATTTGAATAAGTTATCTATATTATTTCAAAAATATGTAAGAATAGAATCTATACCAAATTGAATGTAGTTTCTAAACTACTAGGTTTATTTAAAAACAAAAAATATCTATTTGGTGAAAATTTTAAATTTCAATGTAGTAGTACTTAAATTTCAAGGAAAAAATAAGAATAAGCTAAACTGGGATAAGAATAAGGTGCTGATTTGACCCTTTGGGGTCCCAAGTGTGTTTTTTGTAAACAATGGAAATAATTTTTAGGATTTAGGTTTATGGAAATAAAACTTCATGAAATTTTTAAAAAATCTAAAAATGTCTGACCACCTTAACTTGGTTAAAACTTCATGAAATTCATATTTTTATTTTAATCTTATAGTATGAAAGCATAGAATGTGACACATGTTTCGGATTCAAAAAATGTGATAACGTTTGAAAGTTATAGATGTTTTAAATCAGCCTATCAATCAGGACTTTAGTCATAATTCAAATAGAAAATCAATAATAATTATTTATTAAATTCAAAGTAAAGCATAATTTATATTGGTGGAAAGATGAGAATCTCCTTTAAAAACCCTTTTTCGTTTTATCAATTTTGGGTAAAAACAAAGTCATCAGCCACATACCCTACACATACCCATCATATCGCCACTTTTTGGCTCATCATGATCCTGCACATACCCACATCTTTGAATATTCCCTAATTATTCGACATTCCAATTTGTCTCCCACTATGCCCTCCTCAACCAACCAAAAGAACTTGCACACTTGTAAATCAAGTGTCCCTCCTCATGATAATGCATTACTACACCAATGAACAATGGAACATGCATCATTGAATGTTCTTTAATTGTTTCTTAACTAGAGCTCTCTTCACACATGCACTTGCATCATCATGCCTAGCTTCAAAAAATCTCTAAATATGTGGTATACCCCTCTATACATGCATCCTACTCAACCAATAAAACATACAAGCATTTTTTAATTTTCCTATGTAGTTATCTAACCAAATGAGATGTTGACCCATTACAATAACTTTTTCATACAATAACTCAAAAAAAAATTCAAAATAATGTTGCACAAACTCAAATGAATGTGATCTATCATCAATCATGTAAAAATGGTACTCTTTGATTATCTTCATGTCCTATTTTTTACTATCAGGGGCATGTCTATATGTTATGTGGATAAAAATAACAATTTTAATAGAATTTTAATATTGTGATTATACCTCATTTAGTGGTTGCAATGTGTAATTTTTAGCAAAATTAACTATAGATATATAATAGTTCCACTCGGGAAAGAGTCCTTACACATCCTAAATTGTAGATCCAACCATTGTGACATGTGGCTATGCCATGCATACTTGTAGAAAATATTTTTGTTAAAATCAAAAATAAAATCAGCAATACTTACCTCTCTTGTAACCAAATCGAATATAGAACCTTCACCTCCACTCTTCAAACCACATTTGACTGTCTCAAACCTTTTTCTATCAACAATATTGTTAGAAAAATCATTTTCTCTGCCCTCATGAAAACATGTTACAAACTTCAATAAACCACCACATTGCAAACATGTTTCATTTAAGTTCAGATGTTTCTATAAAAAAAGGACACCATCACCTCTAACACATAAAAAATGAGTCTAACAAGTCCTTGGATGACTTGGGGAGTTACATTGCATGACATTCCTACAACATATCATTAGTATGCATAGTAGAATGAATATAGCATAATAATTCATGATACATTGAAAACTCAATGTGGTATTTACATGTATTATGAATATTAATAGGTACAAAATAAAATGGCTTACATGACTCAAAAGCCCTTTGTGAGATTTGAAATTTTGGATGTGCTTCGATTTTTTTTTGGTACAATATTGCTTGGATACATTCCAAGAAATGTTTAGGATGTGGTTTGTGATCTTGATTTCCAATTCTTAACTTTAAAACATCCTTTACATTCAGTGATACTAGTGATGTTGTGATCACTCTCCAAGCAACTCTTTTATCTTTTTCCTTACTAGTATTTACAATTTAAGTTAGAGCATTAAAAATATTTTTTACAATAATACATTTTTTTCTAACTTTTTGGTGACACAAATCTTCAATTTCTTTAATAATAGTCTCATTATATAAGACTTAAGCAATTGCACAAAAAAGTTGACATTTTTTAGTTGATGTCTTATCAGAAAAGTATTCATTGAACATAGTGTTAGCCAACAACCAAACTGTTTGTGATGACCTTTATCCATCAAGATTGTCTATTATGTTCTCATCTATTTGAAGTAACCATTAATGGGTTCTTGAACATTGGTAATTTTCATTGCGTTCATTACAAATAGATGGATTTAGGATTTTATTTTCTTCTTCATAAATATCATCTCTTCTTGCAAAATTAGGAGATACATTGACATTCATTCTTTCATTTTCACCTATTTCAAATTCAACATTGATATTTTCAATTGAGTGTTCAACATTTTGAATTTCATTTTCATGCTCAACATTTACAATTTTATGTTCAACATTTGTACATCATTTTCATGTTGTAAAGTTTCAATTTCAATTTCTTCTTCAATATTTTGAAATTCAATATCATGGTCACTTTGAATTTCACTTAAAGGTAAAGAGGAGCCTTCCCCTTGAAGAGAATTTCACATACCTTTTCTTTGCAACTTCTTCCTTTCTTTATCTTTCACTCTACTTTCCTCCATTGCATCTTTTTGACTATTCCTCTAAGTATGTGCAGGATCGTCACGGAAAAAACAAGCCCTTAAGTGGCAAAAAATTTAGAAAAATCAAAGTTAGGAAACTTGATGTAGAAATTTGAATAAGTTATCTATATTATTTCAAAAATACATAAGAATAGAATCTGTAGAAAATTGAATTTAGTTTCTAAACTACTAGGTTTATTTTAT
>VDFB02047230.1:535883685-535917621 GCA_007258455.2 Sequoia sempervirens
GAGAGAGAGAGATAAAGAGTTATCTAGGTAGGGAGGGAGGGAGAAACCAAAGAGAAAGAGGTGGTGGGAGGGATAGAGGGAGCAAGATACCTAAGAGAGAGAGGGTAGGAGGGATAGATGGAGGGAGAGACATGAGAGAGAGGGGGTGGGAGGGTTAGAGGGAGTGAGACCCAATTTATGTTCACTTTTACTTCCTCCTAGAGACTTGTTGGCAATGTTGTCAAGCACCAAATTTTAAACAATTCTGTTAACACTATCTTTGATGCCAAGCAACTCATTGGAAGGAACTTCTTTGATTCCTGTGTGCAGGATGACCTCAAATTCTGGCCTTTTACCATCATCCAAGGGAAGGATGATAAGCCTATCATCCAAGTAACTTACAAAGGATAAACTAAGTTTTTTGCACTTGAAGAGATCCCAAGGCACACCAAATTGCTGCTATCTTTGATTTACGCAATCATTGAGAAAGAAATTTCCCATGATCTATCCAACTTGTTATTATTTGACGGTTCCTTAGGAAACAAGGCTCCAAACTATTTCCATATACTTTAAAATTATTTATTGTTGTGTGGCCAATTCACAATATAAACTTTAATCAATGACAAATAAATGACATTTTAGGTGTGAAAAGCACATTATACAATATATAATAATAATACAATAAATATAATATATAATACAATATATAATAATAATACAATATATATAATATATATTATAATACAATATATAATAATAATACAATGTATAATCATAATACAATATATATAATAATACAATATATAAATACAATATAGGATGGATATTAAAATACATTATAAATATAATATATATTAATATATATAAATACAATATATAATGTATATTCAAAATAATAATAATAATATGTAATATATATTGTATATCACATAATACATATTATATAATATAGCATTCAATATATTATAGAATTTTTAATTTTGATATAACAGATATTCATTTTGTGATAGTGGAAAAAATGGTAAAAAGACAAAAAAAAATTGTTCCAAGAGCCCTCACATTCTCTGCTCTATTGGGAATATTGTGATTTTTGTGCATTACAGATAATAAATCACTTTTGGAACACTCCTTTTCAAAAAAGAGTTTATTCTTTCAATCATTTGGTACATCTTGGGTTGGGATAATGGGAAGCAATAATCATCATAAAACGAAAAGGTAGAGGGGTATGTACAGGATCATGATGGGCTAAAAAATGGTGATATGATGGGTATGTGCCTGACAAATTTTTTTTACCCAAAATTGATGAAATGAAAAGAGTTTTTAAAAGAGATTCTCAACTTTCCACCAATATAAATTATGATTTGCTTTGAATTTAATAAATAATTATTATTCATTTTCTATTTGAATTATGACTAAAGTTCTGATTGATAAGTTGATTGAAAAACATTTATAGCTTTCAAACGATATCACATTTTATGCTTCACATACTATAGGATTAAAAAAAAATGAATTTCATGAAGTTTTGACCAAGTTAAGGTGGTCAGACATACGAGTTTTTATATTTTTTAAAAGTTGTAATAAAAAACTCATAATTAATTATTTACTTGGAGAAAAATTACAAAAAAATATGCATCACATCGGGACATGAGTCCTCTACTTATATCTAAAATCTTATAAAAAAAAATTATTATTTTATTGTGGTTAGGGTGGTCAGACAGATACCTATTTCTTATTTTTTCGCTAAAATTTAAGTACAACTGCATTGAAATTTAAAATTTTCACCAAATAGATTTTTTTTTATAAAATAAACCTAGTAGTTTAGAAACTACATTCAATTTTCTACAGATTCTATTCTTATGTATTTTTGAAATAATATAGATAACTTATTCAAATTTCTACGTCAAGTTTCCTAACTTTGATTTTTCTAAATTTTTTGCCACTTAAGGGCTTGTTTTTTCCGTGATGATCCTGCACATACTCAGAGGAATAGTCAAAAAGATGCAATGGAGGAAAGTAGAGTGAAAGATAAAGAAATGAAGAAGTTGCAAAGAAAAATTATGTGAAATTCTCTTCAAGGGGAAGGCTCCTCTTTACCTTTAAGTGAAATTCAAAGTGACCATGATATTGAATTTCAAAATATTGAAGAAGAAATTGAAATTGAAACTTTACAACATGAAAATGATGTACAAATGTTGAACATAAAATTGTAAATGTTGAGCATGAAAATGAAATTCAAAATGTTGAACACTCAATTGAAAATATCAATGTTGAATTTGAAATAGGTGAAAATGAAAGAATGAATGTCAATGTATCTCCTAATTTTGCAAGAAGAGATGATATTTATGAAGAAGAAAATAAAATCCTAAATCCATCTATTTGTAATGAACCCAATGAAAATGACCAATGTTCAAGAACCCATTAATGGTTACTTCAAATAGATGAGAACATAATAGACAATCTTGATGGATAAAGGTCATCACAAACAGTTTGGTTGTTGGCTAACACTATGTTCAATGAATACTTTTCTGATAAGACATCAACTAAAAAATGTCAACTTTTTTGTGCAATTGCTTAAGTCTTATATAATGAGACTATTATTAAAGAAATTGAAGATTTGTGTCACCAAAAAGTTAGAAAAAAATGTATTATTGTAAAAAATATTTTTAATGCTCTAACTTAAATTGTAAATACTAGTAAGGAAAAAGATAAAAGAGGTGCTTGGAGAGTGATCACAACATCACTAGTATCATTGAATGTAAAGGATGTTTTAAAGTTAAGAATTGGAAATCAAGATCACAAACCACATCCTAAACATTTCTTGGAATGTGTCCAAGCAATATTGTACCAAAAAAAAATCGAAGCACATCCAAAATTTCAAATCTCACAAAGGGCTTTTGAGTCAAGTAAGCCATTTTATTTTGTACCTATTAATATTCGTAATACATGTAAATACCACATTGAGTTTTCAATGTATCATGAATTATTATGCTATATTCATTCTACTATGCATACTAATGATATGTTGTAGGAATGTCATGCAATGTAACTCCCCAAGTCATCCAAGGACTTGTTAGACACATTTTTTATGTGTTAGAGGTGATGGTGTCCTTTTTTTATAGAAACATCTGAACTTAAATGAAACATGTTTGCAATGTGGTGGTTTATTGAAGTTTGTAACATGTTTTCATGAGGGAAAAGAAAATGATTTTGCTAACAATATTGTTGACATAAAAAGGTTTGAGACAGTCAAATGCAGTTTGAAGAGTGGAGGTGAAGGTTCTATATGCGATTTGGTTACAAGAGAGGTAAGTATTGCTGATTTTATTTTTGATTTTAACAAAAATATTTTCTACAAGTATGCATGGCATAGCCACATGTCACAATGGTTGGATCTAAAATTTAGGATGTGTAAGGACTCTTTCTCAATTGGAACTATTATATATCTATAGTTAATTTTGCTAAAAATTACACATTGCAACCACTGAATGAGGTATAATCACAATATTAAAATTCTATTAAAATTGTTATTTTTATCCACATAACATATAGACATGCCCCTGATAGTAAAAAAGAGGACATGAAGATAATCAAAGAGTACCATTTTTACATGAGTGATGATAGATCACGTTCATCTGAGTTTGTGCAACATTATTTTGAATTTTTTTTTGAGTTATTGTATGAAAAAGTTATTGTAATGGGTCAACATCTCATTTGGTTAGATAACTACACAGGAAAATTAAAAAATGCTTGTATGTTTTATTGGTTGAGTAGGATGCATGTATAGAGGGGTATACCACATATTTAGATATTTTTTGAAGCTGGGCATGATGATGCAGGTGCATGTGTGAAGAGAGCTCTAGTTAAGAAACAATTAAAGAACATTCAATGATGCATGTTCCATTGTTCATTGGTGTAGTAATGCATTATCATGAGGAGGGACACTTGATTTACAAGTGTGCAATTTCTTTTGGTTGGTTGAGGAGGGCATAGTGGGAGACAAATTGGAATGTTGAATAATTAGGGAATCTTCAAAGATGCGGGTATGTGCAGGATCATGATGGGCCAAAAAGTGGTGATATGATGGGTATGTGTAGGGTATGTGGATGATGACTTTGTTTTTACCCAAAATTGATGAAACGAAAAAGGGTTTTTAAAGGAGATTCTCATCTTTCCACCAATATAAATTATGCTTTACTTTGAATTTAATAAATAATTATTATTTATTTTCTATTTGAATTACGACTAAAGTCCTGATTGATAGGTTGATTTAAAAACATCTATAACTTTCAAACGGTATCACATTTTTTGAATCCGAAACATGTGTCACATTCTATGCTTTTCATACTATAAGATTAAAAATATATATATGAATTTAATGAAGTTTTAACCAAGTTAAGGTGGTCAGACATACGAGATTTTAGATTTTTTAAAAGTTGTAATAAAAAATTCATAATTAATTATTTACTTGGAAAAAAATTACAAAAAAATATGCATCAAATCAGGACATGAGTCCTCTACTTATCTCTAAAATCTTATAAAAAAATATTATCATTTTATTGTGGTTAGGGTGGTCAAACAAACACCTTATTCTTATTTTTTCCTTGAAATTTAAGTACTACTACATTGAAATTTAAAATTTTCACCAAATAGATATTTTTTGTTTTTAAATAAACCTAGTAGTTTAGAAACTACATTCAATTTGCTATAGATTCTATTCTTACATATTTTTGAAATAATATAGATAACTTATTCAAATTTTTACTTCAAGTTGCCTAACTCTAATTTTTCTGATTTTTTTGCCATTTAAGGGCCTATTTTTTCCATGATGATCCTGCACATACCCATGCATTCATTTAAAAGGTCAAATATAGGTGCATCGACCATATGGACATGAGAGTTGGCTTGTTTTTTTTAGAATTGTATTCAGTGTGATTGGGGTCAATGCAAGTCAAGTGAGTGGATAGATACATGGATTCCACAATATCTAACTCCTTTATCAGCAACACAATCCTCTTTAGAAGATGAAATGGAAAGTTCACTTGACTATGACCATATTTCCGATCTTGTACAACCAGGACATGTCTATGTAGTTGTTGGACCATAGGGGAATGAAGGGAGATCAGACTATTGGTTGGAATGATGTGTATAGGGAAAGAAGAAGCTAACACAACTGATGACAAATGATGATGGGTTCATGTATCCTATAGGTTTAGTTGTTGTTTCTGGAACTTGGTTGCAAATATATATGATTAGAAAGAATGGCATGCCTGCATTTGAAGACTATGAGAAACACACAAAAATTCTCATGTATTCCCACCTTGTTATAGCAATAAATATTAAGTTATCAAGACCTCATGCCAAACCAAACACAGTAACTATAGACAATTAGTTTTGTTGATCGTGAAGCATTACTCAATACTCTGAAGGTAAGAGATGACCCTTCAGGCACACTTGAGTAGTGGATCATTTTTTGTATGCGATAGGTATGATATTATTCATGTTATTTTGATTAATATTCATAATAACTAAATTTATTTATTTGCTAAGGTTCATCATTTAGGTTGTTTAGAATAATATAGATTTGTTATTCTAAGCATTTTTTTTAGTTTACATTACCATTTCATCACCATTTAGGTTATTTAGAATAATATAGTTTTATTATTCTAAGAATTTTTTCTAGTTTGCATTACCATTTCATTATCATTTAGTTTGTTTAGAATAATATATATTTTTTATTCTAAGTATATTTAGTTAAACAAAGAAAATAATGAACTAGTAATGAATTAACTAGGTACAATACTTTATTTACACCAACAGACAACACTCACAAGTATACAAGTTACTAATTCCTAGATGAAATATAACATTTCTTATTGGGATCTAACAAGTTCTTTCATCTTTAGTTGTATATAAGAAGAGTATCGATAACATTCTCCAGATAATATTTTAACTCTTAATTCACTTTTTGATAAGGTCCTTTTTACAAGATCTTAAGTTTAATTAGTAGCAAGGAAATTATTTAATTATTACATTAACTGATTCCCAATAATCATATTTTAGTTGTTTCTTTTCAATATTTTTAATTTTGACTTGATTATGAACAATCTTGTTCTTTTTCTTGCTAATTTTAACTCTAAATAGTAAAATATAATGGTTTTATAGTGTTTATAACTCTCTTTAACTTTGCTAAATAGTCATTAATTTAAAAAGTTCTTAGGTAAATTTATAGTTTTACTTTCTAATTTTGGGTAGAAATATTATTTTGACCACTTATCTAACTCAAGAATCTACTATATACGTTCGTAAATATTTGATCATTAGTTGGTGTCAATACTCATGCATTTTTACCTACTAACTGCAAGTTGATTGACTTTATGACTTCAACTCTTTAATAGAGGGATTATATCCTATGTGAAGCCATGATTTTTTATTGGAAGGAAGGTCTAAGGAGATTCATATGTTATTAATGTCTGAGGTCCAATCTCAAGGCTGATTGAACCCATTCTTAAGTTGCATTTAGTTATCATTACCAAGAATGAAAGGTTGAGTCTTTCAAAAATTATATCATCAATTTTCCCTTTTAATTAAATTCTCTAATTTAAACCATAGGTGTTTCAAATGCATACATGATGGAATTTAAAATGTTTTCTATCATGGTACACTTTATTTATCACATAGTTTATTCATAAGTGCAACTTAGGAAAGCTTACCCTATCAATTCAAGTTTTACAATATGCTATGCATATTTATGGGTCAATGAATTATTCCTTTCAATTTTACCCAAGGGAATTTTGGAAATTTCTTATTATAATTTTCTTATTTTTTAAGCTAATATTTTTCAATTACATTGTCTTCAATTAAAACATTGAACCCATCATCATATTTTTGATAAAAATTAACTATGAGTTTCATTTTTAAACCTTACCTAAGGTTCACTCGACAGAATCATTAATTATTCTTCAAACACTTGCTATATTTTTTAAGGCTAAAGAATTTATTTAAATTTTCCCATTGTTCAGCTATACAATCAATAATAATTTATTTAATTATTCTAGATTATACTTCATTATCCCTGATAATTGAAACACATCAAGTTTTCTATAAGTTCCAACAATGTCCTTTCAAGGACTAAGGTCATAATGGTGTCAAAAAATTAGGGTTTTTCAATCATAGATATTAAGACACTTAGATTATTCCCCTAGCTCAGTGGCTCTCCTTAACTGTATTTAATATCATAACTTTTTTTTTTCAAAAGTTTGAGATGGGAAGTGATGAATGGTTAGGAATTTTTCCTTAAATACTCTTATTAATCGAGCTAACATCTTTTACCAACATTAACATCAACTATATGAACATGTTTCTCTTGTTAGACTATTCTTCATAAGATTTTGTTTCTTCTAGTTAATCATTACTAGTTAATCACCCCATAAAGTTAGATTTTATCTAACAATGTGCTTAGAATTTGCAGTGTAAGATGATTGATTGTAATTAGATTTCCATGTAATATAAGGTAAATTCATGAGAGTTACTAATTTTCCTTTCAAATTAGGAGGCTAACTATTACAAAGGGGAGCCACATGTTCCCAATATACACAATAACTAAGACCCATCTTACTCATAGAGTATCTAGTGCTGCAACCTGGCTTTGATACCAAATGTCATGTCCACATTTTAATGTAGAAATAACACAAACGTCACAAATTTTCTTTTTTGCTTAAATGTAAGTTCACAACCTAACATGATCTTGGAAAGCCACCATTGCATAACACAACTACTGAAGTCCAACAATTTTTTACAGTATTGCATTGATTGAAGAATAATGCATAGCTTAAATAACTATAGTTTCCATGTTGACTGACTCCTATAATTGAGATAAATTATAGATGTGTTACTCTAATTTCTTATCAATATCTTGATGTCACTTCCAATACTTATTATTTAACTTGAACTTTGAACTTGAAACCTTCTAAGCAATCATATCATCTCAACTTGGTCAAATTAATTTAATTGATGGATAGTTGATCATATTATAATTATTTTGACATACACGAGAGTTAAGATTATGAGCTTCAAGAATAATAATACTTAAATGTCAAATTTTAATTAATTTCATCAAAATATCTTGATGTGAATACTAAGTTGGTTTTCTTTCTATTCCAATGTTAGGAGCTTTCGCCTTCACAAATTAATTAGATAAAATTATTTAACTATGGATATATGTGGCCCTTCATTATAAAAGCTTTGATATTTAATCAATTAAATATTCTATTCAATATTTGGATTGAATATTAAGTTTTTTTCACATGTTATATAGAATAATTTACATGTGTAGTAGTTATTATGGATGATTTTATTTAATCATGCAATTTTATTTGAATAGCCAATAATGAGTGATTCAATCCAATCATCAAAACTTTTTTTCTAAATATTACGATTAAGAATAATAAATTATTCCAACTATACCCTTCTATTTTATTTTTCTACATATCCTATATACATGAATTAATGATGAAGAGAAAAAATTAAACTCACAAATACATCTCCAATTCTTCACATAAACTCAAACAAAATAGAGAAATTGTTAATTTAAACCCACAAATTTGTTTGCATAGGAAAAATGTTGATTTTCTCCATTAATAATATCTTATTGAAAAAAATTTCCAGTCATATATGGACTGATATGCAACAAATTATTCTCCTATAGGAATCACATATGCAAATATAAATTAATCTCAAACAAACTATGCTCAAACATATGGGATTTTACAAATGGAACCATCTCCCAACTCTTCTAAACCACCTACAACACTTGCAACTTCAAACCAGTTGTTTTGGCATCCTCATGGGCTGTTTTTTATCATACCAAACCTGCAATAATCATGTCCCAAACTTTCCTCCAAAGGAAATCTATTCCCTCTAACCACATCTCTCAAAAATTACCTTCAAAATTCTTCTTCAACAATTCTTCCATGGAAAGTGGTTTTCCAAATTCTTCTCCACCTTCATGAAATTATTTTTTCATGCTTTATTTGGGCCTCTCCAATATGGCACGACCCTTGCTATTTCTTCACATGAAATCCTTCAAAAATTAATTAAAAATCCATAAAAAAAATCATTTCTAGCAGCTTTGTCAAAGATAGGATGTTGCAATTTTTTTTCTCAACCTTTAACTCCTTAAAAAGAAAAAAATCAAGGAAATTCTTGGGAACCAACTTTCCCTAGTCCCTACTTTCTAGGGATCAAAATTAAGTGTTTTAAAAATTCTTATTCAATTCCCAATGCATCATGATTCCTTTTAAAAAAATTGCAAATGTTTTTTAAAAAACTATTTTTCTTGTTTTTTTTCACCCACTAGCCAACTTCAATGTGCAAAGGAGATTAATTTGGAAAATTTAATTATTAAAATTCATTTTTCACATTTTATTAGGAATTCCAAACCAAAAAAATGACTCTCACCAAAATTCAAAAATCCACAACAAAATTTAAATCTTCTTGGATGCTTTTGCATCAAACACCCGTGGTAGAAAAAAAGTATTTCATGAGTTGCATTCAGAAATGTTTATAGAACCTATGTTTGTCCTATATCCACCTCACTACCTTGTCAAATGGGATCTTCCCATTCAAGGTATGTGCAGGATCATGATGGGCCAAAAAATGGCGATATGATGGGCATGTGTAGGGTATGTGGCTGACGACTTTTTTTTACCCAAAATTGATGAAAGGAAAAGGGTTTTTAAAGGAGATTCTCAGCTTTCCACCAATATAAATTATGCTTTACTTTGAATTTAATAAATAATTATTATTCATTTTCTATTTGAATTACGACTAAAGTCCTGATTGATGGGTTGATTGGAAAACATCTATAGCTTTCAAACAATAACACATTTTTGAATCAAACATGTGTCACACTCTATGCTTCACATACTATAGGATTAAAAAAAATCATGAGTTTTGACCAACTTAAGGTGATTCAGACATTGATTTTTATATTTTTAAAAGTTGTAATAAAAAATTCATAATTAATTATTTACTTGGAAAAAAATTACAAAAAAATATGCATCACATCGGACATGAGTCCTCTACTTATATCTAAAATATTATAAAAATCATTATCATTTTATTGGGTGGTTAGACATACACCTACTTCTTATTTTTCCCTAAAATTTATGTGCTACTACATTGAAATTTCAAAATTTCACCAAATAGATTTAAAAAAACCTAGTAGTTTAGAAACTACATTCAATTTGCTATAGATTCTATTCTTACATATTTTTGAAATAATATAGATAACTTATTCAAATTTTTACATTAAGTTACCTAACTTTGATTTTTTTGAATTTTCATCGCCACTTAAGGGCCTATTTTTCCATGATGATCCTGCACATACCCTTCACCAAATTCTGCAACCTCACAATATTATATCCTTTCATCTTTACTCCTTTACCCTTCATTTATTTCAATTTTTTTAATCTAACCTCCCACAAATATATTCCATCAGAATTAACAATCAAGCATATACCTCTACCTTCAACAAAACAAATGTACTACATTACCTCTATTGTTGTTTTACCTTTTTCCTCCTCCTTTACCTGGTTTGAAATGTTGTTTGTCACTCCTATTATACCTTCATAAAGACATACTGCTGCTGCAATTTGATCTTTAACATCTAGTTCAATGTTAGTACCAAAATCCATAGATTCATTCTCCACATTTTGTAACAAATGGTCAAGCTCTGTTATCAAGGAATATTCATTTTTAATAATTTCAATGAAACAATCATAAGAAAACTTCATTTTAACCTTAGATTGTTCACTACTCTCATTTACTTCCAAAGGATTCATTGCTGCAAACTTTGACTCTACTTTTATATTTCAATATCATCAAAACATTCATCAAAATCTGATTTCACCTCATTACCTTTTTTTTCAATATTCCCTCCACTTTTCGTCAACACTTGTCATTCCTTTTCTACTGCTGAAATATTTTCATCTACACAAAATCCACTCTCATCTTCATCATAAAAATGAAACATATTATGCATTACCTCTGTAAGGCCCCACCTAGCATGTGATTAGTAAAGCCCTAATATGTTTTATGTGATCCTAAATAGATGGCAAGATGTATTATGGATGACAAATACTGTGAGTATTTGATAATATTCTTGCTTATGCTACCATGAATCTAAGACCCCATTTTGTATCCCCCATTTTATTTCAATCGAACAAGTAGTTAGATGATAGTTATGCAGGAAATGAATGATAAAAATCTTTTTAGTATTCATGGGCATTAACCTTGATTTAATTATGATAGATGCACATGTGAATTGTTGGATATAACTTGAAAGTGTTGGGTTATTTGGCATATTAGATTTTGGTAAATGGTTCATCGTTAATGTTATAGGATTTTAAAATGAATTATTAAGGCAGTAAACAAAATGATGGAGTGACTATTTCATTGACTATATTCTTGTATTGGAGTAAGTGTGTATTTCCTTTGATTATAATGAAAACTGAATCATTAGGTTCAATTGATGTATTAATGAGTAAATAGTTCATGAGTGAAAATTATTTGAATAGGATTAGCTAATAATATGAAGAGATACATGATCTAATCATGCTGACCTTGGTAATGTGTAGGAATCAAATATGCAAATAGGAGGATAGATAAATGTTGGAATAAAATAAAATACATCTTTGGGAAGTTCTAAGTGTAGCCCTATTTGACTTAGAAGGGTTTGAGGTTTTATTATTGACTGGGTGATTGAGTAGAATCCAATTGTAGGACATGTGATGTGAGTTTGGTTGGGGTTGGAACCCTTGGTTAAGATCAAAATTCGTATGGATTTTTGTGTGGGTTTTAAAAAGGGGTTATTGAATCAATTTCCTTGGTTTTTGAACAAGAGTAGACCCCTAGGACCTATACCTATGGGTTTGGAACCTTTTTGACACATGTGAACTTGTCCTTGGAGTGTGAAAAGACCCCTTAAAAGTCCACATTCATGAATGTGACAAATTCAAAAAGTGTTGGGGCTTGGGAAGAGTGACTTGTCACTCTCAACCTTCTACTCCCCAAAAGTTCTTGGAATTGGCACAAGACTCACACATGTGTGAGCACTTGTGGGAAAGAGTGTAGGTTTGGAGGATCCCTATATGTCTCAAGAAGATGGAAGATTTGGGGATTGCCCACTTCTCCTCTTAGATAACTCTAATGGAGATAGTAAAGAATGATCAAGATGGTTGGGCTTGGAGGGAAAATAGGGTTGTTACCCCACTTCTCCTTCTGGAGAATGTTTGGTTAAGTATGGAGAAGAAGAGAGAAAGAGGGGAGGGAAAAGAAGGAAATGGGGAAGTTCTTGCATATTGGAGTTGAAGGATTCAAGCTTGATCTCATGTTGGAGGAAAGGAGACTCATCCCTACAAGCAATGTAGAAAGATACGTCTTCTTCTCCTTGCAAATACTTAGTTATTTCATTAGGTGGTGTTGTTTATGTATTTACTTATGTTTAAGTGAGAAAATAGGATATGAGAGTTCATTTCTTTGAAGTAAAATGAATATGTTGATAGGAGCAATTTTGTTATATAATATTTTAAATATCTTGAGGTGTATGTGGAGATCCTTTCATCTTGGATCTAAATGAATGTTCTTGTTCGGGGGTATGGCTAGAGTCCATGAGGCTTCATGATGCCATTAAGGTAGGGTGGAGAGCAAGTCCTTTTCATTTATGTGTTTTTCATTGTATTCCTACATAATGTTTGTAATATTGAAGGATAATATTCCATTATAAAATGAAAGAATGGAAGAAGCAAGCCTTATTCATTGGCATGTATTTTTTTTATATAAATGTTGAAAACTGTTGTTCATTCCTTGTTGTTCCTACTTAAAGTTTTATTGATTATTAAAAGAAACTTGATATTCATTTGTAATGAAAATGATGGGCCCTTACATTTTATTTTTAAATAAAATTGTTGAGGAGTGTGTGTTAGTGAGAACTAGGACGGGTCTTTCAAATGGGTTCTAAAAATGTTATTTCAATTCCATATATGAAAATATATTTAGCTTCTTCCTATTGAAAGTTGACGCAATATAATGGTTTTGTGGCTCAATGAAAAAGAGTATGTAACAGAAAAAAAAAATTAAAATTTGTATACATTAAAATGAAAGAGTAAGCATAGACCTAATATATGTTTTATTACAAACATTTGTTCATAATATAAAGTTATTGTTATATTAGGCGAATCATTATTTTTATGTTGCACAATAACTCACCCAAAATCATTGCAGCTTAATAAAATTTAATCAATGTGATTATATGGGATGATTAAAATAGATGTAGTTAAATTCCTATAAGTTTATTTTATCAACCTATATTTATGGTTTTAAAAAAAAAATAGAAAACAAAAAAGAAGTTATATTTGATTTTATAGTGCCACAATGTATCTATCTAAAATACAATCCATTGTTTTTTAATTTCTCTATATATAATATTGCGGATGTTAAATATTAAATATGTTGAATAATATTTATATTATAATATTATTTTATTATATATATATATATAATTAAATACTCAAATTAATAAATAACAAATGAACAAAGGAAAGAAATTTAAACAAGAGAGGGGTTGCAGTTGTGGATGCAGCTGGCCCCCATAATTATTTTCTTTTAATAAAAAAATAAAATTAGAACTTAGTTGTATTTCAATGAAAATGAAATATATATTATGGCTACTAAAAATTATTGTCACAGAGAAGTGCAGCTAAGGATAAAAATAAATAAATAGAAAAAAAAAGTAAAATGTTTTAAAATTAAAATGGAACTCATGCTTCATGTTGTTGTGTATTGAGGTAGCACGAAAGTATATTACATTTTGTTTGGAGTGTATAAAAATGCATTGTTGTTGAAATTACAATGGAAAATAAAATAGAAGGGATATTCATGATTTTGTAGTAGCATTTTTAAATAAAATAAATAAATAAGAATACACAAATTTCCCTGTAACAAGGGAGCCATTTCATTACAGTTTGGAGTGCAAAATAAGAGAAAACTTGAAGAAATAAGAAAGTTGATCTATAGAAATCTTCCAGCAAATCTTATTAAAAGGAAAAAGAAAAAGTATCCCCTGTAAAATAAATTCAAATCAACATAAATTTATCAACAATTTTCTTTGAATACATAAGTGTGTAGACAATATGAGTAAGTATTAAGAACAAAAAAGAAGAAGAGGACTTCACTTTATTCCTATAGGTCATAAATTTTACCAATGATCTAGATTAAAACTTGCCTATAGTATGAAAATAGTATAGGATAAATCTAGGAAAACATATAAGAAATGAAACAGCATAGATTCTTGTAGTCTACAACCTTGTGGTTTGAAATAAAATTATTTACCAAAATAAAAATAAAGATAAAATAAAATGATGAGGCTATGGATTTTTGCCAAGGGTGCAAATAGAGACGCCAGGGCAGAATTTCCTTATGCTCTGCACATATGACAGTGCAGGCATCTCATAGAGCAGCTATAAAAAAAATTGTCCTGAATAGCCAAACCATAAAAATGATGTAGGTGGTTATTGGGACTGCATTGTTTCTATTCCATCCCCTATGGAATGGAAAAATCACCGCGAAACACTCTCATATCTGAAAACATTAAATAATGCAACTCAGAATTAATCTCAATTTAAAAATAATGATAACAATAAATCTTCCAGCTCATGTCTACTCAACCTATAGCTTCACAGAACCTAATTTAATTTTGGGGCAGAGAAATAATAGATGAAAAAAGGAATGATAGCTTATTTAATATTATAGTACAAGGCAGTAATGAAGTGTAGGAGAGAAGAGAACTCTACAATGAATTTTAAATCTCTGACAACTCTGTGGTAGAGTAGTTGCTTATGCAGTCTCCATGGAGTTTATAATTGGGTGACTCCCTTTCTCTGGTTCCATGCGAGTAAGACAAGTTTCCCTCACTGTCACAGCTACGGGTGTTGAAAGAGTAATTTAAACAATAGTTTTGCAGTTATAAATGAAACAATAAACATAATGAAATTAATAGTTTAAGGGAAAATCTATCATTTATAGCATAGCTATTATTATTTTTATTTTTATTTGATCCAGCCATAATAATATTATTAATGATCATTTGGGAATTAATAATAGTGTATAAAAAAAATAATCTTAGAAATAATAGGATATAATAGCATTAATAAAATATTAAGACCTTTGTTAACATAAGTATTAATGTTAATAATGATAATCTAAATTGTAATAAATAATCAATTTATATGATGTCAAATAATTATTGATCGGTTATAGTCGTGTATTAATCAATGAGCAGATTGTCTCTAATTAACAAACAAGACCCTAAGCTTGTTCTACAGTGAGAAATGTAGAGGTGATGTTCACGTGAATATATTTGTATGTGTGGTAAGAGTTAAGTTAATAGTTTTCATTTCATGAGGGTTATTTCTAGAGTGCTTAATAATATTGTATTAATAAAAGCACTAAATCTGTGGGTGATATGAATCTCACATTGGTATGGTAAAAAAATAATAATAACAATAGTAACTCCTAAACCTTTGTATATTAAAATTGGTCATTAACATTATTAGATGCATTGGTAATAAGGAACATTATTAAATTTTAATATTCTAATAATATTATTGTAAAAATGTGATTAAATAATGTCAGCAATATTTTGATTCTCAACAATAATATTATTGAGGTGAATATTATTACTTTAGTTAAAGGAAAGTAATACTAATATGAGTTTTCAAATAATTTACATATTATTCCATAATAATATTGTTAATTTGATATTTAATAATATTATTGAGGTCAAGTCAAGATTAAATAATACTACAAATTTGGTTAAATAAAATAAATAAATAAAGTATTTGAATGCATGAAGTTCATTATTCCTCTATTAAATCATTTGGATTGGATTGAGATACATTTAGCATCTTAGAAAACATGAAGTCAAAATTCTAATTAAATGATAAGCCCATTGCTATTTCGAAGTGTCTATGATAAGGGTTATATATATTTATGACCTTATCTCAAAGTGAAACTTGTCAACATGTAACCACGTTATGACTAAATCAAATAAAATTTAAAGAAATTAGTCTCCTTAGCGTTCAACTCACATCATGTTAGTATCACACCTCAAGTACTTGGAATGTTAATTAGCCGAATTAAATAAATTTTAAAAAATAAAAATTATGTGGGTTTTCTTTTTGAAAATTTCGGGCATGAATTACACCACAAACACTTATAGTGTTGTTGAATTGAATTAATGTTTGTAGAAAAAAAATATATAGCTGGATTTTTCTAGCAGAAAAATATAGCCATGACAACCTCTTTCTCTTCAACCTTTTATTCACCACTGCTAATGCCATATCTTCTTCACCTTCACTCTTAGTTGTACTTTCATTTTCCATTACTTTCAAGTCCTCCAAAGGACACTCATCATCCTTAATCATTGTTGTGCTTTCCTCTTCCTTTCCCTCTTTATCCTTTGAACAAGGATCTGAATATTTTCCTTTTCATCATTCTTCCCTGTACACAAAGTTTCACTTGCAAACATATCAATACCAAAAGAACAATAAGATTCAACCCTTCCTAGTTATTTTTCTTTATATCCTTATTATTTGCTACAACTTTTGTTGCCACTTCCTCTTGTCTATCCTGAAAAAGATTCAAAACATATTCTTCCCCATCCTTTATGATGCTATATGTATTCTTCCTACCATCATGTAGAGCTCTTTGATCATACAACTATGCTCTACCCAACAAAACATGGAATATATCTATAGGTACTATATCATATATAATCACATCCTTATATCTACAAATTTGAAAATCAACCACACATTGCTCACTTACCCATATCTGGAAATCTCCTTGCAACCAAGAAATGTAGTATGGGCTAGGATGCTTGAATATTTTCAATTTCATCTTGTCTACCATCTCTTCGGATACAATATTATTGGTGCTATCATTGTCCACAATGACTTCGCAACATTTCCCACTCACTTTACACCTTGTTTGGTATAAATTACTCCTTTGGATGGGCTCTTGATTCTCTATTTGTGGCTCTATAAATTATTTATTCATCACAAAATATTCTCCTCGCTTCCAAGACATTTTGTCAAACACCTTTTTAGACTCTCTTTGCAACAGCTTCACTCTCTACCCACAGGTCCTGGTGCAAACTACCTCACATCGGCACTTCTGCCTACACACTTAGGAATAACCAGCTCTGATACCACTGATGAAGAGATAAATTTAAAGTCACAAATACCTCTCTAATTCTTCACACAAACTCAAACAAAATAGAGAAATTGTTAACTTAAACCCACAAATTTGTTTGCACAGGACAAACATTGATTTTCTCCATTAATAATAATCTTATTACAAATGTTTTTCAGTCATATATGGACTGATATGCATAAAATTATTCTCCTACAGGCATCACATATGCAACTAGAAATTAATCTCAAACAAACTATGCTCAAACATATGAGCTTTTACAAACATAACCATCTCCCAACTCTTTTAAACTACCTCCAACACTTGCAACTTCAAACCAATTGTTTTGGAATCCTCATGGGATGTTTTTTATCAGACCAAACCTGCAATAAACATTTCCCAAACTTTCCTCTCGAGGAAAGCTATTCCCTCTAATCCCATCTCTCAAAAATTGCCTTGAAAATTCCTCTTCAACAATTCTTCCATGGAAAGTGGTTTTCCAGATTCTTCTCCACCTTCATGAAATTATTTTTCATGCTTTATTTGGGCCTCTCGAATATGGCACAACCCTTGCTATTGCTTCACATGAAATCCTTAAAAAATTAATTAAAAATCCATTTCTAGCAACTTTGTCAAAGATAGAATGTTACAGTTTTTATTCTCCACCTTTAACTCCTAAAAAAGCAGAAAATCAAGGCAAGTCTTGGACACCCACTTTCTCGAGTCCCTACTTTTTAGGGATCAACATTAAGTGTTTTAAAACTTCTTATTCAATTCCCAATGCCTCATGATTCCTTTTAAATATTTTGCAAATATTTTTAAAAAAATTGCTTTTCTTGTTTTTTTTCACCCACTAGCCAACTTCAATGTGCAAAGGAGATTAATTTGGTAAATTTAATTATTAAAATTGATTTGCCACATTTTATTATAAATTTCAAACCAAAAAAATGACTCTCACAAAATTTAAAAATACACAACAAAATTTAAATCTTCTTTGATGCTCTTGCATCACTTAAGTGATTGAACCAATGGTTTTCATCTAGTTCGCACTAGAGTAGATAAATTTAATTAATTTTTCTTTTAAAAAAATAATTCACAATTAGGATTAATTTTTTATCCGATATTTAAATTCAATCCATTTATTTTAATTTTTTTCTGTATTTATAAATTTATACTTACACCAATTTTTTTAATGACCTATTCAATAAAACAATATTGCTTTATATAATTAGGAACACGATTAAAGATAATATTTTTAATGAAAATTTATCCAATTTTTAAATCATGTACCATGATATTTGTGTTTAAATTTTATTAATCGAGTAAGACAATTTATTTCACAACTTTATAATTTATCTAGAAATTAATTCGTGATTCCATTTTAGTTAATTAAGTTACACTAAAATGGGTTTAAAATAACTCTCCATTTCCATTTAATGAGATTATAAATTACCACTTTATATTTTAAAGGTTAAATTAAAGTGAATATCAAGTTACAAAAGTTAAATATTAAATCATAACTCATGTTTCCCACTTATAGAATAAGTCCTCATTAAATTATTTATATAATTTTTTAAATTCAATCCAAAAAGGTGAGTGGTGGTGTTGGGAATAGGAGGCCATTTAATTGCAATCCTAAACATATTTCATGTATTTCCTAAGTCCTTGGAAAGTGTTCCCCAACACTAGGATTAGAAAGAGATTAAATTCAAATGAAATGAACATGTAAATTGACATTTGTGATTATTCCTAAATGATAGGAACATGTGGGGACGTCCAAGAAGAGCTGCTACGAGATAGGAGCACATGGGGCATCCACGTGGAAGGTGGAACCCACCTTGCTTCAGTTAACTATTTGGAGGATTGATACCACTTTAGTAATGCATGTTTTGATCCTACAAATTAGGGATTGATATTTACATGAGTAGAGTGGCACTATCAGTTCAGTATCAGTTTAGTTTATTTTAGTTTAGTTTAGTTTAGTTTAGTTCACTTCAGTTCAATTATAGTTCAATTATCTTCAGTTACATGTAGTTATTTTGAGTTGAATGCTAGTTGACTTGAGTTGACTTGAGTTGCTTGACTAATGAATTCAATTGCATGAAAGATAATAGGTGGATACTTTCAGTTAAGTGGGGATGATCAATCATGCATAATGTTTGCATGAATTGGTGGAGAGATATGTTTTAGTTAACTAATATTGACTTGGGTCCACTTTGGACGCCCAAGTTGGCATCTTTCAATTAACACTTTTTGCATGAGAAGATATTTACAAGGCTCAATCAAGTGGGCCCATTCTTGGGTGCCAACTTTGAGGTGAAGTTTGCATGATATCTTCTTGACCAAAGTTCAGTTAAGTGTTCAGTTTGGGGTTCCTAAATTGAGGAAGACTTTGGTTTGACTTCGTATTACATTGTGGAACTCTACTTACCCAATCTAGGCATAGATTTTTGTGAGGAGCTTTATGCTATTGTATTGTACAACTTTTATGAGTTTACATGCTCATATTATTGTCTATTAATTGTAGCAAGTGTATGAGAGCTCCATGAGAGTTTATTGCAGGTTGTGAAAAAGGATTGTTGAAGGTAAGGAAGCATATCAATCAAGGATTGATACAATATTATTGTAATCTTATTCTAAGGTTAAATAATACAAGCACTATTGATTCTGGTGGATTTTTTTCTTGAAAGGGTTTCTCCACGTATATTTTGTGTCACTTCTATCTCCTTGTCTCATTCTTCTACAATCTTCTATCTCTTTCTATAATTGGTAAAATTAATCTAAACAGATTAATCATACACAAAGAATTGTGACAAAGAACACTTAATTAGATCTATAGTCTCATACTTTTACAAGTTTTAAGCTACAATATTACCTTCATTTTTAATAGGTGGAGCATTCAATCTCCACCATTAGATGAGATTAAGTCCCCACCATTGGATCTTAGGGTTGCAAGTGGAGTCTCTAATCCATAAGGATATTCTATAAAACTTTTTTTTTCTCTAATTCTCATTCCATTTGTGCTTGCAGGTTTTGAAGAGAGGGAGAATAGAGGAGAAAGCTTCTATGGCAGATTAAATCCCCATCATTAGTCTCTTGTAGACTCGCTTCCTATTACAATTTTTCACAAATATTTTATTTCTCTAATTATTTTCTTATGAATTAATATCTTGTTTGTCTCTTTGATGTTGCAGGGGTTTGTCCCTTATTAGCTCAAATTATTGCATCTCCCATTTTTTTGGATGCAATCATAGATTCTCCTTCTCCTTTTCAACATGAAAGGAAGCCATAATGTCTTTTATTTCTTGCAAGGATTTCTTTTCATTCCTCCTTGGTTTAAATTAAAATATCATTCAAACTTGGTTTTATTCTTCTTTATTCCTTCTAAAAACCCTTGCCTATAATTTTTTTTGGTTCTTAATTGCCTCTATAAATGTATATATTATGATTATCTATTAAAACATACATGTTAATAATATCATTCAATATATTTTATTTTTATTTTAAGATTGCAAAGTACAAGGAGCAAGAGGGGGTTATTCCTGCTACGTACAACAAATTATAGAAGTTTCTTATTTTATTTTTTTATATATATTATTTTAACTCACATACCAGAATATATATTGTTTCAATGCACATTTAAATGTGATTAATTTTTTTGAAAAAATGATTGTTTATAGGAAAATTTTAATGCTTGATAAGAGGGGGTTCATAGATCCCTACTAGGGATGTGCTCACCCAGTTGAGCACTATTTTTATTGTTTTTTTAATAAAAATTTAAACTTCAAAATTTAATTTTCTTTTAAAAATGTATATGCTTTTGAATAGATATTATATATCCACATATATGGATATAATAGTTGCAAAACAACATATTATATTTTTTCTATTCAAAAAATGCAGTTCATTATACATGTAAAATAGATAAAATAATTTTTTTTATTTATTAAATAAGGATATAATAAGAAAAAATTATACAATACATACATTTTATATATGATTTTTAAGGTGATATATATTTACACATACAAAAATAGTAACTTAGATTTGTAAATAAATAGAAAGATCTATTTTTCTTTTCCATGTACAAAATACATTATAAGAGAACTAAATAGATAGTTTGTCTTTAGGTAATGAGTTTATGAATATTTTAATGAATCACAAATTCATAAATCTCTTTTTATTTTTCTTTCTAAACTCAATCCACAAAGGTAAAATTAATTTTCACATTTCCTCATAAAGCAAGGTATATCTTAATCAAAATAAATTCATATATATTCATTTAAAATTTAACACCTCTAAATATTAATTTTTGTATGAATTAGACAACAAATTTTGCAAGTTTTTTAGAATTATTTGTGTAGATCCAAGCATTCTTTCATGGCTAATTTACTAAACAGAAAATTTTCTAAATTAACCATTCCATAAATAAATATTTCTTGAAAACTACTCCAACAACAATAAGTTTATTTCTCATTCTATATTTTCACTTTCTTTCCTTTATAACTCAAAATTAAAGCATCCTTTCTTTAGAAAGAAGAATACAAAAAAAAATTCTAATACTTTATACATATTGAAATTCCAACTTCTACATGTACAACATACTAATAAATTTCTCCAAGGAAGCTTGCAATACCTTTTCTTCCAATTTTTCCTAAAGATAAAAAATAGAAGTTGAACCCCAATAATGTTTTTCAAATTCCCTTAAGAGATGTCAACTAGAAGGAGAAGTAGAGCTCTCCACCCTACCAATATAGCATCATGAGGCTATTACAATACCCTATCCATCCCTCGAGCAAAGAGAACCATATGTATCCATACTGATAGATTGAAAACCAACACTAAATCCTTTTTACTACAAATTAACATATAAGTATAAACAGATCTCAACTCTCTCCTTTCATAACTTATTAACAGAAAAAAAATAATAATAATTACTTATTGAAAAAAGTAAAAATACACACATTTCCAAGAACATTTTCAACTCAAAAACCTTCAAATCACTAATTTCATCAATTACAAGCTGCATTTAGAGGAAGGAAGACTTATCTTTCTACATCATAGTAGATATGTAGCATCCTTCTCCAAGATGTTATATTTTGATCCCATTACTCTTCCTCTCTTCCATAACTCTCAATATTTACTCTTAACCACAAGTATGAAAACAAAAATCCAAAGAAAAATAAAACTCTTCAAAATAATGAACGAATCCTCTCCAAAAATGAGAGAGAACCCCCTTTACCAAAATCTCATGAAATTTTTAAGGATTCAAGACTCCACACCATTGGATGAAATTATGACACTTCTCATCATCTCATCCAATCTCAATTATCAAGCACCATACCCGAAGTGGTGTAGGAGCACCTAGGAAACACACCTAGGAAGCAGTCTAATTTGAATTTTGTTTGGGTATGTTATTTTTGAAGGTCATGTTGACATTTTGTTAGCATTGGAGGATTATGAGTAAATTTTGATCTGTTGTGATTAGTGGAATTAGAAGTGGAAAGAATAGATGGGTTTTGAAGTTCATTCTTGTTTAGGTTGCTAATCTTGGGAAAAGTTAGAAAACACAGTGGGTTTTGGTAACGTTGGCCATTAGGTCATGAAGAAGTCTGAACAAAGAAGATAACTAATTGAGGAGCCTTATTTAAGGTGAGCCTCGACCTATAAATAGGGTTAGAAGGATTGGTATGTGAAAAAATTTTGTGAGTTGAAATAAAATAGTGTTCTTGAAGGTTATCTCTGATTTTTGCTTCATAACAGAGCTTTAAATGAATTGAAATAACTACTTTTCTATGAGTAGAATGTAGTGTTGCTATAATACAAGCTTTGTGTGCCATCTATTTTCCTTTGTGATTCTTTTTCATCATTTGTTTGTAAATAGTTTGATTTCTTTCTTTTTCTGGCCTAAACCAGGCAGTCTTGAGAAAATGGAGTGCTAGACAACTTTCCCACCATAAAAAATTGTATGGCCCTTTGGGAATAGTGACTAGGCTCCATGAGTGTAAATATGGTATGTTTTCATTTTCATCATTTGTTTGTAAATAGTTTGATTTCTTTCTTTTTCTGGCCTGAACCAGGCAGTCTTGAGAAAATGGAGTGCTAGACCACTTTCCCACCATACAAATTGTACGGCCCTTTGGAAATAGTGACTAGGCTCCATGAGTGTAAATATCGTAGGTTTTAGTAGTTGTGTGTGCATAGGAGCAGTGAGCAAAGTCTTTCCCTAGGCGAGCTAGAAGGATTCCAGCTAGGGAAGACAGGGAGTACATAACTCAAAATTTGCAGGGGTGTTTGAAACTCATAGTTTTTCTTGTTTGAGAACATAGGTGGAGGTCTTACCTAGGTCAGGTAACTAGGAGGAAGCTCCATTAACATTTTAGGTTGAAGAAAGGCTTAGCAGATTGGAAACAGCCAGAGAAGGTTGGAAAACCCTAGATTTTGGAAAATTTCAAGTTGAGGCCTTGTACGGCTGATGAAGACTCAAGTCCTTGAAAATATTTGAGTGGTGGAAAAATGGACCAGGAACCCCAAGGAAATTTTGGGTTGTGCTTTAGAAAGAATGGATTTTAAGCCCATTTCCTCAGAGAAAGAGGCCTAATTGGGGCTCTTTGCTAGTAGCTCTTTTTAACCCTAAGAGAGGGTTTTGATGAAAGTGACCAGGAGTTGGAGCAAGAAGGATAATCAAGAAACAAAAATTGATTGATTGCAATGTTTTAAAACACCTCCACACCCCTGCAAGTAATAATGCAACTTTGGAGGCATGGTTAGTCTTTAGGGTAGACTAAAGGTTAAGGAAGAGTGAGAGTTGTTGCACCAAGATAGACTTGGGTGGTTGAATGGAGATGATAGTAGGGTTTTCCAGGAGAACTAGGGGTGCCAAACAAGCATTTGGGCCTATAGGTTAAGGTGGTGGAGAAAGACACCAAAGGGGTTTTCCAAGGTGAGACCCAGAGCATGGAATAGTGAGTGTTCCAACCAACCCTACCCTATCAGATTGGTATCAAAGCAAGTAAAAGATTTGAGAAGTATCTTATATTTCTGAGATTAAGTCTAGTGATTCCTCCATCATGGTGACAAATGCAGAATTGGCCAAGATGGTTGAAGAGCAGGAGGAAGACAATAAGCTATTAAGGGAAAGAATAGCCCAACTTGAGCAAGTAGTGAGGAGTGCACAATTTGAAGGAAGGATACCAAAGGAAGAAGAGGTTATAGAGGAAGAAAAGACCCCTAAACCTGACCCTGTTTTGAAAGAAGAGCCTTTGTTGAAGGCACCGAAGGCTTTGAGTGGGAAGGCACTTGAAGGCATACCACTATTTAGTGGAAAAATGGAAGCTGATTTAGTTGTTGATTGGATAGAGGGAATGGAAAACCATTTTGAATGTGATGGATTCACTGAAGCACAGAAGGTAAAGGTGGTGAAGTCAAGACTAAGAGGTTCTGCCTTGACATGGTGGAAATTCATTCAGACAAAGAGGGAAAAAGAAAGTAAGTAGCCTATAACTACTTGGAAGGGAATGGTTGCCAAAGTAAAAGAAGCATACATGCCAGATGACTATGAGATTCAGTTACACAAGAAAAGATAGAGCTTGAGGCAAAGAGACCAAGATGTAAACACTTACACTGAGGAGTTTCAAAAAATTTGCATGAGGTCTAATGTGATAGAGGATGAGAGTCTCAAGGTGGCTAGATACCTTAACGGTTTGAAATGGAACATCCAAGAAGAGATGACTCTCCTAAGTCCCAAGATAGTGCACCAATGCTATCAATTGGCCATAAATATTGAGGAAAGAAGCAAGAGGAAGCAAGACTAGGCTTCTAAGGGTAGAGGCAAAGGCAGAGATCAAAAAGGACAGTGAGGTGGTTACCAAGGTAGAGGAACTGAACAAAGAAACCAAGGAGAGTCTAAACTCACAGAGCATGGAGGAGAAACATCTTCTAGAAGAGGATATAAAAGAGGTAGAGGACCTCAAGGAGGTTCAAATAGAGGAAGAGGAGCAGGTAGGAGCAATTCATACTTTGCAAACATGAAATGCTACCATTGTGGTCAAGTTGGACATTCTGCTTATAGGTGCCTAGAGAAAGCACCTTCATCAAGCAATGAGAAGAGAGTGGCTTATGCACAAGAGGACACCATGAGTCCTAAGTCATCTAAGGTCAGTCACATTGAATCAGAATTGGGGGAGAATCTGATGTTCAGTAGAGTTTTGATCAGACAGTCAGTCAAGGAAGAGCCAAAATAGAGAAGAGCTCTATTTAGAGTAAGGTGAAAGATACTTGGTAAAGTATGCAAGGTCATAGTAGATTTAGGTTCAACAGACAATATTATCTCAGAGGAGGCAGTAATGAAATTGAAATTGGAGAAGATACCCCACACTAACCCCTACAAGGTCACATGGCTAAACAAAGGGCAGAGTGTTTTAGTGAATGAGCAAGTAACGATGGAGTTTTCCATTGGAGGGTACAAGGACAAGTTAGTTTGTGATGTGTTACCCATGGATGCCTACCATCTACTATTGGGTAGACCATGGCAATATGACAGAGGTTCCATATATGATGGGAAAGAGAATACCATCTCATTCAAGAAGGATGGAAAGACTTTCAAGTTGCAATCACTAACAAAAGAAGAAGAGGGACAGTCAAAGACACCAAGCATCATGTTGAGTAGTGGAAAGGAGTTCCTTAACAACCTACACCAAGGGGGTGAAGGATATGTGGTGATATTACAACCTAAGGAAGAAGACAAGGCTGAAAAGACAATCATACCCGAAGCAGTCCTAAAGTTGTTGGATCAGTTCAAGGACATTGTAAGTGATGGTGCACCTACAACTCTACCACCAAAGAGAGCCATAAGTCATCAAATTGACTTCATACCTGGAGCCTCATTTCCTAACAAAGCAGCATACAAGCTTACACCATATCAAAATCTAGAGGTAGCTAGACAAGTGCAAGAGTTGTTGGATCAAGGATTGATTCAAAAGAACATTAGCCCATGTGCAATACCAGTCGTCTTAGCAACCAAGAAGGGAGGTAAATGGAGGTTATGCACTGATTATAGAGCAATAAATAGGATCACCATTAGGTATAGGTTCCCTATTCCTAGAATTGAAGACTTAATGGATTGTCTTGGAGGAGCTCAATACTACACAAAGTTGGATCTCAAGAGTGGATACCATCATATTAGAATTAAGGATGGTGATGAGTGGAAGACAACATTTAAGACAAATGATGGGTTATATGAATGGAGAGTGATGCCATTTGATCTCTCTAATGCCCCTAGCACATTCATGAGGCTCATGAATGAAGTGCTTAAAGACTTTATAGGGATATTTGTGGCAGTGTATCTTGATGACATCCTCATATTCAGCAAGACATAAGAAGATCATTTAAAACATGCAGAGTTGGTTCTTAGATGGTTGCAAGAGGAGAAGCTGGCAATAAATCTAGAGAAGTGTGAGTTCTTTAAGCAAGAGCTTGTATATTTGGGATTTGTAGTGTCCAAAGGATCATTGAAGATGGATCCAAGCAAGGTGGAAGCTATCCTCAACTAGCCTACACCAACCACAGGGACTGAGGTAAGAAGTTTCCATGGTTTGGCTCAATTTTATAGGAAATTCATAAGGAACTTTAGTGGTATATGTGCACCATTCCTAGATACAATCAAGGGTGGTTTAAAAACTAAGTTTGTGTGTGACTCAAGAAGCTAAGAAAGGGTTTGTGAAACTAAAACAAGAGGTGGCAACTCAAACAATTCTCTTATTACCTAGTTTTGACAAATTGTTCATTGTTGAATGTGATGCAAGTGGAGTGGCAGTAGGAGGAGTGTTAAGTCAAGAGGGCATGCCTATAGCCTTCTTTAGTGAGAAGCTCAATGAAGCAAAGAAGAAGTATTCAACCTATGACTTAGAACTTTATGCTTTGGTTCAGTCACTTAGGAAATGGAGACATTACCTTCTACCCAAGGAGTTTGTAGTCTTTACTGACAATCAGGCACTTAGTTTTATCAACACTCAAGAGAAGTTGAGTAATAGGAAATTGAAATGGATGGAATACATCCAATATTTTACCTTCACTATCAAGCACGAGAAGGGACAGCTAAACAAAGTAGCAGATGCATTGAGCAGGAGGTTGTTGATAGTGTAGGAGATACAAGTGAAGAGCATAGGGATTGACAGTTTCAAAGATATCTATGGGGAAGATGAAGACTTTTTAGAGGCCTACAAGGTATGTTTAGATTTTGAGAATCATTTTCATAGTCAATATTCTAAGTATACTTTGCAAAGTGGGTTATTTTTTAAAGGAAATCAGTTATGTGTTCCAAGAGGGTCAATGAGGGAAAATCTGATTCAGGAAAAACATAATGGCAGTCTTAGTGGACAGTTTGGCATCAACAAGACTTTAGAACTAGTGCAAAGATTCTATTACTGGCCTAAATTGGCAAGAGATATTAGAAATTATGTGGAACAATGTGTTGTGTGTATGAAAGCTAAGGGAGGAGTTGGTAATGCTAGTCTATATCAACCCCTAACAGACCATGGGAGTGTGTGAGCATGGATTTTGTGGTAGGCCTTCCTAAGACCAAGACTAATTTTGATAGTGTCTATGTAGTAGTGGATAGATTTAGCAAAATGAGTCAACTTATTCCCTGCAAAACTACTCATGATGCTAGCTACATAGCTCATCTTTTCTTCAAGGAAGTTGTAAGGATCCATGGATTTCCTTTAAGCATTGTTTCAGATAGGGATGTGAAGTTCATGAGTCACTTTTGGAAGACTCTATGGAGTAGATTGGGTACCAACCTATCATTTGGATCAGCTTACCACCCTCAGACTGATGGTCAAACAGAGGTGGTTAATATGGTTCTAGGTAACCTTCTAAGGTTCCTAACTAAGGAGTATGGATAGATATGGGATATGGTTATCTCACAAGTTGAGTATGCTTATAATGATAGTGTGAACCAGACCACAGGGAGGAGTCCTTTTGAGATTGTGTATGGGATGCACCCAAGAGGAATATGTGAGCTTAGAGATCTTGGAGCTATGGAACATAGAAGTGGACATGCAGAAGACTTTAGTCAGACCATGAAAGAGATTCAGGAGCAAGTGAAGAAGACAGTCACCGAGGCTACACAAAAGTTAAAGGAGAACGCAGATTTGTCAAGGAAGGATGTGCAATTTGCAGTAGGGGACTATGTCATGGTCCACCTTAAAAATTCAAGGTTGCAGAAGGGAATTACAACCAAGTTGCAAATGAAAATATTAGGACCATGCAAGGTATTGGCCAAGTATGGGAAGAATGCTTACAAGGTGGAGTTACTTTCTAACCTAAGGATTTCTCCAGTGTTCAATGTAGTTGATTTGATCTAGTATAAGGGGAGAGTCAATGATGTGGATCAGAATAGTAAGGAGATCTTCAAGGACATCAGTAATATATCCTTACCTAATCAAGACAAGCCTCAAGCAGAGAAGATCTTGGAGTCAAGAGTGAAGAAGGCTACAAGACACAAGGTGTACATGGAGCACCTTATCAAGTGGAAGAACAAGCATGAATCAGAAGCTACATGGGTACAAGAAGATATGTTCAAGAAGTTTGGTATTGACCTGACATTTCTCTCTCCTTCCATTCCTTAGTGTTTGTGCAAGGAGGGGGAGAATGGTGCAGGAGCACCTAGGAAACACACCTAGGAGGTAGTCTAATTTGAATTTTGTTTGGGTATGTTATTTTTGAAGGCCATGTTGACATTTTGTTAGAATTGGAGGATTATGAGTAAATTTTGATCTATTGTGATAAGTGGAATTAGAAGTGGAAATAATGGATGGGTTTTGAAGTTCATTCTTGTTTAGGTTGCTAATCTTGGGAAAAGTTAGAAAACACAGTGGGTTTTGGTAACGTTGGCTATTAGGTCATGAAGTCTGACCAAAGAAGATAACTAATTGAGGAGCCTTATTTAAGGTGAGCCTCGACCTATAAACAAGGTTAGAAGGATTGGTATTGTGAAAACATTTTGTGAGTTGAAATAAAACAGTGTTCTTGAAGGTTATCTCTAATTTTTGCTTCATAACAGAGCTTTAAATGGATTGAAATAACTACTTTTCTGTGATTAGAATGTAGTTTTGATAGAATAAAATCTTTGTGTGCCATCTATTTTCCTTTGTGATTCATTTTCATCATTTGTTTGTAAATAGTTTGATCTCTTTCTTTTTCTAGCCTGAACCATGTAGTCTTGAGAAAATGGAGTGCTAGACCACTTTCCCACTATACAAATTATACAGCCCTTTGGGAATAGTGACTAGGCTCCATGAGTGTAAATATGGTAGGTTTTAGGACTTGTGTGTGCACAGGAGCAGTGAGAAAAGTCTTGCCCTAGGCGAGCCAGAAGGAGTCCAACTAGGGAAGACAGGGAGTACAAAACTCAAAATTTGCAGGGGTGTTTGAAACTCATAGTTTTTCTTGTTTGAGAAGGTAGGTGGAGGTCGTACCTAGGTCAACTAACTAGGAGGAAGCTCCATTAACATTTTAGACTAAAGAAAGGCTTAGCAGATTGGAAATAGCCAGAGAAGGTTGGAAAACCCTACATTTTGGCAAATTTCAAGTTGAGGCCTTGTACGGCTGATGAAGACTCAAGGCCTTGAAAATATTTGAGTGGTGGAAAAATGGACCAAGAACCCCAAGGAAATTTTGGGTTGTGCTTTAGAAAGAATGGATGTTAAGCCCATTTCCTCGGAGAAAGAGGCCTAATTGGGGCTCTTTGCTAGTAGCCCTTTTTAACCCTAAGAGAGGGTTTTGATGAAAGTGACTAGTAATTGGAGCAAGAAGGATAATCAAGAACCAAAAATTGATTGATTGAAATGTTTTAAAACACCTCCACACCCCTACAAGTAACAATGCAACTTTGGAGGTATGGTTAGTCTTTAGGGCAGACTAAAGGTTGAGGAAGAGTGAGAGTTGTTGCACCAAGATAGACTTGGGTGGTTGAATGGAGATGATAGTAGGGTTGGCTAGGAGAACCAAGGGTGCCTAACAAGAATTTGGGCCTATAGGTTAAGGTGGTGGAGAAAGACACCAAAGGGGTTTTCCAAGGTGAGACCCATAGAATGGAACAGTGAGTGTTCCAACCAACCCTATGTTATCAAAAAGTTTCCCTCCAAGTACTCTCCTTTATTAAAGAGGCATGGTGCACATGCATTCCCTTTTCCCCAGTTCCATTCTAATAAATGAGAGGGAAGATCAAAGGGGATGAGATTGGGTAATATCCATCCTTTCATCCCCAAGAATTTGTCACCTCCTTTCAAGGTCATTTAAGGGAGGTCATAAATAAGGTATGGGAAAAGGTATTGTAAAAAAAAATCTCCTAACCCATAGGTACTATGCATAGGGCCTTTAAAATGAAATAAGTGACTAAATTGTGACCTTTCTGACCCTCATAAATTCACCTCTAAAATTGTGTCCAAAAATTACCTTTTTACACACCACTTGCAACTTAATTGACATGACTTTTCATTCAATTAAAGCATAAAACACATCTCATACATAAACACCACATTACACATTAACATATACCTTAGCTCTCAAAATATTTTATAGATTTTAAGGTCATATAAAATAACTAAACCACCACCACTATACTCACTTGACTCTTAATGCTTACCCCACATTGACTCACTTTCTGTTATGTGTTATCACATTCAAAAAATTCAACTGACATATTGACAAGGTCTTGAATTGGTTCTCCCTTCTTCCTAATGGCGCTCATCTCTTAGGAATTTTCTTAATACATGGTCTAGAGTTCATGGGAATCACCTTCTCCTATTTTCAATAAGATTCAATTCAATAGATCAGTGCCTAGAAATATATCCATTTGTATAATATTTTTCTCTTTCAATTCAAAATAAGAATTTGAATCTATCTCTAATAATAACAAAATCCAACTTTAACTTAATTATTCAATGTTATTATCTAATGGATTCTTTAAAAATTATTTATTACTAAATATCATTATGCAACTACATAAAAAAATTCATATAACTTACCTTGTTATCTTACCTTAAGCGTCCTCATTGTTGGTTAGAGTTGTTCTAGTTTACCATCGACGATGTTAGGAATTTATTCATAATCTAAAAAGTTCATGTTTCATCCCCAAGAATCACCCCTTTCCACAAAGCATAAAACACATTAGTGAATCACTTGTACTAAAGTGCATTTTATCTTTTTTCTCATATTAATTTAAATTTTCTTATCTATTGATGCTTGTAAGAAATCTACATTTCATATACTTATCATACCTTCCTAATAAGTTGTCAAAACACACTTAGTAAGATACATTTACTACAATCATCCCTCAACTAAGTCATATAAAAATTAAAACATTTAGCACATGTTCTCGTATACTTTCAAAACTTGAATATATGTAACTCTCTCTCAAATTATTCCACTCATTCCATCATAATACTCTAAGATTAAAAAAGTAGAGATTTAATCATTTTACCTATAAATATTTTCAATTCTATATTATATTTAAACAATATTGGTCAACACATTAAGTAACTCATTAATCCTACATAATCAATCTTATGAAAGTGTCACAATAGTCATAGATAGGGTTGGGCCTCACAGTCAAGCTGCTGAAGAAAGCCTTAACTGATATTTCTCTATTGGATGTCTTGTTAATTCCCGTTTAGAGGTCTCTATTGCAAGAGGTGTTGGAGGATCAAGATAGACCTATACAAATTAATTCATCTATGGAGTCAGCACAGGTCAAGGAAAAGGAAGCTAGCAGGAGTGCATAAGCCCATGTGCTTGCACCATCGAAAAATGGACACTTGTCATTTTCATGGTCCTTTTAGGCCTGTCCTCTTGATGTTAGATCTATTTTTCTTTTATTTTATGATGTAATGTGGCTTGAACATTCACATTGAACCTTTAAAATGCATATAACGACATCTTGTGAAGGTGTTGTGAAGTGTTGTAAAATATTTCTACACTTTTCTAGACTCTATTCATTACAATTCACCTAAAAAATAGCATTGTATTCATCATCAAGTCCTATTTTGAAGTGTTGTAAAGTCTTGTAACAAGATTTCACACTTTTCTAGGCATAACTTCACTATTTACACGTTTATTATAATTTTTTTAACCCCTTCATGTCCTTTTAAGGATTAATTAAGTGCATTTTTGAATGTAAACACAACAAACAAAATTAAATGTAACTTAAATCCTGACACCCACTTTCAAGCCTAAGGTGGGGCCCATTCACCATGGGTGACGAATGGGTCCCTCTTGGCTCAAAATTCAAAATATTTTAAATTTCTTATCGATTTTTTATTCAAAAATACTTGATGTCAGCCTGTGATGAGGTATGAATGGGTTACTAAGGCACAAGATTGTATAAATAAGTGATTTTCACCTCATTTTGCATCTCCTACATTCTCCAACATTCACACATCATATTCAAACAATCTCAATCATTCAAGCACTTTACAACATCAAGTCAAGCATCAATCAAGCATTCAAAAGGTAGCCTTTGGAATTACTTCATATTTGCCTCATCAAGGGTTTGGTAAGTTAATAATATTTGCATGTTATTAGTTTATCTTTCTCTTTCATTTCATTTCATTATTAAGGGTTTGATTACCAAAGTGGGGTTTGACCAAGGAAAACCACTATTGTTAACCCTCAACCATTTTTCCCCTTTGTGCATGTGTTTTGTATGCAGATTTATCAAGCATTTAGGTGTTGAAAAGTGGAGAACAAGTCAACTATGTGCTTCAAGTCAAATCAACTCTATTTCAAGCTTGTAGAAGGTTTTATGTCTGTTTCCCACAGAATTGACTTCAGCAACCCAACAAGTAGATATTTCCAGATTTAGTGTTGCAGAGTTGTCTTCTAATTTCTCATAATTTTGGGAGAGGATTGATTCACCATCAGTGGCGAATGAGTCCCACCTTAGGACTAAAAATCTAAATTTTGTCAGCTTCCAAATCTCGACAATCAAAAACTGGTTCCCGACATATTTCACCAGAAGTAAGACTAATTTGCCACCCAGGGAAAATGAGTCCCATTGTGGAATTTCAATAACCTCAAATAGAATTCAAAACATTCCAGATTCCTCAATTCTTGCCTAGGTGCACTCTGTTTCATCCCATTTATTTATTTTCTACATTATTTCATCTTTTAGTTCATTGTTTGCATATCAGAGTGTGTTTTCAAACATAGCTTAAATCTTAGTTTTGCATTCATATTCAACCATATAGATCACTTAATTGCATTTATATCACTTCATCTAGCTTAGATAACATCATACATAACATAATTTGAATGAATCCTTTAGCATTTTTGGCCCTACCTCTCTCCTTTTAGGTGAAAAACCCTAGAAGAGTAAGAGAAGTCTTAGTGAGCCAAAAATCTATAGTTCATTTTGGTGAACCTGCATTTTGAACATATTAGCTTTCTGATTTTATTTGCATATTATATCCTAGATTAATCTTGCATCAACATTCAATTAGGATATTGTTATGTTTTTGCATTCTAGGACTTTTCATATTGTATTAGTGAAAGCTTTGTTTAGATTTCATTCTTGCATTAAAAAAATAGAAAAATATGCATTCTACATCCTTAATTGCATTATGAAAATCCTTAGAATCATTTTAAAATTTCCTAAAAACACAAAAAAATTGCATACTCAGACTCATTCGCCACCCTAGGTGAATC
>VDFB02047230.1:535917721-536066455 GCA_007258455.2 Sequoia sempervirens
CCTATAAATATTTTCAATTCTATATTATATTTAAACAATATTGGTCAACACATTAAGTAACTCATTAATCCTACATAATCAATCTTATGAAAGTGTCACAATAGTCATAGATAGGGTTGGGCCTCACAGTGGTCAAGCTGCTGAAGAAAGCCTTAACTGATATTTCTCTATTGGATGTCTTGTTAATTCCCGTTTAGAGGTCTCTATTGCAAGAGGTGTTGGAGGATCAAGATAGACCTATACAAATTAATTCATCTATGGAGTCAGCACAGGTCAAGGAAAAGGAAGCTAGCAGGAGTGCATAAGCCCATGTGCTTGCACCATCGAAAAATGGACACTTGTCATTTTCATGGTCCTTTTAGGCCTGTCCTCTTGATGTTAGATCTATTTTTCTTTTATTTTATGATGTAATGTGGCTTGAACATTCACATTGAACCTTTAAAATGCATATAACGACATCTTGTGAAGGTGTTGTGAAGTGTTGTAAAATATTTCTACACTTTTCTAGACTCTATTCATTACAATTCACCTAAAAAATAGCATTGTATTCATCATCAAGTCCTATTTTGAAGTGTTGTAAAGTCTTGTAACAAGATTTCACACTTTTCTAGGCATAACTTCACTATTTACACGTTTATTATAATTTTTTTAACCCCTTCATGTCCTTTTAAGGATTAATTAAGTGCATTTTTGAATGTAAACACAACAAACAAAATTAAATGTAACTTAAATCCTGACACCCACTTTCAAGCCTAAGGTGGGGCCCATTCACCATGGGTGACGAATGGGTCCCTCTTGGCTCAAAATTCAAAATATTTTAAATTTCTTATCGATTTTTTATTCAAAAATACTTGATGTCAGCCTGTGATGAGGTATGAATGGGTTACTAAGGCACAAGATTGTATAAATAAGTGATTTTCACCTCATTTTGCATCTCCTACATTCTCCAACATTCACACATCATATTCAAACAATCTCAATCATTCAAGCACTTTACAACATCAAGTCAAGCATCAATCAAGCATTCAAAAGGTAGCCTTTGGAATTACTTCATATTTGCCTCATCAAGGGTTTGGTAAGTTAATAATATTTGCATGTTATTAGTTTATCTTTCTCTTTCATTTCATTTCATTATTAAGGGTTTGATTACCAAAGTGGGGTTTGACCAAGGAAAACCACTATTGTTAACCCTCAACCATTTTTCCCCTTTGTGCATGTGTTTTGTATGCAGATTTATCAAGCATTTAGGTGTTGAAAAGTGGAGAACAAGTCAACTATGTGCTTCAAGTCAAATCAACTCTATTTCAAGCTTGTAGAAGGTTTTATGTCTGTTTCCCACAGAATTGACTTCAGCAACCCAACAAGTAGATATTTCCAGATTTAGTGTTGCAGAGTTGTCTTCTAATTTCTCATAATTTTGGGAGAGGATTGATTCACCATCAGTGGCGAATGAGTCCCACCTTAGGACTAAAAATCTAAATTTTGTCAGCTTCCAAATCTCGACAATCAAAAACTGGTTCCCGACATATTTCACCAGAAGTAAGACTAATTTGCCACCCAGGGAAAATGAGTCCCATTGTGGAATTTCAATAACCTCAAATAGAATTCAAAACATTCCAGATTCCTCAATTCTTGCCTAGGTGCACTCTGTTTCATCCCATTTATTTATTTTCTACATTATTTCATCTTTTAGTTCATTGTTTGCATATCAGAGTGTGTTTTCAAACATAGCTTAAATCTTAGTTTTGCATTCATATTCAACCATATAGATCACTTAATTGCATTTATATCACTTCATCTAGCTTAGATAACATCATACATAACATAATTTGAATGAATCCTTTAGCATTTTTGGCCCTACCTCTCTCCTTTTAGGTGAAAAACCCTAGAAGAGTAAGAGAAGTCTTAGTGAGCCAAAAATCTATAGTTCATTTTGGTGAACCTGCATTTTGAACATATTAGCTTTCTGATTTTATTTGCATATTATATCCTAGATTAATCTTGCATCAACATTCAATTAGGATATTGTTATGTTTTTGCATTCTAGGACTTTTCATATTGTATTAGTGAAAGCTTTGTTTAGATTTCATTCTTGCATTAAAAAAATAGAAAAATATGCATTCTACATCCTTAATTGCATTATGAAAATCCTTAGAATCATTTTAAAATTTCCTAAAAACACAAAAAAATTGCATACTCAGACTCATTCGCCACCCTAGGTGAATCAGTCCACCTGTACTATTCATCGTGCATTTTCAAGCATTTTTTCTGTAATTCTATTTTTTGTAGTTACTTTCCTATTATAGTTAGCTGAATTTATGTTCTTTACATTTAGAACACCTAGATTACCTTGCATTTTCATTCACCCCATATTTTGTGGTACTTGTATGAGTGTTTGGTGCCCCATTGATAATACTTTAGTGAGACAAAGTTCTAGACTCATGGCCTCCTATGATAGTTCTTTCATTGTGGACCTTGGGATCTCAAGAGCTCCTACTCCTATTATGGACAATGGTGCATTAGGAATTGACAATACCACTTCTATTCCTTCAAATTTCCATCCAATGAATGTTGACACCCAACACAACTCCCTCTCACAATAAAATGTCATTAATATTCATGAGGATTTTGCACATTTACAACAAGACTTGTCCCTTGAAAACATTTCCACCACTGTCATATCTACCATTGAAAACCTTCACCATTTGATTGAAAGTGATGATGGATTGCAAGTTATGGATAAAATAGCTGAGATTTACAATAAACATGCTTCTATTAATACTCAATTTGAAAACATTCATTAAAGCCAAGGAGGACCTCAAGTTCCTCCCCCTTCAACCATAGCATCCATTCCAACTTATACCAATCCACAAGTCACCACAACTATGCAACAGGTTAGTCATGTGGCTCCTTCCTTTGCAATTCCACCCAACATTCCTACTTCTCTTGTGGAATCACAAGTCCCCTCCACCACCTTCACCCCCCTTAGTATTCCTTTCACTTCCCCTAACATCACATATACTCCATCACCATTTTCCCTTCCACCTCAAACCACTTACCCTGACCCTATTCTTAAACAACTCCTTAACATCGTTTCATCCATGCAACACCAAATTTCCACCATTAGCCAAGGTCAAACCACTCCACCCACATATCATGTTTGTAGCAACCCCTTATCATTAGAAATCTTATGAACCCCGATGCCACAAGGGATAGAAATGCCTCAATTTGAGAAATACGGAGATAAAGGAGACCCTATCAACCATGCAAATGCTTATACAACTTTATGTAGTGATTTTGTCCTGGATGATAAACTTTTAGCCAAAAAATTTCCAAGGACCTTGAAAGATACTGCATTAGAATGGTTTTCAAACTTTCCCAATCATTCCATACACTCATTTAATGAGCTTGTGGATGCTTTCATAAGTAACTTTCAAGTTCACATGACACCTAAAAATACAATAGCTAACCTCATGAGATGTAGAAAAAACACAGATGAAAAAGTAATTGATTTTATCTCACGATACCAATCCTTGTATGCTCAAATTGATGTCAAGATTCTAATGCACATCTGCAAAAGATGTTTATTGAAAAATTGCACACAAATGTTTAGGATAAATTAACTATGATGAAATTCCCTTCATTCATGTGTTTATGTACAACCTTGCATGAATATCATAACTCAGTTTCAAGTCGTGATTCAAAATACATTTCTCACCGAGCTGAAAAACCTAAAAAAAATAATCAAAACTTTTGCAAACCAAATAGAGGCTTCATATAGTCAATCTACCTCCTCAACCATAACCACAACCAACTCAACCAGTTCCAAATCAAGTGGCAACAATTAAAGAAGTGGTGCCTTATACCTATGGGGACCGGAAGAGACAATTTACTCCCTTGCCCAATACCCTACATAATACAATGAACCAATTACTTCAACAACGCATGCTCACTTTGCCACTTGTTAAACCACTTGATCCAAACTAGCCATTACTACCCACCTTCAAACATAATGCTTATTGTCATTTTCATCACCAAAATTGACATGACATTGAACAATGCAAGTGTCTAAAACATCTAGTGCAAGAGCTCATTGATTCAGGCCATTTTTCCATTGCGGGTATTAATAATCAAGGCAATAAATCTATTGTACCCCCTAACCAAAATTTACAAATTTTCACCAAACCCATTCCTAAACACAATGTTTCCTTTTTCAAGGCTAACAAACCTTCAAACACTAATGTAATGAATGTTGATACAAACAATGAACAACCTGATATAATTCCAATTGTTACCCAAGTTAGTCCTATGGATAAACTTGTGGGTGTGATAGACGTTATCTCTCGTAAGGTCCAAACAAATAAATCTCTTGATATCACTTTTTCTGCTAAAGACATATTACAAAAGCTTCCTAATGACCCTCTTTACATAGCTGGCATAATCTATGATAAGCCTAGTAACGGGGAATTAATAGATCCCACTTGTGGCGAGAATGTGATCATAGAGGAGTTTCTAGTATTACATGAGTTATATCAAGATGAGTATAATAAACCAACTGCATGGATTAAGACACATACTATTTTGGCATACCCTATGATCAGATCAATCGTACTCCCCTTACAGATAGGACCTAAAACATCGGATGTAACATTTTCAATTATTCCACAATCAGACCAATTTCATTTATGGCTAGGTCACCTTTGGCTTCGCTCAACGAAAGTGGTCCCCTTAGTGGTTCACAAGTGTTTGAAGTTTCCACATGGCAATAAAATATTTATTGTACACCATAGTGGATTTAATCCCCTATCCTCTAAAGGTAATTTTTCCTTAGAAGCCTTTTGGCCTGAACCCATGGAACCCATTACACCTTGAAAGGACTTCTTTTTCATAGCCTATCAAAAGTTCAAATCCAAACGCATCGCCGAATTGTCTCTATGTGGCACATCCCCATCCACTTCTGCACCTCCTATCATAGATGAAACCATGCTTCAACCTGATTCCAACATTGAACAAACTATACAACCTCATAACCAACCACCCTTAGATACTTCCCTGCCATCGCTTAAACAACCACGAGAAAATGAAACAAATCTTTTCATACCTCCTTGTATTAAACAAGTATATAAAGAAAAAGAGAAAGTGGTTGACCTATATTCTTTGGTTTCTTTTGTTCTTCCCTCTTAGGCAGTAGAAGAGCCTATGATGACTCAATCCACTCTTTCAGCTCAACAACTTCAACACAAAATTAAATGAAACTGCGGTGCTAGGGAATGTTGGTGTCACCTTCATCTCCTTTCTCATCAGTCTGGCATAGAAGAAAATAAAGACAATCAACATCCACCTTTGATAGAAGTAATAGATGACCACCCTCCTCTTGACCCACCACTTGATAGTCCAGTACAACCTTCACAACAAACTAAACCAATTAAATAGCCATAACTCTTGATACATCCGTCCTTAGAAATCACCCTTCATCCTCCCATTGTCATCAATCTTGATGATGATGATGATGAGGAGGAGATCACAAAATAGATGAAGAAATACACAATGACCTAAACTCTCTATTTTCATCTACAATGAGCCTAAATGATAAATCCTCTCCACCAAGTGAAGAACCTGGTACGACTCCTAGTTTGGTGCTTGCAATTCTTCCTTTGGACATTCAACCACCCTTGCATTACACTAAACATGTTTGGGAGGTGGATGAATTGTTAGATGGTTGACTTGCATTTTCCTTGCTATCCTTTTGTGTGTTTCTTTTATTTTGAGTTTTTCTTTCATGTGTGTATCGTGTTCCCCTGTAACGTGTGTTTGATGTTCTCTCTTGTTGTACACTTATTCTATTTGTATCTATATTCTTCGATTTGTCGTGCATTGTCTTTTTCATTTTCCTTTTATGTTTTCCTTTTGGGGATGACGCAAAGTGTAAATATGCCCTATGTCTCTTCCATGTTGACCCAAAAGGTCTTTTCCTTTTTTCGCTTTTGTTTTGTGTTTTCCTTTTGGGGATGACGCAAAGCATAGAGATGCCCTATGTCTCTTCCATGTTGACCTAATCAGTCCCTTTTCCTTTTTTGTCTTTTTCTTGTGTTTTCCTTTTGGGGATGATGCAAGGCATTGAGACCGCAATGTCTCCTTCATGTTGACCCAAAAGCTTTTTCATTTTCTTATGCCTTTTCATTTTCTTTTTTCTTGTGTTTTCCTTTTGGGGATGATGTAAAGCGTTGAGACCGCAATGTCTCTTCCATGTTGACCCAAAATGGACTTTCCTTTTTCTTTTGTTTTCGATCTCTTTGTGTCATTCTTCCATTTCTATGTTCTTTGGGGAATGATGACAATTTTGATTTCTTTCATAAAAACATTGAAGCAATGAACATACTGACCCCAAAACCATAGATCCCTTATGTGTTTGGTGTGCTCTTTTCAGGGGCGAAACTCCCTTTCTTTTTCTTTGATTTTCCTTGACATGACGCAGCTTAACTTCAAAACATATGACTTGGTATAGGGCTTTCTTAGTTGGCTCTCATGTCTTGTTTTCCTTTTGCATTTTCTTCCCTTTGCTACTTTAAAGTAATTTCTCATAGAACGATGTGGAGCAATTCCTTTAAAGTGGGGGGAATACATTACCATAATTCATTTGTATTCTTGGTTCCTAGTGTTGCCTTGTCATTTATGTGATGCATTCATCACTTTGTGGATGACATTGGGTGTGATGTCCTTCATAAGTGTGATCTATCTTAGCATATTACATTCCTCTTGGTGGCCTGATGCAACACACTGCATCCCCTATGTAGTGAATATACTATTATTTTATTGGTCCTCTCTTGGAGACCTTAGACACAATGTTCCCTAGGTGATTGACCTTGCATAAAATTAACAAGACTCCTTTGAACATCTTTTACATTTTTTCATTTTTTACGTTTTTACATTTTGCACTTTTTTCCACCTTGCATAACACAACTTGCATGACTGTGGTACCTTTTCTTTTTGTTCATGAACATTTTTTTTTTCCCTTGTGGTGCCTTGTTAAAGTTATCATGAGGTATAACTTTGATATGGTAGAGTGGGAAGCCCACCTAGCGGCATGACTTTTCCCCATAGCCACTTTTGTGTTTGTGAGTGCATACCAACTAGCATATGTATCCTACCTTTTGGGCTTTCTCACCCCATGGATAGTCAGAATTTTTGTGGCCCTGAAGTGAGTATATTTGGGCCTTCTCACCTGATGGAATACCATGAGTTTTTTCACCCTAGATTGAGTATAAATTCTCTTTCAACCTAGATCTAATCCACAACTAGTTGGACAGATGATCAAAGCTTCATCTGATTCTCAACACTTGTGTGTTCCTTTGTTCTTATGCTTAGTATATCATGGGATCTTCATCCTAGGGGCTTGATCATTCCTCTTGATTGTTGTCATTCCATCTTGCTATTGTAAGTACACTTGAACCCTCCTCTCGATGTTCATGGCTACTTGAGTGTGAGTTTGAAGCAAGTTCATCCTCTCACTAAAGGGGGGGCTTAATGCACCATCAAAAAATGGACACTTGTCATTTTCATGGTCTTTTTAGGCCTGTCCTCTTGATGTTAAATCTATTTTGCTTTGATTTTATGATGTAATGTGGCTTGAACATTCAAATTAGATGTTTAAAATTCATTTAACGACATCTTGTGAAGGTGTTGTGAAGTTTTGTAAAACATTTCTACACTTTTCTAGACTCTATTCATTACAATTCACCTAAAAATCACCTTTTTATTCATTATCAAGTTCTATTTTGAAGTGTTGTAAAGTCTTGTAATAAGATTTCACACTTTTCTAGGTATAACTTCATTGTTTACACCTTTCTTATACTTTGTTTGACCCCTTCATGCCCTTATAAGGCTTAATTAAGTGCATTTTTTAATGTAAACCTGACAAACAAGATTAAATGTAACTTAAATCCCAACACCCACTTTCAAGCCTAAGGTGGGACCCATTCACCATGGGTGGTGAATGGATCCCTCTTGGCTCAAAAATTCAAAATATTTTAAATTTCCTTTTGGGTTTTTATTCAAAAATACTTGATGTCGGCCTATGATGAGGTATGAATAGGTTAGTAAGGCACAAGATTGTATAAATAAGTTATTTTCACCTCATTTTACATCTCCTACATTCTCCAACATTCACACATCATATTCAAACAATCTCAATCATTCAAGCACTTTACAACATCAAGTCAAGCATCAATCAAGCATTCAAAAGGTAGCCATTGCCATTACTTAAGATTTGTATCATCGAGGGTTTGGTAAGTTAATATCTTTTGCATGTCATTATTTTATCTTTCTCTTTCATTTCATTTCATTATTAAGGGTTTGATTACCAAAGTGGGGTTCGACCAAGGAAAACCCCTATTTGCTAACCCTCAACCAATTTTCCCCTTTGTGCATGTGTTTTGTATGTAGATTTATCAAGAATTTAGGTGTTGAAAAGTGGAGAACAAGTCAACTAGGCACTTCAAGTCAAATTAACTCTATTTCAAGCTTGAAGGTCTTTTGTCTATTTCCCACAGAATTGACTTCGGCAACCTGACAAGAAGATATTTCCAGATCTGGTGTTGTAAAGTTGTCTTCTGATTTCTTAGAATTTTGGTAGAGGATTGATTTTCCATCAGTGGTGAATGTGTCCCACCTTAAGACTGAAAATATGAATTTTTTCAGATTCTGGATCCCGATGGTCAAAAATTGGTTCCTAATAGATTTTACCAGAAGCAAGACTAATTCACCACCTAGGGCGAATGAGTCCCACTGTAGAATTTTAGTAACTTTAGACATCATTCAAAACATTCCAAATTCCTTAATTCTTTCCCAGGTGCACTCTGTTTCATCCCATTTCTTTTTGTTCTACATTATTTCATCTTTTAGTTCATTGTTTGCATATCATAGTGTGTTTTAAAACATAGCTTAAATCTTAGTTTTGCATTCATATTCAGCCATATAGATCACTTAATTGCATTTATATCACTTCATCTAGCTTAGATAACATCATACATAACATAATTTGAATGAACCCTTTAGAATTTTTGGCCCTACCTCTCTCCTTTTACGTGAAAAACCCTAGAAGAGCAAGATAAGTTTTAGTGAGCCAAAAATCTACGGTTTAGTGTTATTTGTATTCATCAACTCTGAACTAGGGGTGATTAAATCAAAACCTACCCCATTTTATTTAACTCTCATTATGGGGAACACATTATTGCACAATTCTATGATCGATTTCGGTGATAACACCACGATGATGCCCAAGTAGATTGAAAAATCACTACAAGTTGAATATGAACCCTTAGATAAGGGTGTAATGCAACTACATGAGAAGAAAATTCAAATAATAGGTGTGTTAAGGCTCTCCCCTTAACCATGTACTCTTGACCTAGTATGACAGTATCCCAGTAAGTTGTGGTAATAGATATTCTTCCAATTTTTGGGATATGTTTGTTAAAGGATTTCACAGTCAAGATAGACATATATTTAACTTTGGATTGGTATCACTTTATTGTAAGGACCAAATACAACTCAAAAATTAAGGTGATCTCTAAGGCGTTGATAGGTCTATTGAAAATTTGTGTGGTTCCATACATGAGATTTAAAAAATCTTTGAGTTTTTTTGGTTATTTTAAGGATAGGGTTTCATATTTCATTCATTAGGGTTCACCAAAGGGATAAAACCCTCTTAAAACCCTAACAGTGTTTAAACCTTATCCTTTTTCGTATAATCAATCATTGACCTATAGAGACCATTTCCAATTCCTTAAGTCACAACTTAAGTCATTAGCATTGTTTGTGAACCAACCCCTTCATCCTAGTCTCATCAGTCACATCTTGTTCAAAATATTTGGTTAACATTTCTTAACTCCCATGGTTCATGAAATATTCTATATATAATGTCTAATTTTTTGCATCCTAGGTTGAAATAATTTACGTCTAAGTCTTATAATAACCTAGCAAATGGCCCAAAATTAAGTAAAGACTTGGAGCATGTGCATAAAAATGTCCTAAATAAGGCCCAACCCAATCCCATACTTGATAGGTGTTCACTTTTCATTCATCTCTGCTTGCCTGCATACACCACGTGCCCATCTTTCAAAGTGGACCTTATAGGGTTATGAAAGGCATTAATTCTTTAGATTGATAAATGTGGATTCATCCTGACCATTCCCCGCCATCTCGTGTGGGCTATTCCAAAGGATCTCTGATGCTTGCGAGATTGTGGAAGGTTGCCAAGTTTCAACATCTTGATCATCCAAAGGAATATTGAGACGAGAAATATTTCATAAAATATTTAAGGAAACATAGGGAGGATTAAAAGTCATAAATCTATGTACATGTTTCCTTTGTTGATAAAGCAGGGAAGAAGATGATTTAATCATGTCCATCCAATGTTGTAGAAGATTGAGCATATAGAAAAAAAATCCTAAGTATTGGTGGATGTGTGGGAACTTAACCAGTGCACACGTTGGACACATGGCATCATCTGGTGAGTCTTCCTACAATACCACAACCCTTGATCTTCTTCTTAATGCATGATTATGGGATTGTGAGGGATTGACACGTGATTCTTTTCAATGCTTCCCAAAGGTGGTATGCCCCATGGTGACTTGTTAAAGTTTTTCCACATGGAAAATTTTTATGGGCTCAAAGTCGTAGTCAAAAAAAGTAAATTTTTTCAAACTTTATTTATTCCATCTAAGTCATCAAGTGGTCTAGACCACCATGAGATTGATGGCTAAAATTCAAAGTTTCGAAATTGAGTTGATACAGTCATTTTGGTTCATGCAAGAGAGTAGTAAAGGTGGAAATGACACCGTTAAATCATTTTGAAGAGATTTTTTCCATAAAAGAAAGAATTAAAGCATAATTCAAGATTATCAAACAATTCAAAAAAATTGAAGATTGTTCTTGTGAAGTGCGAGCTTTCAATGACATGAATTAGGGTTTATAGTGTTTGAACACTAGTAAGTACAATTTTCCTCCTTTGTGTTCAATTTCTAGTGAATTTGTGTAAAATTTCCAACCAAGTTTTCTAAATAACTTACTATAATTTCTTGTAAGGTTTGAAATTCATAAAATACTAGAAAATTACTTTGAAGTCACCTTAGTCTTCATGTATCTTTTCTAAGAAAACCTAGGCACCTTGTAAGAAACCCTAAGCTACATTATAGAGAACCCTAGTTGCAAATTTTGATTAAATAGCACCCCCAAAGGCTCAGACCTCTGGTTCTACCACTAAAAGAGGCCTTCATGAGGATTTGTTAGCACAATTACTAGGTTCAATCATGGATAAAATCATAGGAAAATTGATGTTACAAGGTGCAGGGGAAACTAAGGAAATTGTTGATAAGTATTATGTTGTTAAGGATATTGATTTATGGAAGGTTTCTGGTTGGGAGCTATTCATATATTGGTATGGAAAGTGGAATTCTAAGGTTCTAAGTTGTAATGGTTGGACTTTAGATATGGGAAAGTTAGTAGTTCCAAATGTGTATAGGGATATTGACCTATTGAAACCTATAGTTGTTAACTATGATCTAAACATCAAGGTTGTAAAATATCACACTAGGGTTCAAATGATTAAGTTAACCAAGGAAGGGATAATTGGTGTCTTCAATATTAACCCTAATGCCACAAAGGAGATTAACTTAGAATCCCTAAAAAAGGTATATGAAAAAAACAAAAGCACATATAGGGTAACAATGTTACTAGCATTCATGGCAAAGGGAAAGGGAAAAACTACAATGAAGTTAACATATGCAGACAAGGAGACCTTTAGGGTTGACTATTTTGAATTCTATTTTGTTAGAACTTATCAAACCCTATGCCATATTTTAGGGTTAAAAAATCTTGAGAACATGCATGTATCTCTCATGTTTATGGTTGTTAATATTCAGAATATGTGGGTCAATAAAGAGTATAATTTTTCTCCATACTTATTTGATTCTATTCATAAGGCACGGGTATCCATGAAGGTTGGTGAAGCTGGGGTAAGGTTTTCATGGTACTCTTTGATATGTCACATATTTTTGGCCAATATAATTGATGAGTTTGGTCCAGAGCTACAACTCAATGTAAGGGATGAAAGAGGTGAGCATCTTCTAGTCTAGATGTGGATTCATCATTTAGATATGCATTGTCAGATATCAAGTTTTTTCACATTCACAAAATTTTTTTCTACAAATTTGAAATGATTTTTGGTAAAGAATGTGCCCAGAATCCCTAAGGAATTACATGATTTCTTGAGGCCTAAGGAAAGGAGGCCTGAATTAGGGATAGACAACAATTGGGGAGACATCATCCCACATGCATATTTTATAGTTATCAAACTATATGGAATAAATTTTACTCCACATGTGTTCCCAAGATGTGTGCCACTTAGACTTGGTTTTCTAGAGGTTATGTGGCATCTAGGAAATGTTGAGGATGTACATTTTGCAGGTTAGAAGAAAGGAACCCTTTTCCTTCAATATTCTATGTTTTTAGATTTTCTGATGACAAAGGATGGATGAAAGAATATCCTTGACATGATTAAACCTTTGAAAATGAAGAACTATAGAGCCAGAAACCATGATCCTAAGGGTTCCATGGCAACATTAAAGGTAAGAATCAAAGGAGGAAAATTCTAGCATACTTTTGATTATCCTGAAGACATTATCTGAAATGAATTTGATTTGTAGAAGGCTGAAGATGGGAAGGTTAAGTGGATAGAGTTTACAAAATTGGAGAAGGAAAAGCAACAAAAGGATCCTAGGTTTATTGTTACATTTATGAATATTGAAGAAGAAATGTTGATAATTGAAATAATTTTGCAAAACCTTGATAAAGTTTTTGGGTAGTGAAATGAGCAAAGAATAGAATAGGATAAGGGGAAGGTGTTGGAATCAAGGAACACTAAGAGGGGGGGTGAATCAGTATTCTACAATATTTAACTTTATTAACCTTATCTTTAAACCACTTATAGCATTGAACCAAAAGAAAGATGCAACAACACAAAGCAATCAACCATAACACCACAACACAAGGATTTTTATGTGGAAACCCTGTTAGGGGAAAAACCATGGTGGAAGGCCAATCCACAATATGAGTATACTCATAAATAATTGTTTACAAAAGGAATGCACATGCATTCAGGCACACTGCCTAGAGCTTACTGCTTAGACACAAAATGAAGACTCATTGTCTTACAAAAGGATTTGGATAATCATCCAAATATTTGAACTGAGAGAGTAGCATCTACAAATGCTAGATTATAGTTCCAGTTAGGCTCATTAGTTGCATTCTTGACCTTCTATTTGATTTTTCTCTTCTTCTCAAAAAATTTGACTACTTTAAAGTTAGATCACAAATCTTTTCTCTATGCAAGTGAAACTGCACACAATCGCTTTAAAATGATTTAATCGCTACATGTCAGCTTCAATAAAACATAAAAAATTTACAATCTATTGGCTCAATCCATAAGTAAATTTCAATGCGCACCAACCAAAATTGGCCACAACATAGTGAGGACCCAAATTAACATGCATGAGCACAAAATAACTCAAAAAATTACTCCTCTAAGATCCACAACACATTATATTCACTTGGTCAGCTCCCTTGCACTAATAGACAGAAAAATAATCAACTGGATCTTCTAACTTTCACACCAATCGATATGAGGATCTATGATTCAAGAAAAACATAGATAATACATAGAAAAACATTCCCTGAGATCCACAACTTGAAATGATAATAGGAAATTTGCATATGAATCTATAAACATAACTTTGTCAGATGCTCTATTCTAACCTGACAGTTTAACACAAAACTTCGATCTGACTTCCTGTATGATCAAATGCTAATGTGTGGATCGAATCACTAACTATGGTTTCCATAAATGACAATACCAAATGACATGTGTAGTGTCTCTTTCCAACAAAAGGAACCTATGCTATAAGAGAGGCCTATCTATCAACCACCTAAGAAACAATTTGTTTTCACTAGAAGACCAAAGGAGACAATAAGGAAAGAACAAAAAATAGCTACTCCTACTCATTCAAAGGAGCCTAGAGCTTCTTCCCCTATGTAACGAGCACCACCATCCCCACCTCCATTTTCACCCCCACAATAGATAATTGATCTAGATTCACCTTCTAGGGGGGCCTCTCTAAAAAGGAGGAAAGTTGAAACTAAAAGCTTGGTGTATTATCCAATGGATTATGATGATGAGGTTGTAATTACAACTAATGAGATCATGTAGAAAATTCCATCACCTCCAAAGGAGATATATTTTCCATCTCCACAAGGAAGGATTACTAAGGTAGTCTTGACTAGCCTTGATAATGTTAATTATATAAGGGAGAGGGCCTATAATGAGTTCGTGATTGATGATGCATTTGTTAAGATAGATGTGTTTCAATAATTTGTGTGAAAGATAAAAAAGGATGAATTTGAGAGAAAAAGTGACACAAGGAATGTCCAAGTACCCAAAATTTCCATTGGGAGGTTATTGGTTCAAGATTCGTTGCATACATGAAAGCTAAACAAAAGGAGATAACCCCTCAAGAAGGTAGAAGGCATGTGACTTAACACCAGCCATTGCCTTTGACACTGTGAGTAAGAAAAACTTACAAGTGTTTTCCATTGATGAGGATTCTATGTGTGCACTACAAGGGTCTACATTTAGTACACAATGGTATACACTTGATATATGGGCTTTGGCCCCTAATACAAATAAACCTCAAGTGGTAGATCCTGTAGCAGACCTAAGAGGAGGTCTCATAATAAAAATGGTTTTAGATACAACAATAGAGGCAAAAACATTGGCTATTAATGTTGCACATTTCACCAAGGAAACTGTGGTATCCTTGCAGGAGAAGTTTGATGCTAAAACTAGTAAATATAATGAATTATTGATTGAATAGAGTAAGGAAGAATAGAGGTTATCCAAGTTGGAATTAATAGTTGAAATTTTTCAAAATTAGCAACCAATGCAATCAAGTGTTCCATCTACTATTTTTCCACCACCTCCTTCGGTTCAATCACCACCACCACAATCTTTGGAAATGGTTGTGTATGAAGATAGACCAATTATAGAGCTTTCTCCAAGCACATCAACTACACCTCCTCTTCAAGCAAGAGTGAACAAAAGAGATTTGATTCAATAGCTAAGGATATATGAGGAGTTGTTTGAGTTGTATGATGAAAATAATATACTTATAATTGTTTCTAATGTTCTTGATCATTGTTTGGGAAAGGAAATAAAACGAGTGAACATTATTCATTCAAACTAGTCTTTAATGTTTGATTCAATAAGGATTTTTTAAAGGGATATATCACTTGTTGTACCATTGATGCAAGTGTGGGTACACAGGCTTAGTCCACTAGCCACCATGGTTGTAGGTTCTACTCATGATCTTAATAATCCACCACAAATTTGTCCCACATATAAGGTAGTGAAAGGAATTTTTGACTATCAAGGATTAGTGGATCCACTTGAGAAAATAATTAGGGAGCTTTTCCAAATAGTTTGATGAGAATGATCTTGGCCCTCTTTCCAGACATTCTGGATGGTAATGGAGCAGTAAAAAAATATGAGCAATAGAGATCATAGATGGATAGTATCATAGATATAGAGGTTTTTTTGATATGTGAGGGTGGATATATTAGGATTGACATGTTAAAGAACATCATGGGTAATTTTTTGTTCACCAATAAATTCTTGGAGGAATTTGAAAAAGATGCAAATCAAGTAGTAAAAGTATGGCCCATATAGGACTAAATTGGATGAATTCATGGCATTTAATTATAAATTTGAAGAGGATTATGAGGCATGGGATAAAAAGTATAATCAAATTCCTTAGTTGTAGAGTCTCTTGGTGAAGTGCACATTTTTTTGTATTTTTGCACAATCAACATTTCTAGATGGTTCCAACAATGACAGTAAAGGGTTTTTGTCTTCTTGTGTTACTTGCACCTTCCAACTCAGCTTTCCCAAGTCCACATTAAGAATAATGAAGAAAAGGAGTGACAAAGAAACAACAATCTACATCAAAGGCATTTTTGGAGGGACAATTGATTACTTAGAGTAAATATAACCATTTTATTCCTTGGAATATTTCATCCATGAGCAAGTAGTTGTACTTGTATTTTTGAAATGTATATGAGTGTCAAATGAAAATATGACATGTGTAATGACCCAAATATTTTTGCTCCCTTATTTTATAAAAGGGAATTCAAGGTCATTTGCATGGGATGATTGATTAATTTTGGAGAGCTTTGTAATATAGATGCAAAGAAATTAAGTTTGGGTCATTTTCTAGGTTGTTGAGTCTGGTCTTTGTAAATTTCAAAAGAATTGTATGACAGTACTATCATTTATGAATACAATGGCATACCTCTAAAGCCATTGTTCTCTTGTATATTTCACACTAGTTATGAATGAAATAAATCAAGGATTTTTCAATTCATTTCCATTATATTTCCTTTAGATGTTTAACTTCTTTTAATGCTCTTATTCAAAGAATAAGTTAAATTCTTTAATAGAGATAAAGATTTTTGTGGATGTATACAGGGATTTGATCAGTACTATTGGTTAGGATTTCTGAGTTTAATGGTGTAATGCATCATTAAATAACTCTGTTATGATAGGGGAACATTGTTATTTACTTTCTTTATTATATTGGTTATGACTTCATGCCCTAGATTAAGACACTAATCACTAAAACCATGTCTATGTTGCATCTCCAGGGTCTTTCACACACACATAAAATTTAAATCTTTAAATTCAATTACGTTTACTATCGAAGATTCTTACAAAGTATCATGTTCTACTGCTATGAAATGTTAAATGCTAGAGATATTTCCAGATTTTTTCATTTCTATAATTGTCAAGAAGTTATGTGTAGGACATATTTTTTACTTTCAATATTTACTATAAATTGGCACAAGAGATCTTGAGAACATTGTATGTCATCACCATCCCGGGTTTCACAGAGCGTAAAGTGTAGAGGAAATTTTATTTTAAATTTCACCTATTTATTGCCTAATCCCTCCAGATAATTAAATATTGGTAATGGAAAAACCATATATTATCTGTGAGATTTGGTTGGGAATTAAAAACAACCAATAGATTGGTGAATCTATTGGGGATAAACTTGTTTAAAATCTCTAGGTCGAGGTCATATATAGTCAAAGTCATAAAATGTGTTTTTCTTCGTTGTGTTAAGAACAAATTCATAAATATTTTTCATCATAATTTAGGTTCATATTATGTGAGTTGAAGTTCTTCGTCTCATTTGCATTATCTATAAGGTTGTGTTTATTTCCCTATATTTACAAATCTCTCAGAAGTGCTATTTAGTATTTTTCAATTTCCCATTAATTGGATGGCAATTTTGAGTCTCTTGTGCTAGTGCATTTAAAATTTAAATAAGGTAAGAGAGAGAGAATTGTAAGAGGTTTCAAAATCCATGAGAGGAACCAAAAATAATCTCAAGAAGTATCTTGAGTAGAAGATGGAGAATTTCCATACAATATCAAGCAGTCATGGAAACAAAAGAATGTAGAAAAAAGTAAGTCTATTAATCCTCCTCTTTTAGGATTTGAAAATTTGCATGAAGATGTTAATAATAATATATTTGAGTATGGAATGCCTCCTAATAATGAGGAAAAACCTGCCACAAAGGAGACTACTAGTGATAAACAAGTTATTTCAAGTCCTCTAGCCTCAAAACCAGCTAAACAATAGATGTTTTGGGATAGGGATTTTGATGCTACATTGGCATATCGAAGGTTAAATTCTAGAGCTATGTCCACTTAAAATCCTCAGGTATTTGACCCATTTAGAAGTCTTAATGTATAACCTCTAACCCTCTCTCATAAAGGGAGGTGTTAAATCTTACAAATTATACTTCTAAGCATTTAGATTCAGAGGTTACTCTAGAAAGAGGAATTAATGCAAGATATGACGGTACTCGAACAAGAAGCTCAATAGTACGAAGAGCTAAGAATTGAACAAAACAATTAGGAGGAGAAGTTGAAGGCTGCTATGTTTGAAAGAGATCAGTGGAGAAGGGTGGAGAGAATGAAATTAATGGTTGATGAAGAGCCCACTACCACTTCATCTTATCAGTCAGTTCTTACAGCTATACATGAAAAGGATAATATAAATGTTCCTATTGGGACTACCCACACAAATACCTGGACTAGGTCCATTTTTAGAAGCTCAGTTGTAGCCCCTTCTTCCATAAGTAAACCATCACAGCCTGTGGATATAGGAAAAAGGAATCTAGGTCAACCTAAGGGACTAAGCATAAATACAAATGTGTCATCTAGTAGTATTCCTTCAACCACTGCTCCTAATCCTACAAATATTAAACTGTAATAAGAAAATGAACAATTCTATAGAGAACTAGAAAGAATAAGCATCCTTGTTGCTAATGCAAAAATGCAAAGGAAAATTGCTTTCCTAAAATCATCCATTGGAGATCCTTCAACTTCTAGTTCTCAAAACCAACCCCATTCTACACCACAACCAACCCCAACTATTGGTATGAATATGTCTTCTACTATAATTCAATCCATTCACAACTCCCAACCACAAAATTTTAGTGGAGTGGGACAATCCTCTCAACATCAAGGAAACATCAATACTCGGTCTAGTGGAGGTAGTTCCAATTAACAAGGAGACCAAAAAATGGGAGGGAGGGATGTATAGCCTAGAAATTAGAACACTGAGGGGCAAGGTGGTGGTGGAACTCAACCATGTCAAGGAGATCAATTTACCAAAAGGTCTATGAAATTAGACCAATATAGGAAATTATGTTTTAATAAAATACTTGGTTATCCAAATCCTTTTCCCAATGACATAAGAAATGTGCTAGTTAGATTCTTTGGGAATACTTCCATATTAGGGGAATATCACTTAAGGTGATTCAATAACATGATGGACGACTTTGAAGTTGAGAATGAGGATGTGATGATGATACTATTTATGTAGTCACTTATCGGGGATGTTTAGAATTGGTATAGATCTTTACTATTGGAGAGCATAGGGTCCTAGGAAGACTTTAAGAGAGTATTCAGGGAAAAATATGGTGATAAAACTAACCTTATATTCATGCTAAATGAGTTTAATACAATTATTAAAGTAAAAAATGAAATGGTCTCTGAATTCAATACAAGGTTTCAAAAGGCTATGTATAGAATCCCTACTTACTTGAAGCCTAATGAACAAGTATGTTTGGTCACATATAGTAAAGCTTTCAACTTAAAAATGGGGTGTCTTATTAGGGATGAGAATCCTCAAACTTTGAGGTATGCTTATAAATTTGTTTTACACATTGAAATAAATAGAAGGGTTGCTAGAAAAGGGTGGAAAAGAGAGGATGTAAAGATATTGAAAAATCCCAAAGGACAATAAGAGAAGGGATCTATAGATAATGGGTCTATTGATGATAAATTTTTATTGCAAATATTTTGATTCCATGATATTGTTGAATGCTTAAAGCTAAGTCTACTTGGATAAGTGCAAGTTGTTTGAAGTTAATGAGAAATTGTTTTGATTTCTTGAAGTTGTTGAATGACCTAACTAAGATTATTTGCTTATTTTTATGGTACCTTTTGAAATCGGAAGAACCATTTACCCCTCGTGTGTAACAATATTATCATAATGAACCCTGAGTGAACCTAGTGTTTCAAGACAACATAAACAAGCCTTCGGATTAAACCTAGTTAGCCTAAGATTTTGGTTGTCTCAGTGAAATCTTTCAAGAAAGATAGGTTCCTACAGAGTCTCTATGATAATTTTATATGTTTTTTGGTGTGTGAATAATATCATCGTCAACAGGAGTGGTGCTATAGGGAGGGATACCTCCAGGATTTTATTTGGAGTTGGTATTGTTGTCCTAGTTTCAGATTGGAAGCCTGCTTGTAAGTTGAAATCCTATGCAAGTTCGTAATGGATAGTAAAATGGAAGTTGACAAGCTCTGAAAGATCCTTAACTAGAGACTTTATCCCTTAAGTTTGTTCACTTTTGATAGGGTTACCAAGTGTAGAATTCATGATACAATTGATCATGGTGAACTTGATTGTGAATTTTTTTAACTAGGGTAAGTTTAGCCACTTATAATGTGATTCTGTTAATGGAAGCATCTTTAATTGCTAGAAGAAAAGAATCATTACTAGAGAGAGGTTTGAATTTCGACAAAATATTTAACCCTAGTGAAATTGGACATACTAGAGATTTAATTGCTAGATTAAATGGATTCATTAATCGTAATTGTCATGAGGAAATTCCTAAAACTTTACAAAAAAAAAGGAAAAGTCCCCAAGACTTGGAAACAACACATTGGAAGTGTGAACATGAAAGGAATGAGTCACCAATATTCTCATGCGTGGAAGGAGACAACAAAGAGAAAGAGTAGGTGGAACAAGCGAGAGATGCATAATTTTTACCCCTAATTATGAATCACAACCTAAAAGGGAAGAATTTCTTGATTTTGCACAAAATATAGAGTATCAAGCTTTTACTTTCTCTCTTTTTAGCGAAGATGTAAATTGTGTTAATATTTGGTCTAATAAAATGGATATTGATATTGAGGTTCAAGATAGGGTCAAGAACTGAAGAAACCTTGGAGAGAAAGAAAATCAAGAAATAAATACAGTCGTTTGTGGAGTAGAGTAAAGTAAAATGGAAGACCATGAACGAGGGATAGAAGAAGGTAGGATGTTGAGAAGCTAGTGAAGGTGTGTGTAATTGACCTTTAATGAGGTTATTTCCATACATTTTAGACAAATAATTGGTAAGTATACCTTTGAATATTCACTTGTCAAAAGTAGAAAAGTTAAAATAATTCATTGTTATAATAGGTTATGTGAGACATATTCAAGTGAATTTAAAGATAAACCTGCTCTAATTCATACAAAAATCATTATGAAGATAGTAGTAGAAATTAGGGTAAATTACTTAGTTAGGGTTAGTCACTTGATTACTATAAATTTTAGTTAGTTAGGTTAATTTTCTTTAGTAGGGTTTGTTTCTTTTTTTTTCTAGTTTGTTCCCAACATTAATGAATCCTGCTTAAGCTAAAACACATGAGAATGGAAAATTATTAAAACATTGCACTATAAATTGGAAAAGATAAAACCATGCAAAAAAATACATGCTTGATGTATAGAAAAGAAAAAAAATCATTATATTTCGTATGTATGTGTAAAAAACAAAATTCTCATCGTAAAAGAGAAAAAAAGGAAAAAATGGGTCACTCTAAAGGTAGTGGGTTAGCCAGTTAGTCAATTTGGTTCGCTTCATCCATGAGGGATGTGTACCCTAGGTAAGCACCATTTCTATGTGTATCAAGGTCAAGGATGTGTAGATTAGTAAGAAAGGGTCGAATGGGAGCTATTTCCCCTCACTCTAGAAACAACACAATATCATCAGTAGGAATTCCAATGATAGGGTGAGTGATAGAAAGAACATTGTCCAAGTTCCCCATAAATTCAGGTCATACTATCATGTTTGCAGCATCCCATACTTTAGCTATAGAAAGGCTGATATCTAGAGCAAGGCCATGAACTATGGAGCCAAGTCTGAATTCAACCTATAGTATGCTCTGGAATTGACATAAGTTTCCTTGAGGACTAGGTGCAAATATGATTTGGTGGTCGAAGTTTGAAGAAAGAAAACCTTTATAATCCTTTGGGTCATGATTCAACCAAGTAATCCATTCACGTAGCAAATGTAGGTTAGGAAAATGTGAGTATCCATAGGCCTAGAAGCAAGAAAGCACAAGCAAAGAAAAAATAATGAAAATTGAAGAAGAAAAGAAGTGAAGAATTTGAAAGAAAGTGCGGAATTTATAGAAAGCCATAAGAAATATGTGGTACATAGTTACTATTGGATATTGTGGTGTGTTTCTAATATGTGGTTGTCATTGATATCAAAACTATTAGCATTGATGCACTAGAAGTTGTATATGTCAAGCATATTGAGAAAATTGTAATAAGAAGTGCTATAGGTTGTCAGAGGTGAAGCAAAGTTCTTTCTATTGGTTTGTTCAACTCATTGTTGTTATGAGGTTGTGGACTAAATGATTTCTTGTTGAATATATCTAGTTTATCCATGTCAAGTTTCAAAGATCTGCATGAAGATTTGATCAAGTTATGAAGATTTGTATTCTGACAGTTTTTATATTACTTCAGTTTGTGTTCTTGAATGAAGATTATGTGATTTTAGTTAGTTTAGTTACTAAATATGATTATCTAGTGTTTCATGATTCTTTTGGATGTTTCTATTTCATGCTCTATCTGTGTTGCACATCCTCATTGATTGTTGTGCTCGCAATCCAAGATTTTCTCTTGCATGTTCATGTTTTTCATGTTCTTGGCCAACAAGGTGCTGAAGTCTGTTGTGGATCTTCAAGGAGTAATTAAATGAATTGGTTCATGTTTGAGGATTTCATTTTGGGTCTTAACTATGTTATGGCTGACCTTGGTTGATTCACATGAATAATATTTATTGATCTTATCCGACTGTTTATATTCTTTCTTGCTATTTTGTTGAAGCTGACTTATAGCAATGTAATTTATTATTGCAGATATATAAGAGTGATTGTTTTATCATTTAGAAGTGTGTGTACGAAGTGTGAAATTCATGTGAGAGAATATTGTTCAGATCATTCGAAGGCAGAGCAGAAAGTGAAGAAGAGTGAAGAAGAGTGAAGAAGTGTTCATGTGCTTAACTAGAATTGTAACCAGGAATTAGCTCTATGCTATTTTCTCAGTTCAAAGTCTGATGGATTTAATTAAAACCTTTTTGTAAGACAGTGTGTCTTCCTTTGTAAATGAGAAATGAGCTCTAGGAAGTATTCCTAAATGCATGTGCATTCCCCATTTATATTTCTTATACTTTTAACAGGGTATAATCTTGTGGACTGACCTCCGCCATGGTTTTTCCCCTAATAGGGTTTCCACATAAAAATATTGGTGTTATGTGTGTTTCTGATCTATTCTTCATTTATTCTTTCATTGATATTGATCAAATATAAGAATAAGGATTAATAAGTTTAATAAGTTTGAAATTCGGTGACAACTAATTCACCCCCCCTCTTAGTTGTCTATTCTTGTGTTGCCAACAATTGGTATCAAAGTTAAGTTGCTTGGAAAAAGTTTGATAGCTTGAGGTGATCCGTGATGGCGATTTATAAAAAGGATAATCCTAGATTTGATGGTACAAATTACTCTTTATAGATGACTCAAATGGAGCGCCATCTGAGGTGCATTGGTGAACCCTACTGGAGCATTACAAAAAATATATATTTTATTCCACATAATGGTCCTACTACTACTAAGATCAGGGATGCTGAGTATAATATCCAGGCTAAGGAGGCATTGGTTAGTGCTTTGACTGATACTGAGATGACATACAAATGTGATGGATCTGAAGATTGCTTATGAGATCTGGAAAAATTTGGAGACCTTATATGAAGGCGATGCTAATGTGAAGATTGCTAAGCTACAAAGTCTAAAAGGGATATATGAAAAATTGAAAATGGGTGATGATGAAAATGTTACTACTTTCGTGCAAAGAGTGAATGAACTTGTGTGTGGCATCAGATGTGTTGGTGGATAGATAGACGAATCAAAGTTTGTTGTTAAAGTTCTTAGATCCTTACCTGATTCTTACAAAGTTAAAGCTAGTGCTATTGAAGAGCTCTAGACTATGACAACTGTTACCAAAGATATGTTGATTGGTAAGCTTACTACTTTTGAGTTGATTGAATTTGGTGATTCCCTTCCTAAGGTTTAATCTACATTTAATTCTACTACTTCTGGAAGAGATAAATAGAGATATGATCTAGGTGAAAGTTCATCAAGAAACACATTCAAGTATGAGGATGAAATGAAACAACTTGATGAAGAAGAAAGAGAGCTAGAAGATCTTGAAGCATTGATTGTGAAAAGAGAAGCCAGAGGACAAGGTAAGTATAAAGGGAATTTGCCTATTAAATGTTTCTCTTGCAATAAGATTGGTCATTTTGCATCAAGATGTCTTGAGAGAGTTTCCAAGCCAATATTTAACAAGCCTAAATTCCCAAAGAAGTGTTACTATGCTACTGATGAAGGTGTGACAAATGATGAATCTAATAAAGGAAATGCAAGTGAAGATGAATTTGTGTTTATTGCTATCAAGGAAAATAATCATGTCTACTGAATCTGCTAGTTGTACAAATGTGGAGAAAGCCCTAGTTTCTTGAGTTGAAGAGAAAGATGAATGGGTAATTGAAAGTGCTTGTTCTCATCATATGACAGGAGATTAAAGAAAGTTTGTGAATTTGGAAAAGTATGATGGTGGTGTTGTGAGATTTGGTGATAATACAACTGGTGTGATCCGTGGAAGAGGATGCATTTCTCTTGATGGTAAGCATAATAATGATGATTTCTTGTATGTTGAAGGTTTGAAGAATAATTTGTTAAGTGCTGGACAGATGGTTGATAAAGGATACAATATTCAATTCATGGATGGTAAGTGCAAGATATTGGAAAATTCTAGAAATATGATTACATCAAGTACAAAAACGAAAGGTAGTATTTTTCACCTGAGTATTGCTACTAAAATTTTCTTGATTGATCAAGTTGATGAAAGCTGGTTGTGGCATAGGAAAATGTGTCATGTTTACTTTGATGATATTGTCAAGATAAGTTCCACTAAGGTTGTGAGAGGGATTTCTAAGTTGTTGAAACCTACTAATGCCATATGCAAAGAATTTCAATTGGGGAAGTAAACAAGAATTTCATTTCAGAGTAAACAAAAAAATTCAAATGGATTGTTGGATCTTGTGCATACTAATTTGTGTGGTTTTGCTAGAGTTAGAAGTTTACAAGGTTACAGATACTTCATTTTGCTTATTGATGAATATTCAAGGATGATGTGGGATGCTTTCTTAAGGGAGAAATATGAAGCTCTGGAAAAGTTCAAAATCTTTAAACCTAGAGTTGAGACAGAGGTAGGTCTAAAGATTAAATGTCTGAGATCATATAGAGGTGGTGAATTCACTTCCGGTGAGTTTAATTATTTTTTGTGAAGAGTATGGAATAAAGCAACAATTATCTGCACCATGGACCCCTCAACAAAATGGAGTTGTGGAAAGGAAGAACATAACAATTCTAGATACTGCTAGAACCATGATGTTGGAAGGAAATGTACCTCATATCTACTGGAGAGAAGCTATGATTACTACTGTGTAAACACTTAACTGGGTACAAATCAAAGGTGATACTAGTAAGACTCCTTTTGAGCTATGGACTGGTCAAAAACCTACTATTATATATTTCAATATCTTTGGAAGCAAGTGTTATATAAAAATAGATGAAGATGCTAGGAGTGATGAAGGAATATTTTTGGGTTATTCCACTAATAGCAAGGCCTACCAGTGTTACAACAAGAGATTGAAGAAAATGGTTGAAAGTGTAAATGTTAAGGTTGATGAAGACATTGATACACCATCTAGAACCTATGGATATGATTTTGATGATAAAAATGACAGTACAAACAAAAGAAAGAAAATTTAGACTTCAAATCAAGTGCAAATCATTCTGGTGAATCAAGGAGATCAGGAAGATCAAGAAATTGGTGAAAGAATAGAAGAGAGATCAGAAGAGCCTAAAGTTGAAGAACATTATAAGAATACTTTGAGGTATGTGAGGTTGAATCATTTAGAGAATCATATCATAGGCGATAAACAAAGGTGTCTAGAATAAGAGAAATATTTTAGAACAATGTTGTTTGATTTCAAAGACTGAGCCTAACAATGTGAATGAATCATGTAATGATGAAGATTGGGTTGAAGCAATGAAAGAGGAACTACAACAAATTGAAAAGAATGATACATGGATTCTTGTTCCCAGACCTAAGGATAAAAATGTAATTGGAACTAAATGGGTCTTTAGAAACAAACTAAATGAGCAAGGTGAAGTGGTTAGAAACAAAGCGAGACTAGTATGTAAGGGATATTCATAGATGGAAGGTATTGATTTTGAAGAAACCTTTGCCCCTGTTGCTAGAATTGAAGCTGTGAGATTGTTTCTTGCTTATGCTACTTACAAATACTACAAAGTTTATCAAATGGATGTCAAGTTTTCTTTTCTAAATGGTGAGTTGGAAGAAGAAGTGTATGTTGAGCAACTTGATGGATTTTGCTTGACTGATTAGGGGGATATGGTTTGTCGGTTGAAGAAAGAATTGTATGGACTCAAACAAGCTCCTAGAGCATGGTATGCTAGATTGGATAAATACTTGGTGAAGCTTGGATTTAACAAAGGTACTTCTGACAATAATCTATATTTCAAGAATGATGATAAAGATTTGATTGTTAAGGTTTTTGTTGATGATATCATATTTGGAGGAGATGATAGCTTGTGCATGAAGTTTGCTGATGAGATGCATAATGAGTTTGAGATGTCAATGATTGGAGAGATGATTTTTTCCTTGGGATTGTAAATTACTCAGTTAGATAAAGGGATTTTTATATCTTAGTCCAAGTATGTAAGAGAATTGTTGAAGAAATTTGGTATGGTAGATTCAAAGCTAGTTGGTACACCCATTGTGACTGGATGCAAGTTGACAATTGATGCTGATTCTCCAAAGGAAAATAAGACTAGATAAAAATCAATGATTGGTGGATTACTTTTTTTTAATTAAACTAGGCTTGATATCATGAATGTTGTATGTATTGTTACTAGATTTCAAGTTAATCCTAAATAATCTCATGTGATTGTTGTGAAGAGGATTTTCAGATACTTGAAGAGGATAATTCATTTTGGATTGTGGTATTCTAAAGATGATGATCTTAATTTGAGTGCCTTTACTAATGTTGATTGGGCAAGAGATGTGAATGACAGGAAAAGTACTAGTGGTGGAGCATTTTTCTTGGGAAAGAAGTTGATTTCATGGTTAAGCAAAAAGCAGAATGCTATTTCCTTATCTACTACATAGGAAAAATACATTGTTGCTACTAATAATTGTACTCAAGTACTATGGATGAAGCAAATGTTGAAGTATATCATAGTTTTGTATGATTATCCTATTGTTATATTTTGTGATAACTCAAATGCTATTAACATTTCTAAGAATCTAATGTTGCATTTTAAGACCAATCATATATCTATCAAGTTTCACTTTTTGAGGGAGAAAGTGAAAAGGAAGTCAGATTGGAGCATGTGCCTACTAAGGAGAAGATTGCAGACATATTTACAATTTTTTTTCCTAAGGATACTTTTGAGTATCTTAGAGGGAATTTAGGGGTGATTACTCCTCCTAATCAGAACTAAGATGCATTGATTTGCATCAATCCGTGCATTTCATGATCATATTTTGATCCAGATTAATTTTGTGTTGGCTACTACTCAGAGGGAGTAGTTAGATTCTTAGATGTTTAGGTGTGTGGTTCAATAGCTTGTAATTTACATATTTTCCATTGATGTCAAAGGGGGAGAAGAGACATATGAAAAATCTTTGTGGGGAGAAAGAGTTGAGGAGAGAAGAGTCAGAACCTAAGAGGGAGTAAGTGTAGTTGTGTTGATGGTATTTTTCACATCATGTGTTGCCATAAATTCCAAAAGGGGGATATTTTTTTATTTTGTGGTGTGTTTCTGATATGTGGTTGTCATTGATGTCAACACTATTATCATTGATGCACTAGAACCTGTATATGTCGAGGATATTGAGAAAATTGTAATAAGAAGTGTTGCAGGTTGTCAATGGTGAAGGGAAGTTCTTTCTATTGGTGTGTTCAGTTTGTTGTTGTTCTGAGGTTTTGGACTAAAGGGTTTCTTGTTGAGTATATCTAGTTTATCCACATCAAGTTTTAGATATTTGCGTGAAGATTTGATCAAGTTATGAAGATTTGTATTTTGACAGTTTTTCTGTTACTTAAGTTTGTGTTCTTGAATGAAGATCATGTGATTCAAGTTAGTTAAGTTGTTGTGGATGCTTCTCTAGTGTTTCATGATGCTTGTGGATGCTTCTAGTTTTTGCTCTATATGTGTTGCACATTTGCATTGATCGTTGTGCTCGCAATCCAAGATTTTATCTTGCATGTTCATGTTTTTTATGTTCTTGGCCGACAAGGTGTTGAAGCGTGTTGTGGATCTTCGAGGAGTAATTAAATGAAGTGGTTCATGTTTGAGGATGTTATTTTGGGTTTAACTATGTTATGGCTAACCTTGGTTGATTTTTATGAATAATTTTTATTGATCTGAGTTGGTTGTTTATATTCTTTCTTGCTATTTTGTTGAAGTCACTTATAGTGATGTAATTTCTTGTTGCAGATATATAAGAGCGATTGTTTTATAATTTGGAAGTGTGAGTGTGCGAAGTGTGGAAATCCTATGAGAAAATATTGTTTAGATCATTCAAAGGAAGAGCAAAGAGTGAAGAAGAGTGAAGAAGAGTGAAGAAGATTGAAGAAGTGTTCATGTGCTTAACTAGAACTGTAACCAGGCATTAGTAGATGCTATTTTTTGAGTTCAAAGTATGATGGATTTAATCAAAACCTTTCTGTAAGATAGTGTGTCTTCCTTTGTAATTGAGCAGTGAGCTCTAGGTAGTGTGTCTGAATACATGTGCATTCCCCATTCATATTTCTTATACTTTTAATAGGGTATAATCTTGTCGACTGACCTCCATCATGGTTTTCCCCTAATAGGGTTTCCATGTAAAAATATTGGTGTTATGTGTGTTTTTGATCTATTGTTCATTTATGCTTTCATTGATATGAGAATAAGGATTAATAAGTTTAATAAGTTTGAAATTTGGTCACAACTGATTCACCCCCCCTCTCAATTGTCTATCCTTGGGCTGCCAACAATTACTTGGATAGAAAATATTGGGAAATGCAAGTTGAGGTGGCAATAAGACACTTTTCTCCATAATTAAAGGTTAAATCAAATAAATTCTCACAAAGTTGGTGGTCATTGCTTCAAAATTTTCCAGTACGAAGATCACGAATCAAGCAAATTGAAGATTTCAAAATTTAATGGTGGTAATTTTAGTTCATTTTATCAAGTTGTATTAATCATGAATATGTCCATGTGTTCCTTGTAGAAAAGAAAATTAAGCTAGTGAGGTGGCACACATCGACATGTGGAGAGTTTGAAGGAAGTAATATGTGCATGTCAAAGCGTGTGAATTAAATACAGAGTATGATGGTTGGGCTTAACTGTAATCATGAAAAAATTGATGCATTAATGTTAGTGCAGTGCTATAAAAATCAAAATTGTTGGAAAATTTTATTTTAGTAGTTTCCATAAAATTTAAAATGCAAGGGTGGTAATTGGAATTTCTAAATTTAGAATTAATTTGGTGATTAGATAACTTGCTACTAAATTTTAACTTATGCTTTTTTTTTTGGGAAAATAGTGAAATGTAGTTAGTTGGAATTTGGCATAAGGGTGGTAAAATTTAGCTAGAAAGTTGCACATATAGAGAATATTAACTGATTCTTTTGGGAATTGGTGAAACGATGAAGGGATTTTCATTGAATGAAAAATAAAAAAGTAACCTTCGCTACCACTATAATTCCCAACCTAATAGCGGGCTTCATTGCTTGCAAGTTGAAGCAAATGAGCTTACAAAGAAATATCAAATAAAAAAAATGAAAAAATGAATATCAAAGAAATATCAAAAGAGAAAATTCAACTCTTTAGGATATCCAAATATCTCTACGAGGGCTATAGATGCCTTGCTAGTAGTAGAGCTATGTTTGGGGGAATTATAGAGATAACCTTGCCAGGGCTATGGACACCTGATTGGAAGCAAGGCTCTATCCAAGGTTGGATTTGGAGGATTACTAAATTATGTAGTTCAGTGTCAATGAACTAGTTTTTTCACCAAGTTCCAGAGATTGGAACTAGTTAAAGCACACATTGATACTTTCTAGAGGAATTTTATAATCTTTGTGGCAGAATTCAGGTAAAGGTAAAGAGCTATTGCTAGAAAATATGCATAAGTTACAATTTATAGTGAGGGATTTGGTCCCATGTTTCTTTTAAATTTGGTTTTGTTGGTTGCAAGTTGTCTTGAGGTCTCATAACATGCCCCAATATTGTAAGGCTTGGAGACCCAAGTAAGAAATTAATGCTTATGGTAGGTTCTATTTGGAAAAGAATGACCAGAAGTTAGTGATAATGTGGAAGTCTTGAAGTAATTTGTGAATTCTAATGTACCGGGTACTAGATACCGAGTACCAAAAGGCCAGATTGGTTGGAATGTTAATGCAAGGTTTGGTAAGTGTTGTAGTCTGGAAGTGAAAGTTTGGGAAAGGTGAAGGTTCCAATGGTAACCAGGATTTAGGTAAATAAGGTTTCGGTGAAAGGCTAAAGATTGTTGGGTATCGGGTACCGAGTAACAATGTTGAGTATTAAAGTTGATTGTAAATATTTTTCCCAGGAGTTAAAATTTTCGGTAACTTGCCTAAAGGGATAATTATGTAAGAATGTATTAAAAGCATGTTATTTATGATTTTCTTTAAATGATGATTTATTAATGATGGTTTTATTTTAATGAGATTTTTATAAAAGTTTTAAAAATGGATTGATATATGGAATTTTTATGTGCAAAAGAAACATATTGTGATGTAGTATTCAAGTATGGATGGTCAGAAAAATTTGGATCACGAGTAGTGAAATAATCAATTTGGGTCTTACACTCTAGGAGTCCATGCGAAGGAGGAGCTTGAGATATCAAAACATTGAGAATATTGGTATTATGAATGTGGCGAGAGAGTGCACCTAGCTCCAGGGTGATTTACTTCTAGGAGTTTTATGTCTGAGCCTGAAACTGAGTGTAGGAACCAAAGTGCTAGTGGAATAAGATATCTATATCCGGTTTCACCTGATCATTTTGGATATCTAGCAAAGGAAGTTCCTACATTTTTTTTACAAATCTACTCAGCTCCAAGTTAATGTCCCAATTATATTTCAAAGATGGAGTTCTCAAAATATTTGAAGGTGGTAAAGAAGGTTGACATGTGTTGACTTATTCATAAATTATCCTACTAGTTGTCATATTCCATGTGCCTTATTGTGATTCATCCCTTGGATTCCCTCTCATATGCTAGTTGAATTTCCTAAGCATCTTGTTCTTATAAAATTCCTATAGATGTTTCATTTTAAGTTAATTTCAGAATTTGTGGATGTTGGAGAACCAAAAAAAAATCAAGTTTTGTTCTTTTTCCTATCTTTTTGTTCCATTCTAGATTAAAAACTTTTATGTTTCATTAGAAATTAATCAATATTAGAGCCAAATTGAAATCTATTTCCTGATATGAAATCTAACATAGTTGATTGTTTGTTCCTATTAGACAAGACTATGTGTTGTGTTGTTTGAGGGTGCATACTGACACTATCTAGTGGGAAATAATCCCCTTTTTTAAAAAATATCACATCATTTTGTGCCTAGCTATGAATCAATCTAGTGACATATGTAATGGTTTGCTTTGGTTTGGTTATTTCTTGAGGCATGTGTGGATAATACCTGGGAGAAATTTTACTTTTTTAGTAATTTTTTTATGCTTTATTTTGTAAGGAAAGCTAGATGTAGAAACAACTCTCCTAACGTCAAAACCTCAGGGAAGAATGCAGAGACTCTTTAAACAATTTACAATTACAGTCCAATTAAGATGCACTAGAAAGATATTACAGAAATAGAGAAATAGAAAAACACATATAAACACCAGATATAAGTGGGAAAATCCTTACGGGAGAAAAACCCACCACACCGAGAGAAGTCACTTTGTATTACAGTACTAAAGATTACAAACAGAGTTCTGACTTATCTTTCTGATGTTAGTTTACAGCAGCATTCACCATGAACAACCTTGTTATAGAACATTCATGTTACAGTCTTCACATAATACAATTCATCCACTGATCATACAACCACACACCAATCCGTTGATTCATCTAACTAGACATCATCTGCTATTCCAGACTATATTCATGTCATTCTTGTTTGTCGAACTTCTTCATAGAACTACCACAAGGAACTATCTCCCAATGGTTCCCATTCGGCTTCTTTGATTGGTTGACTACAAGCCACATAGGATAGTCTTCACTTGGTCAAAAGGCTTCAATCTGTGTTGGCATTTCGGTGAGACACTAATCGTGTCTCCCCGATGCCATGAAGTCAGCATTCAATATCACCAAGAGTCCATACTATTGGCAAGATGTTACACTGAGTCCAGATAGCTATCGCTAAGACTTATTGCTTTCGCTGAGAGATCATACCAAGCCTTTATGTTATACCAAAATGTTCAACAGTCGGCAAGACTTATCGCTTTCACTAGGAGATCATACCGAGGTTCAAAGTTACTCTGAAGTGCTCATCTATCACCAAGACATATCGCTATCACTGAGACGTTACTCTGAAGTCTTAAGTCATACCGAGCACCAAACAACAGTCAACAAGACTTTTTTCCATCGCTAAGACTTCATACCCAAGTCTTTGTGTCACTGTGAAGACTCCAAGTGTATCCCCATTGGCGAGACCTTCATCAATTGCTGAGACTTCATACCAAAACCTCCACCTTCAGCGAGACTTCACTTAGTCACTAAGAGTTCTTCCCGAGACCTTTGAGTTACCTCAAGTGAATACTGTTAATGAGACATTCCTATCAGTAAGACTTCTTACCAAACACCCAAGACTCTCCCTGAAGGCTTCAAAAGAAATGATGTCGGTGAGACTTCATTCATTATTGAGACTTCACACCGAAGTAAGCCTTTCAGCTAAGGGTCTCCTTGATATACGATATGAATGGCCTATTGGCCAAAGATCTCCACTCGAAATAGGGTTACAATGACTGTCACAAGTCACAGCGGTAAGCTTCTTCGGCATGACTTAAACATTGTCTCGGCGACCTGTACAAACCATAAGATCCAAAGCTACTAGTCGGCCAGACCCAAAGCATGTCACACTTAGCCTGTGAGATTGAGGCATATATTTTCAACAATCTCCCACTTGACAAAGATCACACAGGCACCTCCAGAGCACAACAAAACTACTGAAAATCATGGGCACTAAGGCCCATTGAACTGGCACACCACCTGAACTTGTCTATGCTCACTGGCTTCATCAATGCATCTGCAACATTCTCCAGAGTATCAACTTTTTCCAAATTGACCTTTCCATTCTCCACCATATCTCGTACAAAGTGGTACTGTACATCTATATGCTTCATCCTGGCATGGAAAGTAGGATTCTTTGCCAGACAAATTGCACTCTGACTGTCATAAAAAATAGTTATTTTCCCTGCATCAAAACCAATGTTAGAACACAAATGTTTTAACCAAACTACTTCTTTACAAGCATGTGTAGCTTCCATGTATTCAACCTCTGTAGTGGACAAAGCAGCTACAACCTACCACTTACTCATCCAACTTACTGCACCACCATTCATCATGAAAATGTATCCACTGGTGGACCTCCTGTTGTCAATGTCCCCTACCCAATCAAAATCCACATAACCTTGAATGCTGAGAGTCCTCTGTGATTCAACCAAGTTCCCATGGTAACACAAAGCATATTTTGAAGTCCCCTTCAAATATCTAAACACTCTCTTCACAACATCCTAATGTGTTCTTCCAGGATTAGCCATAAACCGACTAAGAACTCCCACTGCTTGGGCAATGTCTGGTCTTGTACAAACCATTGCATACATGAGACTACCAACTGCACTAGCATAGGGTACACTAGTCATTTCCTCCATCTTAGTATGAGATTTTGGACAATCCTCAATAGATAGCTTTGTTCCCTGCAAGACTAGAACAACTAGTTGCTTGCAATCATTCATGCAAAATCTCTCTAGAATAGTCCTGATATACTTACTCTGACTGAGCCAAAGTTTTCTATTCTTCTTGTCCCTAGTTATCTCCATCCCTAGAATATACCTTGCTGCACCAAGATCCTTCATTTCATAGCAAACAACTGAGACTTAAGATCAGAAATCATTAGCTTACTATTGCTTATGAACAGCATATCATCAACATAGAGAGCAATAATAAGCACTCGATCACTTTCAACTTTATAATAGACACAATGATTAGATTTTGATCTCACAAATCCCAAAGACAATACAAAAGTATCAAATTTTTGGTACCACATTCTAGGTGACTGCTTTAACCCATATAGAGACTTCTTTAACTTGCAAACCAGATTTTCTTTACCTTTTTCAACAAAGTGCTTAGGCTAGGACATATAGATTTCTTCTTCAAGATCACCATGAAGAAATGTTGTCTTCACATCCATCTGCTCGATCTCTAAGTCATATGCTACTGCAAGTGACAAAATAAATCTAATGAATGTCAGCTTAGCTATAGGAGAAAAAATCTCCCCATAATCAATTCCCTCTACCTGGGAATAACCCTTCGCAACTAATCTTTCCTTGTACTTTTCCACACTACCATCCAGACCAATCTTCTTTTTAAATACCCATTTGCAGCCCATAGCTTTTCTACCTTCAGGCAAGGGTACCAAACTCCAGGTATCATTCTTTTCTAATGATGCCATTTCTTTGTTCATGGCTTCCAACCAAGAGTCTGAATCAAACATTTTAAATGCCTTGTTTACAGTCCTAGGCTCATCAGTGCTAGAAATTAAAGCATAGGCACAAGTAGAATCTATCAAAGAAAACCCATACCTATTATGTTGATTTCTTTCATGAGTTAAACTCCTCACTTGTTGAGGCTGAGGTTGTTATTCTTCATCAGAACTCTCATAACTACTTGACCTTTCCTTAGTTTCAGGTACATTTTGAATTTTCAATTCCTCTTTCTCTGGTGTAGGAGGAATTTCAACTACATCCTTATTATTTTTTGACTTTGTCTTTGACTAGAGATCCAAGGTAGAAGGCTTCAGCTCATGAAAGATTACACTTCTGCTATATACAACCTTCTTTGTAGCAAGATTCCAAAGCTTGTATCCTTTTATGCTAGCACTATAGCCAATAAAAATACATTTGGCAACCTTGTTCTCCAACTTAGATCTTTTCTCATACGGCACATATCCATATGCCTCACAACCAAAAACACGAATATGTTTCAGAGAGGGCTTCTTACCAGACCACGCTTCCAAAGGTGTTTTCTCAACAAGAGCAGAATTTGGAGAATGATTAATCAAGTAGCATGCAGTAGCAACAACCTTAGCGCAGAACTTCTCCTCCAAGCTAGCACTACTCAGCATACTTTGCGCTCTCTCCATCACTATCGTATTGAACCTTTCTGCAACTCCATTTTGTTGTGGAGTATAAGGTGTAGTCTTATGTCTTTTAATTCCATGGTCTTTACAATACCTCTTGAAATCATCAGAACAAAATTCACCACCATTATCAGTCCTTCAAATTTTTATTTTTCTTCTAGTCTGATTTTCTACAAGGTTCTTAAATTCCTTAAATCAACTGAACACTTCTGATTTACTTTTCAAAAAATAAACAAATGTTCTTCTCAAATAATCATCAATGAAGGATACATAGTACCTTGACTTAGACAAATAAGGAACATTCACTAGACCAAATACATCTGAATGAATATAATCTAGCAAACCAAAAGATTTATGAGGACTAGAATAAAGTGAAACACAGTGTTGTTTCCCATATATACAATGTTCATAGAATTCAAATTCGAGGTTACAATCTTTGAGCCCCTCAACCAGGTTTTTGTTCTTCAAGGTTTTTAAACCTTTCTCACCAATGTAGCCTAGCCTATGATGCCAGAGCATAGTCTTTTTTGCTGGAAGTTTAACTTCCATAGAGTTTACACAATTAGGAACATTTCCCTCTTTTCCTCCACAAGTAGCTTTCTATGGATTTATAGAGACATTGTTACATTGAATAGCATGTGCATCCAGCTTGTACAAGGTACCAATACGAGCACCCCTTGCTAGCACCATTGAGCCTCTAGTAATCTTGCAACTATTTCTAGAGAAGGTGACTTGCACTCCAATATCATTCAACTTACTGATAGACCGCAGATTTTGATCCAGACCTGGTATATGCATCACATCCTTGATTCCCTTCACTCTGCCATTAGGGAATTGGATTTTGACTCTTCCACAACCAACAATTTCCAAAGTTGAATCACTTTCCAAGTACACCTTTCCACCATTGTATTCTTCATACTTCATGAACCAATCTCTATGAGATTTCATGTGGAAAGATGCTCCTGAATCAATCAGCCAGGCATCATCTGGTGCCTATGTAGCCAAGGCTGCAATGAAGGCATCTGCATCACTCTGAGAAGAATCAATATCAGAAGAGTTCTTCTTCTTCTTATTTTTCTCCTCTTTACAATCCTTTCGGACATGACCAGGTTGCTCACAATTCCAACACTTCACCTTGGACTTCTTGCTAGGAGACTTTGATCTCCCCTCTGATTTTGATTTAGATTTCTTGTCCTTCTTCTTGCCTCTCTCTTTTGATCTTCCTCTAACAACAAGAGCCTCCTTTGCGATCTCAAAAGATTTTCTTCTCATCTCTTCTGATAAAAAAGAAGCAACATCTTCCATATTGAAACTGGAAGTTGTACTCCCAATAGCCATCACTAGGTGATCCCATGAATCTGGCAAAGAACACAATATCAGCATACAACGATCATCTTCATCAATCTTCACACCAACAGATGTTAACTGTGCAATCAACATGTTGAATGTGTTCAAATGATTAGCAACAGACCCTCCTTCTTGCATTCTCAAAGTGTACAACTTCTTCCTCAGGAATAGTTTATTCACCAAAGACTTCCCCTGATAAATAGATGCCAGTCTCTTCCACAAGGAAGATGCAGTCTTCTCTTCATCCACATTGAGAAGAATGGAGTCTGCCAAATAGAGCCTTATCAACCCTTTAGAATTTCTATCTAAAGGTCCCAATCTTCTTGCTTCAGGCTTGTAGGCTTTGCTCCAGACACAACAATCCAAAGATCACAATCAACCAATAGATCTTTCATCTTAAGTTTCCACAACTCAAAATTGCTGCCATTGAATTTCTCTATTTCAATCTTTCCTAACATGCTAGCCATCTCAATCTTTAATTCAAATTTGACAAAATTCTACAAGACTCCCACTGAACATAAATTCACACAAAAAACTCAACGTACCCACAAGGATAACACAACTGGCTAGGCTCTGATACCACTTGTAAGGAAAGCTAGATGCAGAAACAACTCTCCTAACGTCAAAACCTCAAGGAAGAATGTAGAGACTCTTTAAAAAATTTACAATTATAGTCCAATTAAGATGTACTAGAAAGAGATTACAGAAACAAAGAAATAGACAAAGACATATGAACACCATATATATGTAGGAAAACCCTTACGGGAGAAAAACCCACCACACCAAGAGAAGTTACTTTATATTACAATACTAAAATTACAAACAGAGTTTTGACTTATCTTTCTTATGTCAGTTTACAGCAGCATTCACCATGAACAACCTTGTTACATAACATTCACATTATAGTCTTCACATAATACAATTCATCCACTAATCATACAACCACACACCAATCCGTTGATTCATCTAACCAGACATCATCTACTATTCTAGACTATATTCATGTCATTCCTGTCTGTCGAACTTCCTCACAAAACTGCCACAATGAACTGTCTCCCAACGGTTCCCATTCGGCTTCTTTGATTGGTCGACTACAAGCCACATAGGATAGTCTTCACTCAATCAAAAGGCTTCAATCTATGTTGGCATGTTGGTGAGACACTAACCGTGTCTCCCCAATGCCACAAAGTCAGCATTCGATATCACTGAGAGTCCATACTATCAGCAAGATGTTACATCGAGTCTAGAGAGCTATCGCTAAGACTTATCGCTCTCGCTTAGAGATCATACCGAGCCTTTATGTTATACTAAAACATTCAACAATTGGCAAGACTTGTCACTTTCGCCAGGAGATCATACCAAGGTTCAAAGTTACTCCAAAGTGCTCATCTATCGCCAAGACATATTGCAATTGCTGAGATGTTACTCTGAAGTTTTAAGTCATACTGAGCACCAAACAACAGTCGGCAAGACCTTTTTCCATCGCTAAGATTTCATACCGAAGTCTTTGTGTCACCATGAAGACTCCAAGTGTATCCTCGTCAGTGAGACCTTCATCAGTCACTGAGACTTCATACCGAAACCTCCACCTTCAGCGAGACTTCACTTAGTCGCTGATAGTTCTTCCCGAAACCTTTGAGTTACCCCAAGTGAATAATGTCGGTGAGACGTTCCTATCGGTAAGAATTCTTACCGAACACTGAAGACTCTCCCCAAAGGCTTCAAAATAAACGCTGTCGGTGAGACTTCGTTCATCGCTAAGACTTCACACCGAAGTAAGCCTTTCGGCCAAGGGTCTCCCAGATATACGATATGAATGGCCTATTGGCCAGAGATCTCCACTCGGTATAGGGTTACAACGATTGTCACAAGTAACAGTGATATTCTCCTTCGACATGACTTAAACATTTTCTCGGTGACCTGTACAAACCACAAGATCCAAAGCTGCTAGTTGGCTAGACCCAAAGCATGTCACACCAACTTGCCTCTCTTAGAGGTTTCAGCCTGTAAAATTGAGGCATATATTTCCAACATATTTTATAATTAGATGTTTAAATTTTAGAAAGCGTTCCAAAAAGTGATGAATGCATGGAGTTTTATTGCAAATCTTTTGATTCCATGATATTTTTGAATGTTTAAAGCTAAATCTACTTGGATAAGTGCATGTTATTTGAATTTAATGAAATATTATTGCAAATTTGTTGATTTCATGAAGTTGTTGAATGTCTGAACCTAGATTATTTTCTTATCTTTATGATACCTTTCAAAACTGGAAGAACCATTTACATCTCATGTGTAAAAATGTTATCATAATGAACCCTGAGCAAACCTAGTGTGTCATGACCTAACATAAATGAGCCTTGGGATTAAGCTAAACCTAATATTTAGGTTGTCCCAGTGTAATTTTTCAAGAAAGATAGGTTCTTGTAGAGTCTGTGTGAGAATTTTATCTGTCTGTTGGTGTGTGACTAACATTTTCATCAACAAATTCATCCTGACCATTCCCCGCCATCCCATAGGGGCTATTCCAAAGGATCTCTAATGCTTTCCAGATTGCAGGAGGTTTCCAAGTGGCAACATCTTGATCATCCAAAGGACTATTGAGACACAATAAATTTTTCATCAAATAATTAGGGAGACATACAGAGGATTAAAAGGTATAAATTTGTGTACACATGGTATTTGTTGATAAAGCGATGTAGAAGATGATTTGATCATAGCAGTCCAATGTTGTAAAGGATTGAGCATATTGAAAAGTTTTCCTAAGTATTTTAAGATGCATGGGAACTTAACCAATGCATGTGTTGGACACGTGGCATCATCTAGTGAGTCTTCTTGCAATCCTGTAACCATTGATTTTCTTCTTAATGCACGATTGTGGGATGGCATCATCTGTTGAGTCTTCTTGCAATCCTATAGACCTTGATCTTCTTCTTAATGCATTATTGTGGGATTGTGGGGGATTGATACGTCAGCCTTTTTAGTGCTTACCAAAGGTGGTAGGCTCCATGGTGACTTGTAACAGCTCTTCCACATGGACAATTTTTATGGGCTCAATGTTGTAGTCAAACCAAGTCAAGTTTTTCAAACTTGATTGATTCTATCTGAGCCATCTAGTGGTCTAGACCACCATGAGATTGACAGCTAAACTTCAAAGTTGCAAAATTGAGTTGATAGAGTCATTCTAGTTCATGTGAGTGAGTAGTAATGGCGGACATGACACCATTAAATCAATTTGAAGAGATTTTTCACTATAAAATAAATAATTAAATCATAATTCAAAGTTAGAAAAGCATTAAAAAAAATTAAGATTGTTCTTGTGAAGTGTGAGCTTTGAATGACAAGAAAATTAGGGTTTCTAGAATTTGAATACTAATAAGTACAATTTTCCTCCTCTGTGTTCAATTTCTAGTGAATTTGTGTAAAATTGCTAGAAAAGTTTTCTGAATTACTTACTAGAATTTCTTGTAAGGCTTGAAATTCATAAAATACTATTAAAATTACTTTGAAATTTCCTTACTCTTTGTGTGTCTGTTCTAAGAAAATCTAGCCACCCTACAAGAAACCCTAAGATACATTATAGAAAACCTTAGTTATAAATTGTGATTAAATGGCACACCCAAAGGCTCAGACCTCTAGTTCCACCTCTAAAAGAGGCATTCATGAGTATTTTTTAGCCCAATTACCAGGTTCAAAAATGGATAAAATCATAGGAAAATTATTGTTGCAAGGCTTGAGCGAAACTAAGGGAATTGTTGATAAGTATTATGCTATTAAGGATGCTAATTTAGGAAAGGTTTCTAGTTAGGAGCTATTCAGATATTGGTATAGAAAGAAAAATTCTAAGGTTCCAAGCTATAATAGTTGGACTCTAGATATGGGGAAGTTAGCAGTTCCAAACGTGTACGGGTATGTGCAAGATCATGATGGGCCAAAAAGTAGCAGTATGATGGGTATGTGGCTGATGACTTTTTTTTACCTAAAATTGATGAAATGAAAAGGGTTTTTAAAGGAGATTCTCAGCTTTCCAACAATATAAATTATGATTTAATTTGAATTTAATAAGTAATTATTATTCATTTTCTATTCAATTAATGACTAAAGTCCTGATTGATAGACTGATTGAAAAATATCTATAGCTTTCAAACGGTATCACATTTTTTGAATCCAAAACATATGTCACATTCTATGCTTCACATACTATAGGATTAAAAAAAAAATTGCATTTCATGAAGTTTTGACCAAGTTAAGGTGTCAGACATACGAGTTTTTTATATTTTTTAAAGTTGTAAAAAAAATCATAATTAATTATTTTCTTAGAAAAAAATTACAAAAAAAAATGCATCACATCTAGACATGAGTCATCTACTTATATCTAAAATATTATTAAAAAATATTATCATTTTATTGTGGTTAGGGTGGTGACACCTACTTTTTTTTTCCTAAAATTTAAGTACTCATTGAAATTTCAAATTTTCACGAATAGATTTTTTTTTTTTTTAAAAAAACCTAGTAGTTTAGAAACTACATTCAATTTGCTACAAATTATATTCTTACATATTTTTGAAATTCTATTCAATTTTCCTAACTCTGATTTTTCTGAAATTTTTGCCTCTTAAGGGCCTATTTTTTCCATGATGATCCTGCACATACCCGTACATGGATATTGACCTATTGAAAGCCATTGCTACTAACTATGATTCAAACATCAGGGTCGTAAGATCACATACTAGGGTTCAAATGGTTAAGTTAATCAAGAGATAACTGGTGTCTTCAATGTTAACCCTGATGCCACAAAGGATAATAACTTATAAGCCCTAAGAAAGGAGAATGAATAAAACAAGAGCACATACAAGGTAATAATGTTACCAAAATTCATGGAAAAGGGAAAGGGAAAAAATACAATGAAGTTAACATATGCAGACAAGGAGCCCTTTAGGGTTTACTATTTTCAATTCTATTTTGTAAGAACTTATCAAACCCTACATTATATTTTAGGTTTAAACAATCTTGAGAACATGTTTATAGCTCTCATGTTTATGGCTATTAATATTCAGAATATGTGGGTCAATGAAGCGTATGATTTTTCTACATACTTATATGATTCTATTCATAGGGCATCGGTAGCCATGAAGGTTGGTGAAGCTAGGGTAAGGTTTTAGTGGTACTCTTTCATATGTCACATTTTTGTTGGCCAATGGAATTGATGAGTTTGGTCTAGAGATGCCACTCAATGTAAGGGATGAAAGATGTGAGCGTCTTCTAGTCTAGATGTGGACTCATCATTTAGATATGCATTGTCAAGCATCTTTTTTTTATTTGCATTCACATACTTGTTTGCTACAAAGTTGAAAGGATTTTTGGTGAAGAATATGCCTAGAATCCTTGAGGAATTATATGATTTCTTGAGGCCTAAGGAAAGGAGACCTAAATTAGAGATAGATCATGATTGGGAGACATCATCCCACATGTAGATTTCATAGCTATCAAAGTATATGGAACATAATTCACTCCACATGTGATCCCAAGATGTGTGCCACTTAGAAATGGTTTTTTAGAGGTTATGTGGCATCTAGGAAAGGTTGAGGATGTACATTTGGTAGGTTAGAAGAAGGGAAACCTTTTCCCTTAATATACTATGTTTTTTAGATTTTCTGATGACAAAGGATGGATGGTAGAATATCCTTGACATGATTAGACCTTTAGAGACAAAAACTATGATCTTGAGGGTTTCACAGAAACATTAAAGGTAAGAATCAAAGGAGGAATTTCTGGCATAATTTTGATTACCCTGAAGACATTGTTGGAACATAATAATCTACTGAGAGGGGGGGTGAATCAATAGATTCTAAAAATTTCATCTTCTTATCCTTAGTGCAGAAACAACCCTTAAATCTAAATGTTTAGGTTAAAAAATGAACAAATATGACAAAAAAATGAACTTACAAGATCAATACCTAACACCAAATATACATGGAAAACCCAAGATAGGAAAAACCACGATGACAAAAGTTGCTTGAGTCTACTGCTCAAATCCAATGTCACAAATAAATATTTTATTACAATGTTTAAGGGAACCAACCCTAAGGAAGCACCAAATCCATGATTTAGGAGCACAAACTCCAAGGAGACACCAATCCCCTACTCTAAGAACCAACTTAGTTATCTAATGGCACCAATCAATCAGATCTACAAAAATAGATATCACAAATTGATTACAGTTCAATGTTGCAAATTATTTTACAATTGCTCAATACATTGTTGCACTTTTTGTAACTCACACTCTGCTACTGATGGTGTTGTTGGAATAATGGAAAAGAATGAAGGTGTTGTCATTGATGTTAACTGGTCAATTGGTTATCAACTAGTTACTGTTGTCATTGATTTCATGGTTGCAGGTTATTGGCAGTTCATGTTGAGGGTATTGAGAAAATTGTATTGAAGAAAGGTTGTAGGTGTTCAGTGGTTGCTTTAGGTTTTTCTTCGAGATTTTCTCCTATTTTTTTGTGGTTTAGATACCATGATGGCCACAATACTAGTTTACAATTTTTGGCCAAAATTGACACTGAACTAATTTTTTCTAACTAAATCTTCACTTTCAAGTACCTATAGTGACGAAACCATGAGGAATTTGAAGATGATGCAAACTAGTTATTTGTGACATTTTTTCTATAGATTCTAATTTATTTTTTTCAAAAATTTTGGAATCAAATTGCACTTCTTTTTCCATCTCCTTCGAAAACTAGTTTTTTTTCAGTAAACATCATTTTTAAGGAGTGACACTCACCGTATAACACAACTTTTTTTCCATGAAGGATAAAATTCTATTTTTTTTTTAATTTAGATTTGTAACTATGATATCTAGTGCTTCCAATTGGTTTCATAGTGTTTTATTGAATATTTTTTCCTTAATCAAAATTTGAAGCCAAACCAATTACAATTCAGACATAGGTGAACTATATAACACAACTTTTTATGTATGTATTGAAATTTTTTTTTTTGTTGGATCTAAGACTTTAGTATCTAGTGCACTCATATTTTTCAAAATTTTCTTTTGATAATCTTCTATTTTTCCACATGTTCAAAACAAAGAGCTTGATTTTTAGTGAAAAACCTACATTCACAAGAAATAAAAAATAAATATAATAATAAAATTAAATTTATTTAAAATTATAATTTTTGGGAAGCTTATAATAAGGACTACATACTTACAAAAAATAAATTTTAAATGAATTCATTTGGTCCCCCAAAAAGGTAAATCAAAAGTGTTTTTTTATCAACATTTTGATAGGTGTAAAGGAGACTCTGTTAAAGGTATGGTTTAAAACTAGCGAGGTTCTATCCAAGGGGTTTTTATCTAAGGTAGTTTGATCAAACCCTATTCAATTGGAATGCTTTAAATGGAACGTTTTAAGGCTTAAATCATTATATTTTCTAAAAATATGTGATTTCAGCAAAAATCATAATCTCCCAGAAATTGTAAACCAACTTTGTGGGATCACCCATATTATATGTTGGTCACGGTTGTTGGAAGCTGCTATATCCAAATTTTTGGATCCTAATTCATTTTACAGTATGAGTTATGTTTACCAGTTGTGAACTATTGTTTTTCTATGTTCTGGTTGAGGTTCGAGAGAAAAGTTGTTTGTCTGGATTTCTCTTTGGTGAAGTCTTATGACTTGTGGTTTTAGAGTTGAGTTGTTATGATTGTACTGAAGACAATTTCGGTATCTTGAAGCATCGTGCTTAATTTTTCTATCTATTTTACACTGGTTTGGTTGACATTTTGTTGAACACTATCTTTAGAATTGATGTAGCATGTTGGATTAACTGGATCCTCACAAGGCATGTGTTTGGGTCTCCCTCATTCTAATTCCACCCTATGATGTTTTGGTGCTGACCTAATTTGAATTTAATGTTGGATTCCCAACTTTGGATATGTTTCAAAGTTGAAGATGGTATAAATACAGGATGAGTTAGTGGTGAGAAAAGAGAGAAAAAAGAGAGATAAGTGTGAAGAAATAGAATAGATAGATGTGAGATTGATGTGAATCAGTGAGAGTGTGTGATGCGAGTGTGGAAGATCAGTGTGAAGCTTAAATGTTGAGTTTATGGATGTAGTGAGATGAAGGTGTACTCAATCATTCATGCATGTCTGCGAGTAGTTGAGAAAATTGTGGTGGATTTCTCTGTAACATATCTCTTCTATCTTCTTTGTATCTTTGTGGTAGTGATCCCCCTGGGTTGTTAGCTCTATTGGACAGTGAGTCCTAATTTAGAAAGTGAGTCCTTGTTTTGGCAATGAGCCTTATTTTTCAGGTAGTGAGCCTTTTGTAATCAATTTTTATATAGAACTCTATAGTGTGATTTAATCCTCACCGTGTTTTTTCCCTTATTGGGTTTTCCAAGTAAATCTAGTGTTGTTTTTTGTGATGGTTTTCAGTTTATGCACTTGCACTTAATGTTTATGCATCTAAGCAGTATTAAAGATTAGTTCTAGTGAATGTTTTAAAGGTTTAATATTGTGACAACTGATTCACCCCCTCTCAATTTTCCTATCCAAAAATTGGTATCAGAGCTTGTTTCCTTGGAGTAGAGATTAACTACTTTAAGGAAGGTTTGGGATGGCTAGCAAAGTTAATTATGATTATCCAAGGTTTAATGGAACTAATTATGCTATCTAGAAAATATTAATGGAAGAATATCTAGAATATTGTGGTTATGATGTGGAGAAAGCTTACAAGAATCCTTACACTCCTCCTGCTAATGGTCTGGGTATAGCTAATGAGATCAAGGCACATGAAGTGAACAATAAGGTGAAGTATATGTTAAAGAACAGTTTGGTACATTTTGAGTTGATTAAGGTTCAGAATCTGAAGACTACTAAGGAAGTCTAGGATGCTTTGGAAAGGGCACATGAAGGTGATGAAAGGGTCAAAGTGGAAATTTTTCATAATTTGGAAACATGGTTTAAGCTTCTACATATGTCTAAAGATGATAATGTTAAAGCAAGCTTATGTAAAGAGATTGGATGAGATAGTAGCTGGAATGTGAGGACTTGGTGCTACTATAGTTGAAACTAGGATTGTAAAGAAGATTCTTAGAACTCTCCATGATGCTTATAGTGAAAAGGTGTGTGTTATTGAACAAAGTATATATTACAAGACTTAGACTAAATATTTGTTGTTGGGATCTTTGACATCTTATGAGATGAGGAAGACAAATCTAAGGAATGGATGCAAATCAGAGACTGCCTTTGAGGTTACAAAGGTTGAAGATCCATATGAAGAAAATCTTGATGAAATAGAGGCTAAATTTGTGAGAAGGATGAAGAAATCTTTCAGGAAGTATGAAGGTAAGTTACTATTTAAATGCTTTAGTTGTGGAGAAATAGGTCATTATGTTGCAAAGTGTCTGGAAAGAGCTAAGAGGAGTAAACAAAGATATGAGAAAGAAAGGAAAGGAAAGAAGATCAATAGAGCATATTATGTGAATGAGAATGCTAGTATATGTGGTGAAGATTTTGATTATGTAGATCCTGATGAAAATGAATGCTTGTTCTTGCCTATAAAGATGAACCTACTTCTGCTAATTCTAGAAAATAGGTAAGGAAATTCCCTTTGGAGAAGGAGAGAAATGAAGGTACTGTAATCTCTTCCCTATATGTTAAACAAGAAAATAAATTTTGGGTTGTTGACAATGGTTGTTCACATCACATGACTGGTGATAAGAGTAAGTTTGTTAAACTTGAAAATATGATGGAGGCTTGGCTATGTTTGGAGATGATACTGGTGCTAAAAATTGTGGGATAGGTTTAGTAAGTTTTGATGGAAAGCATAATACTGATGATGACTATTATGTTAAGGGTTTAAGGTATAATATTTGAGTGTTGGAAAAATGTGTAGTAAAGGATATAATCTTGTGTTTGAGGATGAGATATGTGAGATCTGGAAAAGATATAGAATAGTGATTGTTGTAGGAAAGAAATATGAAGGAAATATTTATCAACTTAAAGGTGTTGATGGATGATGCTTTATGACTCTGATTAATGATAGTTGGTTGTGGTATCAGAGAATGTGTCACATGAATTTTAATAATTTGGCAAGGATTAGTGCAGTTCATGCCATGAGAGATTTACCAAGGATTACAAAGCCTATCAATGTTATTTGTAGGAATTGTTAGTTTGGAAAGCAAGCTAGAAGCCATTACAAATCAAAGGAACAATCTACTACTGGACTACTAGATTTAATCCATATAGAACTCTATGGTCCTACAAGAGTGAGAAGTCTACAAGGTGAAGATTACTTTATGCTTTTGATTGATGATTATTCTAGATATACATGGGTTACATTTCTTAGAGAGAAATCATATGCATTAAATAGATTCAAGACATTCAAATCTATGGCTGAAAATGAAGTGAATTTGAGGATAAAATGCTTAAGGTCTAATAGAGGTGGAGAATTCACCTCCCATGAGTTTAATATGTTTTTTGAAGTACATGGAATAAAAATACAGTTATCTACTTTGAGAACTCCTCAGCAGAATGGAGTTGTTGAAAGAAATAACATAACAGTTAAAGAGGCTACTAGATCAATTATTATTGAGGCTGGTTTATCAAAATTCTACTAGAGAGAAGCTATTCACACTGCTATTTATGTATTCAATTGAATTCAAGAAATAGAAAATAGTAAAAAGACCCCCTATGAGCTATGGTTTGGAAGGATTCCTATTGTTAAGTATTTCAAGGTATTTGGAAGAAAATGTTATATCAGAAGAGATGGAAAAACTTTAGGAAAGTTTGATGCAAGAAGTGATGAAGGCATTTTTCTTGGATATTCTACTAAAAGCAAAGCCTATAGATTTTTCAATAAAATATTGAGAAGTATTGTAGAAAGTGCAAATGTTAAGATTTATGAAACTATGAAGAATTCAGTTGACATTGATGGATATGTATCTAATGAACCCAATTGTGGAAGAACGGGAAAGGGGTGAGCAAGAGAAGAAAAATGAAGAAAATGAAAGAGAAGAAGAAGCTTCGGTGGTGTCCCCTAAGACACCTAGATATGTGCAAAAGAATCATTCAGAAAATCAGATCATTGGAGATAAGACAAAAGGAGTATTGACAAGAAGCAGAGCTGTTGTTGAAGTAAATATGTGTTTTTTTTAGATTGAACCGAAGATTGTAAGTGAAGCATGTAAATATGAACATTGGATGTAAGCTATGAAAGAAGAAATTATGCATATTGAGAATAATCAAACTTGGGAATTGGTCCCAAGACCAACAAACAAAAACATTATTGGATCAAAGTGGGTATTTAGAAATAATTTGAATGAGAATGTAGGAGTGGTTAGAAACAAATCAAGGCTTGTATGTAAAGGCTACTCACAAGTAGAAGGCATAGATATTCAATAGACTTTTTCTCCAGTGGCAAGAATGGAACCTATAAGGATGTTCTTAGTGTTTTCTACTCATAAATATTTAAAGGTCTATCAGATGGATGTCAAGTCTACATTTTTGAATGGAGAGTTAGAAGAAGAGGTCTACATGGAACAACCAGAAGGATTTCAATTATCGGATCAACCGAATACGGTGTGCATATTGAAGAAAGATTTATATGGATTGAATCAAGCTCCTAGAGCTTGGTATGTAAGGTTAGATAGGTATTTGATTAAGCAACGTATCAACAAAGGTACTTTAGATAGTAATTTGTATTTTAAGAATGAAAATGAAGAAATCTTGATTGTAGTTGTATATTTGGATGACATTATCTTTGGAGGAAATGAAAATATGTGTAAGATGTTTGCGGAAGAGATGTAGAAAGAATTTTAAATGTCTATCTTTGGAGAGATGAATTTATTTCTTGGGCTACAATTTAATCAAAAAAAGAAAGGAATTTTTATTTCACAGTCTAAGTATGTAAAAGAGATGTTGATGAAGTTTTGGATGGATGGTATGCACTCCTATGGTGACTGGTTGCAAATTGGGAAAATATGATGATTCACCTAAGGCTGATCACAGCAAGTATAGATCTATGATTGGTAGACTATTGTATTTGATTACTCCTAGACTGGATATCATGCATGTAGTCTGTCTTGTGGCTAGATTTCAAGAAGATCCTAAGGAAAATCATGTTGCTTCTATTAAAAGAATATTTGAATATTTGAATGGAACTCTAAATTATGGGTTATGGTATCCTAGGGATACTGAATTTACAGTAAGTGCTTATACAAATGCAGATTGGGTTGGATGTGTAGATGACAATGTAAAGCAATTTTTTCCCTTAATCTTTTTTTTTTGGTTTTTCGCTCTTATATTTTTTGGCTTCAAGATGGACCCTTGTTTAAAGTAAAATGATTGTTATGAAATGAACACAATATGCCATGTGTTGGTTGCACATGTTTTTCTTTTCTTCATCCTTTTGAGAGTGAGCTAGGGCATGTGCCAGCTCGATAGGAATTTTATCTAAAGCCATTTTCATGAATCTGAGATTCACTACCCACTCGACACGTCATCTCTTCACTTTGGGCAGGTTATGTTTTGTGGAGTGACCTCTTTGGATAGAGTTTTTTGAAGCGTTCCAAGGTTTTTCTTGCTTTTTGGTTGCAACCTTCGATTCAATGCCATCAATCTATTTGGTCAATCAATCAGATTTTTCCAATGTATTTTCTAAAATCTGATTGTAATCTTTGCTAAATATCTAAAGACATTAATGAAGAAGTTGGGAATTAATGAGCAAAGATTGTTATGATCTAATCAAGATCTATGATAAGATCATGGGCTGTCAGGTGTAGGCATCTGGTAGTTTTTCTTTTGGAATGATTGGTGGTAGTATTCTCTTCTTCTAGGCTATAAATAGGAGGCAACAGTAAGAGCATAAAAGTTTTTAGTTTTTCTTGAAAATTCCTTTTAGAAAATGGTAGTTACTTTGAATACTTTCTGGAGTAGATAGATCTAGTTAGGGAGTTTTTTATGTTTTTAGAAGTAGAAAGTTTTTTAGAATACTACTATTCTCTGGAATGTTATATTTTAACTCAAACTATCATCGGATTGGCATATGGCCTTTTTTTTTGCTCATTAGATATTAACATTTGATCTATTTAGAAGAAATATTTGAAATTGTGCATGTTATGGCCTTTTCCAAGTTCCTTCTTTATGTTCTCTTTCATGTTAAAACATTGTGTTAAGCTTATTTTGATAGTATGGGTAGCTAATTTTCATGTTGTAAGCTTTTATGTTGAATAATAGTTTTTGAAAATTAGATTATGCTTGTTGAACTTCTCCATTTTCTGTAAAAGTTATTTTTCATATTATGCCATAAAAGGAGAAAGGGTTTCTACATTTTTTGGATATTTCTATTAACTTATAGAGTTTTCTTACATTTGATCGAACCTTAATGGGTGCTTCCTATGGGGAGATTTGAAAGACTACACTATCCTTTTACTTATCCTTTATTTCTCATTCTCTTCCCAACAATGAAGGCTTTGTGACATTTTGTGTCTATTATATCATTCATAGGAAATCAGTTAAGGTTTGAAATGTTGTAAAAGCTTTGTTGGATCACCATTTTCATATCTTATTTTCATTTCCTTCTACCTTTCCTCCCAACACAAAGAAGAGTCGGCTCTCTATTAAAATACTAGAGGTTATTCAATGAGGCACAAATTGTTTCCCCCCTCACTAATTTTCTCATAAGGTTGTCAGAGAGGCATAAGCTTTGATGATCAATAGTTTTTTTTCTAGCACATTGGGTGGGACTGAAGTTTTTCAAATGTCTAATTAGAATTCATAAATATTTCTTAAATCAGACCAGGAAAAAAGGTTGGAAATTTCATGCCCAAAATCCAAACAATAGCATCCTCAAGGGGCCATTTTTAGTACTCCTAGTTACCTACCTTGGTATGAAGGAGAAGAAGACTTACAGGTTTTGTATTTCCTATAAGAAGCAACAAGGCAAGAAGTGAAAGCCCAAGATCCAAAGCTTTATCTACTCCACTAGGAGGCTGAATTTTTCAAATTAGAATACCAATATACCTTTTCCATAGGAATCTATTTTCAATGGCTCATCTAGTTTCCCCCTCTTGGAAATTTTGTAACTACAACTTCCTATGCCCCCAGATGTATGGCCTTTCATACCCTCTAATACCCTCAAGGCTATCCCAAAATTTTCTAGAGATTTCAAAACCCCCTTTGAACATCTCCAAGATATAGCAGAGTTATGCAGAGTACATAACATAGCGGAGGAAAATCAACAAAATACTATCCACTCTTGGGATCATCTCAGAGAGAAGTTGTTTGAGTGTTTTGTTAGTGCCCCAAATCAACTAAATGCTAGGATCTAAAAGATAACCAAACTTTATGATCAACCCCAACACTGGACTTGGCCAACTTAACAAGAAATAAGGAATTTCCCCTTCACTTCAGGCTTTGCAGGACCTAGGTGGGTAGACCTTGGTAATACTCTTGGATTCCTATACATTTCAATAGAGTATTATATTTAAGCAGATTGCTCTCAACATATTTAATTAGAATACAAATGATTCAAATCTAGAACTAGCTTAATTCTGATTCCATATCACCTACTCATCCCCGAGAGAAAATGTAATGTAAAACCTACACCTAACAACAAGAGGGTATATAAATACTTTGATAATTTGATTTGTTCTGGAAAAAAAGCAAGCTTTCAATATACCAGTGCCTAATCTCGAGTCACAAAGTCAAACATGAAACCATAGTAGAAATAATATGAACAAATGGAAGTAAATCAAATCATTTCAAGATGTTAATTCCTTACATTTACAGATTAACTTATCTTGTCACTAAAACTCTTCTTACAAATCCAATTTGTGCACCCAAAACCACAAACATTTACTCAAAGCTTTTAATTCTTCCCTTGGAAGAAACCCATGAATAAACATTACTATCACAAAACACTATGAAGACAACTTTCAAATACCCTTGATATTCTGAAATTTGTATGGACTTGAATACAAAACTTGATATTATAACCATTTGAATAGAGAGATTTAACTCTTTCCTTGAAAGAGACCAGTGAGCAAACAATAAATTTACATAATATTGTAAAGTTGAATCAAACCCTCCTCAAGGTATTCAATTCATATAACCAAAATTATACAAAACTGGAGACAATTTCATGACAATAACATTGCAATTCCAGACACTGATTCACCTTTTCATAAAACCAAACCACTATATTAACAACTCTAATTTGCAACTTAAAACTCAACACTACCCTATTTACATGCTTGGAAAAATGAAAAATTCTAGAACGTCTACCAAAAGAGAAAGAAGGAGAATAAATAGAAGAAGAAAGAGCTCTAGATTTAATCTGCTTTTGCCACATGTCTTCTTCAAATATGATTTTCTTTTGTCATATGTCCTTCCTCTCTCCTCTCTCTATAACTAAAAAACATTCCCCGTGATCTACACTTTTCCCCTTTTGCTCTAACTGAAAATATTCCCCTGTCATATCCATATTATTGTGCAAGTACTCTTCACTTGATGAAAATAATTTACCTTCTTGTAAAATATCCCATATATTCTCTTTGTCATTCTTTTGTCTTTACCTAGCATGTTTCTGAAAATAGAAAATTTTACCCCTACTAGTAAGATCATTAATCTTCCCACTTGATAAAATAATTTATATCTTATAAAAAATCTTGTGAATGTGCTTTTAACATAAGTGAAAATAACTTCATATCTACAACATTATCTTACTAGCTCTTATGAGTAATATTTTATGGGAAATTCCTTTTTTAAAACTATTCCAATAAGCCTAATTTCTGCATATTTTGCAACCTTTGCAACTGTGACATTTGACAAAACCCTTATATGCTTTGATAGTTTCAAAAGCCCCTTTTTCAAATTTATTTTTTGTTTAACCTGCAATCATTGTAACCAACAAACCATGCTTCTATGGGCATTTCAAGGAATTCACATGCCGTGTCAATGCTTCCACATTTTTTTGAAAATTGATACACTATTCTAGGCCCCCATTTTGCACTAAGAAAGGCTACAGGCTTTGGTTTTGCTCTTGCCAGTAGCATTCACTAAAATTCCTTTGTCGTACATGCTTTGATGGATGTCTATAACCTGTTCCAAAGCTCCCACGTATTGGCATAGGAATGGGGTATGTTGGGAGGATGTTGGTGGAGGGTTGTGGAGTTTGGTATTATAATCCTGCCATTTGCTTATGCCTTTGCTTATTTAAAATCATTATAAAAAATGATTCAAGTGAAATACATTTAATAATGTTTTGAAACATTATTAAATAATATCTTTAAAGGAAAGGATTAACTTATCCCATTTCTCTCCTCGTGCATATGAGTGTATGACATGGATAATAGGCCCATATTGTTTAAAAAAAAGTGCCCTCACTTATTCCTTATATAATATTATTATTTAAATCATGAAAATGATTTAAGTAACAAACAATTAATTTAAAACTCAAGAACACCATGGCAACTTGATGAGGCAAGTCGGGTCCCTTGGTGGCCTAGCTAAAAAAAATCACTTGCAAATAACCGAACCCTGAAATTGATATGAAATTCCCTCAATATGCACCTGGACCAAGAATATGCATAATTTAATCACTAAAATTTGAATTTTCAACAATCTTGCAAAATGACCAAAACAAGCTCGAGACCTCTAAAAACTGCACTCAAAAACTGATCAAATGGCCACATGAGACCATGGCAACTGATAGGCATGTATTCTGATATATTTGGAATCATGTTGCAAAGAAAATTCTCTTTACGCTTCTTGGAGTGTGTGATTTTAATCACCAAAGTTGACTACTCAGTTGTTTTTGTACTAGAACCTACCAAAACCCCTTTCAAACCTTGTTTGAAATCCATTTTTTTTTAAAATAGCAAATGACATCATGAGGGTCTGGAACCTTGCAGAGTGGACCATTGAAATACCAAGAGTTTAGGGAACCAATTGGTTTAATGTGCAGGTCAATAGGTTGAAATATTAGAAAAAGAATGCAGGGAAACTTTAATCAGTTTAACATGTGTTTTTCCAGTAGAACTAAACACTCTGCATTTTGTTTTTGACTTGGAAAAGACATCAAATGAAACCTGGAAGCCCTACCAATTGGTACATAAGCTCATATAGATATGGAGAATGACAAAAATATGAGCTTGATGAAATAGTCATCTAGGTGCAAGATATAAATGCTCAAAGTGAGCTCCCTGAAACACTTTTCATTGTGCAATCTGCAAAACATAACAAATAGAAAATGGTTTGAACTTGGAAAACATGTAAAACGAGGTCTCGGGGATCTAAAATGGACTCGGGGGTACACAAAAATGCTAGGAATACAGGGGAATAAGCGGTTCATCATGAAAATAAATTGGGTGCAAAATGCAAGCCTCTAAAGTAGGCTACTCGGGCTTTTATGAAAATGTGCACATAGTGAACCCTTGTTGACCCCTCAAATCAAATGCCTCAAAAATGCATCCAATATAATTGTAGGATGCTACAACTTGATCAATATTCTTACTCATATGCAAAGAACATGATCCCAAAGGCATTTCTCATAAAATTTATTGGGCTCCAACTTGTAGCTCTCCAAAGTAAGCTACTTAAAAATATTCTCAGGGGTATCTCTGAGTGTTGCAACTGATTTCCATACATAGGCACTTCAAATTTCTCTCAAACTTGAAGGTTCCAACATGTTTCTCTAAAAAAGAAGATCATTCCTCATTGCTACATCAACTAATCACTATGAAAAGGGCCCCGCAAGAGGCCATGAGCGATTTTAACAGTAGGGTGATTCCACAATACTGGTTTACAATTTTTGGCCAAACTGGACACTGAACTAATTTTTTCTAAATAAATCTTCACTTTCGGGCACCTATAGCGGCTAAATCATGAGGAATTTTAAGATGATGCAAAATAGTGATTTGTGGCATTTTGTCTGTAGATTCTAAATATATTTTTTTCAAAAATTTTGGAATCAAATTGCATTTCTTTTTCCATCTCCTTTGAAAACTAGTTTTTTTCAGTAAACACCATTTTTAAGAAGTGACGCTCACTGTATAACAAATAAAAAAAATTCCATGAAGGATAAAATTCTATTTTTTTGAATTTAGATTTGTAACTATGATATCTAGTGCTTCCAATTGGTTTCATAGTGTTTTATTGAATATTTTTTCCTTAATCAAGTTTTGAAGTCAAACCAATTACAATTCGGACATGGGCGATCTAACACAAACTTTTGTATGTATCAAAATTCAATTTATTTTTGTTGGATCAAGGACTTCAATATGGTGTACTCATATTTTCAAAAAAAAATTGATAATTTTCTATTTTTCCACGTGTAGAACAAAGAGCTTGATTTTGGTGAAAAACCTACATTCACAGGAAATAAAAAATAAATATAATAATTAAATTAAATTTATTTAAAATTATACTTTTTGGGAAGCTTATAATAAGGACTACATACTTACAAAGAATAAATTTTCAATGAATTCATTTGATCCCCCAAAAGGTAAATCAAGAGTGGTTTTTTATCAGCATTTTGATAGGTGTAAAGGAGACTCTATTATAGGTATGGTTTAAAACTAGTGGGGTTCTATCCAAGGGGGTTTGATCTAAGCTAGTTTGATCAAACCCTCTTCAATTAGAATGCTTTAAATGGAACTTTTAAGGCTTAAATCATTATATTTTCTAAATATATGTGATTTCAGCAAAAATCAGAATCTCCCAAAAATTGTAAACCAACTTTGTGGGATCACCCTCCAGGTTCCACAAAACTTGGAAAAGAATTCAGGTGACCGCTAGGCCTCTAGCCATGATGGCGTTCATATTTTACCTAAAATATTTCAATTCAAATATTGTTGTCATGATAACCTCTATGGGAGGATATTTCTTACCCGACGCAAACAACCTAGTTGTGTGCATAGAAAATAGTTTGATCGACACTAGGAAGCTTCCACCATGACCACCAATGCTCGTGTTTGTAGAAATATTTAGTGGCTACCAGGAAGAAATTACTCCAAACACCCTTGCTCCACAAGCAACCACATTGGCTACACCACAATCGATGTATGCATACCCTGATGCACAATCAAGCACATCGGGTTCCTCTTCATTAGCAGTGGATATTAATGATATGAAGATTCTCATGCGGTCTTTTGCTAATGATCTAGTCCTCATCTAATGACAACAAGTAGAACCTCTAAAGCAAGACACTTAGACCTATCAAGGAGGAAGACCATCCTATCAACATAATGCGTACTAAGGAGCCTTGAGAGGAGGAGGTCAGCAAATTATGTCTACCAACCAAATAGTCCTGATTACTATGCCACTTTAGGTTGTCAAGAGAAGTCCAAGCAAGGATCTAGTACCAGGTTAGAACAACTTAGCAGAAGAAGAAAATGCATGGTGCTTCCTGTGTAATGATATCCATAAGCCCCAAATTTTTTTGAGGGGAAATTGTAGTAGAAGATAGCAGAACAAGGGCATGTTCCTGAATACAAAAGAATATCAATCGCCTGAAATGGAGAATGCTCGCTTTAGAGCACAAACAGAAGGAATTTATTTAGAACAAGAGTTGGATATTGTGCTGGATTAAGCACTATTCTCATGGATGGAACAAGAAGATGTAGTATTTGAAAATGATGCTCTAATGAATAGTGCCCCACAAGTACAGTTAGACTACAACATGAGGTCTAAGAGGAGGATCACTAAAGAATATGTGCAACAAGCACCACAACGTCTGCAGACCTAATTCTCTCTATAGTCACAAGCTCCACCATGGTCGAAAAAGGAGATGGACAAGGCACCAAGCCTATTCACATCAGATTGGTTCCTTCTGAAGAGGAGAGAAATACCACCATTCAAATGGAAGGCTCGACCAGTTGGAATGCTCAATGTGGTGGAACAACTGAAGAAGAGACCCACTAATGTATCTCTATGGAACGTCATATCCATTCCTAAAAAAAAAGGAATTCCTCTAGGAAGCATTAAAGAAGGAGGAAAAAATATCGTAGATGGAGGTGACTCCATTGCATGATCAAAATAAAGACAAAGGGTTCGCATCAGAACCCCAACCTTGAAGAGCCGCGACTTATGTGAACAACACAGACAATGTAAAAGAGAAAGAGGTAAGCAAGCCAAATCCCACACCTTTATTTTTAACACTCATTGTAGGAGATAATATTTTGCATAATAACATGATTTATTTGAGAGCTAGTACAATGTTCATGCCTAAACAAGTGGTTGATGTCCTGAAACTCAAGTATGAGCCCCTTGAGAAAAGAATCTTGCAATTAGATAGGAAGAAAGTTCCAACCATTGGCCACATCAAGGAGCCACCTTTGACCCTCTTCTCATGTTCAATATAAATGATCACACAAGAAGTGGTTGTAATAGACATTCCCCTAGTATTTGGGATGTGCCTTTCAAGAGATTTTACAAAAAATATTTGCAAATATTTAGTGCTCGATTGGTCTCATTTGATATTAAGGACCAAGAATGGAGTAAAGATGAAGATCTTGTCCAAATCTTTTCATCTAGAACACATAGTAGACAATGTAGTCCTATGATTTGAAGCAACACATAGCCCCTTCTCACAAAGGGAGACGTATTATGTAGAAATATTAGAAGAAAAAGAAGATACGAGTGATTTGACCCATGAAGAAGAGTTCCTCAAGCATATTATTGACTCCAACCCATTTGGAAACTTTCATGCAGCTGGATTAGGAACCTATGTGATCTTCGATGATGACCAAGTCTTCCCACAATTGATCAAGAGACAAGCGGAACATAATGGTCTGGGCAACAACAGCCTATGGACATTATATTTTGATCACACTAAATGCAAAGCTGTTTCTGGAGCAGGTGTCTGACTAGTATCCCCGATAGGGTCAGAGAACCTCAAAGCTTTTTGTTTCTAGTTCCCCTACTCAAATAATGATGTAGAATATGAAGCCTTGGTTCACAGTTTCCTCCTTGCATAATGGATGGGTGTAAAATGAGTACAAGCATTCAGAGGCTCAAAGTTGGTTGTGAGTCAAGTCTGTGGATAGGCAGCCACCAAAAATATAAGAATGAATTCGTACAGACATAGGATCTGGGATCTCATTGAGATTTTTGAGGATTTTAACATTTAGGTTATCCCATGTTCCTAGAATGATTTCATTGATCAAATGGCTTCAATTGGTTCATAATTTGGACCAATTTTTTATTCGGCAACAAAGCAGAACGCAGTATAGGTCATTGTTTGACTGGAAATTCCCAACAACGATCAGAAATAGCAAGTATTTGAGGATGAATTTAAGATCACCACCTTTTTACAGAAATTAGGAAAATATTTTGAATGTTCATAGCCTGAAGCAAAGCCTTCTGAAGGGTAGGTGATCCAATTAAAAGGAAATAAACTCCCTCAAGGTTTAATCTCCCTCGAAAATATTTTCAACTAAGGATGTGAGAAATGAAAAATAAAGGTTCACTACCAACAAGAAATACTATGAAGATCTCGATGTTGAAAATGGCAGAAAGTTAAAATTCGGAAGGGACATTCCATAAAAAGATAAAGAAAGACTAAAAGATCTATGTTCTAGATATGACAGGGTCGTAGCATACTATTGACTTGGGTGAAGGTTCAAAGCTCGTTTGACAAAAAAAAAGGCCATTCAATCCAAATATTGAAGCATTGATGGCATAATAGATCACCAAATTAATCGAATAAAGGATTATATACCCGATTAAGCATTCTACTTGGGTGTCTAATCAGGTACTAGTTCGAAAAAATAATGGTGATATTCAACTTTATGTGGATTTTAGAGATTTGAATAAGGCCTCATTTAAAGATCATTACCCTTTGCCATCAATGGAGCAGATCCTGTACACTGTGGCTGGATCACAAATGTTCTCATTGCTCAATGGTTTTTCACGATATAACCAAGTATATGTAAAATAAGGAGACCAGTATAAAACAATGTTCACTACTAAGTGGGGAAAATTCATGTACTCAAAAATCCCCTTTGGACATTCAAATGTTGATGCGAATTTTCAGCAAGCAATGGATATGAGGGTAAGTGCACAAAGATGGTTCCCAAAAAGGGGACTTAAGTGGCCACTTTTTTTTCTGAAATCAGGAAATAATCACCTTGGATGTGAAATTGATGATAGTTACACTCAAAATTTTGAGATGGAACAAAAACAAGGATCGAAGTGCTTCAAGTCTACTTTCTAAAATACTAATTTATTTTGAAAATGGTTGAGATTAAGGGGTTCAAACAAGGGATGTACACAAATTGGTGCTATTTTTGTCAGAAAAACATAACATAGCAACTCTTGTACAACCGTAGCATGGTGAACTTTTTTTTAGTATTTTTAAAATCGATATGGTCAGAAGTTAGCTGACAGTATGTAGTTGATGCATGATTTTTCTGATAATTTTTTAATGAATATTTGACTTTTTACTAATTTTTGAAGTGCACACTTCCTAAAAAATAGAATTTTGGCCATGCTACCCCTACAAATTTTGGAAACTAATTGAATTTTTTTTTTTTTTAAATTGTAGAATGGAGTCTAGTTTCTAAAAATGTAATTTATTTGAAATTTTAATGAATGGTTAATTTATAACGAAAAAAAAACCAAACACTGCTTTTTTCCAAAAAAGAGACATACAAACAAAATAAATTATGGATGAAAGGCTTAACATTGTAGGAAAATGAAAAAAATTACATTGTTGGATAGCTAAGAGAGAACCTAACATTACCCAGATGTTCAGTTTGTTTGATATTGAACCACATGCAATCCTGACGGTGAGCACGAATCCGATTATGTGAAATATTGTAGAATTTGCAAAAACACATCTATGGTCGTTGGGTTGGTATTCCAAGGAAAATACCAATCCCAAGGCTTGGGGATTCCCAAAGCAAGATATAATGCGCGTGCATTATAACACGCTCACATTATATCTCATTTTTGACATGGTTTTTTTCATTTGTGGGGAGCATGTCTAGCAAGACATAATGCAAGCATGGTATAACGTGCTCGTGTTATGTCTTGCTTTATGTTAAATACTACTCTATTGAATGTATGTTTATATATTTGTATATTTGTATGTACATGTATGCTTGTATGTCATGTATATGATGGCACTCTCAAATTTTGCAAATTTGAGATGCCTATATCGAAAATTTTGCTTCTCCACTTTCAGAAGTGCACCTGGTGAACCTGCCTGAATGACCTACTTTGGAGGGTCATATTCTGGAGCCCGTTTATTTTCATGCAAAATCCCTTTGCAGACACACTCATGTGTCATATGTGAACATGCATGTCAATTTTACACTTCCCATGATGAGTTTTGTCAGGGTTTCAAAAAGTGAAGCTGAAGGGTTTTTGCATTGTTCAGCTATTTGCAAACGTTCAGTTTTGCAAAGTAGCCTCCAATTTGAGTTTGTATTTTGCAACTAGATGACTTTCAAGTCAAAGTGAATGTTGTTCTGCATTCTCCATACCAAGATGAGCTCATATGTTATATTTAAGAGCTTTATGAGTTGATTTGTTATTTTTATTAGATCAAAACCAAATGGAATTTCTTCAATTTCACACTGAAATCTTTCTGAGAGGTCAACATTGACCCTGAATAACTATTGATGAATGATGATTCAAGGAAATCCTTCTTTCACATATGCTCAGTGCACCTAAATGAGCTAATGTGTCTAGTGGCATCTCACCAGGAGTTGATTTGGTATTTTTCCAATGAGGTGATCTCTTGGGTTTCAATTGGTTCAGAACAACTATTTGTTGTAGAAAGTTCAAGTAAGCAACTTTGAAAGTTAATAAATTTTTCCTTGTGATTGATTTCTCTGAACCGTATTTTGCATTGCATTCTTGGGATGAATTTCTACAAGTCTGCAAGTTTTTATGGCTCCAGGAGGTTGTTTGACCAGTTTTCAAAGCTAATTCCATAGCCATCTTGGCCATTTTCCATCATTCTGCAAAAGTGCGTGAAAGTAAGTTTTAGTGAAAACCCAGTTCAAATTTCCACTTTGTGAGCATTCAGAGGCTATTTATAATCGATTCAAGGAAAATTTGTTTCAAAACAAAAAAAAAAAGTCGGGCCACCTAGGGCTCGACATGCTTTGCACTGTTATGACACCGTAAATGTTGCAACATTGGAAATAAGGATAGCACTTCATTGGTAGTGATTCAGAAAGTCATATGATTATATCTGGTAGCATAATGAATTTCCAAGCATTGGTATGATTGCTTTTGTTTCTATGCACTTTTGTCAAAGCATTTGGAATAAAATTATTTCATATTTCTAAAGGAGATTCTCATGCCAATTCATTAAGCCACCAATACAACAGAACTTTAAGCATAACTTCAAGTGTGAAGGAATGTTGGTGACAACAACAAAGATAGGGCATAGGGATTGGGTTAAAGAAAATCCAAAAAACCCATGATTGTTGAATATGTACAAAAAAGATTTGTACAAAAGCTTTTGAAATTTCAAAGCAAATGAATTGAAAGGGTAGACCTCTACACATGAATGCATATCAACCCAATGTAATGTATTTATGGAAAGTCTCAAAGACTTTAAAGCAAATGCTTTCATTGGAGGGGCGTGTTGAAGGATGAAGCCATGTACAGTGGATGGTATCATTTTGAAAGGGCATAATAAAATTTATGAAGGAAATGACATACTAAACATGGCACACAACCACTGCCAGATAAGTGTAGTCACATAAAATGCAACGCACAGCTACGAAAGACAAAACTTTATTAAAATTATGGCAAATAAAATATGAAAAGCAACTAGTGCATACTCCACAAATGAATATGATGAAAACATTTTTGTAACTTTCAAACAAATAAGTTTGGCAGGAGGCCGCCATGAAAGCAAGGGTTGCAGAGAATGCTCAAGCTTGAGCGAACATATAGCGGGTTAAATTTTAGGGCAATGATGGAGAACCAAATGAAGATCGACAACTAAGAATGAAGGACAACCTCGAGTACAATCTTGACCATTGCTCGCCTGTTTGCGGGATTTAGTTGTGCATGGGTTATTTTGTGCGAGATTGGCGAGATTTGAGCACGTGGATGGTGGTCCCATGAAAGAATAAATTTTCTCGATGAAGTATTAAAAAGGCCTAGTTTAAATTAGCCACCATTCATTTCAAAAGAAAAATATTTTAAAAATTCAAATGTTGGCAAAAAGGCTTGTGTGGTTGGTGGGCCCAGGGCATATTAATTGCTCGGGTAAGGAATTAAAGGAGGCCCCTTTAATTTTAATGGAAGAGTATAAACTATAATGTGGAATGGGTTTAAATGTGCCCAGTGAAGAGCATCAGGATGGGGGTAAATCCCCACCACTCCCCGCTACTTCGCGGTTTTGAAATGCAAGTTTTTAAATTCTTGCATGGTGAGCGAATTTGTGCCATGTGGCACAGTGGGCCTAGGGTATTTGTAATGTATGGGTAGAGATAATCAAAGGGAGCTTGATGAAAATTAAAGGAAAAACATTTAGTGTTAAATGTTGCTTGAATAGGGATAAAGTAGGTGGGCCCGAGATAATTTTGAATGCATTGTTTAAATATTGCAAACCAAAATATTTGGCTAATAGGATTTATTCTTAAAGGAAAATATTTTAAAGGACATAAGGTGAAAAAATAAATGACGTGCCTGGGTATGGTAAGATGGAAATTCTTTAGTGGTGAAAACATAAGTAAAATGTTTTCCTGGGTAAGTATTTTGTGCCCAATAAATCTTTTACGGGATTTCACTTTTAAAGTGAAATAAAATACTATGGATGAATATAATGGGTTGGGTTAAATTTTTTAACCCCAAGTGAGGCTCAAACCTTTGCACATGCAGTGGCTTGGAGGATATATTTTAATTTTATGTTGGGAATATTTTAAAATTACAAAGGGGAATGTTTTACTTTGAAAAAGTAAAATAATGTGTTGCATAATAAAAGAACATAAATGAAAGCTTTTCATAGGCAAGCAAAGAAGAATTATTTTTTCTCACAGTTGTTGGTAAATGAAAATTCATCACATGGACGAATTTTTTGTTGCAAGACAACTTGGACAAAGGAAGATTGAGGGGAAAAATAAGTTTGTTGCAAAGAGAGGAGAGAGGCTTTACAAATTGTGTTGATCAATGGTGGATGGAGTTTCCAGATTACATCTATGGATCAGATTGATCGTAGGGATACTTTTCTTTCCCTTTTATTTCTCTTCTCTTCTCATTGTTCAAATTCTGGGGTTCCAATTTCTGAAATCTCTGCAAGTTAGGCAGAAGCTCTGGGTAGAATTGTATAGCTAGGAGAAATGTAATTGATTCATTAAATCTGAAGTGTGTGTTTTGAGTTGTGCTCTCATGTTTATATTTTAGTTGATAATTGTCTCCATTTTTGAGATGTATTACTCTTTTAGATTCACTAATAAAATTATATGAATCTTTTCATGCATTGAGTTACATCCATTGTTTCCTTCTATTTTATGAATGATGTAAATGCTTTAATAAATCACAAGTTGAACTTATTATTGCTTATTATTCAAAGAATAGTGTAATTTATTCAACAAGTGTGACATGAGTGTTATGTTTCTGGTGGATTTTTTAAAGAATGATTATCAGATGAAACTTCAGTGATCTTGTTGTCAAAATTTGATAACAATTACAAAGATCTTTAGAACATGTTCAATATTGTAGGATGAAATTTTGATTATGTGACTCCATAGCCCATTTTCTGGCACTGGGCAAGTTTTCATGCTTCTACTATTTTTAGCTTGGTCCCAAATCTTCAAAATTAAAAATCATTTCAATTATGTATGTTGAGTTATATGTTTACCTTGCTCTTCATGCTGGTTAGTGAAATTCACTCAATGTCTTGCCAATAGTGAGTGATATTTTATGTTTTTTAGCATAATTCTAGAGAACATTACCTGTTGAGCAATATCATGTTAATTGTATGTCCAGATCTTTAGGTATTGCTGAAGGGTCACCCCCTATGTCTTACAGAGCCTGAAGTGTAGGGGAAATGTGTGTTAATCCCATTTCCTGTTAGTTGGCCAAATCAACCTTTGAATATGAACATAAGAAAGTGGCTAGTCTTTAGGATTCAATTGTTCTATTGATATTTGGAGCACCAACAGTATGTATGTGTGTATGTATTCATGTATTTATCAATGCATGTATATTTTATGTATGCCTATATGTATGAAAGATTGTATCTACGCATGTATATGTATGCTTGTATGTATGTAGGATTTTAGTACATATGTATTATGCTTGTATGTATGTATTTATGTATGTCTTTAGAGGAATGGAGAATTTTAAGGGAGAGAGAGAGATCTAGAGTTTTCTAGGTAGGGTGGGAAGGGGAGAGAGAGAGAGAGAGAGAGAGAGAGAGAGAGAGAGAGAGAGAGAGCTGGAAGTGATATTTTTAGAGAGAGGGAGTGGGAGAGAAGGGGTTGGAGTGAGAGGGACTTAGCTAGGTAGGGTGGGAGGGATAGAGTGAGGGGAGAGAGAGAGAGAGGGGGGTGGGAGAGAGAGAGAATTGAGAGAGAGGGAGAGAGAGATGGATAGAAAGAGAGTTATGTAGGTAGGGTGCCAAAGGGAGAGACTTGAGAGTGTGAGGGGGGTGAGAGGGAGAGACTTGAGAGATATGTAGTGAGAGGGATTGTGAGAGAGAGGGAGTGTGAGTGAGAGACCTGAGAGACTTGAGGGAGGGAGAGGGTGTGGGAGGGAGTTACCTGAGAGAGGGAGAGAAAGAGGGGGTTGGAGTGATAGGGACTTATCTAGGTAGGGTGGGAGGGATAGATAAAGAGAGGGGGGAGAGAGAGAGAGATAGAGTTACCTAGGTAGGTTGCCAGAGGGAGAGACCTGAGGGAGAGAGTGGGTGCTAGGGAGAGACATGAGAGAGAGGGAGAGAGAGGGAGTGGGAGGGAGTGGGAGGGAGATAGATAGATAGATAGAGTGAGCAAGAGAGAGTGGTAGGGATTGATTGAATGAGGGGTACGTAGAAAGAGGGAGAGGGTAGATAGAGACAATTAGAAAGGGTGGGAGAGAGGGAGGGAGGGAGACATGAGATGTATAGATAGAAAGAAAGTGATAGGGGTTGAGGGTATAGGGTTGAGGGATTAGGGTGGAGGACCTATAGGGTTGATTGTTTCTAGGGTATTAGGGTTTAAGGGTTGAGGGTTGAGGGATTAGGGTCGATGGTAGAGGGTATTGGGTTTAGGTTATAGGGTAGAAGTTTTAAGGGTTTAGGGTTGAAGGGTTTAGGGTTAAGGGTTTATGGTTTAGGGTAGAGGGTTTAGGGTATAGGTTTGAGGGTATATTGTTGAAGGATTAGGTTGAGTTTCCAATGTAAATGGTAGAGGGTATAGGGGTTGAGGGTTTAGGGTTTAAGGATTGAGGGTTGAGGGATTAAGGGTTGAGGGTTGAGGGTTTAATGTATAAGGTAGAGGGTTTAAGGGTTTAGGGTTTTAGGGTTGAGGGTTTACGGTTGATGGTAGAGGATTGAGGGTATAGGGTATAGGGTCAAGGGATTAGGGTTGAGGGTCCAATGTATAGGGTAGAGGGATTAGGGTTTAAGGTTTGAGGGTTGAGGGTAGAGGGTTGAGGGTTTAAGGGTTGAGGGATTAAGGGTTATGGGTTTATGGATTAGGGTAGATATTTTTTTTGGATTTACAGGTGTAAAGGTTGAGAGATTTGGGTTTAGGGATTAGGGCATAGGGTAGAGGGTATTGGGTTGAGGGTAGAGGGTAGAGAGTAAAGGGTAGAGGGTAGAGGGTAGAGGGTAGATGGTAGATGGTAGATGGTAGAGGGTATAGGGTAGAGGGTTTAAGGGTTTAGGGTTTAAGGGCTAATGGTTGAATGTTTAGGGTTAAGTGTTTAAGGGTTTAGGGTGTAGATATGAGGGATTAGGGTAGAGAGGTAGGGATGGATGGATAGAGAGAAGGAGAGAAGAGGATGGATGGAAATATATATATGATGGTTAAGGATCTAATGTACAGGGTAGAGGGTTGACAACCTATAGGGTTGAGGGTACATATGGTTGAAGGATTGGGGTTAAGAGTCCAATGTATAGGGTAGAGGGTATCAAGGTTGATGGTTTAGGGTTTGAGGGTTGAGGATTGAGGGATTAAGGCTTGAGGGTTCAAAATTGAGGGTTGAGTGTTTAATGTATAGGGTAGAGGGTAGAGGGTTGAGGGTTTAAGGTTGAGGGTAGAGGATTGAGGGTATAGGGTTGGGGGATTAGGGTTGAGAGTCCAATGTAAAGGGTAGAGGGTGTAGGGGTTGAGGTATTATTGTTTAAGGTTTGAGGGATTAAGGGTCAAGAGGGTTGATGCATTAGGGTAGAGATTTTACTAAGTGGGTTTAAGGGTTTAAGGGTTGATGGATTAGGGTAGAGGGTAGAGGGTAGAGGATTAAGGGTAGAGGGTAGAGGTTTTAAGGGTTGATGGTTTAGGGTTTAGGGTTTAGGTTTGAGTGTTTATGGGATTATATGGTAGATTATAGAGGGTTTAAGGTTTAGGGTAGGGGATTGGGGATATAGGGTTGGGGGATTAGGGTTGAGGGTCCAATGTATAGGGTTGAGGGTATAGGGGTTGAGAGATTAGGGTTTAAGGGTTGAGGGATTAAGGGTGAAGAGGTTTGAGGGATTAGGGTAGATAGTTTACTAAGTGGGTTTAATGGTTTAAGGGTTGAGGGTTTAAGGTTGAGGGTAGAGGATTGAGGGTATAGGGTTTGGGCATTAGGGTTGAGATTCCAATGTATAGGGTAGAGGGTATAGGGGTTGAGGGATCAGGATTTAAGGGTTGAGGGATTAGGGTTGAGGGTAGAGGGTAGATGGTAGAGGTTTTAAGGGTTTAGGGTTTAAGGGTTGAGGGTTGAGGGTTTAGGGTTGAGTGTTTAATGGTTTAAGGGTAGAGGGTTTAAGGGTTGATGGTTTAAGGTTTAGGGTAGATGATTGAGGGTATAGAGTTGGTCGATTAGGGTTGAGGGTATAGTGTTTGAGGTATTAGGGTTTAAGGGTTGAGGGATTAAGGGTGAAGAGGATTGAGGGATTAGGGTAGAGATTTTACTAAGTGGGTTTAAGGGTTGAGTGTTTAAGTTTGAGGGTAGAGGATTAAGGGTATACGGTTGGGGGATTATGGTTGAGGGTCCAACATATAGGGTAGACGGTATAAGGGTTAAGGGATTAGGGTTTACGAGTTGAGGGATTATGCGTCAAGAGGGTTGATCAATTAGGGTAGAGAGTTTAATAAGTGGGTTTAATGGTTTAAGGGTTGAGAGATTAGGGTAGAGGGTAGAGGGTAGAGGATTGATAGTAGTGGGTAGAGGGTTTAAGGGTTGAGCGTTTAGGGTTTAGGGTTGATTGTTTAAGGGTTTAAAGGGTAAAGGGTAGAGGGTAGAGGGTTTAAGGGTTGAGGGTTTAAGGTTTATGGTAGAGGATTGAGGGTATAGGGTTGGGGGATTAGAGTTGAGGGTACAATGTATAGGGTAGAGTGTATATGGGTTGAGGGATTATGGTTGAAGGGTTGAGGGATTAGGGTAGAGAGTTTACTAAGTTGGTTCAAGGTTTTAAGATATTAGGGTTTAAGGTTGATGGTAGATGATTGAGGGTATAGGGTTGGGGGATTAGGGTTGAGCATCCAATGTATAGGGTAGAGGGTATAGGGGTTAAGGGATTAGGGTTTAAGGGTTGAGGGTTAAGGGTCAAGAGGGTTGAAGGATTAGCGTAGAGAGTTTACTAAGTGGGTTTAAGGGTTGATGGATTAGGGTTGAGGGTAGAAGGTAGAGGATTAAGGGTAGAGGGTAGATGGTTTAAGGGTTGAGGGTTAAGGGTTTAGGGTTGAGTGTTTAAGGGTTTAAAGGGTAGAGGGTAGAGGGTAGAGGGGTAGAGGGATTAGGGTTTAAGGTTTGAGGGATTAAGGGTCAAGTGGGTTGAGGGATTAAGGTAAAGAGCTTACTAAGTGGGTTCAACAGTTTAAGGGATGAGGGTTTAAGATTGAGGGTAGAGGATTGAGGGTATAGGGTTGGGGGATTAGGGTTGAGGTTACAATGTATAGGGTAGAGGGTATAGGGGTTGAGGGATTAGGGTTTAAGGGTTGAGGGATTAGGGTAGAGAGTTTACTAAGTGGGTTTAAGGGTTTAAGGTTGAGGGTAGAGGATTGAGGGTATAGGGTTGGGTGATTAGGGTTGAGGGTCCAATGTATAGGGTAGAGGGTATAGGGGTACAGGTATTAGGGTTTAAGGGTTGAGGGATTAAGGGTCACGAAGGGTTGAGGGATTAGGGTAGAGAGTTTACTAAGTTGGTTTAAGGGTTGAAGGGTTGAGGAATTAGGGTTGAGGGTAGAGGGTAGAGGATTGAGGGTAGAGGGTATAGGGTTTAATGGTTTAGGGTTTAAGGGTTGAGGCTTTAGGGTTTAGGGTTGAGTGTTTTAGGGTTTAAAGGGTATAGGGTAGAGGGTAGAGGGTAGAGGGTTTAAGGGTTGAAGCTATAAGGTTTGTGGTAGAGGATTGAGGGTATAAGGTTGGGGGATTAGGGTTGAGGGTCCAATGTATAGGGTAGAGGGTATAGGGGTTGAGGGCTTAGGGTTTAAGGGTTGAGGGATGAAGGGTCAAAAGGGTTGAGGGTTAGGGTAGAGATTTTACTAAGTGGGTTGAAAGGTTTAAGGGTTGAGGGTTTAAGGTTGAGCTTAGAGGATTGAGGGTATAGGGTTGGCGGATTATGATTGAGGGTCCAATGCAAAGAATAGAGGGTATAGGGGTTGAGGGTTTAGGGTTTAAGGTTTAAGGGATTAAGGATCAAAAGGGTTAAGGGATTAGGGTAAAGATTTTACTAAGTGGGTTTAAGGGTTTAGGGTTTAACATTGAGGGTAGAGGATTGAGGGTCCAATGTATAGGGTAGAGGGTAGAGGGGTTGATGGATTAGGGTTTAAGGATTGAGGGTTGAGGGATTAAGGGTTGAGGGTTGAGAATTGAGGGTTAAGGTTTAATGTATAGGGTATAGGATAGAGGTTAAATGTTTTAAGGGTTTAGGGTTTAAGGGTTGAGGGTGGGGTTTTAAGGGTTGAGGGGTTTGGGGTTTGGGTTTTTAGAAGTGGGAGGATAGAAGGTGAGTGATTGAGAGAGGTTGAGAGGGAGGGGGAGGGGTGGGAGGGAGGAAATGAGAGAGGGGGGGAGGGAGGGATGAAGTGGGAGAGATATAGAGTGTAGAGGATAGAGGGTATAAGGGTTAAGGGTAGAGGATAGAGAGGAGAGAGATAGGAGTGAGTGAGTGAGAGAGACGAAGTTGAGAGAGGGAGAGGGGCTAGGAGAATGAGAGAGAGAGAGAGAGAGAGAGAGAGAGAGAGAGAGAGAGAGAGAGAGAGAGAGAGAGAGAGAGAGTGGGAGATAGATAGAGGGTAGAGGGTAGAGGGGAGAGAGATAGAATTATGGTTTAAGGGTTGAGGGTATAAGGGTTAAGGGTACAGGGTACAGGGGAGAGATATATAAGGAGTGAGTGAGTGAGAGAGAGGTAGTTGAGAGAGGGAGATGGGGTAGGATGGAGAGACAAGAGAGAGAGAGAGAGGGAGGGATTGGGAGAGAGATAAAGGATAGAGGATAAAGGGTATAAGGGTTAAGGGTAGAAGATATATGGAAGAGAGATAGAAGGAATGAGAGAGAGAGAGAGAGAGAGAGTTGAGAGAGGGAGAGGGGGTAGGAGAGAGAGAGAGAGAGGGTAGAGGATAGAGGATAGAGGGTATAAGGGTTAAGGGTAGAGGGTAGAGGGGAGAGAGATAGAATTTGGGTTTAAGGGTAGAGGGTAGAGGGGAGAGAGATAAGAGTGAGTGATTTGGATTAGAGGGGCATAGCATATGGTTGGCATATAGTATGGTCGGATAACTATGCAACACAATTCAAGAACTCACACATGTTCTACTGGTTGAGCAGGATGCATGTCATTACAGGTGTTCAACATATGTGGAACTTTTGTGAGGCTGAGCATGGAAAGGGGGATCATGATGGTGTAGGAGCATGCATGAAAAGATAATTATCACATGAAGAGTTAAAGTATAAAGATAGTGCAAAGTTGACAAGTGCAAGATCAATCGTCAAGTGGTGTAATGCTTTGATGGGTATAGGTAACGAAGGTATGTCTTCAATTCGTAGATATTTTTGGTTGATGGATGATACTAACATTGCACCATATGAGGATTTTTGTACACTAATAGGATCAAGTGAGCTACACTCTTTCCTTAGCTCAAATGCAGGTTCATGGAGTATCGATACATGAAATATGGCATGCTTTTGTTCTTCATGTACAATGCAAGCTTGGAATGATTGTGAGTCAGGGGAGTGGGTTGAAAAATGGTTGAAAAGTTATCTTAGCACACTTCACACATATTTCCCTTTGATGGCATTGGAACTAACACAGATGGAATCATCAGTCGACTTTTACCATGTATCAGATCTAGTTCAACTAGGTAATATATCTACTTGCTTAGTTTTTGAAATTCCATATTCTTATCTTACTTTGTAGTGTATTTGTAATGTTGAATAATTTCAATAGATTTGCTGCACATATCAATGCAAGGCATGTTTATGAAGTTATTGCAGATGAAGACAATGAAGAGGGAATGGACTATTACTTGTGTCATTGTGTTGAGGCCAAAAAGAAATTAGAGGCCCTAGTTATAGATGGAGAAAACATAAAATACCCTACAGGCTCAGTTGTTTTTACTGGAACATGGCTTAGAAGTTACCCACATAAGAGTGTTAAACATTGGCTATTTCAAGACTTTGATATGCATCATAAGATTCTTTCAAACCTTGTCATGGCATCCAATGTTCATTTGACCAAATATGGGGGTAGACCTTTGAACAAGACCTTGTGGAAGGTCTGTGAGTCTGAACATGAGGCAATACTTGACATAATAAAGAGTAGAGTAGACCCAGATGGTTCATTGGATTAAGTTGTAAGTATGCACATTAGTTCTTATTAATTTATAATTGTATGCACATTAATTTTTTTGATGCCAATGCTATCATCTTCTTTTACTTTTCCTATTTGTAAGTAACCTACTAAAAATTTATTGGTGTCCCCTTACAGAAAATGCAGATTTATGAGCCATCCAAGAGAATCTCATCCAAAAAAGCAATGCAACATCTTTATTTTGATGATCTTGAAAAATCTCAATTATGATTTTAAGCCATTACAAAAGTGCGTGCGAAGATTGGTGAGGGAATTTCCGGTTATTCATTTGAAGTTAACCTTATCATGAGCACCTATGATGTAGACATTATAAGAGCATCTCGAATTTCAAGTTATTCTATTCATGAGAGGTGTTGTGTGCAATATGTATCTTGGAACTCCCAGTGAAGATGTATGACCAGGAGTGACTAAGTTAAGATATTGGCATGCCTATTTGTACGTTCCTTCCATCTATTTTCATTTCATTTCCATTTTGGATGCTCTTTTTTTTTCTTCTTTTACTTTGCGTATTTGTAAGTAAACTACTAAAAATTGATTGGTCTCTCATTGCAGAAAATGTTGATTTATGAGCCACCAAAGAGAATCTCAACTAAAAAAGCAATGAAACATCCTTATTTTGATGATCTTGACAAATCTCAGTTATGATTTGAAGCCATTATAAAAGAGCGTGTGAAGCTTTGTGAGGGACTCTCAAGTTACTCATTTGAAGTTAACCTCATAATGAGCACCTATGATGTAGACATTATAAGAGAATCTCAAATGTATGAATGAAATTGTAAAATATCTATGAGAACGGAGTACCTAAGGAATTTTAATGAGATTTACTTGTAAGGATATTTACTCAAATATTCAAATTTGGTGTAGGGGCACCAAGGTTATTGAGCAAATTTGGTTCATGGAAGTCTTAACTTAGTTTTGTGTTTTGAGTTTTTTCAATTTAATAAGGTCATATTAGACAAATTTATAATGTAATAAGTCATGTTAGTTGGTTTTGGGGTCATTTTGGAGTTCATGTTGCATATTTGTCAAAATGATGTAAAATTGCAGAAATTGAAAACTAGTCAATGTGAAAAAGGTGCAAAAAAATGTAAACTTGAAGAAGCTCAAGGGTCATGGGAATTATGATAGCAATATAGGGAGGAAATCAACTCACTTACACAATACAAAATTATTCCAACCTCCTTCCTTCCCTCAAAACTCAATCTTGGCTTATTTTCAACTTTTCACCTAGTCACTCTTGTAGGTCTGCAGACCTATTTTCCCACCTTAACTCTTAGAATTCCTTAAAAACCTCTGCAACAAACCACCATTTTATCAACCCATTTAAGCCTTATTCAACATACATCAAACCCTCATAAGACTCTTTTAGATTAGCTTTCACAAAACAAGCAAACTACGATGTCCACAACACCAATTAGGCCAAATTAACAAAAAAACCCCCCTTTATTCTTCCTATCACATGCAAACCACCATTGGGAAGCATTAAATAGTCTACCAAACCACCAATTCCTCCACTTTTAGGGTGTGATAAGCCCTCTAACATAACAAACCCCAAAACCCTCTTCTTTCACAAGTTAGGCAAGGGTTTATTGAAAACCCATACTCCAAACCTTCCCATAGCCAACCAAAGCCTGAAACACCTTCAAAAAGGTCTGCACAAGCTTAAAATTTCAAGATATATTGATTCCCTCAAATATTTATTCAAACCTTAGCACTAAACTACCATTTTCCACTAAAAAATGCACCATTTGACACCTAGGGCATCACCTCAAAACCCTCTATTCGCCTCCCTTGCACAAAAAAAATTGCACACATGTTTTATAACCCTAAATAAGCCTTTCCACTAAGTTAAAAAATCATATAGTGGGTGGAAGGCTTAATATGACATTTTAATGCACTCAAAACCCTTAAAATAGGGTATACCAACCAACCCTCAATAATTGGCTTCTAAAATGCACAAAATCACTTGAAATCCAACCAAACCAAAACTAAAATGGAGTTAAGTCTGCTTCCCACTGAATTCCATCCAAAAGAGAGAACAATCACCATGTACGGAACCGTACAATTCAAGGAAACATCAAATTTCTGGTAAAAATATAGAAAATTGCAAGGAAACAATGAATTTTATTGATCCTCTTCTAAGTACAACATCTCCAACCTCAACCTCGAACCATGTGAGGCCTTTTTAAAAAAAAATACACCCAAATACCTTGTCCCAACTGACTTCAACCACCAAAAAAGCAACTTTTCAAAAATCTAACCATTGTCATTCAAATTTGTTGCAATTTTGCAACTTACAAATTTGACAACTATAAACCCCCTAATCACCTAAATTTGACAAATTTGACAAATTTTCCATTTTAACTCTTTATTACACTATAAACCCCCTAATCACCTAAATGACATAAAAATGACCCCCCTAGACACTAGAATGGCCTTGAAATTGTTGGAAACAAGCAACACTAAGAGGGGGGGTGAATCAGTGTTCTGCAAAAATTAACTTTATTATTTTGATCTTTAATCCACTTAGAACATTCAACCAAAAGTAATATGCATAAAAAAAAAGAAAATAACCACAACACCATAACACAAGGATTTTTACGTGGAAACCCTATTAGGGGAAAAACCACGGTGTATGGCCAATCCATAATAAGTTCTGAATATACTCAAAAGAAAGATTACAATATGGGAATGAACTTGCATTCAGGCACACTACCTAGAGCTCACTGCTCAAAATAGAAAGGCTCACTACCTTACAAAGATTTGGATTAGATCCAAGAGAATGAATTGAAAGATTAGCATCTACAAATGCTTGATTACAGTCCCATTTAGGCTATGTTGTCAATCTTTTTTCCTTTTGACTGATACTAAACTTCTGCTCTGCTCTACTTTGATTCGCTCCACAAAATCTTTATGCACAAGTGAAACTGTGCATAAAATCGCTCTAACACAGTTTTGATATTCGCATCACACATCAAAACACCTTCTTCCTATGACAAAATGATATAATCGATCAACTATATATATACACGACTAAGGATTTAATTGCTACAATTCAGCTCCAATAAGACTTAAAAATATTTGCAACTGTCAACTCAAATCATGAATGAAATTGAATGCACATCCACAACGGTCAGCTACAACTTAGCTTAGACCCAAAATAAGATGAGGAAACACAAAAATATTCAAATAAACGTTCCTCAAATATCTACGATGCATTATACCAATTGAGTCGGCCCCAAAAAAACTAATAAATAGAAAATTACCAACCGGATCTCCAAAATTACATAAGGCTTGGTACAAGGCATTGATATTTTTGGATAACATAAGAAATATATTGATAAACTTCCCATGAGACCCGTAACTCAAAATAACAACTAGAAATCTGCAAGTGAGTTCATGAAATCAAAACTATCAGATACTCTGTTCATCCTGACTGTCCTCAATCTTCCTTCCAGTAGGAGAAAATGGTGACATTCAGATCTAATTACCAACTAGGGTTGCCATCAATGACAACACCAAAGCATAACTATAGTGTATTTTTCCAACAATCTCCCCCTTTGGCATTGATGGCAACAATTAGTGAAAAATGACTAACTATCAGACCAAAACCAACATGAATTACACTGCCACTTCAAAAACTTCAAAAATAAACTTCAATCGGCTTAGAAAAGAAACTCCCCCTATGATGACTATACATTTTTCACTGTACACTTCTCCCCCTTTGACATCAATGGACAAAACCGAAACAAAATTCCAAAACTATATAGGAAAAAACTTGTAACTTACAAAAGTTTGAAAACATTTGCAAAGTCTTGCTTCAATACTCTTAAAATGTCATCACAAACCTTTTTGAGACTCTCCAAAACTGTTGTGACCACACATTAAATATGATTGAGCTTCTATAGATTCTAGGTTCACTAGGTCACTAACTTCCACTACATCTTTCACTTCCTTTAAATCACTCACCATTATCTCAATCTTCCGAAAAATTAGTCTTCTGAGTTCACTTACTCTCCCAAAAATCTTGTCAGATTCATTCTTCAAGCATCTAACTTTGTCAAGTAGAGATGTTACTTGACCTTCTTGCTATGTAACATCATTGGATAATGGATCAAAAGTATTAGAAATGATAGCCAATTGATTTTCAAGATCCTTCACCTTTTTCTCATTACTTTTAGTAAACTTGAACAAAACCAAACATGTCTTATAGGCCTTTCCAGCTTTAGATATGGAATCTTGAATGTTCATCATGGAGGTGGCTAACAAATTATTATCCTTTGCAATCACTTCCTTGAACCAACTAAGTCTCTTATCATTAAACTCTTTTTGCATTTTATCCTTAGCAGATTTCTCAGGAGACTCAAATTGAGTACTTACAACATTTATGAGCTTCTTTAGCTCACTAGAAGGATCCATGACATGATTAGGCATTAATTTCTGCAAGACTCTAGATGCAAGGCTAAGCAATTCACTATCCTCTATGTGAGACTTCAGAATCTTCTCACTGGCCTTAGCTTGAGCAATTGATGCAACCTTCATCATCTAAATTTGGGACAAAGTAGATAGATTGATTGAGCTTTTGTCCAATTCAAGATCAAAAACTTCATGTTGCTCCACCAAATATCTCTTCACTACCTTGGCAGTGTCTCTTGCCTCCACTCCGATTTCCTTGACTTAAACCTTTACTACTTCAACCTTGGGTTCTTCAGAGACTTTTTCTGGATTTTCTTTTGTCACTTTAACCTCTTCATTTTGCATCTCCTTCTCCTTAGCTAATACCACCTTAGGAACTTCAGTTTCCATAGGTTTCTTTGTATTTATTGTGCACATTCATCAAAATATGCTCAAGCTTCCACCATTCACATCTTGACAAGTGGCACTTGGCCACTGGATGTTGAATGATCCCAGATTGATTTATTTTGCTCATTCCTTCATCTTGTATTTCTATAAATAGAAGGCTTTATTTTGTATTTTGGATCCACAACTTAGAGAAAAGTTACTCTCTACACATTGAGAGCTAATTTTATCCATCTTCATAGCATTTTGCATCATTTTAGCTAGATTATTACAGATTTCACCAAGGAGCTCATTTTTCTTCATCACCAAGTGGATCAACCTTCATGAAAATTATTAAGCTTGCAAAGGATTTGGGAAAGGGCCAATTTTGACATCAAATTGGCACCAATTCCCCCATGGGATTGATGGTTTGCATGTTTAAATAGGATTTTATTGCTTCTCTTGTTTTGTTCTTCATTTTTCTTCCTATTTTGAGCATTGTAGATGAATTCCAGGGGGAATCTTAGTTATAACTTGCATTTTATCTAATATTGTGTTTGTTTGCTATGTTTGTGCAGGTCTAGGATTCGGGTTCACATTTTGGCACTAGAAGGAGGGAAAATATCAAGTTCTTAACATGTTTTTTTAACAAAATTCTATGGTTTTTTGGTGAATTTTTGCATCTACAAGGAACTAAACCACTATTAGTCCAACAGTGCCATACAACGACACTGACCAGTTCAGCAGCACCATACAATGATGTTGAAAGATTCAAACTCTACCATTGTTTGTTCCCACCCAGAAATTTAAAAATTCAAACTCTGATGCTGGGTTGTTTCTCTATCACTGGGATTTCAAATTTACAAACTGTGTCGCTGATCGAAACAACATCACAATCATGCTCTCTATCCCTGTTGTAGAGTGTCGCTGTCAGTCATAGTGGCGCCATATAGTGCCGCTTATCTCTTCAAACTATGATGCATATGGGCGTTGCACCACTTGGGTGGGATAAAAGGTTGATTTTAAGTTATTTTGATATGTGCTTTTTTTATTTGGATCATTTTTAGCTATTGACCTATTTTTTGCCTTTATTTTTCTTGGATTAATTACTTTTTGTAGGTGGAAGCAAGGAAGAATTTGAAGCATAACCAAATTTATCCATTGTATCAAGTTTCTTTAGACACTTTTGGAAGCAATTATAATTCCAAGTCTAAGGATTTTACCCCTTTCAAGCTCTTTAGGACTTAATAGATTTCAATTTGTGTTTAAAACGAAGAAAGAAAAAGGTTTAAAAAGAACTTTAGGAAAATTTACTAGATTTTTTTAAGGTTAACAATTGAACAATTTGTAACTAAGGGTTTATTTTTAGGTTAGATTAGAGGTTAGAAAATCAACAAAGACTAATACCCAAAGAGATAGAAAGTACAATGGAAAATAAAATAAAGAACAATTATACCAGTTAATCGCCGAAGCCTCCATGATTCCTCTTCGTAGTACCTTCTAACTTGTTGATTGTCGTGTTGCCCTCAGACCGAATGTACGAGCAATCTTTGACGAAGTCCTACACAAGCTTTGAAGGATTTGAATCCAAATGCCTATACCTATGACAATATGATTAAAAATTCCTATGCCTAAATATGCCCAGACTAAATGGAATATGACAATAAATGTTGCAATGTCTGTAAAATGCCTAATTGTGTCAGTGTGTAATCTAAAAATGAGAGGAAAATAGCATTTTATAGAAAATGCCATTTTGAATGGATGGACGAGATTGACTTTCAACAGAGACCTAAAATTAGAGGATGAAATTAAATCTGACAATCCCTAATCAGGGTTAGGGAAAAATCCTTAAACGAGTGGTCGAGATGTCATCTAAGAAGATCGAATTGGCGGTGGAGAATAAATCAGATGATTAATTAGAAAATAAAGATTTTCAAAAATCAAGAAGATAAAGACTGTCTGACTTGTGAGATTCAAAAAATAAAGAAGATAAGAGTTGGACTGAAGATCAGATTTGAAAAATAAAGAATCTACCCAATTACTTGATTTTTGGAGGAATATTACCAATTTGAATTAAATCAACCCAAAATATGGATTTTGAGAAATAATAAATAATCAATTTTCAGATTATTTACTAAAATGAACTGACAGTTAAGAATGTGAAATCATTTTAAATAATTAATTTATTTAAAATGAGAGAAATGTTAAATTTGGTAATTAAATAATTAAGATAATTATTTAATTTAGAAGATATGATTAATAATTAAATAAATTAATAAATTAATTTAATTATGAGGATTAGTGACATATTAAATAAATAAATGAAATTCATTTATTTAATAATTAGGAAGAAATAAACGAAGAAAGGTAATTAAATAAATTAAGAAATTTATTTAATTGAGGGAAGACCTTGACAATTAATGACGTATTAAATAAAATTTATTTATTTAATAATCATGATGAATAAAAGGACATGAATTAATTAAATAATTATGAATTATTTAATTAATAGTCGAATGTGGATGAAGGACATAATTAAATGTCATAATTATGCTAGGACGAAAGTGGTAAAAATAGAGCTTGCAGGCCTAGGTCATTTTTAAGTGTTTACATTTTTCCCTTCTTTGTCATAATGTAGCATGTCGCATTGTGACAGAAAATAAGTCAAAGCCATGCCTCAGTGAAAGTATAGAGTATCAATGCCCCCTCAGGAAATTTTTCAAATTTTGGGTCGGCGGTAGAACAAATTGGAAAGGGTCCCGATAAGTCAATTTGATGACCAAAAAAAAGATGGCGTAGATAGTTTCAAATTTTGACATGTTTAAGATAGCCAACAGAGTGGTCGAAGTTGGTCAAATGAGCCTCTAGTAATAACCTAGTTGACAAATGCCATTTTGACTTTATAAATAGGTTGAAAAAGGGGTAAAAGTCAATTCATTTCCACTATTCAATTTGCAAATTTTGAGAGCTTAGAGCGAAAAAGACTGCATCGAGGATGGTGATTTCAGTGACAGAGCATCGGGGCGAGATCGTGCGGATCTACAGGCGGCCAGAGGGCTCATAGCCAGTGGTATGTACCCCTAACCTCCTTTGTAATTTTTTCATTTTGTGTGTTAAAAGTAGGGTTTTAGGGCAAACAACAAATGCGCCACGACACATATGTGTGCGCATAAGCCACATTTGTCTTCGCATTCGACGCATTTGATGCATCGCAATGCAAGTGCAAGGTAGTTTAGGGCAGGTCGAGGGTTTGCTATGCATTTTCCAAAAACTGCAATGCATTCACCTTTTTGAGCCACATTCGAAAGTTAGAATGTCGCAATCGTTATTTTGTGAAGCATTCACCTACTTTAGTGACGCATTTGAATGGAATGATGCAAGTGTCATATATCATGACGCAAGTGCTATGATGTGACACATTTGAGCCACCGAATGACATAATTGCCATGTTACAACGCATTTGAAGTACAAAATGACGCATTCATTATTTTACGACGTAATTGCAGTGAACGCGACACATTTGACTTTAGCTTTGACTAGGGCTAATTTTGATACCTTTCAAATCTTAAATGCTTTTGATGATACTGAAATTTTTCTAAAAGATACTGAGGCATTGCTTAGCTTTGTGCAGAGATAGCTTGCCCCTATTTACATGCGAGAGAGAAGACCGACGACCTTCAAATTTGCTGACCAGCTGACTTCGTGGGAGCGACGATGACTGATGCGGCTAGGTCTATTTTATGTCACCTATATGCCTGCTATTCAGGAAAATAGGGGACTACTGACTGCACTATGTGAGCGTTGGAATTCAAAGACATGTTCCTTTCACTTACCGACGGGTGAGGTGACCATCACACTAGAGGATGTGTACCGCATTCTACAGGTGTCAATCTAAGGAGAGCAGATCGTCTACAACCCTCTCCATGGCGAGCAGAAATTTAGGGAATACTATCGAGTTGAAAGCACAAGACTCAACATCCATGGATACGAGATCCATTCAGAGTTTATGGCGGAGCACTATGCTCATTTTGATGCATTTTTTGTGACACTTATTGGTGGGATATTGATTCCTGACCGTTGTGGACATGGGTTCCCTATTGGCTGGGGAGACATCCTCATTGGGATGAGGTGGGATAGGACAATTTATGCCTGGGGCCCGTGTTTATTGGGCACATTCTACCACCAACTGCATGAGGTTGTTTACCAGAGGGTAGAGAGTATCTCTTGTGAGACCATACTGATGATGATTTGGGCCTGGGAGCACATAGCTATATTTTGTCTGTCAATTCAGAGACCACAGCTGGCTGAGGGGATGCCCTACACCTATTACTATGTCAGTGATCTATAGCAAACACAAATGGGTGAGACAGGTTGGTGGCAGCATCTGATCGATACTATGGTGTCATTTATTTGGAGGCCATATAGAGACTGCCAGCAGTGGGATGATGAGGTGGATCATCCAGTCTTTTCTGACAATACCGCTACTTGATTGGAAAGACAGTGTAGAGTCAGCTTATCATAGAGATGTACCTTCCACAGCGTGTTCTCCAATAGTTCAGAGAGTAGCAGGGTGTACCTACAGGGACAACCAAGTATGCTCGGTCTTCCAGAGAGGCAGCTTGAGGGCTAGCGATTCCCGTAGCCTTTGTAGAGCAATATATTGATGGGCTAGGAGACCAGCCATGGGGATGGAGAGGTGGGATTTTAGATCCTGGGACCACAACAGATTATGATCTATGGTGGAAGGAACATAGACCAATGCCTTTGACAGATCTTGATGGGCCAGCACCTGTGGACAAATGATCACTTATACCTCATGTGTCGAGAGTCAGGCGAGGAGGCAGAGGTGGTGATAGAGGCAGAGGCCAGGGGAGGGATGGTGGAAGGGATGGAGGCAGGGGGATGGATGGAGGTCGGGATGTAGGCAGGGATGGGGGCAGAGACGGAGGCCAGGGTGGAGATGACAAAGATGATGGGGATGATGGAGGAGATGGCCAGAGATGGAGGAGAGATAGCCAGAGATAGGGTAGGAGGGTACACCCATGTGTGGAGAGAGTAGCATTAGATGCTATCCCAGAGGTGGCTGAGGAGGGAGAGAGAGAGGAGGAGGAGTAGCCATGGAAGGAGGGAGAGGAGGAGAGACAGGAGGAGGATGTGGCGGAGGAGGCCAGACAGGAGGAGGATGTAGACGTGGATGTGCCTCAGGATGAGGGAGTCAGTGGAGAGGATGCCATAGAGGATGATGATGAGGATGATGACGCCATGGATGAGGCTGAGAGACTCCTTAGATGGAGGATGGTGGAGGGAGAGGAGGGGATACCATCCTTGTTGACATTACCCCAGGATGCCACGATAGACCAAAGGGTGGCAGATCTGCAGAGGAGGTTGGACAAGAGTGTGGTAGAGGTCAGGGCACTGTGGGCAGAGCTAGAGGTAACTCGGGTAGAGCGGGATCAGGTAGTGATCTGTCATCAGGACTCAACTCAGTGGTGCATAGAGTATGCAACATTATGTACAGGGCCTTCTGGGGATATGGCTTGTGAGCTGGCCAGGGTGAGCACGAGGTTGGGATAGTATAGAACACTATACGAGAAGGTAGTGCCTCTCGAGCGACGAGATCCTACATTGTCGCGGTCATAGACGAGGATAGACAGTGGTCACCGATCAGGGAGTGCTAGTGGCAGCCAGAGTCACACCAGTGTTGGAGGATCCACCTCCTCAGGGCACACATCAGGGCACAGGTCCCACCACTCACATAGGCATGCCTTGAGCCATCATTCGAGCCGCAGTCATGGGTCGACCAGTTCAGGATAGAGATCAGTACAGAGGCAACCACGAGTGGCAGATCTGTTAGCATCATAGAGTCAGGCTGTAGTGATGTCACATGTGTCCATTAGTGTGGAGATGATGCCGTCATTGGTTGCATAGACAGAGACTGCTACATTTCCACCCATCATCCTAGTGCTAGTCACAAATCCTCAGCCACCACACTCTTCGCCATGAGTGGATGATGAGAGCCTCCCCTAGGGGCATGCTTGCTATAATTTTTTTATGTTATGACACATTATGTATAGACCATTGAGCCTGCGAGCTCCATTTTTGGGATATCTTTTGACTCTATCCTATGACATTGTATATTTTTGAGATGATATTATATGATGATGCAGTTTTGATGTGGCCTACATATGTGTTATGTGATGTTCTTCGATTCATGCGTTATGATATAAGTGATGTGATGCCTTATGTATGATGTTGATTTATGATGGATGATGGTATTATGTATGCTCTATGATGGTTTCTTATGATATGATGCGATGATGATGCCATGCTTATTTATATGTTATTTTTATTTTGTGATGATGGTGATAATGATATGCATAATGTATTTATTTGAATGGATTTCATGTTTATGATAATGTGAATGCAATATGCAATGAAATGTCTATGATTTGATGCTATGGATAATGTATGTATGGACCTAATGCAATGTTTATATGATCATGTATGCACTTATGTTTTTGTATGTCACAAGATATCATCTTGAGATGGATGAGAGAAGATGACCAGACTGATGGGAGAAGATGACCAGACCGAAGGAGATGCATGGTAGTTCCTAGACCAAATCCTTCAAAACTTTACCATAGGACTTTAATATTTATTGCTCTTAATCATCATTGGGCATACTGTTGTAATGGCCAACAAACACCATGATATGACATAGATCAAGGTGTGCAAGGTCGGACCATCACATAAGACAAGTAGTCACAGACAAGGATGATCATGAACCAAACTAAGAGTGTGATTTCCCTAGTATTTTTGGTCATAATCAACCATAAGCAGAAAAAGACAAAAAGGACAATTCATGTAATGTTGTTTCTTCTCTAAATCCTATTTCTAGGACATCCTTGAGAAACTAGCGACATGATTGCCAAAAATATAAAATAGAGCCCTTATCATGATATGTCATTTTTCTAAATCCCAGAATCAGGACCTCACTGAGAAACTAGTAATCATGCATGTCAATCGTCATGATACGTCACTGCTTCTCTAAATCTTGTTATTGGGATCTCGCTGAAAACCTAATAACATGATAAAAAGCCAAAAGACAAGTGCCAATTTTTTGCCAAGTGCGTCTGGATATCCATTGTTCTGATGTCAAGATGTCAGGTTTGATGATGATGAGATGCCAGAGTGTCAAAGTTTTGATGATGCCAAGATGACAAATGTCAAAAATTGTTAGATTCAGGAAGGACACATCCTGAATAATGTTGACGTCTAGAGGATTGATCCCTAAATGTAAAAAGGGGTCCTTCGAAATGATGACGATGCCTAGGAAGGACACATCCTAAGGCATAAATGACAGAGTTGGTTCTTTAGAAGGACACATCTGAAGAATATTGATGTCCAGAGGATTGATCCTTAGATGTCAAGAGGATCCCTCAAAAATGTTGAATGACAATGATGATGCCTAGGAAGGACACATCCTAAGGCATGATTGACAGAGGCTATTCTACAGAAGGACACATCTGCAAGGTAACCAAGAGTTGATGGTTTGACAGGTTATGATGATTTAACTTTTTTTGACCGAGTTTGACTTGTGTTGACTATAATTCGATATTGTTATGACGTGATGATGAGATTGTCATATTGAAATAGATGATTGCCATAATTCATTTTAGGAGTTTATCCATTTGGGAATGATTTTCCTTGACTTGAAGACTTTTGACGTGTGTGTCATTGTAACATCATGAAGCCTAATGGACTGACCTAGTGTGGCCTCGGGGACTCATCGATAGATGGCCTTGCCTACATTATGCACTTAGAGACCTCGTAGTTCGACACAACCAATGACTTTGTCTTGATGACCAAAGATTGCACCATGATTCTATTTTGACAAACCTAAAAGGATTGACCTAATGTCTTGGGGACTTGTAAATGAGTCTTGCCTACGTAGCAAATTCACAGAGACAATGTAGTTCAAACAAATGACAAAGACTGATTGATTGACTTGACAAGGAATGACTCTATTTTTGTGTTTTCGAGAAGTTTGACGTTTGTTGTGATTTTCTTCAGGATGTTTTGTGATGTTTTTGGTCTCTTTTTTTAGGACTTTTTACGATGTTTTTGGTCTTTTTTAAGGACTTTTTACAATGTTTTTGGTCTTTTTTAGGGACTTTTTATGATGTTTTTAGTCTTTTTTCATGACTTTTTGTGATGTTTTTAGTCTTTTTTAAGGAATTTTTACGATGTTTTTGGTATTTTTTAAGGATGTTTTGCAATTTCCAAAACCATGCATGACATCCACTACAGTTACTTGATAATTTTTTTTTCCCCCAATCAGGTCCAAGACTTAGCCAGTTTTAAAGGATATGAAAGGGATGTGCCTGTGGTACCAGATGGACAGTATACAGGACTTGATGTCAACCATTATCAACCATGAAAGGAAGGGTATGATGTCATGGCAGATGTCGTGGTGGTGATGGAAAATGTATGTCATCCTAGGCCAAGGAAAACAAAGTGACAATAGATGGCAGAGTAATGACTGATTACGCATGGCACCTGTTTTCCAGGTTTTCACCATTGTACTTATCCAAAGCACCTATTTGCTAGGTTTTCACTGTTGGATGAATCATTTTTCTTTACTATTTTTGTCATTTTTCTTATTTTTTTGGTGTTTCCAAGATGCCTGTTTGCCAGGTTTTCATCAAGGCAACAATTTTTTTATCATTTTTCAATTTTTTTTGTATTTTACAATTTTTAGCTCGATCTCCTAATGCTATGCATAGAAATTTCAAAGATGTAAACTATTGATAGGCTCTATCAGTTGTTCTCCCTCTGTAGTCACCAGTTGATAGGCTCTAGAACCAAAAGAAGATATGATGACGTAAGGACCCAACCAGTTTGGTTCAAACTTTCTCGGCTTTTCTCTATTAGCCCGGTTCTTAGGATTCTGCATGAGGACTAAGTCACCAATGTTAAACTTATTGACCATAACCTTCTTGTTTTAACTGCGATAGAAATAGTTCTAATATGCTTGTAGATGGTTCAGGGAATTTTTCCTTCTTTCTTCTAGCATCTCCAGCGTGCAGGCATGATTGTCTATAGTCCTCCTCATCAGTTAAACCCTTTAGAGAGACTCGTGACGAAGGAATTTCAACCTCAATGGGAATGATGGCCTCAATTCCAAAAACCAGAGTGAAAGGAGTGCCTCCTTCTCGTACCTTCTCTTCTATCTGTCTGCTTTAGAAAAGAAAAATAAATTTTATTAAAAATGGCTTTTTGTGAATATAGAAAACTTTTGTTGAACTGGAAAATAGGGCAAATTTTTAGACTAGAAAACAAAGAAAATCATAGTAATTATATCGTTTTCCATTTTGTCAAAAACAAAACAAAACCATACCTTCTGAAATATTCACAAAACAAAAATAGTGTTTTAAAAAAAAATGATTTCTTGTTGAAAATAATAGATTTGAGGTTTTGGATTTGAGATATTTCTTAATCAAATATATTTATTCATCTTCACTGTGCATTTTATATGTTTACTCAAAAACAGTGGTTCTGTATTGAAATATATGTGTTTATTCTTTGATTTTTATATATATATATTCTTAATCTGAAATATAAAAATAAAAATTAAAATAAAATTCTGTGAGTTGAAATGAAATTCATGGCCGAGCTACTGTCGGCGCCGTACCTGATAAAGGACGGATTTTTAGTTTATAAAAATAAATAAATTATATGAAATTAAAAAAAATTATAAATAAAATTTTATAGTTTAAAAAAAAAATTAAAAAAAAAAAATATATTGAATAATGTTTAAGCTTGGGAAGGGTCAGTATTGGCGCACATGCCGAGCTTACAGCCAATTTAACCCATTTGCTGCTGACTGTCCAAAATACTGTCTTTGATCCTTAGATGATTCTTGATCTAAGAATTTGCTTGTTGTAGAACTCTGGCGAGTAGTCCCTTTGTTTTTTTTAAGAAAAAAAAAATAATAATAATAATTTCTTTTAAAATTCTTTTATTTATTCTTTTAATTTTAATTTGTTTTATTCGTGTTAAATCTTATTCATAGTCATATTTATTTTAGAATGTTGATTTAGTTTATTAAATATTATAAGTATATTTGATTTTATTTAAAATTGTAAATTATAATGATTTATTTAATATCATGTTATTGTTAAATGTAGTTATAATTATTTAATTTAATATTAATTTATTAAGTGTAGTTTTTATATTTTATTTGAAATGATTAATAATGCTTATATTTCAGTATTTATATTTCGAAGGCATTATTTTATTATTCGATTTGGTTGAACAAATATTTGTAACAAAAAAATAAAATAATAAATAAATACATAAGTTTTAATTTGTTGTTGCGGATTTTATCGAGACAAAGGTATTTGATTATGGTTAAGGCTTGCAAATCTTTTAATGCTCAGTTTTTTTATTTTTTGGTGTGCTAATTTAGTCATTTGTTTGGGAATGAGAGTTAATGGTGCTATTTTGCAAATGTAATCCGAGTTCTTCTTTTATGTTATGGTTGTAGTGTATTGATGTGGGAGCCCGGTTGTAATTGTGAAATCCTTTGGATTGTCGGTTAACCTTGAGTATATGTGATTCAGTTGTTGTTTATTGAGCACTCTAGTTCCAGAGGTGTGTCTTTTAATCTGTAATTGTTATTCCGTGTGGTCGAGCTCTTGGAATTGAAAAGTTATTAGAGTTACTTTTGGAAGGGTTGTACGTGTGTATTGCCATTCTAATTATGAGCTATTGCGAGATGGATTTGCCTCGCTTGTTTATGTTTGAGTTATATGTTTTATTCGTGATAGTTCAACCCTTTCCTACTTGAGATATGTTAGGGGGTCATAGGGAGAGTGGCTCTTCGTGGGCGCCGGTGCCTTGGGTAAGAGGAAGTGCCAGGGGAACCCACGTAAGAGTAGTTAAACAAGTGATAACCTAAAAATAGAATTTAGGGGGTTGGGTTAGTTAACACATAACAAGATAAAAACATGCACCTCACCCCTACCGTTAGCGCTTTCAAAGGCTAAGGATGGGTGGGAAGACCTGGTTGGTAAGGTCACTACCTTGTCTCTATGAAAGGTAAGTGGCTCCGCATGAGTAACCCTATGGGGCGGCACCTTGAAATAGGATGTCTGGATAACCATAGATGAAGGCGGCTCCTTGAGCTAGGTTATCTGGATAATCCATGTATAGATGGAGGCGGCACCTTGTGATAGGTAGTCTGGCGAATTCACGTAAGGCCATGCGATGACACTCTCCACTAGACATCCTTGTTCTGGTTTCTTGTCGCCTCTGGATATTGTTATATTTATGTTATTTTCGAGGGTTAGGGAATCCATAGATGGGTGCCCGCGCCTCAGTAGGAGGAAGTGCCAGGGGATCCCATGAAAGCTATGTGATGACCCTCTCCACTTGACACCCTTGTTGCTTTGTGTTGTTGCCTCTGGATGTTATCTCTTTATGATGTTTCCTTGAATTCTTTTATTTATTCTTTTAATTTTAATTTGTTTTATTCGTGTTAAATCTTATTCATAGTCATATTTATTTTAGAATGTTGATTTAGTTTATTAAATATTATAAGTATATTTGATTTTATTTAAAATTGTAAATTATAATGATTTATTTAATATCATGTTATTGTTAAATGTAGTTATAATGTAAATTATAATGATTTATTTAATATCATGTTATTGTTAAATGTAGTTATAATTATTTAATTTAATATTAATTTATTAAGTGTAGTTTTTATATTTTATTTGAAATGATTAATAATGCTTATATTTCAGTATTTATATTTCGAAGGCATTATTTTATTATTCGATTTGGTTGAACAAATATTTGTAACAAAAAAATAAAATAATAAATAAATAGATAAGTTTTAATTTGTTGTTGCAGATTTTATCGAGACAAAGGTATTTGATTATGGTTAAGGCTTGCAAATCTTTTAATGCTCAGTTTTTTTTTTTTTGGTGTGCTAATTTAGTCATTTGTTTGGGAATGAGAGTTAATGGTGCTATTTTGCAAATGTAATCCGAGTTCTTCTTTTATGTTATGGTTGTAGTGTATTGATGTGGGAGCCCGGTTGTAATTGTGAAATCCTTTGGATTGTCGGTTAACCTTGAGTATATGTGATTCAGTTGTTGTTTATTGAGCACTCTAGTTCCAGAGGCGTGTCTTTTAATCTGTGATTGTTATTCCGTGTGGTCGAGCTCTTGGAATTGAAAAGTTATTAGAGTTACTTTTGGAAGGGTTGTACGTGTGTATTGCCATTCTAATTATGAGCTATTGCGAGATGGATTTGCCTCGCTTGTTTATGTTTGAGTTGTATGTTTTATTCGTGATAGTTCAACCCTTGCCTACTTGAGATATGTTAGGGGGTCATAGGGAGAGTGGCTCTTCGTGGGCGCCGGCGCCTCGGGTAAGAGGAAGTGCCAGGGGAACCCACGTAAGAGTAGTTAAACAAGTGATAACCTAAAAATAGAATTTAGGGGGTTGGGTTAGTTAACACATAACAAGATAAAAACATGCACCTCACCCCTACCGTTAGCGCTTTCAAAGGCTAAGGATGGGTGGGAAGACCTGGTTGGTAAGGTCACTACCTTGTCTCTATGAAAGGTAAGTGGCTCTGCATGAGTAACCCTATGGGGCGGCACCTTGAAATAGGATGTCTGGATAACCATAGATGAAGGCGGCTCCTTGAGCTAGGTTGTCTGGATAATCCATGTATAGATGGAGGCGGCACCTTGTGATAGGTAGTCTGGCGAATTCATGTAAGGCCATGCGATGACACTCTCCACTAGACATCCTTGTTCTGGTTTCTTGTCACCTCTGGATATTGTTATATTTATGTTATTTTCGAGGGTTAGGGAATCCATAGATGGGTGCCCGCGCCTCAGTAGGAGGAAGCGCCAGGGGATCCCATGAAAGCTATGTGATGACCCTCTCCACTTGACACCCTTGTTGCTTTGTGTTGTTGCCTCTGGATGTTATCTCTTTATGATGTTTCCTTGAATTCTTGTGAATTTGATTCATGTTTGTTAAGTGATAGTACTTCATGTTATCGTGATGAGTTCTTGGTTTAACTTGTTATGTGATTTGTGAACGTCATTGGTTGTGCATTGCATACTTGAGTTGTACTTGTTTTGTATCATATTGTGTTTGATTTGGTTTGACATTCATGGTTGGGTTCACTTCCTCGTCACCTCTGAGCATGGGGGGTGAGTTACTTGTAATTCACATGGTTGGGTGGAATGCGCTCCGCACCCGTTGGGTTCCCCATCAGCGTTTTCTCTTCTCAGCTTCCCGCAGTGGAGTTGTACCAGTGATCAAATGTACTTCATGTTCCATTAGTCTTGTATCAATTTCCCATGTTGGAAAATTCAATGTAATTCATGTATCAAAGAAGATTGTAATGTAATGTTATATCAATGATGTAATAGTTAGGTTCTTTTGTAACTCTATTAAGAGATTTGTCATGGATGTAATATTGCGATGTTTATTATGCTCGCATCATGTTTATTGGATGTATCATTGTATATGGTTATCATAAATTAAATAGTTATGTTATATTCTTTATCTTTATTCTGTTAGTTGTTGTGATGTAACCTCGCATGCCCCAGAGAACCAAGTGTATAAATGCTATGTGTTATGCTATGTGGTTATGGTTTAATGTTATTGTATGTTTCATTCTATTGTTTTAAAAAAAAATTATTCGCATTATGTGTGTGTTCTTTGGGGTTTGCAAGACGGGCGTTACAACTTGGTATCAGAGCATAGGTTCATAGACTGGGCACTATGTGTGCTCACTATGTAACCTTGCGTTTAGACCCTTGAGTCTTGAGTTTCACTTTTCCATTGTCATTGTTGTGAACCTGAGTTCTTCTGTTAGCTGGTGTTGGGTAGATGGTGCAGGAAACTGATGGGAAAGGATAGGACCCTCGGTGTAGTGCGCAATGCACCGATATCCTTCTTATCAGGGATGCACTATGAACCCTTGTGTCATTGTGTGATGTGGCTTCAAGTGATGTGAGTTATGTGTGTGGTTTTTGGCGTGATCTCTGCATGTTTGCTGTGTGCTTACTCTTATCTATTTAATGGCTTCCTGGAGTAAGCCATATCCTTGGGGGGGAGGATGTAATACCCTCATGTTACTAATACTTGTATTATTATTTGTTACTCTTATGCATGCGCTTGATTCTAGTTTCTATTGGTGATTAGTTCACCGTCTTGGTGTGTGAGGATGCCTCCTGTATTTGGGAATCTTATTTTCCTTTTTGTTTACCGGCTTCCAGGAGTAAATAGATTTTATGAGGGGGAGGATGTAATACCCCTCCTCTTGCTGGTAGGACTTAGTATTTTTCAGTGTGGTTGTTTGCTACTTGTGACGATGATGATATTGTTTGAGTTGGATAGTTAGACATTTGATGATGTTGTATTCCATTAGTAGACTGTTGGTGATTATGTTTATGCATTGAGGATTTGGTTATTTCATTATGGACATGATTACTTTATATGACATTATGGTTGGTTATTTCAGTTGATTTTCTGAATTATGATATGATGCAGTGATTTAATTTAATATGTTATGAGATGATTGTTAGTTAGAAATGTAATTCATTGATTATGTTATATTTGTTAGAATAGGTGTGATGAAGGAAAATATGGCATCACTCGTTCGCGAGTGCCCTGCTATGTTGTGATTCCTTCTCACAATGCAGTACTTCAATTTAATGCTTTGATGATTATATATATGTATCCACATGTACACAACTTTGTTTGTATGCAGGATTTGCAGGTAAAAGTCTCGATTCCACCTGCTTCGGCAGGATAGGGCGAGCACCAATAACCTAACGGTTAAATGTTGATATAAAAGTGATGATGAAGTCCTCCCGTCCCATGACGTCAGGTCGTCTCGTTGTTTGGTATTGTTTACTTTGTGTAATTGTTGTCATTTATGTTTTGCGTTATGTGGTATGTCGTATTTTATTAATTTGAGTATTTAATAGGTTGTGATTTAGTTAATTGAATGTGGATAATAATTGTTTATTTTAATGTTGATTTATTTGTAAGAAAATATTTAAATGTTTTATTTAATTTTTATAAAGTCATGTGTTTTGATTAAATGATAATTAAATATTAAAGGTATTTTAATTATTTTAATTAATTATCAGGTGGGGATAATTATTAGAATAATTTATTTAATTAAATAGAAAATGTGTTGTGCAAGAAAGTGGTAAAAATAGAAATTAAAACAAATAAAACAAATAAAATAAATAAAAGAAAGAAAAGTTGTGCAAACGAATAGGAATTCAGATCTAATTAAAAAGTTAGCTTTTAAAGAATGATTTTTATATTTTTTTCTGATTTTTGTTGAGATTTGAGAGAGGAATATTATCTTTTAGGAAATTAAGAATTTTTGGTAAGTTTTACACACAGATAGGTATTGGTGACAGAAGTTGTGCAAGAGATTGGCTGGGTATTTCTGAAATTTTAGAAAAAGAGTTTTCATCTGTTTCTGGTAATGGTTTTTGAGAGGTTTCTGAATAAGGAATCAGATTTGAGTTCGAGGGCGAAATTCTGCAGAAGAGATTTGGAAACACGAACAAGAAGCTCTTCGAGGTCATCAGAGTCAAGCAGGCAGCTTCAGATTTCCGTTGGACACTAGGTTCCACTCGAAGCCTCCTTCTCATACCTTCTCTTCTATCTGTCTGCTTTAGAAAAGAAAAATAAATTTTATTAAAAATGGCTTTTTGTGAATATAGAAAACTTTTGTTGAACTAGAAAATAGGGCAAATTTTTAGACTAGAAAACAAAGAAAATCATAGTAATTATACCGTTTTCCATTTTGTCAAAAACAAAACAAAACCATACCTTCTGAAATATTCACAAAACAAAAATAGTGTTTTAAAAAAAAAAAATGATTTCTTGTTGAAAATAATAGATTTGAGGTTTTGGATTTGAGATATTTCTTAATCAAATATATTTATTCATCTTCACTGTGCATTTTATATGTTTACTCAAAAACAATGGTCCTGTATTGAAATATATGTGTTTATTCTTTGATTATATATATATATATATATATATATATATATATATATATATATATATATATATATATATATATATATATATATTCTTAATCTGAAATATAAAAATAAAAATAAAAATAAAATTTTGTGAGTTGAAATGAAATTCATGGCCGAGCTGCTATCGGCGCCAGTACCTGATAAAGGACAGATTTTCAGTTTATAAAAATAAATAAATTATATGAAATTAAAAATTATAAATAAAATTTTATAGTTTAAAAAAAAATATAAAAAAAAAAAATATATTGAATGATGTTTAAGTTTGGGAAGGGTCGGCCATAGGCCGCACCCTGCCCAAGCAGGGTACTACTACGCGCTGCAGTCCCAAGGACTGCCGCGGCAGTCCAAAGGACTGCTGTGCGCAGCAGTCCTTTGGACTGCTGGGCGCAGTCCTAAGGACTGCGTGCCGGTACCTGCGTACCGGGAGTAGTCCCTTTGTTTTTTTTAAGAAAAATAATAATAATAATAATAATTTCTTTTAAAATTCTTTTATTTATTCTTTTAATTTTAATTTGTTTTATTCGTGTTAAATCTTATTCATAGTCATATTTATTTTAGAATGTTGATTTAGTTTATTAAATATTATAAGTATATTTGATTTTATTTAAAATTGTAAATTATAATGATTTATTTAATATCATGTTATTGTTAAATGTAGTTATAATTATTTAATTTAATATTAATTTATTAAGTGTAGTTTTTATATTTTATTTGAAATGATTAATAATGCTTATATTTCAGTATTTATATTTCGAAGGCATTATTTTATTATTCGATTTGGTTGAACAAATATTTGTAACAAAAAAATAAAATAATAAATAAATAGATAAGTTTTAATTTGTTGTTGCAGATTTTATCGAGACAAAGGTATTTGATTATGGTTAAGGCTTGCAAATCTTTTAATGCTTGGTTTTTTTTTTTTTGGTGTGCTAATTTAGTCATTTGTTTGGGAATGAGAGTTAATGGTGCTATTTTGCAAATGTAATCCGAGTTCTTCTTTTATGTTATGGTTGTAGTGTATTGATGTGGGAGCCCGGTTGTAATTGTGAAATCCCTTGGATTGTCAGTTAACCTTGAGTATATGTGATTCAGTTGTTGTTTATTGAGCACTCTAGTTCCAGAGGCATGTCTTTTAATCTGTGATTGTTATTCCGTGTGGTTGAGCTCTTGGAATTGAAAAGTTATTAGAGTTACTTTTGGAAGGGTTGTACGTGTGTATTGCCATTCTAATTATGAGCTATTGCGAGATGGATTTGCCTCACTTGTTTATGTTTGAGTTATATGTTTTATTCGTGATAGTTCAACCCTTGCCTACTTGAGATATGTTAGGGGGTCATAGGGAGAGTGGCTCTTCGTGGGTGCCGGCACCTCGGGTAAAAGGAAGTGCCAGGGGAACCCACGTAAGAGTAGTTAAACAAGTGATAACCTAAAAATAGAATTTAGGGGGTTGGGTTAGTTAAAACATAACAAGATAAAAACATGCACCTCACCCCTACCGTTAGCGCTTTCAAAGGCTAAGGATGGGTGGGAAGACCTGGTTGGTAAGGTCACTACCTTGTCTCTATGAAAGGTAAGTGGCTCCGCATGAGTAACCCTATGGGGCGGCACCTTGAAATAGGATGTCTGGATAACCATAGATGAAGGCGGCTCCTTGAGCTAGGTTGTCTGGATAATCCATGTATAGATGGAGGCGGCACCTTGTGATAGGTAGTCTGGCGAATTCATGTAAGGCCATGCGATGACACTCTCCACTAGACATCCTTGTTCTGGTTTCTTGTCACCTCTGGATATTGTTATATTTATGTTATTTTCGAGGGTTAGGGAATCCATAGATGGGTGCCCGCGCCTCAGTAGGAGGAAGCGCCAGGGGATCCCATGAAAGCTATGTGATGACCCTCTCCACTTGACACCCTTGTTGCTTTGTGTTGTTGCCTCTTGATGTTATCTCTTTATGATGTTTCCTTGAATTTTTTTATTTATTCTTTTAATTTTAATTTGTTTTATTCGTGTTAAATCTTATTGATAGTCATATTTATTTTAGAATGTTGATTTAGTTTATTAAATATTATAAGTATATTTGATTTTATTTAAAATTGTAAATTATAATGATTTATTTAATATCATGTTATTGTTAAATGTAGTTATAATTATTTAATTTAATATTAATTTATTAAGTGTAGTTTTTATATTTTATTTGAAATGATTAATAATGCTTATATTTCAGTATTTATATTTCGAAGGCATTATTTTATTATTCGATTTGGTTGAACAAATATTTGTAACAAAAAAATAAAATAATAAATAAATAGATAAGTTTTAATTTGTTGTTGCAGATTTTATCGAGACAAAGGTATTTGATTATGGTTAAGGCTTGCAAATCTTTTAATGCTCAGTTTTTTTTTTTTGGTGTGCTAATTTAGTCATTTGTTTGGGAATGAGAGTTAATGGTGCTATTTTGCAAATGTAATCCGAGTTCTTCTTTTATGTTATGGTTGTAGTGTATTGATGTGGGAGCCCGGTTGTAATTGTGAAATCCTTTGGATTGTCGGTTAACCTTGAGTATATGTGATTTAGTTGTTGTTTATTGAGCACTCTAGTTCCAGAGGCGTGTCTTTTAATCTGTGATTGTTATTCCGTGTGGTCGAGCTCTTGGAATTGAAAAGTTATTAGAGTTACTTTTGGAAGGGTTGTACGTGTGTATTGCCATTCTAATTATGAGCTATTGCGAGATGGATTTGCCTCGCTTGTTTATGTTTGAGTTGTATGTTTTATTTGTGATAGTTCAACCCTTGCCTACTTGAGATATGTTAGGGGGTCATAGGGAGAGTGGCTCTTCGTGGGCGCCGGCGCCTCGGGTAAGAGGAAGTGCCAGGGGAACCCACGTAAGAGTAGTTAAACAAGTGATAACCTAAAAATAGAATTTAGGGGGTTGGGTTAGTTAACACATAACAAGATAAAAACATGCACCTCACCCCTACCGTTAGCGCTTTCAAAGGCTAAGGATGGGTGGGAAGACCTGGTTGGTAAGGTCACTACCTTGTCTCTATGAAAGGTAAGTGGCTCCGCATGAGTAACCCTATGGGGCGGCACCTTGAAATAGGATGTCTGGATAACCATAGATGAAGGCGGCTCCTTGAGCTAGGTTGTCTGGATAATCCATGTATAGATGGAGGCGGCACCTTGTGATAGGTAGTCTAGCGAATTCATGTAAGGCCATGCGATGACACTCTCCACTAGACATCCTTGTTCTGGTTTCTTGTCGCCTCTGGATATTGTTATATTTATGTTATTTTTGAGGGTTTGGGAATCCATAGATGGGTGCCCGCGCCTCAGTAGGAGGAAGCGCCAGGGGATCCCATGAAAGCTATGTGATGACCCTCTCCACTTGACACCCTTGTTGCTTTGTGTTGTTGCCTCTGGATGTTATCTCTTTATGATGTTTCCTTGAATTCTTGTGAATTTGATTCATGTTTGTTAAGTGATAGTACTTCATGTTATCGTGATGAGTTCTTGGTTTAACTTGTTATGTGATTTGTGAACGTCATTGGTTGTGCATTGCATACTTGAGTTGTACTTGTTTTGTATCATATTGTGTTTGATTTGGTTTGACATTCATGGTTGGGTTCACTTCCTCGTCACCTCTGAGCATGGGGGGTGAGTTACTTGTAATTCACATGGTTGGGTGGAATGCGCTCCGCACCCGTTGGGTTCCCCATCAGCGTTTTCTCTTCTCAGCTTCCCGCAGTGGAGTTGTACCAGTGATCAAATGTACTTCATGTTCCATTAGTCTTGTATCAATTTCCCATGTTGGAAAATTCAATGTAATTCATGTATCAAAGAAGATTGTAATGTAATGTTATATCAATGATGTAATAGTTAGGTTCTTTTGTAACTCTATTAAGAGATTTGTCATGGATGTAATATTGCGATGTTTATTATGCTCGCATCATGTTTATCGGATGTATCATTGTATATGGTTATCATAAATTAAATAGTTATGTTATATTCTTTATCTTTATTCTGTTAGTTGTTGCGATGTAACCTCGCGTGCCCCAGAGAACCAAGTGTATAAATGCTATGTGTTATGCTATGTGGTTATGGTTTAATGTTATTGTATGTTTCATTCTATTGTTTTAAAAAAAAATTATTTGCATTATGTGTGTGTTCTTTGGGGTTTGCAACGACGGGCGTTACAACTTGGTATCAGAGCATAGGTTCATAGACTGGGCACTATGTGTGCTCACTATGTAACCTTGCGTTTAGACCCTTGAGTCTTGAGTTTCACTTTTCCATTGTCATTGTTGTGAACCTGAGTTCTTCTGTTAGCTGGTGTTGGGTAGATGGTGCAGGAAACTGATGGGAAAGGATAGGACCCTCGGTGTAGTGCGCAATGCACCGATATCCTTCCTATCAGGGATGCACTATGAACCCTTGTGTCATTGTGTGATGTGGCTTCAAGTGATGTGAGTTATGTGTGTGGTTTTTGGCGTGATCTCTGCATGTTTGCTATGTGCTTACTCTTATCTATTTAATGGCTTCCTGGAGTAAGCCATATCCTTGGGGGGGAGGATGTAATACCCTCATGTTACTAATACTTGTATTATTATCTGTTACTCTTATGCGTGCGCTTGATTCTAGTTTCTATTGGTGATTAGTTCACCGTCTTGGTGTGTGAGGATGCCTCCTGTATTTGGGAATCTTATTTTTCTTTTTGTTTACCGGCTTCCAGGAGTAAATAGATTTTATGAGGGGGAGGATGTAATACCCCTCCTCTTGCTGGTAGGACTTAGTATTTTTCAGTGTGGTTGTTTGCTACTTGTGACGATGATGATATTGTTTGAGTTGGATAGTTAGACATTTGATGATGTTGTATTCCATTAGTAGACTGTTGGTGATTATGTTTATGCATTGAGGATTTGGTTATTTCATTATGGACATGATTACTTTATATGACATTATGGTTGGTTATATCAGTTGATTTTCTGAATTATGATATGATGCAGTGATTTGATTTAATATGTTATGAGATGATTGTTAGTTAGAAATGTAATTCATTGATTATGTTATATTTGTTAGAATAGGTGTGATGAAGGACAATATGGCATCACTCGTTCGCGAGTGCCCTGCTATGTTGTGATTCCTTCTCACAATGCAGTACTTCAATTTAATGCTTTGATGATTATATATATGTATGCACATGTACACAACTTTGTTTGTATGCAGGATTTGCAGGTAAAAGTCTCGATTCCACCCGCTTCGGCAGGACAGGGCGAGCACCAATAACCCAACGGTTAAATGTTGATACAGAGGTGATGATGAAGTCCTCCCGTCCCATGACGTCAGGTCGTCTCATTGTTTGGTATTGTTTACTTTGTGTAATTGTTGTCATTTGTGTTTTGCGTTATGTGGTATGTCGTATTTTATTAATTTGAGTATTTAATAGGTTGTGATTTAGTTAATTGAATGTGGATAATAATTGTTTATTTTAATGTTGATTTATTTGTATGAAAATATTTAAATGTTTTATTTAATTTTTATAAAATCATGTGTTTTGATTAAATGATAATTAAATATTAAAGGTATTTTAATTATTTTAATTAATTATCAGGTGGGGATAATTATTAGAATAATTTATTTAATTAAATAGAAAATGTGTTGTGCAAGAAAGTGGTAAAAATAGAAATTAAAACAAATAAAACAAATAAAACAAATAAAAGAAAGAAAAGTTGTGCAAACTAATAGGAATTCAGATCTAATTAAAAAGTTAGCTTTTAAAGAATGATTTTTATATTTTTTTCTGATTTTTGTTGAGATTTGAGAGAGGAATATTATCTTTTAGGAAATTAAGAATTTTTGGTAAGTTTTACACACAGATAGGTATTGGTGACAGAAGTTGTGCAAGAGATTGGCTGGGTATTTCTGAAATTTTAGAAAAAGAGTTTTCATCTGTTTCTGGTAATGGTTTTTGAGAGGTTTCTGAATAAGGAATCAGATTTGAGTTCGAGGGCGAAAGTCTGCAGAAGAGATTTGGAAACACGAACAAGAAGCTCTTCGAGGTCATCAGAGTCAAGCAGGCAGCTTCAGATTTCCGTTGGACACTAGGTTCCACTCGAAGCCTCCTTCTCGTACCTTCTCTTCTATCTGTCTGCTTTAGAAAAGAAAAATAAATTTTATTAAAAATGGCTTTTTGTGAATATAGAAAACTTTTGTTGAACTAGAAAATAGGGCAAATTTTTAGACTAGAAAACAAAGAAAATCATAGTAATTATACCGTTTTCCATTTTGTCAAAAACAAAACAAAACCATACCTTCTGAAATATTCACAAAACAAAAATAGTGTTTTAACAAAAAAATGATTTCTTGTTGAAAATAATAGATTTGAGGTTTTGGATTTGAGATATTTCTTAATCAAATATATTTATTCATCTTCACTGTGCATTTTATATGTTTACTCAAAAACAGTGGTCCTGTATTGAAATATATGTGTTTATTCTTTGATTTATATATATATATATATATTCTTAATCTGAAATATAAAAATAAAAATAAAAATAAAATTCTGTGAGTTGAAATGAAATTCATGGCCGAGCTGCTGTCGGCGCCGTACCTGATAAAGGACAGATTTTCAGTTTATAAAAATAAAAAAATTATATGAAATTAAAAAAAATTATAAATAAAATTTTATAGTTTAAAAAAAATTTAAAAAAAAAAATATATTGAATGATGTTTAAGTTTGGGAAGGGTCGGCCATAGGCCGCACCCTGCCCAAGCAGGGTACTACTACGCGCTGCAGTCCCAAGGACTGCCGGGCAGTCCAAAGGACTGCTGTGCGCAGCAGTCCTTTGGACTGCTGGGCGCAGTCCTAAGGACTGCGTGCCGGTACCTGCGTACCGGGAGTAGTCCCTTTGTTTTTTTTAAGAAAAATAATAATAATAATAATAATTTCTTTTAAAATTCTTTTATTTATTCTTTTAATTTTAATTTGTTTTATTCGTGTTAAATCTTATTCATAGTCATATTTATTTTAGAATGTTGATTTAGTTTATTAAATATTATAAGTATATTTGATTTTATTTAAAATTGTAAATTATAATGATTTATTTAATATCATGTTATTGTTAAATGTAGTTATAATTATTTAATTTAATATTAATTTATTAAGTGTAGTTTTTATATTTTATTTGAAATGATTAATAATGCTTATATTTCAGTATTTATATTTCGAAGGCATTATTTTATTATTCGATTTGGTTGAACAAATATTTGTAACAAAAAAATAAAATAATAAATAAATAGATAAGTTTTAATTTGTTGTTGCAGATTTTATCGAGACAAAGGTATTTGATTATGGTTAAGGCTTGCAAATCTTTTAATGCTCAGTTTTTTTTTTTTTGGTGTGCTAATTTAGTCATTTGTTTGGGAATGAGAGTTAATGGTGCTATTTTGCAAATGTAATCCGAGTTCTTCTTTTATGTTATGGTTGTAGTGTATTGATGTGGGAGCCCGGTTGTAATTGTGAAATCCTTTGGATTGTCGGTTAACCTTGAGTATATGTGATCAGTTGTTGTTTATTGAGCACTCTAGTTCCAGAGGCATGTCTTTTAATCTGTGATTGTTGTTCCGTGTGGTCGAGCTCTTGGAATTGAAAAGTTATTAGAGTTACTTTTGGAAGGGTTGTACGTGTGTATTGCCATTCTAATTATGAGCTATTGCGAGATGGATTTGCCTCGCTTGTTTATGTTTGAGTTATATGTTTTATTCGTGATAGTTCAACCCTTGCCTACTTGAGATATGTTAGGGGGTCATAGGGAGAGTGGCTCTTCGTGGGCGCCGGCGCCTCGGATAAGAGGAAGTGCCAGGGGAACCCACGTAAGAGTAGTTAAACAAGTGATAACCTAAAAATAGAATTTAGGGGGTTGGGTTAGTTAACACATAACAAGATAAAAACATGCACCTCACCCCTACCGTTAGCGCTTTCAAAGGCTAAGGATGGGTGGGAAGACTTGGTTGGTAAGGTCACTACCTTGTCTCTATGAAAGGTAAGTGGCTCCGCATGAGTAACCCTATGGGGCGGCACCTTGAAATAGGATGTCTGGATAACCATAGATGAAGGCGGCTCCTTGAGCTAGGTTGTCTGGATAATCCATGTATAGATGGAGGCGGCACCTTGTGATAGGTAGTCTGGAAAATTCATGTAAGGCCATGCGATGACACTCTCCACTAGACATCCTTGTTCTGGTTTCTTGTCGCCTCTGGATATTGTTATATTTATGTTATTTTCGAGGGTTAGGGAATCCATAGATGGGTGCCCGCGCCTCAGTAGGAGGAAGTGCCAGGGGATCCCATGAAAGCTATGTGATGACCCTCTCCACTTGACACCCTTGTTGCTTTGTGTTGTTGCCTCTGGATGTTATCTCTTTATGATGTTTCCTTGAATTCTTTTATTTATTCTTTTAATTTTAATTTGTTTTATTCGTGTTAAATCTTATTCATAGTCATATTTATTTTAGAATGTTGATTTAGTTTATTAAATATTATAAGTATATTTGATTTTATTTAAAATTGTAAATTATAATGATTTATTTAATATCATGTTATTGTTAAATGTAGTTATAATGTAAATTATAATGATTTATTTAATATCATGTTATTGTTAAATGTAGTTATAATTATTTAATTTAATATTAATTTATTAAGTGTAGTTTTTATATTTTATTTGAAATGATTAATAATGCTTATATTTCAGTATTTATATTTCGAAGGCATTATTTTATTATTCGATTTGGTTGAACAAATATTTGTAACAAAAAAATAAAATAATAAATAAATAGATAAGTTTTAATTTGTTGTTGCAGATTTTATCGAGACAAAGGTATTTGATTATGGTTAAGGCTTGCAAATCTTTTAATGCTCAGTTTTTTTTTTTTTTGGTGTGCTAATTTAGTCATTTGTTTGGGAATGAGAGTTAATGGTGCTATTTTGCAAATGTAATCCGAGTTCTTCTTTTATGTTATGGTTGTAGTGTATTGATGTGGGAGCCCGTTTGTAATTGTGAAATCCTTTGGATTGTCGGTTAACCTTGAGTATATGTGATTCAGTTGTTGTTTATTGAGCACTCTAGTTCCAGAGGCGTGTCTTTTAATCTGTGATTGTTATTCCATGTGGTCGAGCTCTTGGAATTGAAAAGTTATTAGAGTTACTTTTGGAAGGGTTGTACGTGTGTATTGCCATTCTAATTATGAGCTATTGTGAGATGGATTTGCCTCTCTTGTTTATGTTTGAGTTATATGTTTTATTCGTGATAGTTCAACCCTTGCCTACTTGAGATATGTTAGGGGGTCATAGGGAGAGTGGCTCTTCGTGGGCGCCAGCGCCTCGGGTAAGAGGAAGTGCCAGGGGAACCCACGTAAGAGTAGTTAAACAAGTGATAACCTAAAACTAGAATTTAGGGGGTTGGGTTAGTTAACACATAACAAGATAAAAACATGCACCTCACCCCTACCGTTAGTGCTTTCAAAGGCTAAGGATGGGTGGGAAGACCTGGTTGGTAAGGTCACTACCTTGTCTCTATGAAAGGTAAGTGGCTCCGCATGAGTAACCCTATGGGGCGGCACCTTGAAATAGGATGTCTGGATAACCATAGATGAAGGCAGCTCCTTGAGCTAGGTTGTCTGGATAATCCATGTATAGATGGAGGCGGCACCTTGTGATAGGTAGTCTGGCGAATTCATGTAAGGCCATGCGATGACACTCTCCACTAGACATCCTTGTTCTGGTTTCTTGTCACCTCTGGATATTGTTATATTTATGTTATTTTCGAGGGTTAGGGAATCCATAGATGGGTGCCCGCGCCTCAGTAGGAGGAAGCGCCAGGGGATCCCATGAAAGCTATGTGATGACCCTCTCCACTTGACACCCTTGTTGCTTTGTGTTGTTGCCTCTGGATGTTATCTCTTTATGATGTTTCCTTGAATTCTTGTGAATTTGATTCATGTTTGTTAAGTGATAGTACTTCATGTTATCGTGATGAGTTCTTGGTTTAACTTGTTATGTGATTTGTGAACGTCATTGGTTGTGCATTGCATACTTGAGTTGTACTTGTTTTGTATCATATTGTGTTTGATTCGGTTTGACATTCATGGTTGGGTTCACTTCCTTGTCACCTTTGAGCACGAGGGGTGAGTTACTTGTAATTCACATGGTTGGGTGGAACGTGCTCCGCACCCATTGGGTTCCCCATCAACGTTTTCTCTTCTCAGCTTCCCGTAGTGGAGTTGTACCAGTGATCAGATGTACTTCATGTTCCATTAGTCTTGTATCAATTTCCCATGTTGGAAAATTCAATGTAATTCATGTATCAAAGAAGATTGTAATGTAATGTTATATCAATGATGTAATAGTTAGGTTCTTTTGTAACTCTATTAAGAGATTTGTCATGGATGTAATATTGCGATGTTTATTATGCTCGCATCATGTTTATCGGATGTATCATTGTATATGGTTATCATAAATTAAATAGTTATGTTATATTCTTTATCTTTATTCTGTTAGTTGTTGCGATGTAACCTCGCGTGCCCCAGAGAACCAAGTGTATAAATGCTATGTGTTATGCTATGTGGTTATGGTTTAATGTTATTGTATGTTTCATTCTATTGTTTTAAAAAAAAATTATTCGCATTATGTGTGTGTTCTCTGGGGTTTGCACGACGGGCGTTACAATGATGGCCTCAATTCCAAAAACTAGAGTGAAAGGAGTGGCTCCTGTAGGCGTACGAATGCTAGTGCAGTAAGCCCATAGAGCAGTGTTGAGTTGTATATGCCAGTCACGGCTAGCATCATTAATAGTATTTTTGAGGATTTTAACAATGGTTTTATTTGACGCCTCAACTTGACCGTTTCCTTGTGGGTAATACAAAGATGAAAAATGGTGTTGGATGTAAAATCGCTCACATAACTCATGAACGTCTTGGTTTTTAAATGGACATCCGTTGTTAGTGATGATGGATTGTGGAAGGCTATACTGACAAATAATGTAGTTAAGAATGAACTTGGATATTTGTTTGCTGGTTATGTATGTCAGTGGGATGGCTTCAATCCACTTTGTAAAATACTCAGTGGCGGTGATAATGAATTTATGGCCATTGGATGAGGTAGGATGAATCTTGCCCACCAGGTCAAGTCCCCATTGAGGGAAAGGCCAAGGAGAAGTGATCGGCTGAAGTTCCTATGCTGGAGCATGGATCAAATCACTGTGAATCTGGCAATTGCGACAAGTCTTGACATATTCTATTGCATTATTTTCAATGGTCGCCCAATAGTACCCACGTCTTGTTACTTTCTTGGCTAGAGTAGGACCACTTGAATGAGACCCGCATATGCTGTCATGTACTTCACGTAAGGTTGTATGTGCTTCATTGGTGTCGAGACACCTAAGGAGGGTGTCACTAACAATGGCATACCTTGTGACTTTTCAGATAAAGGACTTCATCTGGTTATTGGACAGGTTAGGTGGAAGGATTTGAGACTTAAGGTAGTCATAAATATCCTGGTACCAAGGAGAGTTGGGACCAACAAGTTCACAGACCATCTTTGATTTCAGAATGTCATATGCAGGGACCATCAATTATTCTATTAGGAATTCCAGCTGAGGAAGATTTCTTGGAATGTCAAGGAGAGAGCCTATTGTATCCATTGCATCTATTTCCTTGTTCTATGCTCTCGGAACTTGTTCAAAAGTTACCAAAAGAAAGTACATTTGGAAACTGTGAACCATCCATTTGTAGGGCATCAAATTCTCATCTTTTGTGTCATAGCCATCATTAACCTGGTTGATGACGATCTAAGAATCCCCATAGACATGTAGTGCTCTGATTTTCCATTTTATTGCCATTCTTAGTCCTGTAAGCAGTGTCTCATATTCCGCCACATTGCATGGGAAGGCAATGCAGAAAGACTTAGGAATGGAGTCTCCTTGAGGGGTGATGAACAAGATCCCTGCCCCTAAGCCATGATTTGTGTGTGATCCATCAAAGTAGAGTCGCCAAGGTGCCTTAGGTTCTGTATGGAATATTGACTCATTTGGAAAATCTGCCACTAATGGGTGATCACTTTGTAAAGGTACATCTGCCAGCTGGTCTGCTTTGACTTGTCCTTTTATTGCCTTTATTTCTACATATTGAATGTCATATTCACTCAAAATCATGACCCATTTTTCCAAACGTCCTATTAATGCTGCCTGATTTAACAGATATTTGAGGGGGTCAATATTTTCTACTAGTTGTGTCTGATGGCTTAACATATAATGTCTTAGCTTCTGTGCTGCAAAGACCATGGCTAGACAAGCTTGTTCAATCGGTATGTAGTTTAGTTCATACCCGACCAATGTCTGACTAATGTAATATATAGCTCTTTCTTTTTCTTCTTGGTCATTCTATGCTAGTAATGCCCCCAGTGCTGAATTAGTGGCAGAAATGTATAGGATCAATGGTTTTCCATGAATGGGAGGCATGAGGACTCGTGGCAACAATAGGTATTCTTTTATTTGCTGAAAGGCCTCTTAGCATTTATCTTTCCACACAAAGGGGATACCCTTGCACAACATATATTGGAATGGGTGACACTTGTCAGCCAATTGTGCTATGAAGCATCGAATAGATTGTACCTTGCCTTGTAGGGTTCTGAGTTCACTGATTCCTCTGGGTGGAGGGATGTCTATGATGGCTTTAAATTTTTCTAGATCGACCTCAATGCCTCTTCGAGAAACTATGTATCCCAAGAGTTTACCCGATGTGACACCGAAGACACATTTCTTAGGGTTCAGTCAGACTTTGTATTCTTCCAGTTTCTTGAAAATTGTGTCTAACATGTTCAGATGATCTTTGCTTGTTACTGATTTAGTCAATAGGTCATCTACATAATCTTCAATTATTTTATGCATCATGTCATGAAATTTTGTGGTCATAGCCCTTTGATATGTGGTGCCTAAATTTTTGAGACCGAATGGCATGACATTCCAACAGTATGTACCCCATGGGAAAGTAAATGTTGTTTGTGTTGGTCTTTGGGGGAAATGTGAATCTGATTATAGCCGGAGAAACCATCCATGAGGGATAGCATCTCATATCTTGCTGTGAGGTCAACTATGATATCAATATTCGGTAAAGGAAAGTCATCTTTTGGGCATGCCTTATTTAGGTCTCTAAAATTTATACAGACGCAGATCAACCCATTTGGCTTTGTTACTGGCACCAGGTTAGATATCCATTCAACATAATCAATAGACCATATGAATCCAGCATCTAAAAGTTTCTTCAACTCAACCTTGACCAATAGAGTGACCTGAGGATGCATTTTGCGTAACTTCTATTTAACTGGTTTGGCATTAGGCAATAGTGGCAAATGGTACAAAACTAGTTCTGGGTATAATCCTGCATGTTAGCATAGGACCATGTGAAGTTGATTTTACATTCTGCAAAGAATTTATGAAATTTTGGTCTCTCTTCTTTAGTCAATGATGCAGCAAAGAGGACCATTTTGGGATCTTCTGTAGTTGATATGTTGTCTTCTATGGTGTCTTCTATAAGCATACCTGATTCTCTTATTGTACGGAAAGAAAGTCCAGTCCTCCATCTTTTGGCACCTCAGAGAGGTTTTCACCTATAGATACATCTTTTGTTTTTTACTTTTTTGTCGTCAGAAGGTGCCTTTCAGTTTTCACCTAAAGACTTTTCATTTTTTAATTTATTTTTATTTTTAATTTTGTGATTGGAGGATGGAGTAGTCTCGCCAAAGTATTTCGTGCAATCTAATTCAATGGAGAATCCTGACTCGTGATCACCACTGGGTATGCCCTCACGTAATCCCATAAACTTTGCAATTGCCTCATCATTATGAAAAGTGTCCAGGACGGGCAAGCCTTGTTGGTCCAAATTGACTAGCTGAGGATAGACTAGGGAAATGCCATCGTCAGTGTTGGTGAATTGAGGGCAGGATGCAGAAAGCATACAAACGAATTCCGTGATATTGTAGATGAGATTATCATCATCCAACTCCACATCAGACTCTATCCAATATTCCCCTTCACTAGTCTCATATTCGTTGTCAAAATAAGGGGTGAATGACTTAGAGTCATGGTTGTCAGTGTCGTTTGGTACTTTAGATGGATTAGACTGAAGGGATTCAGATGGTGGGTCTTATATGTCATGGGGAGTGGTAATGGGACTTTGACTATTTGGTTCCTAATCAATTTTAAATGTTTTCCAAAATCTTTTGTTTAGAGGTTAGTTCCCCTATTTTGACAAACAAATCATCGAGGCAATAGTCACTTAAGGATCTTTCTGAGCCAAATTCCCACTCTTGGGAGTCAGTTTCGGTGAGGGTTTCCTTAGTGGTCTCAAAACTTTCTGAAGCATGTACTTGCTCACTCAAAAGTCCAATGGTATGTCGATCATCATTGTCGGGTGATCCAAACCCTAATCCAAGATACTTTGGTATTTTGAAAGGTTCTATGGGCTCTCTTCGTCCAGTTTTATTTCTGCCTAGGCCACTAGTACCATCGTAGCCCTTAGCCTTCATTATTTCATATCCCTTGCCATATTTCTTAACTAGTAATGGGGGTAGTTTGACCATATCTTTATAGAGCCATCCTATGATATCAACAAGGTCCTCATTACTCATGTCTCCCCATTTGATGAAAACTTTTTTTGGTGGAACTTTGAAAATTTCTTTGGGTTCCATTCTAAAACATGGCCAACCATAGACCTTCAGAGACTTGGTTATCATTGTGATGCTATATGCTATATGTAGTTTGAATTCTCCACAGCCGAGGTCCTAGATCTTGATAGTGGGTTCAGCCTTAGGGTTTATGGAAGATGGTGGTGTGGCAGAAGACGTGGATGGAGTCGATGTGGAAGATGATGTGAGTGTGGATGGATCAATGTATTCGGAAGACAAGGGGCTAGAAGCCTCTCGATTGATAGGCACTCAGTTTTCAGAAATACCCCTTAGGTTGGTACAATATTGAAAAGGGTCGGGGTCACCCTATATAGTGATTTTTGTGTCGTCAAATGGGAATTTTAAGCATTGGTGATATGTGGATGGAATGAATTTTAAGGCATAAATCCATGGGTGACCGAGAAAGATGTTGTAGGGTAGTTCTAGATCCAAGACTTGGCAGGTTGTATCCACAATGACTTGTCCCACTCTGATAGGAAGAGAAATAACACCTCATGAAAAGCATTCTTCATCATCATATGCTTTGATTACTATAATCTTTGTAGGTTCTCGCATGCATCAGAAAATCCTAGAGCCTTAACTAGTTTCAAGGAGCATATATTCAATCCATCGTCACCATCTACTAAAACTCTTCTAACCTTGTGCTTATGGATGAAGGTTTCAATGTGCAATGCATCGTTGTGGTTGGTCTTAGGCGATGAGTAGTCTTGATCGGAAAATGTGATGTGGTAAGGCATAGTGAGGTATCCCACCATGGTCTCAAACTGATTGACATCAATGTCCTTGGGGACTGACGAATCTTGCAGGGTTTTATCCAGTATATCCTTATGTGTGGGAGAGATACGAAGCAACTCAAGTATAGAAATTTGTGCAAAATTTTTTCCAAGTTGATCGATAAGGTTGAACTGCCTCATTGGTTGCCACTACTTTGTGGTCGAGGTGGGTTTTGACTGTTTAGCAGATGGGCCAGGTATGGTGATTTTGGGTTGTCTAGCAGGAGGTGGATCAGCCATGGTGACCTTGCCACTTCGAGTAGTAGCATTGCATTAAGGTTCTCTCTTGACCATGATGGTGTTGATATATTCATCGTCAGTTTGGACATTGTGTATAGTGTCTCTGCCAGAATAGTCATACTTGGCTCAGGCAAAATTGGCGTAATTATTGTTTGTCTGTGGACCTGATGTGGAAGTATTATTAGAACCATGGTCTTGCAGTGGGTTCTTATGGATGGTATGATCTGAATTGGAGGAAAATTGTGATCCACCTACCTCACTGATATGACTCTCAATAAGATCTTGTACTAGGTTTTTCAATTGTCGACAGTTAGAGGTTTTATGTCCTTTTTCCCGATGATATTCACAAAATGCATTATCATCCCACCATGCTGGTTTGAATTGTCCTGGGTTATATGGTTTTGGTTCTTGAAGTGTGATGACACCATTCTGGAGGCATTTCTTGAGGACTTCGTCAATGGGTTCACCCAAAGAAGTGTATGTGAGACCCCTAGGAAATTGTCTCATCTGACGGTATTGTCCTTGATTATTTTGGCTGCTCTGGTTGTTTGAAGGGACATTGGTAGGGGGTGCCAATGTTGTTGTTGGTTTGTTTTGTTTTTGAACCCTTTTTAGGGCCAGTACAGGACCCACAATGTTTGTAGTCTTGGCGTCAACAACACCGTCATTTGTAACATGTTTATTTTTGACCTAGTATTTATTCCTGTCAGCGGGAGGATTTTCATTTGCATTTTTGGGACCGTATCTTAGCTCTCCCTTTGTGATAAGGGCTTTCTCAATCTGGACCCCTTTTTCAACTAGGTCTGTGAAGGTTGTGCAACAATGCACTTGCAATGCATATTTTAGGGGACCTAGAAGTGTTTGAACAAACATGTCCACCTTTTCCCTTTCGGGTATGTCAATGTGACACCGACTAGCTAGAATTCTCCATTTTTGAAAGAATGGGATGAATGTCTCACCAACATCCTCTTGCATGAGATTGCACAAGCTAGTGACAAAGGTGTCCATGTCAATGTTGTACGCGTAATTTTTTATGAATTTTTGTTTAAGCTCATCCCATGTTTGGATATCCTTTTGAGTGGAAAACCATTCAAGGGTAGGACCCACAAGACTTTTTGAGAAAAGTCTCATCAAGTATGTTTTTTCATAGGCGACGTCCATACAATTGGTTGCAAATTTGCAAACATGTTCGATGGGGTTTGTCTTTCCTCTGTATTTTGTAAAATTGGGTGACACATATCCCGAAGGAAATGGTGGCATGTATAAGCTCATTTTGAATGGGTATACATTTAGATCATATGACACTTCTGATTTCTTGCCTGATATTTGTATGTTTTGGATAGTTTTCTCTAGACCCATCAGTTTGACTTGTAAGGCATCTATAATAGGGTCATTTGTGGTCCCATGCATAGGATTGATTGGTACGCCATAGGTCCCCATTTGTTACACATGGATATTGGTGTATTGTGGAGGTATGGATTGTTGTGAAATGTATGATGTGTGCAGGTTGACGTGTTGTTGGTATTGAAGGTTTGGATTGGGGGTATGTTGGTGAGTATGAATGTGGGCTGAGTATGTTGGGATGTGTCCCCCAACCATTTGTGTTGATATTTGGGGGATATGGTGACCATGAAAATTGTGATATGATAATGATGCCATGGGTTGTGTGTTTTAACTACCTTGTCCAAATTGTTGGGTTTGGACAAGATGAATGGTCAAATTTTGTCCTTGGGATTTGATGGTATTTGACAGTGTTGACGTGTTCACATTTTCTTGTTGTCCTTGAATAAATATATGTTGTTTACCCCCACCCAAAGGATTTTATGAGATACCAATGAAAGGATATGTCGAAGGTGTACTCATGGTACTCGATGTAGCTTCCAAAGGGGGATTGGTATGACTTGATGATGCCCCCGTGGCATTTACCATATTGGTAAAAAGAGGATTGGAGTAACTTGCCCACATTGCCGAGGAGCCCAAAGGTGGTCCCAGCCGATTGTGACAGTGTTGTGGGTATTGTGGGCACTGTGATAGATTGTGATCCTCCAATGGATGTAGCATTTATTGAGTTGGAGGTGTTTGGAATGTTTGAGGTAGCATGCACTGTCATTGTAGTGTCAAAGAAAGTATTGCTCATAGTGTTTGGAAGTTGACCACTATTTGACATGTTATGCGCATTGTTGACATTAGGGTCTGGAGATGTTGATCTCAACATGTTAATGTCGAATCCTTGAGCTAATTTGTCTCCTTGACTTAAGAGTATGGCCAAATATTTGTCTCTATCATATAGGACCATTTGTTCCATGAATTGAGAGGCCTCTGGGTCTTGTGCTGCTACCTCTAGGTTTTCCTCAAGTATTTGTCTATATACATCCTTACGTAAGAATGGTTCAAAGGGACTATTTGATGAGGATGGTATTGTCATGAGAGGTTGGTTGTTTGTATTTCCAAATGGATCGTCAAAAGTCCAATTTGGGTCATACGTGGGATTGTTGACAGTGGAAGTGGAGTCTTGTCAAAAATTTTCCATTTGTTGTTTCTATTTTTGGAATCTAGTTTCCACCATAAAATGAGATTTATCAAATGAAGATGACAACTAAATGCAAGGATGACACTATGCAAGTCTAAGTTCAAAAATGATGACTAGAATGAATAATATTTTTGGATTTTTTTTTTTGGAATAAGATATGCAATGTGTAACTTAGAATGCAATTTGAGAAAAGGATACCTAAGCACTTCTAAGCTCAATCTTTGTTTTTGATTTTGGTTACTAAAGGACTTTGTTGAAAATGACAAGATGACAAGGTCAAAATGATTAGTTAGTTTTCCTAACTAGACTTTTGAGTTGGAAAAATCTCACAAAAGGGACAATGACTGAAAAAGGGAATGGTGATTAAGTCCAAGATAACCTAATTTTGAAAGCAATGACATTGCAAATTGTACTGAGATTTTCCTAATCCAAAGTATGCAAATATTAAAACCTAGGACAAGCTAATGCCTAATGTATGCAACTAAAAAGAATGAAAGATGAAACCTATGGTCAAGAATGCAAACTAATGGTCAATTTTTTTTTAGTGATTTCAAAGTTGGTTTCTAATAGAATTCCTTTAAAAATAGTGTTTGACAAAAGATTGACAAAGTTTATCTTTAGATTTGACTTTGTATGAAGTTTTTACTTGTGATAGGAAAATGCATTGTTTAAGGCCTCAAATGTGTTGCAGTGTTGCGAATGTATTTTAGTTTAAGGAATGTGGCTCTTGGATTGAAAAATGTGACTTAGTTTTGTAGATGTAGCTCTGTGAGGTTCATATGTGTCATGATGTAGACAGATGCGGTATTTGAAAGGTCAAATGCGGTTTATTAGAGCGATTGCATCTCATAAACTCGAATGCGGTTCAACAGATGTGACACAGTTTGTTAAAATTGATTTTCTTGACATTTTTGAGGAAAAATTTGATCTATCCAATGTTGAATGTTTTTTCCAAAAATTTAAATGTGGTGAATAATGTTTGAGTAATCCAGCAAGCACTTGACAAGCACAATGTTTTGGGTGTAAGCAAGCACACATAAGACAAGTACAATCCTAAAAGGCCAATAGGCCTAGGGTTTGTATACTTGATATAGCCCACTGATATACCCTGGATTGGTGATAAACACCTTTCCTTCTCGAGAGCGGATAGATTAGAATTTTGGTGGCATTGGCTCCCCTCCACAACTCATTAACATCATTCGAGCATACCAAATTCAAATTCTTGGGTAGTGACTTCCCAAGAACTGCTATCTCTACTCAAGGGGATCAGTGGTGAGTGTCTTCGGGCATGATACTGTACCTTGCACTATATCAAGCAATGGCCAAAGAATGGTTGGACTCTAAAACAAGAGGTGTTTAATACAGGCATTCCATTCATAGGGCATGATCCATGCAGTGAGAATCCCCTTTCGGATCCATCTCGTTGGAATCATACGCGTGATTCTTTGGATTTCCCCAAGAATCCACTTTTATATACCGGCTAGAAGTCCCTTGGGTTCAGGGTGCTACCGGTCTGAGTCGTTCTGCAGTGAGTACTTTTTCCCACTAGAATAGGCCCAAGTTCTAGAGTTAGTAACTATTTCTCTTACACCCAGGATAGCCCAAAAGCATAAGGGGAGAGGATACTTTGATTACTAAGTCATAAGGGTAATAACATATAAAAAAAGGTATGGTTTTTCTGATCACCGAGTTTTCACAAGGTGAGAGGATACTCACATACCATTTTGCAAACACAATTATGCAAATTAGAAAACATGTTCTTTTTAATTGCACTGAAAGTAAATGTGTACTAATTTAAGAAAAAGATAAGCACAATTTTTTAGTGTTTATTCTTCAACATTCGAACCTGCAAGACCACGAGTTTGAAGTTTTAAACACTAGTCTTGGACCCACAAAGGTAATCGCCACATGATGCAAACTAATATTAGTAACACCAAAAACTTACACTAGGCATAATGCAAAAGAAAACCAAAACAAAAGAATAGAAAAACATCAAAAATCTGAATGCAAATGAGCAGAAAACATTACCAAGCAAATGCATCACGATAGAGCGAATGCGTCGCTCTGTGTTGCAAATGCAGCTCAGGAGTTTAGATGCGTCGTTCCAGACTTTGATTGCAACATGTCAAAATGATTGCAATGTTTGAGTCTGCATGTGCATCGCGACCCATTAGATGCGTTGCGATTTAAAAAAAACCGAATGCGTCTCTCCGTACCTGTACCTACAAAAATGAGAGAGAACACACAAAATCCATACATAAATAATAACAAAAAATAGTCGGGTTCACCAATGTAACTAAGGGTTTATTTTTAGGTTAGATTAGAGGTTAGAAAATCAACAAAGACTAATATCCAAAGAGTTACAAAGTACAATGGAAACTAAAATAAAGAATGATTATACTAGTTAATCATCGAAGCCTCCATGATTCCTCTTCGTAGCACCTTCTAACTTGTTGATTGTCATTTTTCCCTTAGACCGAATGTGCGAACAATCTTTGGAAAATTCCTACACAATCTTTGAATGATTTGAATCCAAATGCCTATACCTATGACAATATGATTAAAAATTCCTATGCCTAAATATGCCCAGACTAAATGGAATATCACAATAAATGTTGCAATGTCTGTAAAATGACTAAGTGTGTTAGTGTGTAATCTAAAAATGAGAGGAAAATAGCATTTTATAGAAAATGCCATTTTGAATGGATGGACAAGATTGACTTTCAGTAGAGACCTAAAATTAGAGGACGAGATTAAATCTGACAATCCCTAATCAGGGTTAGGGAAAAATCCTTAAACGAGTGGTCGAGATGTCATCTAAGAAGATCAAATCAGCAGTGGAGAATAAATGAGATGATTAATTAGAAAATAAAGATTTTTGAAAATCAAGAAGATAAAGACTGCCTAATTTGTGAGATTCAAAAAATCAAGAAGACAAGAGTTGGACTGAAGATTAGATTTGAAAAATCAAGAATCTACCCGATTACTTGATTTTTGGAGGAATATTACCAATTTGAATTAAATCAACCCAAAATATGGATTTTGAGAAATAATAAATAATCGACTTTCAGATTATTTACTAAAATGAGCTGACAGTTAAGAATGTGAAATCATTTTAAATAATTAATTTATTTAAAATGAGAGAAATGTTAAATTTGGTAATTAAATAATTAAAGATAATTATTTAATTTAGAAGATATGATTGATAATTAAATTAATTAATAAATTTATTTAATTATGAGGATTAGTGACATATTAAATAAATAAATGAAATTCATTTATTTAATAATCATGAAGAAATAAATGAAGAAAGGTAATTAAATAAATTAAGAAAGTTATTTAATTGAGGGAAGACTTTGACAATTAATGATGTATTAAATAAAATTTATTTATTTAATAATCATGACGAATAAAAGGACATGAATTAATTAAATAATTATGAATTATTTAATTTAAAAAGAACTTTAGGACAATTTACTAGATTTTTTTTAAGGTTAACAATTGAACAATCAAATCTCACACTTCCTTTGGTGCTTAAAAAGAATTCACTCTTTCTTTGAAAGGATAAAATGAACAAGTGCTTTTATGTTTTATAATCATCTACCCAAAGTAATATCACCTAAAAGATGTATGCGCTTCTCTCGTGCCTCATGACGATCTTGAGAATCAAAAGGATTTTGGTCATATTAAGTTGTGTAAGTGATTATCTTCACACTTCAATTTCTATATTAAAATTGAACAAATCTTGTGAGTGTGATTGGAACATATTGTGTGTATTCTCTCTTTGTTTCTCAACGAAGATTGATCAAACTACGGATATGTTTTCTCACTGTTGTTTATCTTAGAGGGCCTGCATTGTTGGAAAAAGTAATCACCCAAGGGAATGACCCAACCGAGAACATGCTAAATCCAAGTGATTTCCAACTGGTATATAAGTGTGGGTACTTGAGGAAAGGAAAGTATCACAAGGATTGTTCCAACGAGAAGGGCAACAATGGTCTCCCACAAATGGAATGTCCACATTAAAACCCTTGTTTAGAAAAGGCCAAAATCCTTAAACTATTTGTTGGTGCAAGAATGGTCATTCTGAAGCCGCCCCACATTTTTACGGCTCTTAGTAGAGATGAAAAGTATGCCATGGGACTTTCATGGGTATTGATGATTGGCTGACCCAAGAAGTGTGTGTTGTGGAGGGAAGCCAGTGTGGTCAAGCATCTAGGCATCCGCTAAGAGTAGGTGTAGCTGGATTTATCCAAGTGGGGATTCAAGAAAAAATTTCATTCATATCCATTGGTACATGTTCTTGGAAACAAAACACTTGAAGCGAAAACATTGGAAAACAAACATTTAACATGATCATTAAATTTCAAACCCTTTAGGAAGAAAATATCATTGAAAAAATTCAAGTGTTATTGCTTTCACTAGGGATTCTATTCTTAGAGGCTTCTAAACATTTGGATTTACATCTCAATTTTCTTACTAAAGTCAACAATAGGAAACTTTTTCCTTAATTTCCTTAATTTCCACATAAAACACTTTGTGGGATGATAAGAGGTTAGGACATTAGATATATAGTTTTAAAGCTTAATCAAGAATTTTTTGTGGTAAAAATAAGTCACTAATCAAAGCTAAGAACAATTGAACCCCACACATGTTCTTCATCCAATGATTTCAAAAAAGATAAAAATTTGAAAACCCAAGTTCAAAGCTCTTAGTCCAAAAGATCATCAAAAGCCTCTCTCAACACTCTACAAGTTTAGACAAAGATTTCTTTCCAATTTTTACAAAAGAGCTTCATGTAACAACCCCAATTTTTATTCATTTTATTATTGTTAGAATATGAGTCTTTTTTAACAATTTGAGCATCTTGTATGAGAAGTAAAGCATGTTCTTCAAAATCGAGGTCTTGTAAAACAAGTCTTTTTAGGTACACATAGGATCAAATAAAAAATATTCATCCATCTTTCAAACATCAATCAAAATCACCCCACCAACAACTCTTGAAATCTTGAAACCATCCTTTATGCTAGAATTTTTGGGAAATCCACAAATCAAAATCAAAATCCTTGAATCAAAACATCAAACATCTTGTTTGGCTAGGTATGTCTAGATGTATCCTTCTACATATGCTTAGTTAAATTATCATAAAATCATATTGTTTGGTTAGGTGTGGGTAGATGCATCCTTCTCCCTACACTTAGTCAAATTATGATCTTGTGAGAAAGTCTATCCCATAGATATTATCCAAAATCAAAACAATCCAAATCCAAATCAAGGTCAAAATCAAAATCCAAAAATCCAAGAATCCAAAAAGTCCTAAAAGTATAGCATCCCCCTGAAGATATTCTAAGAGTTTAATCATCCATATCATTCATCTTTCACACATTTCATCATCACCATCAATTTGATCCTTAATCCTCTTAAATTTTCTCTTTCTAAGCCTAAAATTAGATCAATCTAAATAATTAGAGATTCATCTCCCACATTCTTGAAAATTGATCCTTATTTTATGGTTCAAATGAGATCACAACACAAGAAGAACATGGAAGCCACCAAAGAATCATCAACTTCAAGTGATTTGATCCAAACCGCTCCCTAAATCAATCCAATTGAATCTAGAAATCCCCTAACTAATCTTCCTCTACCATCACAAAATCCACTAGAGGAAGGTCAAGTAGAGGACGTTACTAATAATCCCTTTGGGATGTCACAAGATGAGGTCATCAAAATAATTCAAAATCCTAAGAGTCATCGAATTGTCTATATCATGATGAGGCTCAATCCCTCGCAATACATGCTTGAATTAGCAAAAGAAGGGGCCAAACTCCCTTCCAATTATGATTTAAACACACTTGTGGAGAAGCCTCTCAAAATTATGCCACCAATCTCATCCACTCATCCATTTCAAAGCATCACTCAATCCATACCCCAAATCACATCATCTATTGCTCCAACTCAACCCATTGTTAACAAAGGTAGCACATTTCTCAATCCGATACAAACACACCCCCTTGTGAATAATCAAGATTTGGATACAAACACCATATTGGATCAACCGGTCCCCCAAAATTCATTACATGCATATGTTCCCCTCACCTTTCAAGATCCCACTGACCCATCATCATCATTTCACACAACACCTCAAACCTCTCTCCCTATGACCTCACAAGGAGAAGGTGGCCTATTTGGACCAGGGGGATCTTTGACCCTTCATATTCATCATTTTCTTAGGGAATTACACCACTCACCTTTCCACCACATCACATCTCAATCTGGGGCTACCTCCGTTACCACCACTCATTCAAAACAACCCCATAATCACCAATCAAAACATCATACAAAATCTACCAATCTTTCCATCGATATTGCAACAACTATGGAAACAATCCCAATGACACAAGTGATCATCACCTCTCAAAATATGGTCTCCCAAGGTCCTATCACATCAATTGCACCATTCACTATGCAAATCCCCATCATCAATACAACGGTGCATCTCATCATGACAACGAACACCATTCTAAATCCGCCACCACCACCACCTCCAACATTAAACATCTTCAACCAATATAGAATCACGTTGTAAGCTGCACAACAAGCTACCTATAAAAAGTCACTCCAATAGATCCAAAATAAAAAAGTTGCACAACAAGTTGCACAACAAGCTGCCCAACAAGCGCAAGTGCAATTATCTGCACAACAAGCACAACAAGTGCAATAGGTTACCCAAGCTCAAGCTTTATTGCAACAACAAGTTGCGCAAACAACTCAAGCTACTCAAGCCGCTCAGGCCAGACAAGCCACACAAGTTGCGCAAGCTACCCAAGCCGCACAAGTAACCCAAAAAGCACAGGCTCAAGCTCAAGCCCAATATCAAGCTCAACAAGCACAAGCACAAGCCCAATACCAAGCACAACTGCAAGTAGCTTAGCAGGCCCTAAAACAGTACCAAGTGCAACATTACTAGCCCAACAACAAGCGTTGTTGGAAAAACAATACCAAGACCAACAACAAGCATTTTTTTCACAACAACAACAAGACCAACAACAGGTGTTGTTGGCACAACAAAAAATGCAGGCATATCAACAAGCCTTGATCATGCAACAGAGCTTGAAACAAACTCCCACCAACACATCTAACACTCCACCCATCAATCAAACACCTCGACCACCAATCCAAAACATGTTCACTCCACCTCTCGATCCACAAAATTATGTAACAACACAAATTAAGTTGGTCTCGCAGCAAGTGCTTGACCTTCAATTGGGGAAAACCACGAAAATACCCAAGAACTTGTGCCCCTATCCATTTGACAAGAGCCTTACGATGGTACCGTTCCCCAAGGGGTTTGAAATCCCAAAATTTGATAAATATCATGGGATGGGAAACCTTGAAGATCACATTAGAGAATTCCAAGTACATTGCATGGAAGTTGCATATGATGATACCTATTTGATGTAGCTATTTCCTAGAAGTTTGGATGGTCCCATCATGGAGTGGTTCTCTCAACTTCCTCCTGGCATCAAAAAGTTCCAAGAAGTCATAGACGCATTCTTGAAAAATTATGCATTCAATATGGGTATGGATGTTAGTCTAGAGGAATTATCTACTCTTAAACAAGGTAAGGGGGAATCATTCACTTCCTTCCTACAACGATGGTGATCCAAGGCCAATAGGAGCAAATGGACCATGCCAAAGGAACAAGAAGTTTGCACCATCATTGCCAACCTGGAAAAAATGTTAGAATTCTAGCTCAAGATGTAGTGCATCACCATGTATGACCATTTGATTCCCAAGGTGCTCAACATCAAACAAGCCCTTATTGCACAAGGGGGGACACCCTCATATCCCGAACAACAAGAGAACCAACCTTCCATTGGCTATAATGAAAAACCTCACATGTGGATGAGAAACAAAAATTTCAGTAACGATGGTGTGGTGGACACCAAGGTCATAATCAATTCCCAAAGAAAAACACCTAAACATATTAGCAACTACAAAATAATAATCAAAACAACACCCAAGAAAATGCGGTATCACTACAACCACCAAACAACCAAATCAACAATATGAATAATCAAGGGGGACCACCCCCGTGAAACAAGTATCCCCCCAAGCGAAAGTACACAACCCTTGAGGAATCAATGGAATCTATCATGAAGAAGTTGGTAAATGAAAATCTCATAAAAATCCCCACGTATGAGAACTACCAAGAACCCCAAGTGAAACCACCATGGTACAATGAGAATCACCTTTGTGATTTTCAAAAAATCAAGGGGAATACGACCGCCAGCTGTATGCGGTTGAAAATTTAATCCAAGACCTCATCTATGAAAAAATCATAAATGTGGAACAACCAATAGGAAAACAAGACTTAAATATCTACATGAATTCGATGCCCAATCGAAACAAGGGAAATAATAACAATGATAAAGGAAAGGGTACATTCAAAAGTGTGAACCATGTGTATGATCATTTGGTCACATCCCTTGATGAGTGGGTCACTATCATTAACATTAAAGGACCCAAAGCTGATTGTGGAGTGTGGCAGAAAAATCACCATTACTGGACCATCTCAACCATCTAGAGCATCCACTATAAGGAAAGAATACGGATGCAGAAAAAACTTTCCTAATGTCAAAACTTAGAGAAGCTAGATATGACTTTAAATTTTACAATTACATACCATTAAGATGCACATGAAGGAAATAACATAATAGAGAAATAAACTCAAACACAATTGACACCATATTTGTATGGGAAAACCATTATGGGAGAAAAACCCACCACACTAAAGAAAATCACTTGTATTATAGTAATCAAATTACATACAAGTTACAAAATCTCCTTCTAGATGTCAATATTATAACAACAATATTTCGCTGATCAATCTCGTACAGAATATCATAGTTACAATGCTCTCTTACAACATACAATGAAATTCATTAATAGATAAATCGATCATCCAACCATTGAACTCTCTAACCTCTGAACCTTCCAAACCTCTTCACGGTTATAGACATTACAATATATAGCAACAATCATGAATCACTTCATCTTTTGTACAATCGATTCAGTTGAACTTCCTCCATAGAGCAACTGTCAAACTTCTCAGGAATTCAAACGGCCTCCTTCCAAGTCAAAAAAATCTTCCACTTAATGACTTACAACTTAGAAAACCAATAATTTTGTGCTCTTCACCTTACACCGCGCAATCGTTGGATAGTCAACAAGTTCCCGTAGGGTGGTGCTTTACTGTGTGATGGAACCCTTAGAAGGATTTTTTCCTTGTTCCATGTTAAAACCCTTATTGCATTTTGGACATAGGGTTGCTATCTGCAAAAGGTCATATTATTCTATTAGGTCATTGACTCCCTATTGCCTTTTGTCAGTTACTTTAATGTGTCTATTAGTCATTTATTGTCACTAGATAACTGGCCCTTTCTAGCTTAGGTTTAAACCTTTCTACATTATTTAATTAGGTAAGGATCTTTGAGCCCATACGCTCTTCATATTTTATAACTTAGAGGTTTTTGGGTTATTCTTTATTCTAAGGAGTCCCCTTCATAAGAACAACTTATGCGCATGTGCCTAAAGCTTTCACTTAAGTCCTGATGTCCCTTGTAATTGTATCATTCATCGCTGATTTATTCTTAGATTTACACCTTGAAATAGCGATGAGTGATGAGCGGTACTTTCCTTTGATATTGGCCATTGCTAATGGCATTCAATCCTTCAAAATTGTAATAGCGATGAGCGATGTTCTTAGCCTTATGCTCATATCGCCCATCATAGATGGCCATTAAAAATAAAATTTGTAATAGCGGTGAACAATATGATGTTGCACCGTATGATCGTGGATATGTTGTAAAAGGTGGTTTTCACATAAGCAATGTACGATGAACTTTATAAATAATGTAAACTGTTCATCGCTAATTGCTTGCATAATATATGAGGAGAATTAGCGATGAATGGAGGCCTTATCACTCATCGCATATTTCTCTTAGAATTTAAGTTCTAAAATGGAAATGAGCAATGGGTGCCTTCTAAAGGGGTTTCTCTTTTGCTAAAGTCATATGATCATACGAGCGATGTTTTTGTGATGTTTTTTCTATGTAGGTTGTACGTGTCCAAATCAGGTACTCACACCACTTCTCCCATCATGGATAGAGTCTTAAGAGAAATATTTGAATTAGAGATGTGTGGCAGAAGAATAAATGTGACTAATAGTCAGGTTATGGAATTAGGGGCTAAAGAACATCACCGAGATATTTGCATCGCAGATAGAGTAGGGCAGAGACAAACTAAATTAGTGACAAGTGATGGTCACTACTTGGAATGGGCTACGTGGCAGATTCAAAAGATTTAGCATAAAGAAAAAGAAAAGCAGGGAGAGGATTGAGGACCATTGATAAAGTTTTAAAGTAGGATAATCTGATGGACTGAAAATCACCACACAAATGCTTTCATCAGAGTTTAGGATCAACAATGAAGTGATGAAGTATATAAAGAAAGCTTCCCTCTAAAATAAACTTGTTTTGTGTATTTCTCCAATATTAATTAAATCACAAATTAGGTTGGCGATACATGCTGATTGATAGATCACAACACTTAAGCTGGAATTGTTGTTTCTAATGGATGAAGTTTTAATTGTTTTAAAAGCAATGACTTAGATTCAATCTTGAGCTATAATTTACCAATTTTCTCACATAAGGGGGTTTCAAGTCAATAAACTTGCATGCTTCAAATTTCTTATTTAATGCAGATCACTTGAATGATTTTCCATGTTATGATTCATTTTTCAATGAATGAGGGTTGACGGTTGATAAGGAAGTGTGTGGGGATTGAATTTTACCGAGAGGTGCATTGGCTTTCTAAGGAAAGTAGGTCTATCATGATGATTCAAAAATCTGAGGGGTTGTATTTGTTTGAGCCTAAGGGAGGTCTATAGAATAAAAATGGAATACATGGAGCTCCTGATATGCCAAAAGGGAGAGTAGGAACCAGGAAATTCAAGGAGTATAATACAAAGGAAAATTACCATCTAGAAGAGAAAATAGTTTCAGAAGAATTAGTCAAACATAGAGAGAAGAGGATGGTAAAATATAATGAGAGGGCCTAGATGGAGAGCAAGCATTGTAAGGCCTATTCGAAGGAATGCAATTCTCCATGTGAGGTTCTTAATAACCTTTCAGACAATAAGGGCGATACTAAATTAGAGGGAAATTGTTATTCCCTCTCCCTGGTACTATCGAGGAATCCTAATGAAGTGGTGATGACAGTTTCTCCAGTCCCACCACAAGAAAAATGTAGGTGAATATCCTCTAGGATTGATGACTTAGAGCGATGATTTTGCCTTGTCTTTTTGTTTTGACAAAACCATGCCTTTTCTATTAGGATTGTCCTATTCAACACTCATGTGATTTCTTGTTTCACATGCTAAGGTGTAATGTTTCGGGTTGGTATATAGGAGAAGTACCAGAATAGCTAACCTTGGCAGTGTGTATATTGTATTTGGACGGTATACAATTATTTATTGGAGCTGCTATTTAAGAATATTCTTTGGTCAACAAGGATGAGGATTCAACATGGTTACAAAGAGCTTTTCCTTTCGAGGAGCTGGTGTGTCTTCATTCAAGGAATGTGGAAATCATTCTTTTATGCTTCCATTTCCCTGAAATGATTGCATATGACAAACTATGAATATCTCGAATTCTAGTACAAATGAAATGAAATGTAATGTAAATGTAATTAAGCCTGATGGTTGTTGCTCCCTTATTCTATAAAAGCGATTTAAGGGCTTATTACGGAGGTCATATTTTGGAGTCTTAATAGAGTTCTTGGTAAAAGCTAAGTTTAGAAAAGGCACTTAGAATAGAATTCTGAAGTATACCAGGAGTTTGTCTTGGATAGGAAGTCATGTATGTAATGATATTAAATGAGTTTTATAGAAATTACTAGTATCGAAAAAAATATCAGTCAAGAAATCTATACTCTCCGATGTATATTCATTATAGAGTTATGAATGAGAAATACTAATGGTATAATCATTTGTCTTCAAATGTTTAATTTGAATGTATTACTCTGTTTTCAACTTTAATTCAAGGAATTAATTAAAATGCTTGAATAGGGTTATAAACTTTGTGAGGAATGGCTTAGGATTTCTAAGAAGTGAATGTTTCTTGCGTAGTAAGTTTTCATAACGCAAAGCAATATGAAAATAGTCTGTTTCACCCTTAAATGAGTTATTTGTATATTAATGATCCTCTTGTGTGCTTGACTCTATTTCCCCAATTGATTAGACACTGGTCATTATGGTAGGAAATCCTACATAAGATGAACAAATAGTGTTTTTGGCTCTAGACTTTTGAGAAGAAAATACTTAAATAGAAAATTTCTCCAAGGGTAGTAGAAGTGGAATCAATTTCAATTCCTAGCAGATAGCTAAATCATTCATTTGAAAACTTGCCAAGTCTTCAGTTAAATGGATCTTATCTGCTATAAGAGGAATTAATCTGTGTGTTAATTCATTACTAATTGACTATATTCTACTAAAATGCAATTGGGATTACCCTCCTAGGTTTCACAGAGCCTGAAGTGAAGGAGTACAAACTTTAAAATCCTATGCTCATTGTGTTGGCCACTAACCTAAAAGTTATTCATCATAGGAGTTGGCTATTTCTTATAGGATTGTTAGGTTCTATTGGAAAAATCACCAATAGAAATGGTGACTCATTTGGGGAAAAGTTTGAATCTCTAGTTGCATACTATCAAAGTTAGGAAATTGGTGAGTCTGAACATCTAGTTTAGATACCGAGGAATTACTAAACCTGGAAATGTTCCTACTGAGCAAGTTTCAAAAGATATATGTGACTCTACAGTGGGAGAGAACCCATAAGGATATTCATCTTTGAAGGAGCTTCATATTGCTTGAAGTTCAGTCCTCTGAAAAGAGGTGGCAACTCTATCTAAAGAACCTACTAAAGATTTGAAGAAAGTCTCAGATCTACAAGAATTTTCAGTCAAGAAGAAAGGTTAGCAGTTGCTCCAAGTTTCTAGGTATTCTTCAATTTTTTGTTTTCAAGAAATTCAAATTTGTATATGAAAACCATACTTGTAAGTCTTGTAAAATTTGATTCCCTATTCAGTGATTAATCACTAAGGAAGGGAATAACAATGAATTTTCATGCATACTTCTGTATTACCATATTTTAGTATTTATTATGAAGGGAGGTATGAATTTTTTTTAAAAAAACTCATTTAGAAGATATTAGGCAAGTTGAGATAGAAATTTGTATTGTAAAAGCTTAAGATTAGGTTGTAAAAGAAGTTTGAAATACCAAGTGTAACTACAAAGTTGATAAGGAAAAGCTTGTAAGGGTATAAGAAAATGTATCATCAACCTATGCATCCCTGTGTGGACCCAAATGTAACAATGCATAGTTCTCATCCCTTGTCATGTAATAAAAGAAGTTTCAACATCAAAAAGTATATGGCCATAAATTTTTATGGAATTTTTGGTTACCCAAATGTTATTCCATCTAACATTAGGGAATACTTACCAAAATTTAGTGGTGAGAAGTGTGAATTAGGAAGAAAGCATTTGCAACACATCAAAAATTTAATGGATGACTTTGAAGTAGATCATGAGGACATGATCATGAGGTTATTTGTTCAGTCCCTAAAGGGAGATTCAAGAGATTGGTTCTCTGATCTACCAGCATGCTCGGTCTACTCTTGGGAGGAATTCAAAGTAGTGTTCATGGAGCAATTTGGTGAAAATATCAGTGCTAGTTCTTTGCTCAATAGATTTATGAACATTGAGAAAGAAGATAATGAGCTAGTCCCAACATTTAACTAAAGATTTACTAAAACGTTAAGGGGTGTTCCTGATATTTTGGATCTTAGTGATGCAATATATTTGGTTGTTTATTTGGGGGATTTTGATAAAAGGATGAGCTATCTGTTGAAAGATAAAACCCCCAAAACCTTACATTAGGCCTATGGGATAGCCATGAACATTGAAAAAAATTTGAAATATGGGATGCAAAGGAATCACTTGGATACAAGTGTTCACTACCATAGAAATCCTCATGGTGATAAATGGTGTAAACTAGGAGTAAAAAATGAATATAGGAGCATTTGCACCACTATTGTTTTAGCTTGCACAACATTCTGTAATATTGATCTCATTAAGCCCCAGACACATCATCACGAAGCCGTCAGGTTTTCAAATTACAATGATAATAATTTTATTGCTCTGTATGAATCAAGTAGTGAGATATCACATGAAGAGGAAGACAAAAGAGTAAAAACTGAAGAAATGTACTTCAATGAGGCAAATGAGGGTGTGATTATAGTTTTGTTGAAGATTCCACTACCTATGCTCCTATGGATGATATAACATTGAGCATCCAGTCTAAAAATTCTAAATATAGTTGCAATATTGATGAATCCTCCTATTGCAGTGATAATGATAGCATGGAGTATGGTCAAATCTCTATTGAATGTGATTGTCCTCATGAAGAAGAGAAAGAATCATTTGTTGTAGATGAGAAGTATGATGATAATACTGTAAGTGTATTAGAAAATGTGTCTTTCTGCTCTTCTAATGATTACAATGATTTTTGATGTTGTAATGACTGTGAGGAATTAAACATCCATGTTGAGAAAAATGAGGATCTTATGTCAGCAATAAGTGTAATAGAAAATCCATTTTATGATGAGCCTCTATCTTCACCAGAGATAAGAAATAATGATCCTTATTGGTGTAGATATAATCCACTCTTTGCTAAGGATTTTGATGATACATCTAATATAGGGTCAGAATATGGTTTTGAGCTAACAAAGAAACACATTGATGAGTTCCTCGAGGGAAATGTCTATGAATGTTTTGCATTTGATATAGGTGTTGTAGATAAGGTTGAATGTCAAGATGCTAGCTACCTGGAAGAGTATGAATGCTTTCAGTTCCCAACTCAGTTGGAAGATATTCTGATAAAGAATGACAAAGAAATGAATAGAAAGGAATGTTATTTTTAGTATGAACATGTTTCATGTTATGAATATAACACATATGTGTCATGTGATGATGAAAATTTTCATTTTATACCTAACTCTACTCTACACGATGATGAAAGTTACACTAGAAATTTTATACTCAAAAAGATTTTGAGAAATGTTGATGACAAGCATTATGATTAGATAGACTCTCACTTATTAAAAAGAGGCCTAACATTTGTTCTGGAAAGACTAAAGTTACTATTACCTCAATGGTACAATATGGACAAATGTAAATGGAAAAACAATAGCTCTTTTAGAAGGCTGGTTTTTGATAGAGGCAAGAGCTTATTCAGCTTTTTTGTGGCTTAATGCCACCAATCAGGAGGGAAAAACCTGGTTGAACTAAGGGATGCATAACACAGTTTGCATCTTTAAAATTTTCATATTTGGTTGGGTGGAGATTGGATCTCCCTTTTGAGGTCTCCTTTTCCTGAGTAAATTTTTGTACATATGTTGTTCTCTTGTTTTGTTTTTGTGTCTAGTTTACTTCACCTGAAATTCTAAGATCTCACCATGCCTACAAGAGGAATGTGTCCCCAGTTGGAGCCACTGGTGGAACCCTCAAAAGAATTTTTTCCTTGTTCCATGTTAAAACCCTTATTGCATTTTGCACATAAGGTTGCTATCTGCAAAAGCTCATATTATTCTATTAGGTCATTGAATCCCTATTACATGTTCCCAATTACTTTAATGTGTCCATTAGTCATTTATTATCACTAGATAACATTCCCTTTCTAGCTTAGGTTCATAACTTTCTACATTATTTAATTAGGTAAGGATCTTTGAGCCCTTATGCTCTTCATATTTTATAACTTAGAGGTTTTTGAGTTAATCTTTGTTCTAAGGAGTCCCCTTCATAACAACAACTTATGAGCATGTACCTAAAGCTTTCACTTAAGTCCTGATGTCCCTTGTAATTGTATCTCTCATCGCTCATTTATTCTTAGATTAACACCTTGAAATAGCGATGAGTGATGAGCGATACTTTCCTTTGATATCGTCCATCGCTAATGGCATCCGATCTTTCAAAATTGTATTAGTGATGAGCAATGTTCTTCACCTTATGCTCATATCACCCATCGTAGATGGCCATTAAAAAGAAAATTTGTAATAGCAGTGAGTGATACGATGTTACATTGTATGATAACGGATATGTTGTAAAAGGTGGTTTTCACATTAGCAATGTGCAATGAACTTTATAAATAATGTAAACCATTCATCGCTAATTTCTTGCATAGTATATGAGGAGAATGAGCGATCAATGGAGGCCTTATCACTCATCGCGGATTTGTCTCAGAATTTAAGTTCTAAAATGGAAATGAGTGATGGGTTCCTTGTGAAGGGGTTTCTCTTTCGCTAAAGTGATATGATGATATGAGTGATGTTTTTGTGATGTTTGTTCTATGCAGGTTGTATGTGTCCAAATCAGTTACTCAGACCACATCTCCCATCGTTGATAGAGTCTTAAGAGAAAGAATTGAATTAGCAATGTGCGATAGAAGAATAAATGTGACTAACAGTCAGGTTATGGAATTATGGGCTAAAGAACATCATCAGGATATTTGCATCTCAGATAGAGTAGGACAGAGACAAACTAAATCAGCAACAAGAAATGGTCACTACTTGAAACAGGCTACGTGGCAGATTCTGAATATTTAGCATAAAGAAAAAGAAAAGCAGCAAGATGATTGAGGACCATTGATAAATTTTTAAAGAAGGATAATCCAATGGACTGAAATCACCACACAAATGTTTTCATCAGGGTTTAGGATTAGCAATGAAGTGATGAAGTATATAAAGAAAGTTTCCCTCTAAAATAAACTTGTCTTGTGTACTTCGTCGATATTAATGAAAGAAAGGATTAGGTTGGTGATACATGCTAATTGATAGATTGCAACACTTGAGCTAGCATTTTTGTTTCCCATGGATGAAGTTTTAATTGTTTTAAAAGCAATGACTTAGATTCAATCTTGAGTTGTAAGTTACCAATTTGCTCACATAAGGGGGTTTCAAGTAATTAATCTTGCATGCTTCAAATTACCTATTTAATGCAGATCACTTGAGTGATTTTCCATGTTATGATTCATTTTGCAATGAATGAGGGTCAATGGTTGATAAGGAAGTCTATGAGGATTGAATTTTCCTGAGAGGTGTGTTGGCATTCTAAGGCAAGTAAGTCTATTATGATGATTCAAAAATCTAAGGGGTTGTATTTTTTTGAGCCTAAGGGAGGTCTAGAGAATAAAAGTGGAATACATGAAGCTCCTAATATGCCAAAAGGAAGAGTAGGAACATGGAAATTCAAGGAGTATAATACCAAGGAAAATTACCATCCAGAAGAGTACATAGTTTCAGAAGAATTAGTCAAACATAGAGAGAAGAGGACGATAATATATAATGAGAGGGCCTAGATGGAGAGTGAGCATTGTAAGGCCTATCCAAAGGAATTCAATTCTCCATGTGAGGTTCTTAATAATCCTTCAAACAATGAGGGTGATACTCAATTAGAGGGAAATTGTTATTCCCTCTCCCTAGTACTATTGAGGAATTATGATGAAGCGGTGGTGATAGTTTCTCCAATCCCACCACATGCAAAATGTGGGCGAATATCCTCTAGGATTGATGACTCAGAGTGATGATTGTGCCTTTTCTTTGTTTTTGATGAAACCATGCCTTTTTTGTTAGGATTTTCCTATTTAACACTCATGTGATTTCTTGTTTCACGTGCTGAGGTGGAATGTTTTCGGGCTGGTATATAGGAGTACCATAATAGCTAACCTTGGTAGTGTGTATATTGTATCTAAACAATATACAATTTTGTGTTGGAGCTGCTATTCGAGAATCTTCTTTGGTCAACAAGGATGAGGATTCAACATGGTTACAATGAACTCTGTCTTTCGAGGAGCTGGCATGTCTTCATTCAAGGAATGTGGAAAGGAGTCTTTTACTCTTCCATTTTCCTAAAATGATTGTATATGAAAAACTAGGAATATCTTGAATTTTGGTACAAATGAAATGAAATGTAAATGTAATTAATCCTGATGCTTGTTTCTCCCTTATTCTATAAAAGGGATGTAAGGGCTTATTACAGATGTCAGATTTTGGAGTCTTAATAGAGTTCTTGGTAAAAGCTAAGTTTAGAAAAGGCACTTAGAATAGAATTTTGAAGTAGACCAGTAGTTTGTCTTGGATAGGAAGTCATGTATGTAACGATCTTAAATGAGTTTTATAGAAATTACTAATATCAAAACAAATATCAATCAAGAAATCTATACTCTCCTATGTATATTCATTATAGAGTTATGAAAGAGAATTACTAATGGTATAATCATTTATCTTCAAATATTTCATTTGAATGCAATACTCTATTTTCAATTTTAATTTAAGGAATTGATTAAAACACATGAATAGGGTTATAATCTTTGTGAGGAATGGCTTAGGATTGCTAAGAAGTGAACGTCTCTTACACAGTAAGTTTTCATAATGCAAAGCAATATGAAAATAGTTTGTTTCACCCTTAAATGAGTAATTTGTATATTATTGATCCTCTCGTGTGCTTGACTTCGTTTCCCCAATTTATTACGCACTGGTCATTATGGTAGGAAATCCTGCATAAGATGAACAAATAGTGTTTTTGGCTCTATACTTTTGAGAAGACAATACTTTAATAGAAAATTTCTCCAAGGGTAGTAGAAGTGGAATCAATTTCAATTCCTAGCAGATAGATAAATACTTCATTTGAAAGCCTACCAAGTCTTTAGTGAAACAAATCTTATTTTCTATAAGAGGAATTAATATGTGTGTTAATGCGTTACTAATTGACTATATTATACTAAAACACAATTGGGATTACCCTCCTAGGTTTCACAAATCCTGAAGTGAAGGAGTACGGACTTTAAAATCCTATGCTTGTTGTGTTGGCCACTAACCTAAAAATTCTTCATCATAGGAGTTGGTTACTTCTCAGAGGATTGTTAGGTTTTTTTGGAAACATCACCAACACCGCACTACCTCTAGACAAGTCAAGGTCTTCCGAGATATGGTGGTAACCACTCTACCGCTAGACCATTTACAAGCATCCGTGGTATGGCGGTTTACATAGCACTACCGCTACACATCCTGTGACCTCCTATGGCATGACGGTAACACACCACACTACCGCTTGATAGATTAGAGACTCCTATAGTATGGCAGTAACTGCTCTACCTCTACACATCCAACAAGTTCTTGTAGTATGGTGGTAAGTGTGCTACCGTACCCTAGAGTAAAGTCACCTGTGGTATGGCGGTATCCACTGCACTACTGCTCAACGGCTGAGAGGCTCCCACAGTATAGCGGTAACCACACTACCACTCCTCTCTCTCAAACACCTGGTGGTAAAGAGGTAAAGGCATAAACAAAACACTTATGAAATCTTTGTTGCTTGCTGATAGTATCAGGGTTTCTACTAGTGAGTTTGAGACACAAATTCTCAACAATCTCCCACTTGACGAAGAACTCATTGAACCCTTTTCAATACCTGAAGTCATTGAATATTCTGGATCCCAAGGCCCATCAAATTTGCACACCATCTGAATTTGTTCGTGCTCATTGGATTTGTCAAAGCATTAGCAACATTCTTTAGAGTATCCACCTTTTCCAAACAGAACTTTCCATCCTCCACCATATCTTGTAGAAAATGGTACTGCACATCAATATGTTTCATCCTGGCATGGAAAGTAGGATTTTTTGCTAGAAAAATGGCACTCTGAGTGTCACAACAAATAATAATCTTCCCTACATCAAAACCCATATCAGAACACAATCTTCTAAGCCAAATGGCTTCCTTACAGGTGTGAGTTGTTGCCATGTACTCAGCCTCTGTAGTACATAAAGCGACTACAGCTCGTTGCTTGCTCATCCAACTAACTGCACCACCATTCATCATGAAACAATATCCACTGGTGGATCTTTTACTGTCAATTTCCCCTACCCAATCAGAATCCACATACCCACGAATGTTGAAATTCCTCTTTGATTCAACCAAATTACCAGAGTAACACAAAGCATATTCTAAAGTACTCTTCAAATATCTAAACACTCTTTTCACAACATCCCAATGTGTCCTTCCAAGATTAGCCATAAACCGACTAAGTACTCCCACTGCTTGGGAAATATCTGGCCTTGTACAGACCATTGTATACATTAAACTGCCAACTGAACTAGCATAAGGCACTCTGGTCATGTCCTCTATCTTAGTAGGAGATTTTGGACAATCTTTAATAGATAGCTTCTTTCCCTGCAAAATTGGAACAACTAATTGCTTGCAATCAATCATACAAAATCTCTCCAGAATAGTGTTAATATACTTACTCTGGCTTAGCCAAAGTTTTCTACTCTTCCTTTCCCTGGTTATTTCCATTCCCAGAATATACCTAGTTGTGCCAAGATCTTTCATTGCAAAATTTGTAGACAACTGAGATTTTAGATCATAAATCATAAACTTACTATTTCCTATGAACAACATATCATCAACATAGAGTGCAATAAAAAGAACCCGATCATTTTTAGTCTTGAAGTACACACAATGATCTAATTTTGATCTTACAAAACCCAGTGATAAAAAAACATGTCAAATTTATGGTACCACATTCTAGGTGACTGTTTTAAACCATACAAAGATTTCTCTAACTTGCAAACCAGATTTTCTTTACCTTTTATCACAAAGTGCTCAAGCTGGGACATAAAAATTTCTTCTTCAAGATCACCATGAAGAAATTTTATCTTCACATCCATCTGCTCAATATCCAATTCATAAGCTATTACAAGTGACAAAATAAATCTAATAGATGTCAGCTTTGCTACCGGAGAAAATATTTCCCCATAATCAATTCCCTCTACCTGGGAATAACCCTTTACAACCAACCTCACTTTGTACTTATCAATACTACCATCAAGACCAATTTTCTTTTTAAATACCAATTTATAGCCCATAGGCTTTCTACCTTCAGGTAATTAAACCAAATCCCAAGTGTCATTATTCTTTAACAATGCCATTTCTTCATTCATGGCTTCTAACCAAGAATCTGAATCAGTCATTTCAACTGCCTCTTTTATAGTCCTAGGCTCATCAATATTAGTAATCAAAGCATAGGAACAACTAGAATCCAACATAGAGAATCCATACATATCAGCTTGCTTCTTCTCACATGTAAACCTCCTCACAGGCTGAGGATGAGCTTGTGATTCTTCTTTAGAACTCTCAGAGTTGCTTGAACTCTTCTTAGTTTTAGGTACACTATCAATGTGTTGTTCCTATTTTTTAGGAGTTAGAGGTATTTCAGCAACATCATTTTCCTCTTTATTTTCTTTTATCCCTGACTACAGTTCCATTGAAGAAGGTTTCATCTCTTGAAAGATTACACTTCTGCTATATACAACCTTTTCAGTTTTAGGATTCCAAAGCTTGTATCCTTTCACACCAATGCCATAGCCAATGAAGATACACTTTACAACTTTATTCTCCAATTTAGATCTCTTCACATCTTGCACATAAACAAATGCTTCACAACCAAAGACACGAATATGTCTTAGAGAGGGCTTATTACCAGACCAAGATTCCATAGGTGTTTTATCAACAAGTGCCAAAGAAGAAGATCAATTTACCAAGTAACATGTTGTAGCCATAGCCTCATCCCAGAACTTCTGCTCCAAACCAACATTGTTCAACATACTTCTTGCCTTCTCCATCAATGTCTTATTCAACCTTTCAGTAGCTCCATTTTGTTGTGGAGTGTAAAGTGTTGTTTTATGCCTCTTAATTCCATGGTCTTTGCAATACCTTTCAAATTCTATAGAACAAAATTCACCACCATTATCTATCCTCAAGCATTTAATTTTCTTACCAGTCTGATTTTCAACCAAGTTCTTGAACTCTTTAAACCGACTAAACACTTCTTATTTACTTTTTATTAAATATACAAATTTCCTTCTCAAATAATCATCAATGAACGATACATAATATTTTGAATTTGACAATGAAGGAACATTTACTGGACCAAAAACATCAGAGTGAATATAATCTAGAACACCAGAAGATTAATGAGGAATTGAATAAAAAGAAACATGATGATGTTTTCCATATATACAATGTTCACAAAATTCAAATTCCAGATTACAATCATCAAGCCCCTCAACCAAGTTTTTATTTTTCAAATATTTTAAGCCTTTCTCACCAATATGACCTAGCCTTTGATGCCAAAGCATAGTCTTCTGCAAAGGCTACAATAAGGAATCTGCATTGCTCTAAGAAGAATCATTGTTAAAAGAGTTCTTCTTCTTCTTCTTTTTCTCCTCTTTTCAATCCTTTCATACATGACCAGGTTGCCCACAATTCTAGCACTTCACCTTGGACTTCTTGCTAGGAGACTTTGTTCTCCCTTTTGATTTTGATTTGGACTTCTTGTACTTCTTCTTGCCTTTTTCTTTTGATCTACCTCAAACAATAAGAGCCTCCTTCACCATCTCAGACGATTTCCTTCTCATTTATTTAGACAAAAAAGAAGTAACCACATCTTTCATCTTGAAAGTGGTTGTCGTGATCCCAATTTCCATCACCAAGTGATCCCAAGAATCTAGAAAAGAACATAAAAATAGCATACAATGATCTTCATCATCAAATTTTATGCTCATAGATGTTAACTGAGAAATCAGTGTGTTAAACGTATTCAAATGATCAGCCATAGATACCCCTTCCTCCATTTTCAAAGAGTATAACTTCTTCCTTAAGAACAATTTATTCAGCAAGGATTTACCCTGATAAATATCTCCAATCTTCTTCCACAAAGAAGATGCAATCTTCTCTTCATGAACATTCAAGAGAACAGAGTCTTATCAACCCTTTTTCTTTTCTATCTATGAGGTCCCAATCTTCTTGCTTCATGCTAGTCAATTTTGTTCTAGACATAACAAGCCAAAGATCACGATCCACCAACAGGTCTTCCATTTTGAGTTTCCACAACTCAAAATTTTTTCCATTGAATTTCTCAATTTCAATCCTTCTTGATGTGCTTGACATCTTAATCTATAATTTAAATTACTAGACTTCTACAAGACTCCCACTAAAAATGAATTGACAGAAAAACCCCAACCTACCCACAAGGATAACACAACTAGCTAGGCTCTTATACCACTTTTAAGGAAAGAATACAGATGCGGAACAAACTTTCCTAATGTCAAAACTCATAGAAGAATGCATATATGACTTTAAATTTTACAATTACATACCATTAAGATGCACATGAAGGAAATAATAGAATAGAGAAATAAAATCAAACACAATTGACACCAGATTTATGTGGGAAAACTCTTACAAGAGAAAAACCCACCACACCAAAGAAAATCACTTGTATTATGGTAATCAAATTACATACAAGTTACAAATTTTCCTTTTAGATGCCAATATTATAGCAGCAATATTTCCTTGATCAATTCCTACATAATATCACAATTATAATGCTCTCTTACAACATACAATGAAATTCATTAACAGATCAATCGATCATCCAACCATTGAACTCTCTAACCTCTAAACCTTCCAAACCTCTTCACAGTTATAGACATTACAATATATAGCAACAAACATGAACCAGTTCATCCTCTGTACAATCGATTCAGTTGAACTTCCTCCATAGAGCAACTATCAAACTTCTCAAGAACTCAAATGACCTCCTTCCAAGTCAGCAAACTCCTCCACTTAATAGCTTACAACATAGAAAACCAACAAGTCCATGCTCTTCACATTACACCATGCTACTGCTGCACAGTCAATAGGTTCTTGTGGGGTGGTGGTTTACCATGCTACCTCCAGACAAGTCAAGGTCTTATGAGGTATGGTGATAACCACTCTATCGCTAGACTATTTACAAGCATCCACAGTATGGCGGTTTACACCACACTACTACTACACATCCAATGACCTCTTATGGCATGGTAGTAACACACCGCACTACCACTCGATAAATGAGAGACTCCTACAGTATAGCAGTAACCGCTCTACCTCTGCACATCCAGCAAGCTCCTGCGGCCCAAAGTAAAGTCACCCCCGGTATGCTGATATCCACCACACTACCACTCAATGGTTGAGAGGCTCCCACAATATAGCAGTAACCATGCTACCGCTCCTCTCTCTCAAACACCTAGTGGTATAGAGGTAAAGGAATAAACAAAACACTTATGAAATGTTTGCTGCTTGGTGATAGTATCAAAGTTTCTACTAGTGAGTTTGAGACACAAATTATCAACATCCACCTCCAATCCAAGATTTATTCCCAGTGGTTACAATGTCCTAGACTAGCTGAAGAGAATCCTTACTCAAGTCTCCATCATGGAGTTATTGAAGATATCACCCACACATAGAAATATCCTTAAGGAAGCATTGGCTTCATCCACCGTATCTGTGGATCTTGATGTCAAACAATTCCAAGTTATGATCAGAAATATTATCACCCCAAATCTCCTCACATTCTCTGATTAGGACTTTCCCACCCAACTGTCTTATAATCGTGCACTTCACCTTGAAGTCCTGGTTTATAAGAACAAAGTCAAAAGGATGGATGGAGGTGTAGGTATAAACATTTTTTCCCTCAAGCTTATAAAGAATCTGGGAATCTCAGAGGATTCCATTGAAAAAGGAAAAGGCATCACAATCAGGGCTTACGATTATCAAGAAAGAGTGTCCCAAGGAACTATCCAACTCTGTATTCAAGTAGGGCCAACCGTCATGGAAACTACCTGTCAGGTCCTTGACCTTAATCTTCCTTACAACATTCTCTTAGGGCATCCATGGATCCATGGGATGCAAGCAGTGGTGTCAACCTTTCACCAATGTGTCAAGTTCATATACCAAAACCAAGAGGTCACGGTTTGTGGGGATCCCGAACCCTTTTCTTACTGCAAGAGACTAGAAGAAAAATATTAAAAAATCCCCCAAGTGTCGAAGAATGATGAAGGCCCTTCAACCCCATATGTTGACCCAACAACTTTAGCCTCCACTTCTATGACATAGAAACCCCCCATCCTTGATATATCCAAAATCAAAGTCATTATCCAAGAAAATGAGTGTGGGTATTATAAAATGAAGAAAGGTTCTTTTGTGGTAGGAGAGTTACCACAATCTCCTAGGTCCCATGGGCAACCCCAACCAGCTAGAACATCATCCCAAACTTTTAGAGCTGACCCTTCTAGATTTAGGAGTTGGGGAGATATAGGTCAAGAAATAATAGAAAATGACTCATCAAACCTTCTGTGCCAAGACAATAGACTAGTATTTGACCTACCTATGGATGATAGCAGTAAAGGATTACAAATGATACTTACCATGGTATATGATAGAAACCAAAGGATTGGAAAAAATGGCAATGGTCTCCTAATACCAATCATTCTTGAGACACGCATGAGAAATCTTAGCCTCAGATGTACCCCTTAGAGTATAGCCATACATGGTAGAGGTCCCCTAATTAAAGCAGTCAAGACTCCCCCTCAACTATCAGTAGGAAAACTTCACTTACCCATGTCCACAGGCTGCATCATAGACAACTTCACATTTGACATAACTAACGTCTATAGTAGTAGTCATGAGGAGGATGCCATAACTAATTTACCAATGCTATTTGAACATACCTCTCTCCTCATGATTAGTACCTTGTCATTTGAGTCAACTAGTCAAACCCATGAAGTAAACCTAGTCTATCCCCAACTCATCGATTATGACCAATGAGGACCACCAGTTCTAGACACATTTGAAAATGATGAGGCACTCTCAGAATTCATGGGACTACAAGATACCATACAATGAGGAGATCATAAGGTAGGATTTGACATCATACTAGACATACATACTTATTATGGGGAAACGATTGAATCCTTAAGTCGCAAAAGAAAAAACTTGAGAATAATCTCTAGGTCTTTGAGTGAAAACCATACTGTGGCACTCTCTGACTCAAAAAAGGTAAAAATAAAGGATGTGTCTGATGGTGAAAACCTCTTTGAGGCATTGGAGGATGAAGGATTCAATCTTCCTCTCAGTGCCATCCATCAAGAGAAGTCAATGGTTCTAGCAGAAACATGCAATTCAGTCAACTTGGGAACAGAAGAGGTGCCACACATAACATTCTATGCAGAGTCTCTATTAATAGAAGAACAAGAATTCCTAGCTGCATTCCTAAGAGAAAGAAAGGTCAGATTTGCACGGACCTATGCTTATATGCTCAGACTTGATCTAGAGGTTGTGGTTCATCACCTAGCAGTATATCCTAAAGCAAAACCTGTGAGACAAAAGCTAAGGAAAATGCATCCCTAGATAGCTCTATTGGTCAAAATGGAATTGAAAAAGCTCTTGGATGTAGGATTCATACAACTGATAGATTATCCATAGTGGGTCTCTAATCTAGTGCCTATCTCAAAGTCAACTGGGGGAATCTGTATCTGCACAAATTTTAGAGATCTAAACAAAGAATGTCCTAAAGATGATTTTCCACTCCCAAACATTGAGACATGATAGTGGATATGACAACATGAAATGAGATGCTATCCTTAATGGAAAGATTCTCAGGATATAACCAGATCATGATAGACAAGGAGGACCAACATAAAATGACTTTCACTTGTCCTTGGGGGACATATTGCTGGAACATGATGTTGTTTAGCCTAAAGAATGCTAGAGCAACATATCAGAGAGCCATAACACTGATCTTTCATGACATGATCCATAAGACTATGGAAGATTACGTGGATGATATATTGGCTAAATCAAGGAAAAGAAGAGATCACATATCAACATTGGGTTCCATCTTTGATAGACTTGAAAAGTACAAAGTTTGCTTAAAACCAAAGAATTGTGTCTTTGGGGTCAATCAGGAAAGCTCCTAGGGTACTGTGTGGTCAAAAATAATATACGTAAATGAGTTAAAATAAAATACTATTTAAGCACACCAATAAGACATTATATCGAAATAGAATATAAAAAAGTAGAGAAATGCAAACTCAGTATTCTGCTTTGATTGTCGTCCTATCGTCCTCTATCTTTAGTGTTTTTGTTGATTCCATCATTTGTTCTCAGATCGTAGGCTAGGCTCAACAAACTGTCTTCCTAAAGAATGAGATTTTGATATGATGTAGATGCAAGATTAAGCTATGATAATGATTTAAACTAATGAGCTTGAAATAAACAGGATGCTATGATAAATGAATACTAAATGAATTAAATGCATGAACTCTAATTAATTGCCTATTACCAATGCTTGGATTCACACAGATATTTATAGAGTTTTTTTGAATGATTTTGATTGGCTGTCTTGATTAACAGTTGTGATAATTCCTGGCAGATCGAATGGCTGAAGAAAGATGAAACTGAAGAGAAAATAGAAGAAACCTAAAAACAAGATTTTTCTATTTTTATGAAAGAGGAAAAAGATAAGAGGATAAGAAATCATCTTTCTTTAAAAGAATAAAATAAAGATTTAAAAGCTGATAAATAATGAATTAAAAGTTCAAATATTTATTTGTGGATGACATTCAAGTTTTCTTAATTAAATAAAATATTTAATTAAGATTTTAAAGCAAAAGAAAGTTTGTGATAAGAAGAAAAGAGCTTTAATCAGGATTTATTGAAAAAAGCAGAAGATCTCACAATTAAATAAAATATTTAATTATGATGTGAGAAGATTTCACAATCAAATAAAATACCTAATTGTGATTTAGAAAGAAAGCATAAGATATTTTTAATTAAATAAGATTTATTTAATTAAATCACTTTTATGAAATTAATTAAATGAAACATTTAATTAACTAGAAGAAGAAATTAAAATAGAAGAAAAAGAGATATTTAAATTTAATTAAATCAAAAGATTTAATTTTAAATTCAAACAGTGATAATTAATTTAAATAAATAAAATGTATTTATTTAATTAATTAAGTAGATATGAAAATAATTAAACAAAATAAATTCTATTTTAATTATGGAAGAAGAATAAGATGAATGAACATAATTAAATTAATTAAATTTAATCATATATGTAGAGGACTTTAGAAAACTAATTAAATAAATATTTAATTAATTGCCAAGATTATAGACATGACCATTTTATACATACACCGGCAATAACATTCCCTCACAAATGATTGGATTGTGGTTGGTATCTTGGGAACCAAGAAGGGTGTGAACCCCTTCTTAGTAATTGCTACCCCCACCTCCAATACATAAAATTATAAAGAAAGATTACAGGAGGTTCAACCATGCCTTCATCATGCACATTGTCCGACTCTATCAAAATATTATCATAGAAGGATGTCTCACATATGTGAAGGCATTAGTTAAAGGCTTTGGGTACTGGTTCATTCAGTTCCCCAAGTTTACCTATATAGGGGCAGAAGGATTCTCGTGGTTTCTATATTCTTTTCCAAGGTACCCTAGTGGCAGGATAATATTGTTAAAGCTCACCCAATAGTTGCAGACTACTCATTCGCTACTACAATGTAAGAATCATCTCTGGGTGCCCTACCCAATTATATTTAGTCAAGGAGTATATTCATTCCCCACTACCCCCTACACAAAATACTTAGAAAAGGAGCTTGTGGACTACAACTTGAAACTCCACACAGAGAGAGGAGGCTTTGATCCTCTAAGAAAGCTAAAGAAATAGGTTGGAAGGAAATACACCCATAGGTCGCATATTGAATATTTTTGGGCCAACTATGACAATGACCATGAGGTTAGAAGGAGATACTACATTAGAATGACTAAATTTTTTGTAAATTCTATTAATTTTTTCCCATTCTTTGAAAAATTAGTTGAAGATTATAATGTGCTTAACGAGAGATACAATGCTCTAGTCAATGTGTCATTTCCAGTGATTGACTAGACTAAGTCAGAGGTCTTGGATTCGAATACTATCACTCACCCAGTGGAACAAAGGACTAAGAAATGGATTGATGATCAAGTAGCTCAATTACAAGAAGAGTGCATGGAATTAACATATGGGGAATTAGAAGATGATATTAAGAGTGAGACAAATAGTGACGCTATTGCGGGTTCTTTGGCTGAGGCTCCCAAGTCTCCACCTATTACCAGATCAAGGAAAATGAAGGATACATTAGAGCGGTAGCCAAAGAAAAAGGTTTTTACTAGAAACACAACTGAGGGGAAAAGACCAACTAAAAATCCTAAGAGAGCGATAATATTTGTTCCTGATATGTCCACTATCTAGGAAGAGGAAGTTGAGAAACCACACTCTCCACCACGTATCACCTTTTCACATCCATCAGTTGCTACCTTTACACCATCTCCTTCCACTCCCCTATCATTACTCATGCCATCTCCGCCCATTGTGGACATCTCTATCCACCTCACTTCCACCTCTTTTACTATGTTTGTGGTTGTGGTGGATTCTTCTTTCTCAACTACTTCTCCTAAGTCATCTTCTTCCCTCCTACCTCCATTACAAGCATTCTCTAATTTGCCACCTTTTATTCTCACAACCTCTATGGAACCTATTACTTTTCCCGAGACTTTCTTCTCCTATTTGCAAAACATGCCACCTCAATTTTCAAAAGTTATTTTGAATCCCCGGGTCAAACTACTTATGGCTTAGCTTATTTCATCCCTACCTATCCCTCCACCTCCTACTAAGCCACCTAAAATGGAATCCACCATGAAAATATGTGAGGAGATGGAGAGGCTGAGTGGGGAATAACTTAAATAAACAGTGGATGTTACTGAGGAGCCCATGGACTCTAATCATGATGACTACTACAAACATGTCAAGGAGGACTTGATGATCAATTTGGATGAAGAAGCTTTAGATGAGGAAGGGAACCAAATTCCTAAGGATGGAGAAATGAGTGGGTTTGACACCCACTATGAGGTAGAAACCTCAGATCAAGAGCCTGAGGATGAACAAAATAAAGAACATGATGACAAAGAGGTGAATCCAAATGAGAATTTCTCCAAAAAAGAAAATATTGATACAAAGATTAATGTAGAGAGAAATGATGAACTCCTAGAAGTTGGCCAAGATGAGGGCTCACAAAATGAATAAGTGTCTCTAGAAGGAAAGAAAGATAAAGAGGAGGCAGATACAAACAAGAAGGATGTTGAGCCCAATCCAGAAGCTGAGGTTGAGCATAAGGAAACAAAAAGGCTAGCACAAGAGGAAGATACTGCTGAGACAAATGCAAAATCCATTGAGCCCAATAAAGGGAAGGAAACAATGCAAGAAGAGGAGTAGGATAAGGAAGAAGAAAACATCAAAGACACTCCCAGACATGAGGAGGAGTAGCTTATGAAAGATAAAGGGGAAGGGGATAATGAATTCAACACTACATCCCTTGACCATCAATAGAGGTCCCCTCATGGCTGGAGTAGTAGCTAAAAATAAAGGCTCCCATGCTTTCGTACCCTAAGGCTTGATTGGAGGAAATACTAGCTTGAGCCCAAGTGAAGACACAAGAAAAGAAGAAGCTAAAGGTCAATTCACACATCACAATAGATGTGTCAGGCTCTAGAATATTACAAGTAGCCACCCCAATGGTGGATAAGGTTGTTGATATGCTTTAGGGAAAAGACTATCAGGTAACAACCATCAACTTGTGCCCCACATCTAGACCTCAAAAGTTTGATTATTTCCAAGGGTCCATCACCACCATTCTGAAAACAATGGATAAGGATCAGTTCACGAAGGAGGAGTTGAAAGCACAAGTGGTAGAATTGACTACCTTCATACAACAGTGGACTACCATAAGAGAAGAAGCTCCAATAGAATCACATGTGCTTGCCCTACTGTCTAAAGAATAAATTAATAAGATGGAAAATATGAAGAATTGGACCAAGTCCACATCAAACTAGTCGAAAAGGGTAATCTACATGGGTGATATGGACATCCATTATGTGGTTAGAATGCATAATCATTATTTCATCTTATGAAAGGAAATTGAAAAGGAGGTGAGCACTTGTAAATATTTTCCTGATCTTTACAAAATTGCATAGCCAAAACTGTAGATCATTTTAAAGCTATCTATAGAGGCTTGGGAGAAGGAGATGGCTTTGTCGAAGGAATACCATGACCTACCTGATGCCTAGTTGTTTAACCTTGAGTTTAGAAAAGGGATTCTAGAGAGGTCTTTGATTGAATTAGACATCATTCATGCTTGTGTTGTTGCCCACTTGGCTGAGGCTGATGACTTTTTAGAATTGGTGAAGGGATACAAGATTCCAGCACTGGAGCTAAATCAATAAGCGATGAAACATGAATTTCACAAGAGGATTGAATAGGGAGCTAGTGACACTTTGTCAATAGATTATGGATTTTATCGTGCGGGCTTTCTCAGATTCAGATCAAATGGTTAAGGTGGGAGATGCATGTGTGTGGAATCATGAGAAATAGTGGATGATTTCAAGAGGATCACCTTCTATATCACCAAATATAAATTCATAGAATGGGATAAGCTCCAGGCTGTCATAGGGAAGCTTTTTCTATTATGCTTCATTGCAAAGGGAAGCTAGAAATCCCATCATAGAAGATAAATACTTGCTAAAGTATCTAAAAGAGAAAATAATCTACAAGACAAAATAGGCTAAAGGACAAAAATAGGAAAAAAGACAAAGTATCCAATTTTATATTATAAATTTTGTACTCATATTGGGCGATGTGAAAACCCTAAGCTAGAATGAATCTGAGCCATTCATTGTAAATTAATCTTGACCATTCATTTTATTTTTTTGAAAACTATAAATAGGGCAATCCTCTCATTTTCAACAAGATATGAGTTGTTGTGTAGAGGAATTCTACAACAATATATAACAAAAACATTTGAAGCTTATGGTTTCTTTGTGTTGCTCATTATGTGTGCATGATTCAACCTCCATATTTATTTCAGCTTGTTTATTTATTGTTTAAGTTTCATTCCAACTTGTTAGTAATTGTTCAACTTTAATGGTGACTACTTAGTACAGTATTTTATGTACTTCCATCTCATACTTTTAGTAATTTATTGATGGTAAATTATTGTGTAAAGTTAGCCTAATCTCTTTACATGAAACACATAATTTCAATTGTATGTTCATGCTAAATAAGTGAATACCACAGTCTAAAAATTTGTAAGGAACCTTAGAAGATTGCACTAGTTTTGTGACACTATAGTATATTTTTGGTTAAGCAAAACTTAGTTTGGGAAGTCTGTCTACTGTAATACCTCCCATTGTTACTGTTGTCCATAATTTTAGAGTTCAAATAGCTTCTAAACCCTCAAACCTTTTGAATTTTCTTTAAAATCTAGATTAAACACATAATTCCCACATCACTATAATGTTAAATATGATGAAACAAATGAGTTTCAGAATGCTATCATAAAATTGCAGCTACTGTACACCATTTCTAGAATTCTGAAATTTCATCATAGACCTAAAATTTCCAATCTTTGTGAATCATAAAGGCCCCTTGTGATTACTAGCAAATCACACATCATCAACTAAGTTGTTTTTGCATAGTCATGACATGACATCCAAGGGACCTTGGGACATTTTTTGCAACTCATTTGCAAGGAGTTATCTTTCAAGAGAGACATTACACTTGTGTTTTCTCTATTTTGAGAAGTACAAAAACACCCATCAACAAGAACCACAATCCTTAAATTATTGTATTTTATTATTCAAGGCCTAACATCCCTTGGTAGAATGACCATGCACTCAATAATATGCATAATTTTTTTTATTTTATTTCTTTCATGTTTTAGGGGGAAGTGTAATCAAGTGGTCTTCGAGAAGCCTCATCAAAATATGCTCTTGCTCAATAGTAGGAGACATTCCTCTCTTTTATGAAGAAAATTTTGGTCACTTACCAGAAGATGTCATACATACAGTAGATGATAAAGCATTAGATGAAGATTGGGATGAAGGTTGGAAACCTAGACCCTGTTTGGAAAAGTATGATATAGACTTCACTTGATCCTTATTGTTTTGTTCCATGTTTGCATTTATCCATTTTTAGAAAGAATTTTGTATCTAATCCCATAACACTCTTCCAACTCAGATGAAGAAATCTTTTCTACATGATCTTGAGAAGAGTTAGCTTTTTCTTGAGCACACAAATCCTTTTTAAGTTTTTTAAAGTTAGGCATCTTACACTCATGATGGACGGAAGTTAAAGAGCTCCCATGACAATCATGGGGTGAGGTTTTTGGATTTGTTGATGTAGAGCTAGATACAACACAATACTCTTTAGGATTATATTGTGAGATTTTGTACTCTCCCATAAAGTTGGGTGTAAAATATAATGAACCCCAATCATCATCTAAGGGTTTTGTTACAAATGACATACAATTAGGATTATCATCAATTTGTATAGGTTCTTTAGAATTTGATTGTGATATTTTAGACTCCCCTATGAAACAAGATGTAAAATATAATGGACCCTAATCATCATCCAAATATTTCATCATAGGTAAAACACACTCTTCTTTGTGTTCAACATGTATGGATTCTACTTTGTTGGATCTCCTGTTGTGTTTATGGTTTGTCCTTCATGACAAAATCTTGATCCTTATGATTTATAATGGCACTTCTTTGATGTCTCTTGGCTATTACAGAAAGTTATTTGTTATGCTTTAATTTCATGGTGATGAGAATTCTGGTTCAAGTTATGAATGCTATCTCTTTGACTGACAGAGTTTGGAAGATGGTTTCTTTGTCAGGATGGTTCTTTTTGCATATCATAGGTATTGGTTGTTTCTCATTCGGGCTTACACATATCGGCATGAGGCTATGGGTCTCCCCGATCCACTTTGAATTTATCTTTACAGTCGCCATCGGCAAGACTTCTTTGTTTAAGTGGACAGTATCGTAGTTCTCTATCCAAGCATATGTTATACCGTTAGGGATAAGGTCTTATCGATTTCATTATGTCACACCAACCCGCTTAAGAATAAGCATATCGGCATGAGTTTGGCCGTCGGGCTGAAGTCATAGCGAAATCATAGTCTCCCCGACTAGTGCATGTGGAAGTCTATCGGCGAAAGTTGTGGCGTCGTTATATGGTCTTGGCGAATTCAATTTGTTACACTGACCGAAAACATGAAGGTAGTCTCTTCAGCCAGCAGAGCTTGTGGGTTTTCAGGAGAGGGTCTCAGCCGAAAGTGACCTCCCACCCCATGGGAACAAAAAGTTAACTCTGCTAGCATAGGGATCCCATCCCATCTTAGTGGACCTCGAAAGTGAATGAATTTTTTGATAAGGACAAAAGTTTTCCCAAGAGGCTCCGGTTGTGCCACATGATAGTGAATGAAACCAAAGGCAAATTTAAGAATCTTTTCCTCATGTCTCAAATAAAGAATAATATACTAAGGAAGTCCATCAAGTATAGCATGCTGTATTCGACATGTCTTCCTCCAATCTAATGTGTCACAAAGGGAAAGCAAATTGAATGTCTAGCAACGCTAAAGTTTCCTTCGGCATAACATGTCATCGATGGAAATAAAAAGTTTAGGGAAAAAATTTTGAGCTTATTCTTTTTGGCTGGGTATCGAACCCTAGCCTGGCTGCCATCATGAGTGTTTATGTTTCTGTTGTTGCTAACTGTAACGGTTCTTACAGAGGTTTATGGAAGGTTTATCTGGTGCATTTCTGACTGGAAGCTTGACAGTGGATAATGGAGCCATGGGAGTTATAGATCTGTCTGGTATTTTTATTTATGCATTTCATACTGCGCATACTAACTTATTATCACAATATTCTCTTTAACTTCTCTCTGCATCTCTATGACAAATGATGCCCTGACTGAGTCTTTCATACATTAGATGTTATGATTTTATGTGGTGGGAAGTTGTGCATTTTATGCAAAGAAATGATCTCACATGTTTTAGATTTGTTGAGAACGGCTCTTAGCCGGGTTAGTTGTTCTGCCATTACTCCTGAAGACAGTTACCTATCTGGCATGTAAATCAAGATGTATATATAGAAGCAAAAAACTTAGTTTTCTATTCGACTATTGATGTAATTATGAGATTATCATTCCTTGGCTATATAAAAATATATGGATAAAACTCTACAATAAAATTTGTATAATAAGATGCAGAGATTGTGAGTTTCTTCTCTATGAGGTTTTTTAGGGATTCAATTATTGAATCTTTAAGGTATTCTTTAGATGAGAAAATAGAGATATATGTGATTAACTGAAAATAAAGAAACCCTCTGAATCATTATTATTGTTCGTTCATACTTGAGGGGTTGGTACTCCCTTTTTGAGATAGATATCTCTAAACAGGGTCTCTGGTGCTCCTTGAGTGGTGTTTCTCAAAAATCAGCCTATGGGCATTGTGAATAGTTGGATTATAAGATTGGCTAGGGAAGGCATCTTAGGGAGTGGTTTCTTATACCCCGTGAGGGTTTTCCACTGCACACATTGTGCCTCTTTGTTCTTTTGTGTTCTTTCTATTTTACTATGCTGTTGTTTTTTCTGTTCACTGTTGAGTTATTACTTTTCTCAATTCTGTTTATGAATGATTACATTCAACTCATGAATGCATTAATCAGAGTAATATTGAGATCAAATCCGAGCTATGTTTTTTGAATTTTTGAAAATTGGTCAAATCTGTTAAGACATTGATTCACCCCCCCCTCTAAGTGTCATTTTAACTCCAACATACTTTTTGAAGTTGGAATCAAAGTATTAAGAGAGTTTGAAGTATTATGTTTTTCTTAGGCTTGTAAATTATAACTCTTTTAATCTAATTTAATCATGTATATCTTGTTATTATAATCATTTTTCACCTCACGGTGAAGATTAGTTGAGACTCCCTTCATGGCATGAATCCATGGTCTACCTAGGAGAATATTATATGAAATAAGTCTTGGCATGATGTAAATAGGTGTAGGTAAAGTCAAGGGTCCAACCTTAATGTGTATTATGACTACTCCAAATGGTTTCTTATTAACATTATCAAAGAAAGGAATTGAAATATCATTAGGTTCTATGAGATTCTTTTCCATGTCTAGCTTATCTAGAAGATCAATACTACAAACATTAAGACCTGATCCATTATCTATGAGAGTGTGCTTAATTCTAGTTTTGTTAATGACCACAATTATCATTAAGGCTTCATGTTTATTTTGGATCTCAAGTGAGGGAAATTCATGTTGAGGGAATGTAATATCCAAATTTGTCACTTGCATATAATCAAACAATACTACTGCATCATTCGATTTAACAAAAGTTGGGACATCAATCTTCTACAAAACCTGTTGGAACATCTTGTTGTATGTAGGTGATGTTTGAATCAAATCCTAAAGGGATATTTTTGTTGGATTATTACGAAGCTTCTCAACAAGATCATATTCTTTACCACTATGCTGAGGAATATTAGGTACGGGTGGAAGGTATGGTTGAGGTAATGGGATGGATGTTGGTTTTTTCTTTTCTTTCTTATTATTTCTAGTGTTATATGTGTCAACAACTACATGATAACTTGGTTTCTTCGACACACGATTACTAGTGAGTTATTTTTCAAGGTTTAGGATATGGACATGAGGTTTACGAGGTCCTATAACGAGAGGTGGTTTAAGAGGTCAAATAATTAGAGGAATTTTAGGAGGTCTAATAATTAAAGGAGATCTAAATGTTAATTTTGTGTTCATAACCTCAATAGATTTAACTTCTAGTTCATGATATTCTATTAATGGGGGATCTAATTTCACATTAGCATCTTCATCTATGCAATTCATCTTACTATATTTAGAAATAAATGTATCAATGATGTCATCCTATCGTGCCACAATATATTTCCAAGTGGGAGAGGTAGGGGAGAAACAAACAAGATTCTCATGATGCTTAATGATTGGATCTTCTAACACCAAGATACCTTCTTCAAAAGTAGGCAAGATATCAAGAGAAGAAAAAATGTGATTTTCATGATTGGCAATGATTGTATTGTCTTGCACCAAGCAAACCTCGCACATAGGAGAGATAGTGAGAGAGGGATCAATGAAAAATAACAAAAGAGGAGAAATAAACTCATTTTCACATGCCCGTAACAAAAATTATTTGAAATCCTTCATAAAATATGATAATAAAGCGTGAACTATGACAACACAAGATTTTTGCAATGAAAAAATTATGTTATGTCCTATGGATCAATCTAGCCATGCTTTTAGCAAAACAAAGAATTATAGGACTTATATTCTGAAACTAAGGCCAGATCTAGGTAGAGACTAGAGATAAGATTTTGTACACAAAATTTGGGCTCAATTTGGCTAGACAAGGGCACCTAGGGTGACTATGTCCTACACAGCTTTTTGAAAAATTCAAAATATGTCCTTATATGATATATTTTAAGGTTTATGTGTTTATGTGTGTACAAGTATGACAATGAACATTTTTCCATAATTTTACCAATTTATGATTATGTAACTCAAAATACAAGTGCAATAATTTGTAAAATGTTCAAGCATTAAAAAGTCATTATAAATGTAATTTCCAAATCTAAGATACAATAATTGACTGATTTTAATATTCCAAAATCTGAAAATGATGTTGTTGGTTCCCTTTTGAAATGTGCAACAATGTAATTTTTCACTTTTTGAACTATATGAAAGATGTTTAAATGAATGAAATGAACACCTTCAAATTTAATTTCAGATTTAAATGACCTAATGTAGATTTTTAAATGCAATTGGAATGTAGATTTAATCTTAAATTAACCCTATTACAACCTATAACGCAATATGATATACAATTTTTTGAGTTTTTAATACCCTTTTATGATGCCAAAAATGAATGCCTAGATGAACAATGCAAAACAATGCAATGCTAAACCTAGATCTATGATGATTTTCCTTAGACATCAGAAGGTTTATAATGCAAGCATGTTAGGTTTTTCCAAAATGAAATATAGAAAAACTGAAACCCTAAGACTTCACCCAATGATTTCAATGGTATATTTTTCTTACATTTCATTTAGAGGGTTTGAGGTAGTGGGGGTTTGATGAATTTGGACCAGGTATGAGATTGACTTGCAACCTGAAAGATGAATCAACTTTCCCTTGACAAAACTTGAAATGAGTTTTTGGATGAAATACAATTATTTGACTAGGCTAATGATGCAAATAACTATTTTGATGCAAAAATAGTAGATTCAAAAAGTCACAAACAAATTCAAATTTTGGAAACAGACTGAACAAAGTTTTGTGCACCTGTGATATAAATTTTGGGATGAAAATGGAGGACTATGTCACCTAGGGTGACTATGTCCTTGTTGACCAATTTTAGATCTGATTTCATAATCCTCTAGAGCAAGATCAAAGTTTTCTTTTATTAGGTGTCAGATTATCAGATCTTTGTCAGTTGTCAAGATAACTGAGGTTTTGTATGTTGTCAAGTTATAGGTTTTGCATGCAACAATAAACAATTAACCTTCAAACTTCTTCCAATTTTATTAAGATCTAAAACTTGCACATTAAAAGAGAGAGGAAGGGTTGTGCCATATAGGGGTTTTCCTCAATCAAACCTTGCATTGGTTTTCCCACCTCCACAATGGCAATGCCAATCAAAGAGAGCTTATCCTTTTGAGGGATAGAGGATAAATGATAAGTGAATTATGAATCAACAATGGATTGCAACTCACGACTCAAAAATGGCTTCCTTGAAGGATTGAAGTCATGCACATCTTTTCAAGGCTTGATTGTTTTTGGCTTGATTTTCTTGAACACCTACAAGGGTTAGATCTCACAAATAAAATTATAACATAAACATGAAAAAACTCACATGAAACTTGACATTATGCTTTGATGTTGAATTGCTGCAATATATCTACTCTTGACTTGCTTGATAATTGCTTGATCGCCAAATTTTCCAAAAATTAAATCTTGATAGCCAACATTTGACATTCGAAATTAAAATAATAAAA
>VDFB02047230.1:536066555-536154873 GCA_007258455.2 Sequoia sempervirens
AAAGATTCCATTTATGTTAAATTATTATGTGAACCTTTTAAGATTGCATAATGGCTCCAAATAATTATTGTAGACTTTTTTAAGGGTTATGTTAAGTTTAAAACCTTGAACTATTTTATTAGGAAGGTTAATGCTTGTATATACTTAGCTATTTTTATTATGCATAGTAGACCATTAGTTTTGTATATGCTTAGACTTTTTTAATTATGTATACTAGATCATTGGGTCTATGCATACTGAATATTTATTTATTATGTATATGATGTAGGAGCATCTAGAGCATAAGAGAAATCTTGCATCAACCAAAAAAATGTTGTTTCTTTTTAATAAGGACTAAATTTAGCAAGTTACTATTTTTAGTAATTTTGTATTTATGCATGTATGGGCATGAAATATTACACAGACCTCCAAAATGGTAAATTGAAGCCAATGGCAAAGAAATCACTTCAATATAATTTTTCATTTAAGAGATATTAAAATTTCAATTTTTCAAAAATCTTGTTAAAATATTTCAAGATAATTTTGAAGCACTTAGAGGCTCTGGATGGGCCTGAAAATTGGTGTAAGACAAAAGTAGTCTACCATTAGGTACTACCTTTTGAGGATGCACCTTCTCGATTTTTTTTTGAAAATATATTATAATTGAAAATCCAATGCTCAAATCAAAATTTATGACCCCGTGAAGTTGTACTACCAAAATTTAAAAAAAATGAAATATTTTCTTGAGGAAGTTACACTTTCCAGAAGATTCTAGGGTAGTTACACCTTCCAACTAGAGGACATGAATGGGGATTACGGTGAGGAGGGTACAATAGCATAGATGGTGGCTCTAATTTGCATATTTGTAGATTTATGTAATCAAAAATCCCATGTGATGGTAGTTGTAATGTTGTAATTTAATTTTCATTTTACTGATAATAGAAAATCCTTGTTTCCTTCTTGCATTTTGTTTTTGCAATTATCTGTTGTTTTTTTTGTTGTTGTTGTTGTTGTTGTTGTGAGTTTTAGATTGTAAGAGGGGTATCCTTCATCAGTATAGAAAACCATTGGGTCTATGTAAAATTACCTCTATATAATTTTTAATTTGAAAGACCATTAGGTATATGCATTTTTTGTATCTGTATAGTTAACTAAAAATATCATAGGTTTATGTTTTATAAATAGTGACTAGCATAAAAAACATTATGAAGCTTGTATCTTCAAACTCTATCAAACTTTAATTTTATGACCTATGTTTTTTAATAGGGGGTAAAAAATGAAGTTTGTATCTTCAAGCTTTGTCAAATACTAATTATATAATCTATGTTACTCATGGACATTCACAATACTTAATTAATTATATAGGTTAGAGCTTGATGATATTTGGATTGAGCATATGAAGAAATAAAATTGGTTATGCTCCTTCAAGCATGTTAATGATATCAACAATTAGTATGAATTTAAAGTTCATGGAAATTTGTAAAGGATAATAAGGTTAGTACCCATATAGTTGACCCAAGGTGGAAAATGCTATTGAAAATAGGGTCACATAGTTCTAATTAGTGTTATATAATGTTATTAATGATAATTAAATTAGTCATTTCTTTTAGCTTATGTTCTAATTTGATCATGTAATGGCATAAACCTTGAAAGGCCAATTGAATATTTAAATGTTCACATTTATAATAATACTAGTCATTGAGAAGTATGGAGGAAATTTGGATTTTTAATGGTAGATAGAAAATGAGAAAGTTTGTATAATCTATGGAATCACAATGATATGTAGATAACCGAAGGCCAATGGCTAGAAGACTTATTTTATATGAATTTTTTGTTTGATTCAAGTTTTTCTTTGGAAATAAAGTTATCAAGGCCAATGTGAATATAAGTACTCATATGGTTAGATATGTTACTATACTACCTTGTGGTGTTTATATGTGATATGTGGGTATGTATGCATGCATGTATGTATGTATGTGCGTATGTATGTATGTATGTATGTATGTATGTATGTATGTATGTATGTATGTATGTATGTATGTATGTATGTATGTATGTATGTGTGTGTGTGTATGTGTGTGTGTTTATCTCCTTATTACATGGGAAAAGAGTTAGAATTCTATTTATAACTAGATACAAAATTGATTAACATAAAATGAATAGTAAGCTTGGTTAGTGCATTTGTAAAATTGAATGCAAAGTCAAAAATATTGATGACTAGTTTGAGAAAGAGGTGTGTGAACATACAATGCATGTATCATATATGGAATGTGCACACTATTTATAAAATATTTGGCCAAAGTAATATAAAATCACCACTTGCATTATCGACTCATAGTTTCTACTAATTAAAAATTAGTCAAATAGGTCATACTCAACTAGAGGGTATCTATAGTGAACTATGGTAGATTGTTTGTATTTAGAATACAACACTAGTTCTTAGATGGAAATGACGATCATGATGATTCCCTATATCTACTACCCTTGTGAAGGGTACCTCCAAACTACTTCTTATTGGAAGGTGTGTGGGGTACTATTTGCTTTATGGTTGAAGTAAACTTTTCCTCTAACCCCTTTCCTACATAGTCATGATATGATACTAGCCAAACATAAGAATTATCTTAGTTGTAAGTTTTTTAATCAACCAAGCCCCTAATATCCTTTATGACCTAACTCCACTAGATCAAGCTAGTGTAAAATATCTGAAGGCCTATATATTTTTTAATCTCAACTTACCTACAATGAATGGAGTAGGGTATTTCCATGTCATCTAGGGAGCACATACATGTTTTTAATATTTACCTTGTTTAAGGGGTTATCAATGATACATTTACTTTTATGGATATAGAAAATGAATCGTCTATACCTCCGTATAGATTTATGAAAATGAAATTTAATGCGGTAGCCTATAGTAATCCTATGGCTTTAGGTGTTTAATGTGATACTAAAAGATTAAATAGTAGGATACTTGTGATTGCATCTAAAAAAATACATAATTGTACTAATAATGATGGAGATGCTTAGGTGATACTTTTTCAACATAGCGTGGCTTATCAAATCAGTTTATCTTAGATTATCAAAGGATATTTCATACAATATTAAGTAGAATTTGAATAACATTTTGCAACATACTTTAAGAATCCTGAGGTTGCTATAGGTCCTTTCAAAAAGTTAAGTGAAAAATCTAAAATTATGCTTCAGCGTCACTATCATTCTCAGCCCTGGGTGCACGCTTCATTACTTGTGGGTTGAAATGAAAAGGATTGAAAATAAAATCAAAAGAAAGGAAACAAAAGAAAAGAAAAGAAAAGCATTGAAAATCAAAAAAGAAAGAAATTCAACTTTCAGGGGGATCCGAATAACTCTATTGGGGCTATGGATGTCTGGCTAGCAGTAGAGCAATGTTCAAGAGAATCACAATGACAACCTTGTCGAGGCTATGGATGCCTGACTAGTAGCGATGCAATGTCACAGATACTTTGAGTTAGAAAAAACTACGTAGCTTAACTTGACAGAGCTTAAGTTCCTATAGAAACTTAAGGATGGGAATGAATGCATTTGCACACATTTGGATTTTTAACATACTAAAGGTTGGGTTGACTAGTGGTTTTGATCCTTTGGTGGAGCATCCTATTTGTTTTCCCTAGCGTGAAGGTTGGAACTAGAGATTTTGGGTTTGTGATTCTAGTTTGTCATTGAAATGCTTTGGAGCATTTCCCTAGCGAGTCGCCATTTGTTGTGCATGTTTTGCACACACACCCTGTTGGTGGGAGGGATCCCCTCTTTTTCACTCTTGGTGGGTCATTATTGCTCTTGATAGGCTATTTTCCCCCCACCTCTCTTTGTGTGCCCCTATTTCCAAGCCTTAATTGGTCACAAGCCTTAAAATGATGAATTTCCCATTAGCCAAGTTCACTTGCCAGAATTTCTCCAAGTCATTTGCCTTTGTGGGCTAGGTCCTATGAGTTTCTCTTAGCTTACCGCCCTAGCGTCCATCAAGCCTCACAAACCCCCATTGGTGGGTCTCCTCTCGTCGTTCATTTTTGCGCTTCGTCATTTGTCTAAATCCAATCCTTAGAATCAGCTTGCATGGCAGACCCCGCATTCAACCTCACCACAACACCCTTCATGATTTGTGGACCTACTGCTATGGGCCACCTCATGCAGGTCTCTATTTTCATTTTTCCACTAAGCAGTGGCCGACCCTTGACTGTCACCCACATGGCAGACTTTGTAGCTGGTCTTTTCATCCCATCATCACCCTACCATTTCCTTTCAACATTCCTATCACCACTACCCACACATTTGTTTCCACACACCATTTTGTGGGTTTGAGCTAAGTGGAGGCCCATGCCTACCTGGCCATTCCCAAATGTAAATTCTAAATGATGCTTCTGCATGTCCTTGTTGCAATGACAAGATTGCTAGCCTATGCCTGCTAAGGGTGCTTGATGTGTGGGGGACTCAATCAATACTCTCAAACATTATTTATTTTTCAAATGGAATGATGAGTTTTAGTACTTAGAGGAATCTCGTGGGTAAAATAATAGGCCCACAAATATCTTCAAGTAGGATGAGCATAAATGCTTATGGGGGCATATCGTGAAGGTTACTTTGGTTCATAATTTTCCTTTGTGGGAGCTATCATGTGGGAAAATTCTACCTCTACACCATTATCTAATGACATTCCTATAATATTCATTTGCACTCCCATGCTTGAAGGAATTCTCCTTTCTGGAGACCGCTACTTTTGTGGCCTTCTCTTTGGGCATGCACCTTTGTTGGTTCACATAGAGTAGTTCCATTTTGAGTTTCCGCTTGCTCCTACCCATGCTTTCAAAATAGAACTTACCCCGCAACCACCCTCACACTTCACCTCATGGAGTCTCTATCTACAGAGTCCGCTATTCTCCCAACCACTTACTCACAAAATTCTTGGCCGTAGGATCTACTACCTACTCGGCCATCCAAAATGGTGCTCTCATTGCTTCCTCCCACAAGCTTTCCCCCACATTCATCTTGAGTACAGTCTAGTTTTGTCACTAAACTCTCATTTTGTAAAGGATCGGGCAGTGTCTTTGGGTGGTGAAGCTCTAAAATTCTCAAGCATTAAACGGTTCGCCTTGAATTACTCTCATAAAAGATTTGTGTTATCCTACTAGGTGAAAAGAGGTCATGCTTTATAAATATTGAGGGATGCATAGATGATCGACACCATGATTAACCCATGACATAGGTAAAATATCAAATTCTCATAGTTAGTGTGGGTATGTGCAAGATCATCATGGAAAAAATAGGCCGTTAAGTGGAAAAAAAATTTAGAAAATTAGAGTTAGAAACTTGACGAAAAATTGAATAAGTTATCTATATTATTTCAAAAATATGTAAGAATAGAATCTATAGAAAATCTGAATGTAGTTTCTAAACTACTAGGTTTATTTGAAAAAATAAAAAATCTATTTTGAAAATTTGAAATTTCAATGCAAGAGTACTTAAATTTCAGGGAAAAAATAAGAAGTAGGTGCCTATCTGACCACCCTAAACACAATAAAATGATAATATTTTTTATAAGATTTTATATATAAGTAGAGGACTCATGTCCTGGTGTGATGCATATTTTTTTGTAAGTTTTTCCAAGTAAATAATTAATTATGAATTTTTTATTACAACTTTTAAAAAATATAAAACTTGATGCCCTCGAATTACACCTTAACTTGGGTCAAAACTTCATGAAATTCAAATTTTCTTTTTTTAATCCCTATAGTATGTGAAGCATAGAATGTGACACATGTTTTGATTTAAAAATGCATAATGTTTGAAAGCTATAGATGTTTCAATCAACCTATCAATCGTGACTTTAATCATAAGTAATTCAAATAGAAAATGAATAATAATTATTTATTAAATTCAAAGTAAAGCATAATTTATATTGGTGGAAAGATGAGAATATCCTTTAAAAACCCTTTTTGTTTCATCAAATTTTGGTAAAAAAAAGTTTTCAGCCACATACCCATGTGCCTTTTAATGATAGATTGAGGAAGTATATCTTGTAGAGGTTACAATGGAGGCTTCTCTCCACTCATTGCAATTGTTCACAATGTTCTTATCCCTGGCCTCTGGTAGTGGTTATTCTGCATCCTTCATTGTGGAATTGTCAGGTGAGGGTTCCACTTCCTCATTGGCCATTGGTCTTCATTGACGTTGCTACAGCTATCACACCACAACGCCCCACACTTTCATACCTGTGGATGTTGTTGAGGTGGCGGGACTCCGCATTATGTTATCTACTCAACATATCACGAGGAAGGGTAGAAAGAGTGTAGCCAAAACAAGCTCATTTCTCCCACTTATATCCAAATTCAGATCTGAGGCTTCTAAATTATCAAACAGTGTGCCCAAATGAATCTCTTAGTCTGGTTTAAAACAAGAAATAGAGTGTAACATAGATCTCACTATGACGTTTATCTTTTGAGTCATTATCTTTGAGATAATTAGACATCTCAGGCACGACGACCACTTTGTCTAAAGCCATATAATCGATCATTATAGTCATGAACTAATAGGGAAGATGATTCAAGGCCATCTCGTGTGGGCCACAAACATGGAGAGATGGGGATAATTCACAGATGCATGTTATGTTAATCAGGGGCATCTCTGCGTTAAGGAGCTTGTCGCATATGGATTTTTGTATTTGTAGTTTCACGACATCACAATGTTTTGGTGATATTTAAACAATCAATTTTGGCAGTAGGGCTGACCAACATTATGAGTATGGAAAGGAAATCCAAGTGACACCATATGTGTTTCTTTCACAGCAAGAAATGATTAAGAACATTCTAAAACTATTAAATATGAATCCATGCCCTGAGGTGACAATTAAAGACTCTACAAAATCAAAGAGCCAACTATGAGCACCTCTCAAGTCGAGCAAAGAGATTTTGATATGGAAAAGCATAGTGTAACCATGCTTTGTTCTTTCATAGAGAGGTGGCAGTTTGATAAAGATCAACCAAGGGGATGTCAATGACGTATATTAAATAGTTCCGTTCTCATCATTAAGAATTGTAGGGTGACACCAGTAGAACCATTGCTTGCAAAACAAAAAAATTAATTTTCTAACCACTTTGAATGTAATAATGACCTATTGATTATCTACAACCAATCCTGAATGGTTGCTCAAGTGATCATTTCAAGAGTGGTTTTAATGTCCCACAATAGAAGGAAATATCCAAATCCATAGAAGGAAGGCACGAGAAATAGAAAGAAGGTTGTAGGAGTATTTGGAATTGGCGCCATATTCATCCTTATGGGTTCTCAATTTGCAATATGACTACATATGGTTCGAATGGTTATGCCACCTTAATGTTGGAGTAAGGGGTGAAGGAACCATTAAGTCAAGGTGCCACCCCATCAGGCCAATAATGATAAGTTTGGTATAGATTAAAACAAGGGGTTACCATTTCGCCGTTCTCATTTAACAATGAAGTTTTGGCATAGACCATGACTCCATATATCTTTAAAGGACTTAGTTTATATGTTTGAGTTGTTACAAGGGAAGAAAATTTTCCTGGTGGGGGGCCAAGGGTAATGCATGGGAGAATCCAACATTCTTTTGTTGGTATAGTGGATTGTTGATGCCAATGTTGGCTTGTAAGATAGAAGAATGACCAAGGTTGGGATGATGTCATCCAATGAATCCTCACAAACCTCTTATTCAATTGAATTTCCCTCTACTCAACACCTCCAACACTCACTCCTGCAATTGCTCTTGGAGAATCTTGATGGTGCTGGTGCTCCTCATTCTAAATGCCACTCCTCTAATGACATTGTCATCTCTACCTTCTACATTCGAGTACCTGGAACCCCACTTCTGCATGAGATTTGATAAAAAGGGGGGGATCTCAATTTGTTATGCTGAGCGATAATTGTGCTCCATCTCCTATAATATGGCATTGTTCTTCATGTGAATAAGGGAACCTATCAAAATATCAGGATCAACCAGAAACTAATTGTTAGCTAGAGTCATCCTAAAAGAGTAACACAAATTTGGTCTACGAGATTCAACAGATCTGCACTTCACCTTTGATACAATCTTGACACGCTCCCCGCTACAGGCTCCCACATCACTACTTTCATAGAGGGTTCCTTGCTTGCATGGATTGTTTCTCTATTTGTTGTTTGTGAACAACACTCTCCTATGGCCTCTCTACATCACACTCCCACATGGCGTCACCACTGAGCCTGCCCACATCTGTCATTTTGTCAATACTTTTAAGGGCAGGGGTCATTCTTCTCTTTGTCTTGGTGGTCACATTCTTGTTATATGAGCTAAGCAGATTGAATGATGCCATATTCAACATGGTAATTTAAATGGTGGACATCGAGCGGAGTTTTCTGCTAAAGGGTGGATTTGTCATCTGATTATGATTGCAAAAAGAAACTCATTCCAATCCACAAGTACATGAAGCAAAAGGTGACATCATTCAAATATGGTGAGGGGACAGATGCATGATAAAGGATGTTGCTAAATCATTGTACATTCTATGGATATCCTTCATGATGATGCTTGGCATCCAAGATTTATTATTATTGTGAGGAAATTTGGACCCTCTAGTAAGTATCGAACAAGCTCCTAAATGATTCTTATGGGGTTTTCCAAAGGTAAATGGTGATTATAATTGATATAGGGGCGATTCTATTTATGGGTTGGCAAAATTAGTTAATTATAATTGATAATCTCTTGATGCTAGGAATCATTCTATGGTTTTATGAATCTAACGGATTTATGTAGAGATGAGCAAGTTGCTCCATGATAAGGAATTAGCATGAGATCACTTTTGGGAAAAAGGGGGTTAATATGAATACTTTATTAAGAATTCATGAAGAATAGGATAATCCCCTTTGGTTGGGCTTTAGAGCTGAATTCTAATTCTATGTTCCTCCCATATATAGACCTAACTAGGCAGGGATGTGGTATGAATTGACAGATTATCAAGGGGACCAACATATGGGTGTTCGTCATTGCTTGCATATAGGATGAGGCTAGGTGATGTTGTGTCAAAGGGATAATACCTAAAGTATGCTCATTGAAATTTGAAGTCACCAAAGTAAAGGATCTACTTACCCATAGATAGGTGCTGAAGAAAAACTGATTTGCATAGAAATGCAAATCTAGGAGGTCGGTGCTAAGAAATCAAAAGGTTGTCTACCAAAACCAAAAACAAGAGGGAGTTGCTTTGTCTCTAATTAAATGATCATAATCCATTAGGAGCTGTCCCATAGGATCAGGGGCAGCTAATCCATTTCACAATAATACAAATTTACTTGAGGATTCACTTGACTGGTTGAAGGATGCTTCAAATACACCAAATGAAGGGTAGCCTTTAATCAGTTTTAGCCAGAACCTAGAAATCAACTAGAGGACTAAATTGCTACAACATAAGCTCACTAAAAGAAAAAATAGGGAAAGGATAAAAGATGTATTTTGAATTGCTATATATTGGGGGATAGGTGAAACCCTAACTTGTAATGAATCTAGGCCACTCATTGTAATTAAATCCTAGCCATTCATTTGGGCTTTGGAAAACTACAAATAGGGGATTGATCCTCATTTGTAAGTGTTGGTGAATTGGTGTAAAGGGAATTTTGCAGCAATAGAAGGAAGCATTGCATGATTTTATGGATGGTTTCTTTGAATTTGTTCATCTTGCTTTCATGATTCAGCTTCCATGTTAGTTTTAACTTGTAGTTTCTTGAATGGATGTGATAATGGTGTTTGTTGTTATGGTATTTGATGGACTTTTAGCACATACTTTTGGCACCTATTGATGAAAAATTGTTGTGTAAAGTTAGCCTAGGCTTCTTTATTTCATTGTTGCAACTTAATTGAATTGTATGTTCATGAAGTGCATGTACAATCAGAAAAGATGTAGAACTTAGGAGATTGCACTAGTTTTGTGCTGCTGCAGGTTCCTCTTGGTCAAGAAAAACTTAGTTTATGGGAGTCTCTCTACTGTAGCATCCTCCATTATTACTATTTATTCATAGCTTAGATTTAGAACAACCTAGCACATACTTTATTGTTGTTATGGTATTTGATGTACTTTTAGCACATACTTTTGGCACGTGTTGATGAAAATTTGCTGTGTAAAGTTAGCCTAGGCTTCTTTATTTCATTGTTGCAACTTAATTCAATTTTATGTTCATGAAGTGCATGTAGAATCAGAAAATCTGCAGAACGTAGGAGATTGCACTAGTTTTGTGTAGTTGTAGGTTCCTCTTGGTCAAGAAAAACTTAGTTTATGGGAGTCTCTCTACTGTAGCATCCTCCATTATTACTGTTTATTCATAGCTTAGATTTAGAACAACCTTCTCCCCCATTTTACTCTTTTTCTATTTCTTTTAACTCCTTGCTAGTATAGGATTCCAAGCATCACAATAATGCAAAATGAGATGAACATGTTGAGTTTCAGTTTGTTGTTTTGATTGGACAACCACTATTTATTCACTTCAAGCACTTTGAAACTCCATTTGAAGACCCAAATTACCATGCTTTGTAAACCATAAAAGTTTCCATGTGATTACTAGTAAAACACATCAACCAATTGAACTATTCCAAGAATTGTGATGACTTCACACCTGAGAGACCTTGGGGTAGTAATCTGAAACTTGTTTGTAGATTTCTACCTTTCAAGAGAGGTAGCATACTTGTGTGCTTGCTATGTTGAAAAGGTGCAAGAAAACCCATCAAAAAAATTGGTAGTAGAAGGAGGGCATGGATGAGCTTGAGGCTACAAAGCTGAGAGTTCAAAGTTGAACACACTTTCAAGCAATAATTTGAGATAGGGAGATCTCATCATTTTCTGGAAATTTAAAATTAGAAAATTTGAAGACATGACAACATTTGAGCTAAGATGGAACAACAAATTCAAATCAACATCACTCAGCTGCATGAAGGTCTAAATAGGAGATTGAGGAGACCATTGCAAAAATTTGCATTGGAAAATAAATGCTAAAGCCATGGCACTCATAGGCACAATGAATTAGAGTGTCTAACATTCTTGGGTAGAATTGAAAGGGTCTTACAAGGAGAAATTTCCTTTTGGGAAATATACCAACTCTTAGCTCCTGCACACCCAAAATAATAGTTGATTAACATGGCAGGAAAAGCCTTCAAGGAGCTAATCCAAGAACACTTGAGGAACAAGGATGGACTAAGACTAGAGGAGGAACTGTTGTCTAGCTGGTGCCAGGTTCATAATGCACCTAACTTAGAATTTACTTGTCCATCATGTGTAGATATTATTACCCAAGTCAAGGGTTGTTTAGGCAAGTTAGAGCAACCAACTCTCATTGAAGAGGAGTCATCCCATGAGGCAGGAGAGTTGTCAACATTTGGAGGACAACACATTGAATTTGAACCAAGAAATTTTACACAAGTCAGTGTTGGGACAATAGAAATTGAGGATGAGAATCGAAAGGAAGGAGTTGATTTCCTTGAGACAACACAAAGCCCTGATGAAATTTCAGCTAAGAAGGAATTAGAAAATATTTTCTCCTCTGGTGAAGAGCAATCATCCACTTAGAGAGAAGACTAGTTGGCAGTTAAAAGGAAATACATAGAAGATGAATCTGAAAAATCTGCAATAGTGTATGCTGGGACAACCCATGAAGATGTTGAAAATAAAAAAGAAGAAGAGGTTGAAAGCATAAGTGAAATAAGATTAGAAGACCTTTCCTTCATGAATGACAGTGACGAAGCATCTAAAAATGAGGATTTGTAGGAATGGGAACAACCACATGCCGCGGCTATCTACCATCAAACTTCCTTCCCAACTGACGATGAACATCTAGTAGTGGAGAGATATAATGAGCTTATGTCAAGACTAGCAAGGGATTGGTCAGAGCTACGACACCAAGTGGAATTGGAAGTGTTATTGTATCCAGGATGATGCAGGCTCCATGATTCAATGCATTATGAGTTCATTTGTGAACTATGCCAAGAGGCCATTGAGCAAGTTAAAGAACAAGAGGGGAAGCCAAGTGCATTGCTTCATATGGTTGCTTCAAGGATTGAACTAGTGGACCAAGAGCTGGAACCAAGTGACAACTTAATTGAAAGTAGTCCTCAAGAAGTTGTTGAGACAACAATGGAAGAAGAATGACGCAATCCTGAACCTTCAAACGATGAAGCAAAACACATGAGAACATTATCCATCGGCCATCAATAACCTTTCCCTCTTGAAGATAATTTATATACAATGGATGATAGGTTTTATAGGGAATTCTTGAAGGTAAATCACGTAGTAAATCTTGGCCCCCTTGACAAGGTGCCCTCCATTGATGATTTATTTCCATTGGGAGAGATACTCTGGAGGTATGCCAATGCTAAGGAAGAGTACATTTCAGAAGAAGGAAGTGATGAGGATATACTACCTGAACATGCAAATAGTGAAACATTAGAGCTTTTGGATTGGAAGAGGAACTCTTTTTCTATCTATAGTGATAGTGAACAAGAGGAGACAAGTGAGCATCCTGATGCACCACATGAAGGGGAGAGGAAAACCAAGGTAAGGATGCCTTGGGGCCTGATCACATGGGTGACATAACATTTCAACTATAGGGATAGGCTAAAATAGGGAATCCTTCTACCTTGATCATTGTTGATCCTCCTACACATCTTGAAGGCTGCAATAAGATAGATTCATCCATGCCATCTTTCTATGACATTGAGCATCATACAATTAAGATTAACACCTAGGGTGGGAGATGTGATAACCTACTGCCTTTTGAGGACCGCAACCAAGTGGGGCCATGTAATACGAAAGATCAACAAGGAAAAGTGTATCTCCTCGAAGAATAGTTGATGGAGTCTTTGGGTCCCACTAGTGGCTTGGAAGATGTACTTGTTGTCCCATCCTCCCCGCCTTATGCAAACCTGAGATCAGGGATGTTGTACCATCCCCTATGTCTACTCAAGGCTTCCAATGCAATGACTGATGATGTAGTGCTCTCTCTCAACTATCAAACATTGCCACCTTCACATGGTGACATCCAGGTTCTATCTCTCCTTACTCTTTTGAATACTTGTAGTGCACTTTTTATTTTTATTATGGGAATGAGGGGAGGAAGACTTGCTTATGGATTGATCATGGGTTTCATGAATCACCTCAACTGTTGATTTTTCCTAAATGCGTGATTAAATTTGAATGATGCAATAATAAACTTCATTTTTCTTAGTATAAGGATAAGTGTGCATGGTTTAGAACTATGATGATCACCCTTCTTCTTGTGCATGCATTACTAAATCCAATGGGTGTAAATGTCAGTTTTCCTTGCCTAAACATGATCCTTTGTAAATATATTTATACATAGTTTGTCTTTGAGTAGTATAGCTTTCCTTGTACATACTACGCTTTCCTGCTTTTGTTAGGTTGGTTGGTTTGTCGTAGGTTATGTTTCCTTTAGGGTAGTTTCCTTGTTGTGTGCTTTCGCTTTCCTGCTTTGGTTAGTTTAGTTGTTCACTTTTTGTTTGCTTTCCATTTTCTTTCTGTTTGCTTCCACTTTTTGTCTTTGCTTAGGGTTCCTCTACTTTTAGCTAGGATTTTTTCCACACATGGCAACCCTTTTATTATCTGGGGTTTATTCTATGTATTTCTTTGATAAAATCTAATCAAGTCTTCAGAGTAAATGGTGAAGGTCAACGAAGCATGGAGAGATGTGGGGAATTCATGGATGTATGTTATGTTAATCAAGGGAATCTCTACATTAAGGAGACCATCACATATGACTTTTGTATTCGTGGTTTCATGACATCACAATCTTCTGGTGATATTCAAACACTGAATTTTAGAAGTGGGGTCAAGCAAGATTATGAGTATGGAAAGGAAATCCAAGGGACACCATATTTGTTTCTTTCACAACAAGAAATGGTTAGGAACATCACAAAACTAGTAAATGTGAATTTGAGCCCTAAGGAGACAATCAAAGAATCTACAAAATTGAAGAGCCAACTACGAGCACCTCTCAAGTCGAGTGGAGGGATTTTGATATGTCAAAGAAATTCTATATCCCTGACTTGGAGAAACCATTTTGATCTGCATAGCCCCAACTATAATTTGAATGTACATAGGGTGTTTGTATTTTGATGTAGAGGACCCTCTCCTTGTAGAGCTTTCCTTCTCATTTTCTGGCAGAAGATCACATGCGGGTCTCTGCCCATATGATGCTATCTCTCTACAACTTACCTTTACAACCTTCTTACCTCGGCTTCCTGCACACTATCCCCCACATATTGTAGCCATGCTTTGTTGTCACATAGGGAGGTGGTAGTTTGATAATGATCAACCAAGGAAATGTCAATGGAATCTATAGTTTCGTTCTCATCATTAAGAATTGTAGGGTGACACTAGTAGAACCATCACTTGCAAAACAAAAAATTTAACTTGCTAACCACTTTGAATGCAATAATGACCTATTGATTATCTGTAATGAAGCATGAATGGGAGATCAAGTGATAATTTTAAGAGTGGTTTTAATGTCTTGCAATAGAAGGAAACATTCAAATCTGTAGAAGGAAGGCACAAGAAATAGAAAGAAGGTTGTAGTATTATTTGGAATTGGCATCATCTTTCATCCTCACCAGTTCTCAATTCACAATATGACTACATATGGTTCGAATGGTTATGCTTCCTTAATGTTGGAGTAAGGGATGAAGGAACCATTAAGTGGAGGTGTCACCCCATCAGGCTGATAATGACAAGCTTGGTATAGACTAAAACAAGGGGTTACCATTTCGTTGTTCTCATTTGAAGATGAAGTTTTGGCACAAACCATGGCTTCATATATCTTAAACGGACTCAGTTTATATGTTTGAGTTGTTACAAGGGAAGAACGTTTTCCTGGAGGGGGGTCAAGGGAAATGCATGGGAGAATCCAACATTCTTTTTTTGGTATAGTGGATCATTGATGCCAATGCTAGCTTGTAAGATATGATGATGACCAAGGCTTGGACGATGTCATCTAATGAATCTTTGCAAACCTCTTATTCAATTGCATTTCCCTCTACCTGACACCTCCAACACTCACTCCTGTAATTTCTCTTGGAAGATCTTCATGCTATGGGTGTCGTTATTCCAAATGCCACTCTTGCATTTGAGCACCCATAGCCCCACTTCCACATGATGTTTAATAAAAAGGGGGGCTACATCAATCTATTATACTGAGCGATAATTATGCTATGTCTCCTATACTATGGCATTGTTCTTCATGTGAATAGGGGAACCTATCAAAATCTCGGGATCAACCAAAAGCTATTTGTTAGCCAAAGTCATCCTAAAAGAGCAACACAAATTTGGTCTACGAGATTCAACATCCGCACTTTTCCTTTGATACCATCTTGATGCCCTCCCCATTGTGGGCTCCCACGTCATTACTTCTGTTGCAGGTTCCTTGCTTGCAGGGGTTGCTGCTCTCTATTTTGTTCATGAACGATGCTCTTTTGTGGCCTCTTTTCATCACACTCCCGCATGGTGTCACCATTGTGGCTGCCTACATCCATCATTTTGTGCATACTTTTAAGGGCAGGGGTCATTCTTCTCTTCACCCCAACAATTGCATTCTTGTTATATGAGCTAAGTAGATTGGATGACCCTAGATTCAACATAGTAATTTGAATGGTGGAGGCCATGTGGAATTTTCCACTAAAGGGTGGCTTTGTCATCTGATTATGATTGCAAAAAGAAACTCATTTCAATCCAAGAGTACATGAAGCAAAAGGTGATGTCATTTGATTATGGTGAGGGGACAGATGTGGGATAGAGGATGTTGCTAAATCATTGTATACTCTATGGATAGCCTTCGTGATGATGCTTGACATTGAAGATTTATTATTATTATGAGGAAATTTGGACCCTCTAGAGTTAGTAAGTATCAAATAGGCTCCTAAATGATTCTTATGGGGTTGTCCATTGATAGAGGGGTGATTCTATTGATGGGTTGGTGCAGTTAGTTAATTATAATTGATAATATCTTGATGATAGGAATCATTCTATGGGTTTATGAATCTAATGGATTTATGCAGAGATGTGCAGGCTGCTCCATGATAAGGAATTAGCATGAGGTCACTTTTCGGCAAAAGGGGGTTAATATGACTACTTTATTAAGAATTCATGAAGAATAGGATAATCCCCTTTGGTTGGGCTTTAGAGCTGAATTCTAATTCTAGTTTTCTCCCATATGCATTCCTAACCATGTAGGGAGGTGGTATGAATTAAAAGCTTATCAAGGGGACCAACATATGGGTGTTTGTCATGGCTTACATATAGGACAAGGCTAGATGATGTTGTGTCAAAGGGCTCATACCTGAAGTAAACTCATGTAAATCTCAAGTCATCAAAGTATAGGATCTACTTACCCACAAATAGGTGCTGAAGAAAAATTGGTTTACATAAAAATGCAAATATGAGAGGTTAGTGCTAAGAAATCAAAATGTTGTCTACCAAAACTAGAAATGAGAGGGAGTTGTTTTGTCTCTCATCAAATAATAATGATTCATCAAGAGCTATCCCACAGGATCAAGAGTAGCTAGTCCATTTCATAGTAGTACAAATTTGCATGAGGATGCACTTGATTGGTTGAAGGATGCTGCAAACACACCAAACAAAGGGTAGCGTTTAAGCAGTTTTAGCCACAACCCAAAAATTAGCTAGAGGACAAAATTTCTACAGCGCAAGGTCACTAAAAGAAAAAATAGGGAAAGGACAAAAGATGTATTTTAAATTTCTATATATTGCGGGGTAGGTGAAACTATAACTTCTAAATAATCTAGGCCACTCATTGTAATTAAATCCTAGCCATTCATTTGGGCTTTGGAAAACTATAAATATTGGCTTGCTCCTCATTTGTAAGTGTTGGTGAATTGGTGTAAAGGGAATTTTGCAAAAATAAAAGGAAGCATTGCATGATTTTATGGATGTTTTCTTTGAATTTGTTCATCTTGCTTGCATGATTTATCTTCCATATTAGTTTTAACCTATAGTTTCTTGAATGGTTGTGATAATGGTGTTTTCTATTATGGTATTTGATGGAATTTTAGCCCATAATTTTGGCAGTTTTTGATGACAAACTGTTGTGTAAAGTTAGCCTAGGCTTCTTTATTTCATTGCTACAACTTAGTTCAATTGTATGTTCATTCAAAGTGCATGTACAATTTGAAAATCTACAGACCTTAGGAGATTACACTAGTTTTGTGTAGCTGTAGGTTCCTCTTGGTCAAGAAAAACTTAGTTTATGGGAGTCTGTCTACTGTAGCATCCTCCATTATTATTGTTCATTCATAGCTTAGATTTCTAGAACAACCTTCTACCCCCTTTTCCTCTTTTTCTATTTCTTTTAACTCATTGCTAGTATAGGATTCCAAGCATCACAACAATGCAAAATCAGACAAACATGTTGAGTTTCAGTTTCTATTTAGATTGGACAACCATTGTTCATTCAATTCCAACACTTTGAAACTCCATTTGCAAACCCAACTTCCCATGCTTTGTAAACCATAAAGTTCGCTATGTGATTACTAGCAAAACACATCAACCAATTGAACTATTCCAAGCATTGTCATGACCTGACACTAGAGAGACCTTGGGGTAGTGATATAGAACTTGTTTGCAGATCCTAGGGAAAACTTTAGTGGCAAATCTTTGCCAATTGGCGAATTCTAGGAATCGATCAACTCAAAATTGGCAAATTTCTCGAACCCACACAGTATCCAAATCGCTTGAAATTTACGAAACATAGGTCCAATGCATGTCGATTCGCCAATATTTTTTTTATGAGGCATATTTAAGCAAAAAATTCACCATTGTCAAACTATGTGTTTCAAATGGACTGAGTAATATTTTCACTTGAATCCTAGAAGCGTTTACTAAAAAAAACCTACATATTCGCCAATACTATTAAAATGACATTATATCAAGACTCATTTCGCTAATTAAAATTTACAAATAGTTGCTTGTGATGACTCATTTTTCCAATAAAAATTTATAAATAGTTGCTTATGAGGACCTATTTCACCAATAATATTAAAAATAATTAAATTTGAGGACACATTTCACCTTAAAAATTACAACGTATTTGCCAAATTTTCAATATACCATTTAAAAAACCCACAGAATTCACCAAATATGGAATCATGGATTGATATAAATACAATCGAAAGTGTCATTTATTCTTACACATTTTGTTCGGTTTTGAGGTTCTACTTCTCGATTCGGAAGTTAGTGAAAGCCGAAAACATAGACTTAAAAGTGAGTGATCACTGATCATTTCTTCATAGTGTTATTAGTTATAATAATAATTTTTCTTTATCTCTTTTCCATTCTTGCTTCAGTCTTAAAGATGATATTGAGTAGGGAATGAGATCTATATTATTATTCTCTGTCCTTCTTAAACAAGAAGACATTTTTTCCAATTTTTTATTCAAAGTGAGAGATGAATATATCGATCAAATCAGAGATTAATATGTTGAGTGACTCAAGCAGCAATGGTAAGGCTCCTGCCACTCCTCAGGGTGGTGAAACTACTCCTACCACTCCTCAAGGTGTTTAAAATACTCCTGCCGCTCCTTAGGCTCAGGGTGGTGAAAATACTCCTACTGCTCCTTAGGGTGTTGAAAATACTCCTGCCGCTCCTTAGGGTCAAGGTGGTGAAAATACTCCTGTCGCTTCTCAAGGTGTTGAAAATACTCATGCCGCCCCTCAGTGTGGTGAAGATCAAGAGACTCGGAGGCCATCAAAATGCCCAAAACTTAGACATACCATACAGTCTTACTTTGGAATGGCCAAAGCTTCTGATTGATCAGGTCAAGATGGAGCTACATCATCAACTCTTCCACCAAATATTGGTAGCATTCACAATACCTCAGTGCCAGTAGAAGGTTAAGTTGAGATTGTCATTTATTTAGATCAAAATGTATCAAATTCAAATGGGGATGGCAATACCACAGAAGATACTCCAAGGGATACCCTGGTTAGCCAGAATGAGATAATTGAATTGGATGAGGATGATGTTGGTAGCAAGAAAAGGAAAATAAAAATAAAAATGGGGCATGAGTGGGAAATGACAAGGAATTTTCATCTTGGTTGGTTGTCAAAGTACCCATTCATTGTAGCAGTGGGGGAATCAGACGATATTGAAAAAGAAACACATGCCAAATATACAATTTGTACTTGGAAATTGGGAAAACCCAAGACGTAGCTAAAAATTAACACTATAGAAAAGCATATCGGTAAAGTTTATGAAAAACAAATCATAGATGAAAAGGAACAATTAGTCTTACAATGGAAATCAAAGGAAGAATGTCTTCATGTTAGGTATTCCATGGATTATGAAGAGCATGAACAAAGAATGTCGAAGCTTGTTGCATGTAAAGGTACACTTGAGGCTCAATTTGGAAAAGCAATGGAAGGAGAAAATATGTCAAAAACTGTTCAGATGATTGTTGTTTTTTATATTTTTTCTAGAGGACGTCCTATGACAGACTATCGAGAATATTCTATTTTATTATCTTTTTTGAATGTTTCTCACTATCCCCACACACATTGGTTAGTAAACGCTAGATGGGAATGGGCAAAGTGTCTTGCTGCAGTGGAAAAGGAAGATTTAAAGGAGAAAGTAAAAGAGTCAAACTTCATTGCATTATATTTAGATGAAGTTACTGTGGTAGAAAATACTTCTTGGGTCTGTATGCATTTGTATACTGTACAACAACATGTTCACCAAGATCATCTTCTCTATGTTCATAAAATGAAGGACAGTTCAACATCGCATAATATATTTGAACTAGTCAAGAAATTATATTTGAATGAAATTGTAGGTATGGATGAGTTGACAATTGCAAAAAAGTTGGTGTGTGTAGGATCTGATGGAGCTGCAGTGATGCAAGGTCAAAGGACCGATGTTTGCACAAAGTTACAAACTACTTGTGCACCATACATGCTTGGCATTCACTGCATCACCCACAAAATTAATTTTGCATTCAAAATTGTAAGCAACTTTCCTACAGTATCAAAAGTTGAAAATCTAGTCCACGAGATCCACGCATACTTCCATGCCGAAGTCCCAAACGTTTCATAGAATTTTAGAATTTTGTTGAGGGAATAACACCAAGAAACAAGCTTCTCAATGATGTCGATACCAAATGGAGCTCCCTGCATGGACCAAAGCAATGAATTCTTTCAGAATATCAATCCTTAATTGGAGTGATGTATGAAAACTGCAACATGGTAGACAAAGCTCTTGACCTCTTACATAGGTTAAGCGATATAGAGATACTCTTGACTTTAGCTAGTCTTCTCCCCATGCTGGATGAAATGAACAATCTTGTGAATAAATCCCAAGATAGAGCTATGTATATTAATGAATGGGTAAAAGCAAGAAGTTGAGTACACGAAGAGGGGAAATTTCGGGCAACAAAAAAAATTTCGCACAAAACGCGTACGCGTTTTAAAAAAAAATGCGTACGCGTTACGTAACGGGTACCCGAACCTAAATCCGAACGCGTACGCGCTGAGGAACGGGTACCCGAACCTAAAACGCGTACGCGTTATAAAACGCGTACGCGTTACTAACGCGCGTTTAATAATATCGCGTACGCGTTTTAAAACGCGTACGCGTTTCGAAACGCGTACGCGTTATCGAAAAGTATTTATTTTTTTAAATAAACTGCTGGCTTTTCATTTTATCCACTATTTTTGCCGAATCAACAGAAGTCAAGCAAGAGCGCGTACGCGTTTGGAGGCTGTTGCTCGCTCCTCCCGTCATCACACTTGACCTCTGAGACCTCCAGGTTAGTTGATTTCTGCCCTTTTTTGCTTTGTATCTTGTTTTTTTGTTTTTGAATTAGTATTTAAGTTTTTTTTGTTTAATGCGTTTTATTTCAATTTTTAATAGTTTTAAATTGCATTTAAAAAATAAATAACTTTAAATTGTAAATTGAAAACCATATTTTATCTAAACTTAGAAATCTAAACCCTAAAACGTAAAACTAAAAACCTCTTAGAGACCTCTCTCCCCTTAGGTTACATTTAGAATTAGTTTTTTCATTATAATTAGGGTTAATATTGGAATTAGGTTAATATAGGATAACCCAAACCCTAATCTTAACCCTAACACTAACCTTCACCATAACCCTAATCCCCACCATAACTCCAATTCTTATTGTTACCCTATTCATAACCCTTAATCTAATTTTAACCCAAACACTAACCCTAACCCTAACTCAATCTCTAATCATAAACCTAACCTTAACCATGTAATTTTATCTCTAACCTTAACCCTAACCATAATTTTAACCCTAGCTCTAACCTTAACCATAACCCTAACCCCAAAACTAACTCTAATTCTTACTCTTACACTAACCTGAACCCTATCCTCAACCCTAACTCATGTTTTAACCTTAACCCCAATCGTAACTCTAATTTTTACCCTTTTCCTAACCATAACCCTAAACCTATGCCCAAAAAATAACTCTAATTTTAACCCAAACCTAACCCTAATTCTAACTCTAACTCTAACCCTAACCCTAACCCCAATATTAAGCCTAACCCTCACCTTATCCCTAACCCTAATTATCTATAACCCTAACCCTAACTCCAATCTTAAGCCTAACCCTAAACTTATCCCTAACCCTATCCCCAACCCTAACTCTAATTTGTACACGAATTACAAACCATAGGTTCCAAGAGAGCAACTTAAAACTTATAAAAAATAGGTATTGTAGGAGTCACTTGGATAATAATTCAATGTATCTTAATTACTATCCCTATATGGAATTTGTCATGATTGATTTATGAATTTTCATCCATTAACTATATATGAAAATAAATGGGGTTCCCTCCTCTAATCTCTAGTGATAGGAAAATATGGTGTCCAATCTATTCAAGTAAAATTAATGGATAAACAAGAATACCACTCTCAATCTTAGGATTTAATTAAATAGCTATCTTTTAATTTCTTTCCTTTTTACAAGCTCCAAAATAAACCTACATGTACAAACCTTTTTATCAATGCCACTTTAAAATTACATTCTTTATTACACTAGTGGCCCCATAACTAGGGCACTCATAACATACTTAAATATTATAGTCATTTCCCTATTTTATTTTCGTAAGTCCAATGAGAAATAAGAAATATTTTAGGATATCATAAAATTTTATTGAAAAAAGGGTAAGGAGAAAAAGAGGAATTCTTCTAAAAGAATTTTCAAATTCTAAATCAAGGCTAAAGGAGTCAAATGGGCTAATTCTAGGAAGTTGGTTGAATATTTAATCATAAAAAATCCCAAAAGGAGGGAAAAATCAACAAAAAAAAATAGTAGAGCAACATGTGACACCCTTTTGAATTCCTAAAACCCCATGTTTTATAGGAAGATGAAGAAGAATTTGAAACCATTCCCCTCATCCCTTAGGAATAATCTATTAAGGAGAAACAATATAGATTAATAGAAAAATATTTGAATCAATGAAAATATATGAGAGAAGCCTTATCTTTTGAAAAATGTTTCAATATGGTAAGAAGTTCCATCTACAAGAAATGAGCAAGGAATATAGAAAGTGAAGAATAGGGAGATAAAAAGTAAGCTAAAAAACTTTATACACCTAAGTTTGATTGTAGTGACAAGATTTTTCTCACCTGCCCAGTTGGAGAAATTAGAGACTTACTTCACCCTCAACCCCATAACCCTAACCCTAACCCTAATTCTATCTCTAAGCTTAACCCAAACCCTAATCTTAACCCTAACACTAACCTTCACCATAACCCTAATCCCCACCATAACTCCAATTCTTATTGTTACCCTATCCATAACCCTTAATCTAATTTTAACCCAAACACTAACCCTAACCCTAACTCAATCTCTAATCATAACCCTAACCTTAACCATGTAATTTTATCTCTAACCTTAACCCTAACCATAATTTTAACCCTAGCTCTAACCATAACCATAACCCTAACCCCAAAACTAACTCTAGTTCTTACTCTTACCCTAACCTGAACCCTATTCTCAACCCTAACTCATGTTTTAACCTTAACCCCAATTGTAACTCTAATTTTTACCCTTTTCCTAACCATAACCCTAAATCTATGCCCAAAAAATAACTCTAATTTTAACCCAAACCTAACCCTAATTCTAACTCTAACTCTAACCCTAACCCTAACCCCAATATTAAGCCTAACCCTCACCTTATCCCTAACCCTAATTATCTATAACCCTAACCCTAACTCCAATCTTAAGCCTAACCCTAAACTTATCCCTAACCCTAACCCCAACCCTAACTCTAATTTGTACACGAATTACAAACCATAGGTTCCAAGAGAGCAACTTAAAACTTATAAAAAATAGGTATTGTAGGAGTCACTTGGATAATAATTCAACGTATCTTAATTACTATCCCTATATGGAATTTGTCATGATTGATTTATGAATTGTCTTCAATGATTTTCAATATTTTTCATCACTTGTTCTACTAACCTTCTGTTTTTATTCAACTCTCATTTATAGTTCTTAAGTGACTATCGGTTTCTATTCAACTCTCATTTATAATATGAATTTGTAATGCTATGATTTTTTAATGTTATAAATTGAATTTTAATGTTATAAATGAAATATATTTTGAATTTGTGCATGTTCAATGTGATTTTTAAATAACTTTGAAATTGTGTACATTATTTAATTAGTTTGTTGATATATATTTTTTAATTGTTTAACATGCAGTTGCCATATCATTTCTCGTCCATGGATCCACTTTTCACTTTAGAGGATTTCATGCCTAATCCAGAAATTCCTATAGATCCTGGTGCACACCCCACCCCACCACATGAGGATATGCCTCAGTCACCTCCACATTCTCCACCACCTGAACCCCCACCCCCTCCTCCATTTGACCAAAATCAACTCAGAGATAATATTCGAGCCAACTTAGTTGTGATTCAAGGGAACATAGATCTCATAAAAAATGAGACTAGAATCCCTCCTCATCTCGCACGGTTTGCATCTACGATGCAAACTATTGTCGATTCTGTTCGATCTATCGATGCGGACCTAGATAGGTTCCATCAATGGAGAGAAGAGATGAGACAATTCTATGCAGATGGGTTGTCATATAAAGAAATCAATAACCTAAAAATCACTAAACAAGCTATATGCCAATATTTTGTGAACCCCCAAACAAACGAACCAATACCACCCACAAAAAAAAGAATTTCAATTTTATGGTGTAGGCACCCGCAGATAGCTGCAAATTTTTGGGAGAGATGGTGGATGGTGTTTGATACTCCACCACATGGCAACAGTGAGGTGCCCTTATATTTTTTGAGAAAGTTATGGGCTGAGTTTGAGTTGGGTAAAAAACCCAACTATTTTGATATGAGGTCATTTCAGGGAGCTGGGCGTGGCATGCCCCAACATAGACTAGGAGCACGTGTCGATCCTCAGCGACGTGCTCCAGTTGCGCCTCTTGTTCCTCCTCCTTCTCCTGGTATTCCCGCTGCATTTCAGCAGCAAACCATGTTATCTACACTAGGAGCATTGAGTTCACTTTCAGGACATCTCATTCAGCAGACTACACACGCGGCCACTGAAGTGGCCAATACAGAGCATGGAGGCTCGGGCTATAGGGATACTCAGACATCCACTTCAGGTGAGGCACATGCATCTGGGGCGGGATCATACCTAAATTTACTATATTCTGAGGATCGTCCCACACAGGTATGTTCATCTTTTGAACTTAAATTTAATTCAAGTTTGAAATGTAAAAAATTCATGTAAATAATATAACATCAAACTATATATATAATATAATATTAATTCAATAATTTTGTGTTTGGTGTATAGACACATGATGACGTGATGCCCGAAACTCAATATCATCATCGTGTGTATATGTCGAGTGCTGTAGATTTGGGCTCACCTTTTCAACAGGTACTTGAACCAAAATATATTAAATAATTTGTGTGTCCATATATATATAATTTAATTTGAATTTGTACACATGTGTGAATTGATATATTATATCTAGATGCAGGGAAGTCATACTATTCCTAGTATTGATGAGCCACAAGTTACAGTGGTGAGCGCTCCTGAGACATCATCAGCTCAGGTGTGTGCTTTCAAAAGTTTGTTAAGTTTAAATTAAATACACATCATAGATCTAATTTAATTTTTACATTTATATACACATGTGTGAATGATCTATATGAACTGTTGTACATCTATATGTAGGGATTTGATGAGATAACCATGGCGGGCCGCACACCTGAGACATCATTGACATCTATTCATGGGCAATCTCAGGTGCGTGATCATGAGGTCATATCATTCGAGGTTGTAAACTTTACTTTAAATCTCCTATACAAATTTTACGAACATATATATATATATATATTCAAGGTTTTCACATATTGTTTGCTTTATATGAATATGCAGGATATAGTGGATCAGGCATTTCCATCTTCTCAACAGACAGTTATGTTACCTGTTGAAGAAAATGTGCCAATTGATTCACATGACCATATGGTAATTTATGAATACTAGAAATCATTTTTAATATATTTAGTCGATATTTAATTAGTTTTTTTTATCTAAAAGTTTATATTTTCAATTTTAAATATGTTTAATTATATCAAAATTTCTAAATAAATTTAAATCTAATTTCGAGTTTCTTGAACTCTTTTACAGCATGATGCAGGTACATCTAGTCAACGTGGAACAAAGAGGAGACTTGATTTGACTGATCAGCCTGAGAGTTAGATAGTTTTATATTTTATGGACTACAAACCTCTAGTTTCATTTCAATATATGTGTTGGACTTGACATATAAATTTTATGGACTATGTAGATCTCTAGTTTTATTTTGAACATGTTATTATCATATATGTGTGTTTATTTATATCAGTTGACTTTAATATGATGATTATATATGCAGTCAATTATGAGATCATGTTATGTTCATTTTCATAATTATATGCATTTATATACATATCTATATATTTATATTTTATCAAATTTTCAAGTAATACATGCACTATATAATAATTCTTATCTAGAATCAAATTTCATATATATATAACTTATCAGATGGTTAGGTGACAAATTAAAACATTCCTTAAATAGTTTCTTAAATCATATTCATAATAAATTAAGGGCAAGTAATTCTAACTATTTTCCAATTACATAGCAAATATCTGAATCAATAAACAAAAAACCATCTCCTTGTATGTATATTTAATGTATAATCTATACAATTGAATAATTATATAAAATGTGGTAAATAGAAGACACATGAAATATGTATAATCTATACAATTTGAATAAGATATTTAAAAAGTGACATCGAACAAACATATATAATGTACATCAAGAAGTTTAATGTACAACTATATAACATGATGAAACATATATGTGCATGTAGATACAATTAAAGCTTATCAACTTTTAGGTGAATACCAAAAATTGATATTTACATAGTCTCCAGATAAAATAGTTTTCAGTTCAACAATCACATTGTAGACCAACTTGATGAGAACTTGCAAAAATAATTAATGTAAGTAACTACAATTTTTACGAGTCATTTAAGTAAAAAATTCATGCAAGAAAAGAATTGCATATAGTAAATTCCATACAAATTCAAATGATGTTAGCCATAGGATGGATTAAGGGGACCTAAGAGGTTGGATTAGGGGGATGAAAGAGGGTGGATTAAGGGGAGTTGATAAAATGAGTTAAAGTGATGTAAGAGGGTGGATTAAGGGGGAGTTGAGAGAATGAGTTGAAAGGATGTAAGAGAGTGGATTAAGGGGATGCAAGAGGGTAGATTAAGGGGAGCTGATAGAATGAGTTGAAGGGATGCAAGAGGGTGGATTAAGGGGAGTTCATAAAATGAGTTAAAGTGACGTAAGAGAGTGGATTAAGGGGATGCAAGAGGCTGGATTAAGGGGAGTTGATAAAATGAGTTAAAGTGATGTAAGAGGGTGGATTAAGGGGGAGTTGAGAGAATGAGTTGACAATATGTAAGAGAGTGGATTAAGGGGATGCAAGAGGGTAGATTAAGGGGAGCCAATAGAATGAGTTGAAGGGATGCAAGAGGGTGGATTAAGGGGAGTTCATAAAATGAGTTAAAGTGACATAAGAGAATGGATTAAGGGGATGCAAGAGGCTGGATTAAGGGGAGTTGATAAAATGAGTTAAAGTGATGTAAGAGGGTGGATTAAGGGGAGTTGATAATACGAGTTAAAGTGATGTAAGAGGTGGATTAAGGGGAGAGAGAATGAGTTAAAGTGATGCAAGAGGGTAGATTAAGGGGAGCTGATAGAATGAGTTGAAGGGATGCAAGAGGGTGGATTAAGGGGAGTTGATAGAATGAGTTAAAGTGATGCAAGAGGGTGGATTAAGGGATGCATCGGATTAAGGAGTTGATAAAATGAGTTAAAGTGATGTAAGAGGGTGGATTAAGGGGAGTTGATAATGAAAGTTAAAGTGATGTAAGAGGGTGGATTAAGGGAGTTGAGAGAATGAGTTGAAAGGATGTAAAGAGTGGATTAAGGGATGCAAGAGGGTAGATTAAGGGAGCTAGAATGAGTTGAAGGATGCAAGAGGGTGGATTAAGGAGGAGAATGAGTTGAAAGGATGTAAGAGAGTGGATTAAGGGATGCAAGAGTAGATTAAGGGAGCTGATAGAATGAGTTGAAGGGATGCAAGAGGTGGATTAAGGGGAGTTCATAAAATGAGTTAAAGTGACGCAAGAGAGTGGATTAAGGGATGCAAGAGGTTGGATTAAGGGAGTTGAGAGAATGAGGAAAGTGATGCAAGAGGGTGGATTAAGGAGTTGAGAGAATGAGTTAAAGTGATGCAAGAGGGTGGATTAAGGGAGTTGATAGAATGAGTTAAAGTGATGCAAGAGGGTGGATTAAGGATGCAAGAGGGTGGATTAAGGAGTTGATAAAATGAGTTAAAGTGATGTAAGAGGGTGGATTAAGGGGAGTTGATAGAATGAGTTAAACCCTAAACCCTAAACCCTAAAATGAGCTAAAGTGTGCAAGAGGGTGGATTGATGCAAGAGGGTGGATTAAGGGGAGTTGATAGAATGAGTTAAACCCTAAACCCTAAACCCTAAAATGAGTTAAACTTACATAAGAGGGTGGATTAAGGGGATGCAAGAGAGTGGATTAAGGGGAGTTGATAGAATGAGTTAAACCCTAAACCCTAAACCCTAAAATGAGTTAAACTTACATAAGAGGGTGGATTAAGGGGATGCAAGAGGGTGGATTAAGGGGAGTTGATAGAATGAGTTAAACCCTAAACCCTAAACCCTAAAATGAGTTAAAGTGATGTAAGAGGGTGGATTAAGGGGAGTTGAGAGAATAAGTTAAAGTGATGCAAGAGGGTGGATTAAGGGGAGTTGATAGAATGAGTTAAACCATAAACCCTAAACCCTAAAATGAGTTAAAGTGGATTAAGGGGTGTTGAGAGAGTGACTTAAGGGGATGCAAGTGGATAGATTAAGGGTAGATATATGAGGATATTGATTGAGGGGTCCTAAGAGGATGAATTAAGAGGTGTTGAGTGAGTGACTTAAGTGGATGCAAGTGGACAAATTAAGGGTAGATATATGAGGGTATGGATTACAAGGTCCTAAGAGGATGGATTAATGGTAGTTGATAGAATGACTTAAGGGGCTGCAAAAGGATGGATTAATGGTACATAAGAGGATGACTTAAGGGGTTTTAAGAGAATGGCTTAAGGGGATATGAAATCAATTATAAAGTATCAATTAAATGTATCTAGAACTATATATAGTTACCAGTCTCTAGATTGAAATTCCATTGTAATATATGTGCATCTCCTCTCTTTTTTGTAAAGCATCTAATTTTGGGAGACCTGAAACAAAAAATGATATAAAACTTTAATTAGGAAATGATTAAAGACAATATATATATATATCAATTAAATATATATACGACTAGATATGCTTACCAATATTTATTTACTCTATTGTACCATCTGCATCCTCTCTTTTTTTTAATGCATCTATGATTGTCTCGTGATCATCCATTGAAATTGTCCATAAAACTTTATTAGCAGGCCTCCCTTGATATCTAACTAGTTTTATATTGGTTGCCAAAATCAAATGTGAATAATGCATAATTTTCTTGTGTCTTTCATAATCTTCAAATGCAGGCAAGCCATTCTTTCTCATCAAATATTTTCGAAGCCAGGTGCCAACAACAACCACTGAACCAGTTGGATACTCAAAGTTGTCATCATCTACTCTAGTATGTACCAACTTATGTTTTCTCTCAACACATCTAGCCAACCAGTACTCTGTCTGCTCTTCATTCCCTTGAGGTGCAACAACAGCATACACATGTCCTACAAAAATAAATACAAAATTCAATAAAAAGTGACTTATATTTAACTCATATAAACATGCATACATACAAAATTCAACTCAATAAATAATGTACCTTCTTGTACAAGATCTGAAACACGATCATAATCATCTGATGCGAACACTTGATTATCTTCAATTGTCATTTCATGTTGAACATGTGTCAATGTAGGCGTTAAAGCTCTTTGTTGCCATTGTTCGACCCATTCCATATTTTCACATGCTTGCCAATCACCTACAATACAAAATTGACAATAGCATGCCAACTCCCTTGTCCATATTGTCCATGTGTTTGCATTTGAACTCTTAAATGAATGCCATTTTGCACTTCCATTAATTGTTTCACAATCCTGTCGAGAAAAAATATCATTTTCTTCAACTAACCAAAAGAAGCGTCGAATTATTGATTTCTCACTTGTCCTTGTAGATAATTTGGTATTGCACCAATCTACAATTGCACGTGCATTTCTAAATTTTGCAGCATCCTCAAATTTTAGTTGCTCTCTAGCAAGAGCTCTTTTTACACATGCACCTGCTCCATCGTGTTCTCCCTTACCATGACCAGCTTCAAAAAAACTCCATATGTGTTGGATATTATTTTCCTTATGAACTCTACATAGCCAATAAAACATTCTAGCATTTTTGAATTGACCCGTGCAATTATCTGACCATATGAGATGTTCTATTATTTGAATTCCTCTCTCTTTTAAATTTTTATTAAATATATCAAAACAATATTGTACAAACTCAGATGAATGTAATCGATTATCACTTACATAAAAATGGTACTCTTTCAAAAAAATTCTATTATCTTCTGTACTATCTTCAGCATGTCTATAAACAATGTGAACAAATATAGCTACTTGCACTGAATTATAATATTGTGATTGGATTTCTTCTTGTGGAGCAAGAGTATAATTTTCAGCAAAATCAACAATTGACAATATAGTTCCAATTGGAAATGTGTTTTTACATAAACGAAATTGATTATCAAGCCAATGAGCATTCTGAGAGTGTTGAACATATTTAGGTACAAACTTATCTTTAAATTCAGTAATAAAAGTATGCACACTAACTTTTTCCACAATTAGCTCAACACGTCTTCCAATTTTACCATCTTTTGAAGAATACTCAATATTTTTAAATTTTTTTACATCCACTAATTGTTTTCCAAATTCATCTAAACTACTTTCATGCATACATTCACCTAATAATGAAAAGTTACCACATCTATCGCATTCTCCAGATATGCATCCTTTTAAAAAAAATGAGTTTCCATTTAAAGAGGGATTACAAAACAAACCTGCTATAAAATCTTTGATTCTTTCAGGTGGCATAGTAATACCACAAATGTCCTGCATAATTTGGTTAGCATGCAAAGTGCATCGTATATATCGAAATATATCATAATAATAATGAAATTGTACATGAGTCTTACAACAACAAGAGATTCGTTGCTTATTAATTCTAACATACCAAGGTTTACACTTTTCAAATGATCTTTGACTTATGCTAATATTCAATGGTAAGATTGAAGCATCTAAATTTTTTTTATATAATTCATTTGAGTCATATCTAAGAGATGCTTTGGATGAGGTTCACGAATTTTGGAACCCACCCTTAATTTTAAGACATCTCTAATGTTAGGTGATACTCTTGTATTATCATACCAAAATTTTTCGATTAAAGATTTAATTTCATTAGTTAATTTCATGTCTGATCTTGGGAGTCTACCACTAAAACTCCAACATTGATTAATAGGATCTTTTTCAATACTTTCTCTTCTTTTAGCAGCTCTTATCAAAGTTCTAGGATTTAAGTTTATACATTTACTAATCTTACTTAACATTCTTTTATTGGAAGCTATTTTATCAACTAGAGCAGTTGTTATTGCATGGCGAGCCGCATTCTTATCTTTTGATCGACTTTTCTTACCAATAACATCAATAGCATTAGCAACACTAGATATGACTTGTTCTACTGAATCATCTTTCTTTTTTGGTTTTACAAAAACACCTAATTTTTTCATCACTTTTCTCATTTTAAACATTCTCATCAATTGCACCATGAGTTGACATTGGAATCCTAATTTCTTTCTATAAAAAAACATTTTATATATTTTATTTCCATAATTTCTAATTTGTCTTGAAGAAACTTTACCACGAAGGTTATTTAACACATTTGTTTCAATTGTTAAAAAAACATTTTCAACTTCATCCATAGATGGAGTTTCATTTTCATTCACACAAGGGGTTTCATTTTCATTTTCAAATGTAAAAGGGATTTCATTCTCATTTTCATCAATATTAGGGATTTCATTCTCATTTACATTCTCATAAGATATAATTTCATCATTTTCTTGTTTATGTATTGTTTCAACCCTAGTATTATTAATCTCATCAATTGTGTATCCAGCTTCTTCTAAACAAGCAATATCAATATTATAAAAACTTGGGTTTGAAGACATACCTGGATAGATTGTTTGAATAGGTACATTTTCCATATCATTGGGAGGTGGATTTGAAGACACACCCGAAGTTATTTGCATATTATTCAAAGTTGAAGTTGAAGGCACATTTGGGTTTGTCTCCATAGTTGCATTTTCTTCCATATTCACCATCTCCACATTTGCATCATCTACATTGATTTCATCATTCATGGCTTCCTCTTCGACATTCTTAGAACTAGATGCTTCCAAATCTTTCACTTGATGAATCCTTTGTCTCCTTTCCCTTTGTCTTTTTGCCTCTTTATCTTTATTTGCTTGAATTTCTTCGGGTGTCATTACCTTCCTACATCTTTTTCTTTGTCTTTTTTTATCACCCATGGTTACCAAACCCTCTTTGATGACAAAAACAATAATTCAAGAAACCTATTTTAAAATTTTCCCCTCCTTCAAATATTCAAATAAAACTATGTACTATGAAGATTATTTTTTCTATAAATTCTGAAGTACAAAATCATCATGAGTACATCCAAAAATTCACTTTTTCCAAATCTTCTTGTAAAATATTTTTGCACTTGATTCCACTTCAGAAAATTTAACTTGCACTTTTACTCTTCCAACAATTTGAATAGAATATGCCCTGCACAAGACAAATCTGCAATAAAAAACGCAGAAAATGACACTTTAGGTCCGTACTGCAGAAAAAGAATGCTGTAAAAAAATCGTGTTTTAACAGTATTTTTCAAATTAGGAAAAAACGGCTATTATACAAACGCGTACGCGTTATGAAACGCGTACGCGTTATATTTTTAAAATGCGTACGCGTTCAGTAACGCGTACGCGTTGCTTTCTGCCAACGGGCAAAACATAACGCGTATGCGTTGTGAAACGCGTACGCGTTTTATTTAAATAACGCGTACGCGTTTCTATAACGCATACGCGTTATTTAAAAGTTGATCTCCCAAACCAAATCTAGCCCCGGTTTTAGGCTCGGGAAAGGCTTGGCAATCCGAGCCTTAGCTTTTGACCTGCAACTAAAAAACTAAGGCAAACTGAAAAAAAATGTCCAACTTTGACAACATAGATGATGAACTTTTTTTCTGAATTAGTCTATAAAATTAAAACCCATTAGAGAACACAATGTCTACTTTCTAGATATATAATTTTTGTTAAAATTGGATTAAGTTTGTTATTTTTAAATTAATTTCTAAGCAAACTAGGCCTTAAATTTGAAAGATCAAGTTTTTTTGGTTTTTTAATAACTTTGTATTGGTTAAGTTTCTTGTAAAAAAAATTATATGGTCCCAAACTTCAGACAATTCTCTACACAATGAAAAAAAAAAGAGTCAAAAAATGTTTTGTTTAGGTCCAATTATGTTGTCCGTACACGTTGATTTGAAAAAACATCAATTAAGGCCAATAAAAAATTAATAAAAAAAAATATATTCAATCAAAAATTACAAAAAAAAATCCAGCCCAAACTTCATGTTGTTAGCTCTCTTTTCCTAAAAGGAATTAGCAAAATAATTTTATTTGGGTCAAAAAGTGTTGTCCGTACACCTGCTTGGTATGGTTAAAAAACAGGGACTTTTAAAAAGTGGTTTTTATAGATCTTTATCAAAATTTAATTTCTATAAACTGGGTATTTTAATAATTTACATATTTGGAAACTAGATTCAAAATTCTAATTTCATATTACTGACTTTTTTTAAGATTCATTGTGGAAGTGCCTCAAATTTTCAGTCCAAGTGTGACAAATTCTGAAAAACAGCAAAAACATTTCCACTTTTTGAGTTTTTTGTGTACCCAACTTCTTGCATCAACCCGAATATGCCAATCTATGTTAACATACATGCTTGGCCCTCGATCATCTATATCTAGATTTAACACAAGATGGCATAGATTATAACCTGTGGCAGAAAATTATTGATTTGAATGATCCTGATAATTATTTATAGTTTAATGGAAGTGGGAACTTATGTATCTATGTACATGGATATGAGATACAAATGTACCAATGTAAGAGTACCAGGCACTCTAGTAGAGAAGTACCTATTAACAAGGAAGATTTTAAAGACATTGTTAAATCTGTTGGTGATAATTTGAAGGAAATTGCAAAATCTCTTTCCTCAGAGATTCGTGATAGATTCCCTCGAGATGAAATACTTGAAGCCATGAGTATTGTGTATCCTCAATTTTGGGAAAACTGAGATAACCCAAGATTTTTTCATGCTCAAGTAAAAATCTTGATTGAACAATTTTTGAAAACTGTAACAATGAATGAGTAGAAAATAGAAGGAATTTTAAATGAAGATAAGCTAAGAAAGCAATGTAAGGATTTTGCAGTAGCTATTAAGGACCAGTATAAATCCATGGGCAAGGACAAGGCCTTTGAACCGGGATCAATAAAAAGGGTTTGGACAAACTTAGGTTAGAGTGAAATATTGCGTGATAAGATATCATAATATTTCAAACTTGATGATTTATGTCAAACAATGATATTGGGGTCATTGGAGGATGAGAGAGTTTTCAGTACATTAGGGTTTTTGAAATCAAAGTTAAGAAACAAACTAGACAAGAATTTGGAAAATTGCTTGACGATGAAAGGAACTGCGTATAATATTAAAATTTTTCCTTTTGATAGGGCACTTGCAATCTGGAGGTCCACATGTGAAAGAAGAGGGACCGGTCTGCGCAACACTCCAATTCCAAAGGCTAGTACTGGTGGCACTGCCATGGGAAGTGAGACTGGGATAGATGAAATTGACGAAAATGACATAGTGAATGTTGAATTTGAGACATAGGCCGAAGAAGGTGAAGAGCAGACTCAAAATCAAGAGCTTCAAGATGAATCTTTTACTCTATCTGATGTTGAACGTTAGTTTAAGAACCTTGACTCCATTTGGGAAATGGAAGAGAATTAGTAGCTTTTAGGTATTTATACTGCACTACAAGATTCATGAATCAGTTTCCATTGTTCCAAACTGTAGTTGTTGATATTTTATATTGTATTGAATGAAAATTGAAATTGTGAATCATTGCACTTCATGATATTTTATTTTGTATTGCACTTCATGAATCATATTCCAAACTTTAGTTGATGATATTTTATATTGTATTCCATGAAATTGTGATATTTTATATTTATATTGTATTCCATGGTATTGAATTTGATGTGTTTCTGCATCATTTTTAAAGAACAACACTTATCACTCAACTCATAAATTCCTATTGTATTGCCATTCACAAAATCTTTGATAAATAACTCAAAGAACACTAATCCATTCCTTGAACAGAAGTTAACAGTTCAACATCCACAAATTTTAAGCTAACATAAGCTAACAATTCAACATAAATAACTTATAAAGACATCCACACAACTTAAACAATAAAAGGTTAAACTACCAAATCACCTAAATTATTCAGATAACTCCTTACGCATCCATCACCATAAAATATTTATTCATAGATAAACATTCCACAGCAATGAAATTAACAAAAAAATTATCATTCCAGTAATAGACAATCCACTGGCAAACTACTCAGCAAAAGCACAATAAATCCACATAGTACACACCATAACTCAAAGATTGTGAATGCATGAACTTCACCATTGTCTTTCTACATTGAAATAACATAAAAGCAATAAAAATAGTAGAGTTTTTTTGTCTTGATAATGGTTCCTTGAAGACAACCGTTTTAGAAATTAAAATAAAAAGTTTTAGAAGTATCTTGAGAGAGCCAAATTAAATAAAATAACATAAAAACTAAAAAGTAAAAAACACTGACTCCTTCGCTTTCAATATTTTTTGCCTCCTTCTCCTTCAGTAACACCTCCTGTGCCTTTAATCTTTGCCTATATTCCTGGTACTTGGTGACAATTGCAGTGATGTTTTTGCTCCCTGGTGTTATAGTAATCTGTAACCTGGTTCTCCATTTTCCCAAATCCTTTTCAGAATCAAACAATGTCTAAGATCTTCTCTCTTCTCTAGAATTATAAGCCTTCAGGTAGAGCTCCATTGCATTGAGTTTCAAGAAGGACTCCCATGTCACTATAGTAGGATCATATATTTTTTTATTGAATTTCTCTCTAAAATTCAGAGAGATCTCTCTTATATCTAGAATCCTTTCATCAAACTCGTCACTAATTTCTACTCCCATAATTTGAAAATATTTTTTAATTTCCTCCAACATTTCATAATAGTTTTCAAGTGTGTTCTTAATTTCATTCACCAGATTATCATATATATTCAATTTCCATTCTAATGAATCTGACCAGGAAGGGTCTAGCTCCTTAGGATTATTCAAAATTTTCTCACCAATTAATATCTTCAGATCCATAGAGTTCAATTCTTTCATATCCTGAGAGAGCACATAGAGACCTAGTTTGATCTTTTCTGACATCCTGAAGTTCTCCCAATAACTCCTTCCTCTTGTCAAGAACTCGAGTGTAAAACTGCAAATATTTATTCAGAAAGAAGATAGCCTCTTGAGATATTGTTTCGATCCCCTCACAAGCAACTCTGGAATAGCTCAAATTCTTTTTAATTTTCTCTATGGTGAGAACATCAATTCTCTCTACCTGAGGCTGAGAACTTGAGGCTTCATTAGATGTAGGAGGAGTGGCCATGGAAGAAATAAAGTTACTCAATGCGAGGACTTGAGATTGCAGTTTTATATTTTATTTCCTCTGTTCTTTCACTCTTTTAATCAAGGTAATGACTAAATAATTGGCATGGTACATATCACCTTCCAGTGTTGGAGGCCCCATATCAACATGTGTGACTTTGTAGTCCATCGTTGTTATTTCATCTTCATTTAAATCCTTGATAGGGTCAACAATTTCTAACATTTGATTTTCAGAAGTAGCATCAATCACCATCCTTGACATCCTCTTGGCTTTCTTAGGTTTTGAAGAGCTTTGAAGTAAATTTTCAGATGTATCCACTCCAGCTGTCATTGTAGGAGTATACTTTCTCTTCTTCTCCACTGCTTTTTTCAGCCATCTTGGAGAGGCTACTACCAGACCAGAATCTTCTTTTTCAGTAACAGTATCTTTAGGAGTGGTAGGAGTGAAAGGTGGATTATCAGGTGAAGAAGAGGGAATTTCAAAGTCTTCAGACATAGGAGGAAAGATATTATCTTCAATGATCTGTTTAAAGATAGCTTCATAATCTGCAGCCACATGTTGAAGTTTTTCTTGATTAGTATTCTTCTTAGGGGTAGGAGAAAGCACACTGTCTTGTTCACATATGCTCTTCAATTTGACTATTTCTTGTGGCCTATCACCATCACCTCTTGACTGAGAATTTGCACTAGACGAACTAACAAAGGGTTTCCCCGATGATACACTTGCACTAGATGCTTGTGTAGACCCCTCTTCATTCTTCTGTGATGACTTCAGCTACTGAACAGGACCAACAACTTGCCACCATTTCCCATCCAACCAGTCTTGGGTTCTTTTAAGCATTGGGGCAACACGCACCATCATATCTAAAATTTTACTTTGGTTCCAATCAACCCTAGGGTGGGATTTATCAGGAAAATTTTTTATATCTAGGATCTAAGATTGTTGAATCCTCAGCTACATTTTTAGGAATTTCAAATTGAAGACCAAAAGCTTGTATCTGTTTTAGCATTAGCCTCATATAATCTTTTCTCAAAACTTCATTCTCATCGACACAATCTTCACAGAAATCTTTGATAGATGGGTGATGTTGATATGAGCTCCCTCCATAGAGATCTGCTTCGCTCCCTCCATAGAGATCTTCTTCACAAAACCCTTACTGTCAAAATTAGCTCTCATAGACAAATTCTCAAGGTTATATTCCTTGAGAAGTCCTTCAGCTCCCCTGGCTGTCTGGTTTGTTTGGCACAAAAAAGAAGGGGTCTCTAATGGGAAGGCATACCCTCATTTCCCCATGTTCGTATACTTAATATTAACCATTTCCATTTGTCGACAAACTTCCAAAAATATCATTAAATCTTCAGGATACCGAGGTAGTTTCAATGGGGCTTTCTCAAAACCCCCTATTCTCAAATAGGAAAACTTATCAAATTGGATATAAAAAACTCCCATATTTTGATAAAAGAGAAATGGATTTAGGGGAAAGGCACATTTCTAGATTTCCATCCAGCTTCCTTACAACCTCCATTAAAAATGCATCATTAACACGACAAAAATCATCCATTCCAAATTTTTTAGTGAACTAAGGAAAGCGTTTATACACAGGAATATCGGAAGCTGGGGTTCCTTGTGGCTCCAACCTTGGCCAAAAGGACTTCTGACTACCTACAATGTAGGTCAAGCAAGAACACATATAGAAAGTAGCAGTCTTATGGAAATTAATTAATTGCTCATTCAAATGGAAGCAAATAAATTGAACCCAGTCAATGAAAATGTTCTCATCACAAACTGTCAAGATAAACTGGTACATCCAATCCTCAAATAACTCAACTTGTTTATTCCCAACAATGCGGCACAATAAAGCAATAGCATCTGCAATTTCTTCCTTAAAATGTAATCTTCTGAGTTTATTTGGCAGTTGTGTCTTACCTTTCCTTTCAGTCTTTAGCCAGGTTTTGGCCATGGAATGCTTACACCAATCTTTATTTGCTTCGAAAAATTCACCTGCCACTGTGACAGACATGTCTTCTAGAGGTTCCCTTTCTAGAATCCCTAGTGCTCGAGAAACAACTTCAGGAGAAATTTATACAATTATAGTCCCGTTTGCAGCTTTAATTTCCTATGTCTACAGAATGTACCTTCTCCCACATCCACTTATTAGGTCCACACTCAACACGGATTTTGGAAAACCTCCAGCCTGAGCTAGCCCACTTTCTAAGAGTTTTATATCCAACTCAGACTTTCCGTCTCTCTCCAGGTGCACCCAAAATTCTTCTAACTTAAAAGGTTTGAGCTTCGTATCCCTTACGCCGACCATACGTTCACTCTACATGAGCACAAAATGCAAATTCGTGGAGAAAGAATGTTTGCACCTCATAAGTACTGGCCTTGGCAAAGAACAAGAATGCAGGCTAAATGTCTGAGTAAAATGAATGTTTGCACTTGAGAAGTACTGGCCTTGCCAAAGAACAAGAATGCAAGATAGATGTCTGAGTAAAACTTTTCCACGCACTTATGTCATTATTTTTTATAGGACGTACATTGAATGGGGCATTCAATTTCCTTCCTCGAAAAGATAGCCTTGAAACATCCATGCTTTTGGAAATTCCTCAAAAGACAACTCTAGTTTAGTCCATACATAAGTCCATAATGTCATGTGGTCGCTGAAACTAGGAACCTTAGAACCAAAGTCTGAAGTTTCAAAGTTTTTGAAATCTCTAACCCACCGACTACAAAGATGACCAAGGTCCAAGAAACTAGAAAGACTTGCAAGTTTGCAACTCAACAAAGTGAATGAACTTGGGGAATTGGGAAGCTATGAAAATTAAGAACTCCACGACAAGGTTATAAATTATAAAACTTTGATGACTAGCGACCGATAAGGTTATAAATTATAAATCTCTGAGGACTAGTGACTATGGTTAGGAAAAGCACCAAAACCGCGACTTTGGGTGATAGTAACCACAACATGTCATGTTAATCTTCTTTGTCATTATGCATTGATGTATGTTTTAATTCTGGATCTAGTTTAATGAACTAGTTAAAGTACCTTGATTAAAGCATGAATTCATATAAATGTTTAGTGGTTCTGATAAGTAGTACTAGTCATGGAGATTGAGTATCGATCAGTGAATTGTAATGCAATTTAACTAAGATTATAGATGCCTGGAATTAAAGTCACCTTATAGTTCATATTTTAATTGTGTTAAAAGTAAAACTTGAACATGTACTAAGTGATTTATCACTCAGCTCAATGCTTAATAACACATTAGCAATAGTCTTAGTAGCATATACAACAATGAACATCAACAATCGTTTGAAGTGTATCTAGTAGTTGAAACCACTATCAAAAATTTTCTTCAAATGAAAAAATAAATAATACAAATAATTTATTATTTAACATCAACACATTACTGAAGTTTGAGTTGGAACAAAGACAACTTTGCACAGAGCTGAGTTGGAACTTGGAAACCCATATTATCAAAAATAAAATCACTACAACACCTTTTCTAGTAACTTCAACTATTCAGGTGGTGGAATTGTCATTTGTTCTGATTGATGCTATTTGACTTGAAGATTTGTTAACAATTCATGATTCAAATTGGAACCTGTCTTGCATTCTTCAGTCAATTTTACATTCAAGGTTAGCAATGGTTTGATAGAATCCAAGTAGTTCACCACATCTAGGTTCTGAGGAAACTGGCCCAAATCAATCTTCATTGCATCCTCCATCTTCTTTTTGAAATCATTTTTTCCAATGAATCACTCATTTGTCTCAAAAACCTCTGGCAAACCAAGTTATGTGAAGTTCCTTACCTTTTCATCCACCTTCTTCATCCTGTCTACAACCAAATTCAAATATTCCTTTGTTTCACGCATTCTCAAACACTTTTCAATGATAGATGACAATGTCATTGATGTAGCAAGCCAATTAGTAATCCATTTTGATCTCAAAACATTGTCACTGGCTTTGTAGACTATTTGTTGAATTTCTTTTGCAGATTTCTCTAATGCCAACACATTTTTGTTGTCCACTAAATATTTAATGATCTTCGTATGATGTTGTCTAATAGCATTAGTCAATTGAAACATGTCACACAAATGATCAATCCTCTACATTATTTCATCCCTGATCTTTTGTTTCATATGGCTCATTGTCTCTCTACAAAATGTAGATAACTTATTTTGAGAAGTCTCAATTTCATTTTTTGCTTCCATCACCTCTACCACCAATCTTTCATTTCTTTTTCTCTCCAATTTTTGTTCCCACTGTGCATTTCCATTTGCAATGCTTACTCTTAGTTTTTCTGAAGTGGATTTTTCCTCATCATATTTCTTGTTACTCTCATCTAGCCTATTCTTCAGTTCATTCACTGTAGTCTCATTTTGCTTATCCTCTTTGCTTGTTGATGTAGAGGCATATTTTTTTATTCCTTTTTCTAATTCATTGCTCTTGTTATCTGCTGCTTTCCTCTTTGCTTTCTCATTTGCTAGGTCTATCTATAACTTTTCAATTTGAGTCTGCAACCTTTTTTTCTCTCTATCTTTCTTTAGCAATGATGTGTACACAAATTCATTGTTCTTCTTTGATACATTAATTTTTTTAGTATTTCTGAGTCCATAAAAATCCAATTGAATATTGTTCACCTGGAATTTAGATCGAGCCATCTAATTTGCTGGTTTTTCTTGAACTGTGGGAACAAGAAATGTGCACTCCGTGATTTCTTTATTTGTGTCAAATGTGGGTAATACCATGGTTGTGGCAGGCTCTAAAGTTATGGCAGATGCACTCTCCATCAGTTGCTTCTTTTCTTTTTTATTCATGTCTGATTTCTTTTTAAACTCTTTAATGTAATCAAAACCTAGGGACACAAGAACAATGTAATGCTTGAATGGCGAAGGAATAGGAGTAGTAGTACTTGCAGTTGCTAATGATGTCGCATCCAGACTAACTAGCACTGGGGGGTGCCAAGAAATAACTCCTTTGTGGTGGATCCACTGGTAGTGTGACTTAGACATGTCAAAATCATTTGCTTCTTCTGTATGCCTTGATCACCTGGTGTTTCTATGGTATATTGTATTGTTGTCCTCTTGTGTGTAGTTTGTTATTGTAGCACATGTTGACCACTACTAGTACTACTACCCATACCATCGCCACTAGAGGCATGTCCTAGTTGTAATTGTGTCTGACCATGAGGATGAGGATTTGAAGCTCTAACAAATTATCTTGTATACCCTAGGTCTACTTTTTCACCTCTAATCCCAAGGCCAGAAAAATCACTTGCTTTTCTATGCTCTACATCTATTACCGTCCAAGGGCCTTGTCTTTGGGATCCCAAAGGACCACCTTCGTAACCCATTTTTTCAGCTATGACTGCTCCAGTAGTACATGCTTCTTTTGTGGCCTCACTTAAACCATGTTTGAAATTGACATGGCTTCCTTCTTCCCTATCATCATTAGATTCATGATCACTTTCTTTATCTTGTTCATCTGGATGCTCTATATTCCACAATTTTCTAAACTCACTGTCTTCTTCATTATCTCCATACTCTGCAAGAGCTCTTGGTTCACCTAGCTCCTTCCTCATAGACCAAAAGGTAGTAATTTTTTATCGTGACCAATTTTTTTTTGTAACTTCCTTCTCTAGAGAACCTGACATTTTTACTCTACTACATGGTTTAACACCTTTTTGATAAAAATTGTTGTACCTCTTGGTTGTCTTTCGATGCAATGCCATAATTTCTGCTAATAATTGCTCAAAAGAAATACCACTCTCAGCAACACTTTTCTCCATTGCAATTTTTACCTCATCCTAAGAATCCTTGTTTCTCAAGTTTTTGAGCAAGGTTTTACTTTCATGTTGAATTCTACTTGCAACATTCTTATTGGGCACAATCATTGATTTAATTGTGTCACATGGATCATACTGCTAGTGAAAGATAGCATCAAAATAAAAAAAAATCAAAAGATTATGTTGCACACTAAATTCTTTTCTCTCGAATGTGATCCCTCCATAGGAAAAAGGTAAAGAAGGAAATAAGGTCTTCTTTTGCTGATTGGTAAAGTGTAGTTCATCAATACTCTGCATCTTCCTTACATATTTCAAAGCAAAAACCCTTTCTATCACATGTATTGGAAGTTTGTATGGCTGTACTCTCGATCCATAAAATATTAGAACAATATATTCTTCCACTAAGTACCAATCAGCCAATTGTATTTCTTTTCCTAGTTGAATGCAGTTTCTACATGACATAGGCAATCTAGGCATTGGAGTATTTGTAATTTCTTGATGCAATGGAGCCAAAAAGTAGTCTACAAAATGACTATAGTTCCTTCAAGAATCATGCATCCTTATAACAGTGGTCCATTCATATACTGGATCCATTTTCTTTTCCTCAAGATTACTATAGTTCAGAATCTAAAGCTTGTTGGTCTGAAACATTCCTTTGAATTTCAATAGAAAAAGATAGCACAAGTAGGTTGTGAACCTAAATGTCTTGGTGGAACCTCCTTTAATCATTAAAAATTGTTTATGCATGGATTCTACAATGTGCTCAATAAATTTATATTTGACATGTTGAACACCGTAATGGATACTATACACCATTTCAAGGAGGCATGCACCCACTTCCAAATTACTATCTAGTCCGAGGAAAAATGCTAGCATGGAAATAGTATCCTGAACCCATGATTTAAAAATTTCCAAATCATAAGGAGGCTTATGATCACCTTTCAATTTGTTTCTATCCTGAACTATTACGTTTAAGAAATATTTTTTCTCCATTTCATCCACTGCTTCATAATCACTAGTTAGCAAGCTTTTCTAGGTCAATGTGGACATTTCCAAATTCTTCGGTTATAAACCCCAACACTTTTCCAAGTTCTTCTGCATTAATGGATAATAATTCTTCTTTTCTATCTTTATTAACAATTTCTCTTTTGTTATCATCATAATTTTGGGCACAAAGCATGATAAATTCAGGGCAAGGGAAAACCTCATGTAACATCATGTGCCTTAATCCAGTTACCCATGGTGCACTGATACTATTAACTTGGATTTGCTTTGAGGCCTTATTCTTAGATGAAAATATAATTTCTGAGGTACGCCTACCATAGGTTTCAGGATCATAAATATCATGGTATTCATCAGTGAAACCTGTGGTTTTAAGCAATTTTGCATAATGTATTTTTTTATCTGACATTGCTCTAGTGGTAACGTTGGTAGACATGCTTATACAATGTGAAACTGTGAATTCTCTATTAGTCCTTAATTTTTATTAATTCTTAACTCTCTTATCCCTAAACCCAAACTTCAAAGTTTGACAAAATAAGATTTTAAGAAACATCAAACGATGAAACATAACCACAGGAATTTTTTCACTTACCCGAATTTTGATTCTTGGAAAGATTAATGCCGACAGTCATGAAAACTGGGTTTTTGGAATGGCTTTGTCGGAAGTGGAACTGTGGAACCCATAACAGGGTGGTGCTAGGTGGTGCACTACAATGAGAAAACTAAAGACTAAAATCTCCCTGTGTGTTGACCCTCTCACTTAAAAATAAAATCACTTAGTAGTATAAACTAAAAGTTCCTTTTTTAGTCTTGTATTGACAACAAATTCTAAAGAATCTAAATCATTGATCTTTGTAAATCTAACGGTTATAGGGTGATTCTGGATGTATAGGTTCACAACCCTAGTGCTTCGTGCATTTCATTCCAGAATGCAACTACAACCATACATCAAATGTTCATCAAACGATTGAGTAATTTATGATATATATTATAAATAGTAAACATGTGTTTTAAAGTTTTTTTCAACCTTTAATGCGCTAGCATTCACATCAATGCCTTTATAAAATGAATTACAATTTCACATTAAAAGCACAAACATTAATAGCACAATAACACTTAACATCAAGCAAAGGACTTAATAAAAGGAATTACAATATCACATAATCACATGAATATCACAACCATTCATTTTTATTACAACTGAATGAAAATTGTCAATTTCACATTATTACATAGTGCAAATACAAATGTATGCGCAAGCGCCAAGCTTCTGCCATGGTCTCTGAGTCCTGACTCTCTTTCATCTGAAAATAAATGCATGGAGGGGGGCCACCGCCAATCATGGTTTCTAAAAAATATGCATGGGGAAAGGGGGAAAATCAAACGGGGGAAATTGGAGCTATTAAAGATACAAAAAGTACTTATCCCCTTTGAAAATTAGAGTCATGCAGAGGATGAGGGGTTGTAAAACTACTCCCATCTTCTACTTACTGCTTCCATGCACTTGGAGAACACTTATCTCCAACAGAGCTCCCCATCCTGGCTCAAAACCTATCTAAGAAGTCTGGTCAACTAAATCAAATTCTTTCCAATTCCACCCATTTTGAACTTGAAGGACCAAGTGCCAAGCTTCTGCTAAACCGCTAGTGAAAATGTAAATGTGATACATCATTACATGTGTGTTTGAAAATAAATGGATTATGGGACTTGTCGGGTCAACCATGAGCTCTAAAAATAAACACATGGGACTTATCGGGTCAGCCATGGGCTCTGAAAATAAACGCATGGGGCTTGCCTAGGGAATCATGCTGGGGAACTGGGAACCGTGAAGAAACAAAATGTACTTAGCCCCTTTCAGAACTAGACTCATGCAGAAGATGAGGGGTTGTAAAATTGATCCCATGCAGAAGATGAGCACTGAAAATAAATGCATGGGGATTTCTTGGTAGGCCATGGTGTCTTAAAATAAATGCAAGAGACTCTCCTGGCCAACCATGTAGATGATGAGGGGTAGTAAAACTGCTCCCATGCAGAAGATGGGCACTGAAAATAAATGCATGGGAATTCCTAGGAAATCATGTAGACGATGATGGGTAGTAAAATTGCTCCCATCTTCTACTTACAACTTCCATGCACTGGGATAACACTTATCTCCATCAAAGCTCCTCATCCTGGTTCAAAACCTATCTAAGAAGTGAGGTGAACCAAATCAACTTCTTTCCAATTCCACCCATTATAAACTTGAAGCCTGAAAGAAATTGGTCGTTGACTCTATGACTACATAACTACAGGCAGGAGAATTTATAGTATCCCCAATAATGCCACATGATCTTCTTCCTGAATCCTTATTAACCCTACAAAATGAAAACCCTTACGACAATTTGAACATTGCACTCAATTGTAAGGCCTTTAGCCTTCAACGAATGATTTTAGTTGTGCTCACTAGTCACTATCCTTATTTAGTTATTTTTGTTGCCAATAGTGCCACTACCAGCCTAGTTCCTATGTACACTTCACACCTGTCACGTATACCATATAATCATGATTCATAATGGTGATTCGTGGATTGCGCAAACCAAAAAACCAATTTAATCGATTTGTGTAACAATAACTTAAGCCTTAAATGTATAATTAAAATGTTTAATTTAATTGACGTTTGGATGCACATAAACTGTGCCTCAAGCCTTACATGTACAATTAAAAATTAAGCCTTACATGTACAATTAAAATGTTTAATTTGATTGATGTATGGTTGCACGAAAAGTCAAAAACTGTACCTCAAGCTAACAATTGACAAGTTGTCAAAATCACTAGACTCGAGTGTCACTTGAACAATATGAATTATGAAAATTTGAAATCTTTACAAATCTTGTTTCATTAAAGCTATGACTCATGAGTTGTCCAATCAATTGCTTGAGATGTTCATATGGCATTAATTGCCACCAGCAGTACGACTACTGCACGTTCTTCAAAAAGATTAAGAATTTCAATTAAATGAAATGTAATATGTCGAGTCATTGAAAAGAGCGAAATGAGCCTTGATCTCGCCATGTTGTTCATATGGCATTAATCATCGTGATCAATATGACTACCACACGTTCTTCAAAAAGATTGAGAATTTCAATTAAATGAAATGTAATATGCCGAGTCATTGAAAAGAAAGAAATGAGCCTTGATCTCGCCACGTGTCCGCATCTAACGGTTCTAGTGTTATTCCGGAGGTTTCAATTCAAAATTCTACTGCTTCAAAGAATTACTTGTGAAATGCACCTACAACCATCCATCAAAAATACATCGAATGGTCGTGGTTAGATTTATTTGCAACATCCTTTGTGTAAAAGGTTCTTAAGTTTTTAAGCATTGGTCCTACGTTCACCCTAGGTGGTCCCTCTTTTGAAAAAAACTTAATGCATGTGCATATTTCTGCCACTTAAGTTCTTCTATCGCTCATCGCCAAAATCCAACCCGTCAGATTCATTACCACGATGATGACCCTTGATTTAGCCACGTGTCCACATCTAATGGTTCTAGTGTTATTCTGGAGGTTTCCATTCAAAAATTTAGTGCTTGAAAAATATACTTCTAGAATGCAACTAAAACCATCCATCAAAAATTCGTCAAACGGTCTTTGTCCATAATGTCACGTGGTCGTTAAAATTTGGAACCTTAGAACCAAAGTCTAAAGTTTCAAATTTTTTGAAACTTCCGACCCACCGACTACAAAGACGACCAAGAAAGACTTGCAACTAAGACTTAAGTTACTAAGTTAGTAAGGCTAGTAAAAGTACCAAAACCTCGACTTTGCTGAATTAAGATAGGAAAGGTGACAATCCATAATGTCGCGTGGTCGCTAAAATTTGGAACCTTAGAACCAAAGTCTGAAGTTTCAATTTTTTTGAAACTTTCGACCCACCGAATACAAAGATGACCAAGAAGGACTTGTAACTAAGTTACTAAGGTAGTAAGGTTAGGAAAAGTACCAAAACCTCAACTTTGGTGAATTAAGATAGGAAAGGTGACAAGCACGGTGGTAGGTGCATTTATGGAGAAGGCTGGAGAAATGAGGTGTTATAGTGTTATAATGACATTCACCTTAACCTATCACCCTCGATGCTTCTTCGAGTTCGAGTGTAAGGATAATAGGATTGTATCCTTTTGGCGGCGGGTGATAGGTTGGAAGCCAATGAAATAGAAAAGAAATGGAGGCTAGCTTCACCATGACATCATGAAGGAAGTTGGACCCCTTTGTGGGTAAAGCGTCTATGTAGAGGCTACGAGGTTTATTTCTCTACAAGGAAGAGCAGGTGGTGCAAGAAATTCAAATAATGTTGGGGGATGGATTCAAAAAATTGACATAGATTCAAAACAAATATGGATATCTATTCATTGGTCATGGCTTGGGGTTTATACTTAGGAGAACCAATGAACAAGTTGAGGAGAGTAATGAAAACTCTAGTGCATAAAGATTTTTTAGTGGACATGGAAAGCATTCTGCAACGGGCGATACCAGGAGTAGGGTTGGTAAAAATAGAAGGAATGGATGGTGGGGGCCCGGAGCTTGCAGATTTAAATCACCTCTTTATCAGATGGCCAGAGGGTCGCACTAAAGACCGGTGGCGGGAAGGAGCCGAGCATGGGTGGAAAGCACTTAAAATTTGTGCTGAGCTAATGGCATTAGACAAAACAATAGAAAATCTAAAAGAAGTTTCCAAAGAGGAGATGCATGAAAAAAAGGGACTGCATCCACGGAAGAAGCCAAAACTGTTAAAGGAGATACTGCCATTGGAGATGGGCGAGTCTTCGAAGAAGATTGAGTAATAATGGTTAACACAAAGTGTAGTTTTCTGTTTTGTTTTTAGCCTCTGCTGCAAAGGTGTAGTTGTTTAGGGAAGTTCTGATACTCTAGTTTTTGAGCTAGTTATTCAGCTTTTTTGGTAGTTTTTGGATGTTGCTAAGTTTGTAGAATCTATATCTTTTTCTTTATAACTAATAAAATAAACAAGTATCACCGATTAGCTTTTTTGGTAGTTTTTGGATGTTGCAAACTTTATAGAATCTGTATCTTTTGCTTTATAATTAATAAAATAGAAAATTATCACTGATAAAAAAAAATTCTTAAATTTTTAAGCCTTGGTCCTACGTTCTTCCTAGGCGGTCTGTCTTTTAAAATAAAATTCATGCTATCGCTCATCGCCAAAATCCAACCTGTCGGGTTCATTACCACGGTGATGACCCTTGATCTCGCCACACGTTCACATCTAATGGTTCTAGTGTTATTTCAAAGGTTTCAATTAGCAAATCTAGTGCTTGAGAGATATACTTCTGGAATGCAACTAAAGCCATCCATCAAAAATTCATTGAACAGTCATGGTTAGATTGATCTGCCACATCCTTTGTGTAAAACATTCTTAAGTTTTTAAGCCTTGGTCCTACGTTCTTTCTAGGTGATCCCTCTTTTAAAACAAACTTAATGCACGTGCATATTTCTGCCACTTAAGTTCTTCTATCGCTCATCACCAAAATCCAACCCATCGGATTAATTACCACGATTATGACCCTTGATCCCGCCACGTGTCCACATCTAACGGTTCTAGTGTTATTTCAGAGGTTTCCATTCACAAATCTAGTGCTTGAGAGATATGCTTCTGGAATGCAAATACAACCGTCCTTTGAAAATTCATCAAACGGTAGTGGATTCGCCATTGAATTTAATTAGCCAATGAATTTTTTTATTAGTTTTATATTATGTTTAATTCACCAATTTTTTTTCTTAATCATTTGAAAATAGGTTTAATTCGCTAATGATTTTTTTTTTTTGTTTGAAAAAAAAAAAATCTGAGAAAATTATTTTTTCTAGTTTGAATACAGGTTTAATTTTCCAATGGAAATATTTTATTGGTTTGAAAATAGATTTTAATCGCCAATGAAAATATTTTAGCGGTTTTAAAAAAATTGCAATTCGCTAGGATTTTCCACATACTTCTAGCGATTACAAAAGATTCGCCCATGGGGATTTTTTTTTTCACGAAGAATGAAAAAATTCATCTCTAAAATTAATTTTTTTTTTTGGGAAGTATGAAAGATTCACTAGGATTTTACAGCTTCTGTGAAGGGGGGGTTTCTTAATTTTTCCCTATTGTAGATTTCTACCTTTGAAGAGAGGTAGCATACTTGTGTGCTCCCTATGTTGAGAAGGTGCAAAAAACCCATCAACATGATATTAATATATAAACGTCTATAATATGTGTGTATACATACCAACACAAATATATACACTCTTCTATATATAAAATTTTATATATCTAGATATATGTTTGAATAATATATTTATAATTATTTTAACATATTCTAGTTACTTTTGAGTTATTTTAAGTTACATTTGTAAAAACTAAAATATAATAGTTTAGTTAGATACAATCATTCATAATTACATTGAGTTGTAGAAGAATTATGACTATCTTATTTACTATGGATAAAAGATTGAAAATAAATAATGAAAAATATGTATATATTACTTTTATTTAATTTAGTTTTTAAATATTTTGTTGGCTATATATTGTTTAAATTTTTTTTGTTGATCATGTATTTAATAAAATATTTAAACACATTTACGACATGATATAACTTTTTGTCATTGTCTATTGTCTTTCTATGTAATTAAGAAAGGGTCTTTTCATTTAGTTGTAAATTCTTTTCATAATTCATCCAATTGTAGACACATAAAGGACTTATCACATTAAAAAAATGGTCTTTCATTTAGTTGTACTTTATTTTCATAATTTAACTCCATACATTCATAACATTCTTATTTCTTCCAAACTATAAGTAATTATATATAGATAGATATCTAATAATTGAAATTTATATGACATTGTATAAAATAATATATAATGTTAAAAATAATTTATAAATAATAACTTTTTTAAATGCATAGTGCTACTCGGGCGGGGGCCCTAGCTTGGTTGGCTAAATCTTTCCTATTGCAGGAGGTTGGTCACAAGGTCTAGTCTCCCCCACCCCCATGGTACCAGAAGGCATATCGCATCAGCGCCGCCGGTCACGTTAAAAAGTTTACCAGGTGCACTGCAGTTTATAGGGGGTCGTGCTACCCAATTCTTACAGTCTAAAAAAAAATGCATAGTGCTACTATATAATTATTTGGTTTCAAAGATTGAAAATATTTATTTCCACTCAATTTTATTTTTCACGTCTGAATCATAAGAATGTTACATTGTGAAAAAAGATTAATAACATATATGATCAAAAGATTATATATTCTCCTTAAACTTTTAAATTTATCTCCACATATTATTATTCTTGAGTGCATTTTATATATAATTGATACACCTACCAAGGAGGATAGGTGTGGATCCTTTCCTTGGAAGGAGATAGAGAACAATCCTAAGATGAAGAAAGTAGTGAAGATATTAAGAAAACCTATCATTTTATGCTTTCTTCAAAATACTATTGAAGCATTTAGAAAGGAATCAAATTATTCACTTACAAGAGTTGGAGTTTACTTTTTTGTATAATCTACAATGACACTCAAGGAAGATATACCTATGAGGACACAATCTCAAAATATTGATCAATAAGGGATGGAGTATTTTGATAGTGCATACTTTGGGGAACGTATATGCTCTTTAATCTTCATCCTACATGTCACACATACAAAATAGGAAGGAGCACTCTAAGAAATTTGTGTTTATAGGTTCTAATGTTATTTCTTTTATTAATATAGAGGGAGTTTACTGTAAGGTAGCAACTTGCACATGTGTATGTGTTAGATAGTGAAAATTAAAGATTAGATTGTATAAAATAATTTATATATAAATGAAGGAAAAAAAATGTTGAAATATATAATGATTTTATAGTTATAAATTTAAAAAGATTGTACATAAGTTTTTTGTTTGTTATTATTTGGTGTTTTTGGTCATAGAGGTGTTACTTTATAAAAATAGATCTATAATATGTATAATAAAATATAGTCTATATTCCCATAAATTTTAAAAATTTATCTTCACATGTTCTTATTTTGAGGAGTCTTTAGATTAATCACAAAGATTAATTTAAAAATGCTCCTTTTTAAAACCAAGGGGAATACTGAATCTTTTTTATTGCACATGTTATAGACTCATTTTTAGAATAATCCTTGTGATTATTTTGAAAAGACTTCTAATAATAATATATGCAGATAAAGTTTTAAAAATAATGGGAGACATGCTATAGACCCTTTCCTCTCTAAAAATTATTTCCACAAAGGGGCCTTTATTAAAATCACCACAGAAAGATCTATACATTCTAAAAGGGGGTTTATATTTTTTAAATAAAAAAGATTCGATACTTCTCTTAATTTTAGAAATTTATCTCCCCATACTCTTATTCTTAGGAGCCTTTTTACAATAATGACAAAAAAGTTTAAGTGAGGTTCAATTACAAAGAAGCTTCAATGCGCTTGATAAAAACTAGTCCTCACCATTTAATTACGAAATATTTTTTAAGAGATCAATCTTATAGTAATTTGCATGTTATTGGGCTTATTTTATTGGACAAGTTACCCTCCAATATGCTAAATTTATCCTCTATGTAAAAGATCAAAATTATATTTATATAAATGGATGTACAATGATATAGACCACATGAAAACATGTTATAGAAAAGTGTGATAAGGATTATGAGTCCAAAAATTTAATGATTTATCTATTACTCTCCCTCAAAATTGGGTGCATCATCTTATATATATCTTATAAATTTAGTTCTAACATATGGATTCATCTTCTACAATATACCTTGAGATAGCTATCCCCAAATGTAATTTAGTTTCACACATTACCCCTCTTACGACTTAAAAATGTATATATAATATTAGTAATTAGTAAAAATTGACATGGGATATAATAATTTAAATCAAATACAATTTATGGTAATGTTATAAAATGTAAATTGTAATTAAAGTATTTAATCTTGGAAACATATTTGTGATGATAAAAACTACATGAAATTTAAATAAAACATGAAGAATGATCAATAGCACATGTGTTCCCAGCCATATATCAAAATATCTAAATAAGAATAAATATATAAAAAGAAACAAAATGATTGTCCTTATAATAAATAATGTGGTGATATATCAATATTAATATATTCAATATGTTCCTAGGCTTACCCTATTAAACTGTCATGCCCATTATTTCAAGAGCAGAAAACCATTACACTTAAACACAATTTTCTTTTTTTCATGAAAGTGTCATGTCTTAGCTTTGACCAAAAGGGAAAAACACAACTAAATATAAGTATTATCAAAAAATAATATTAATATAAATATTACCCAAAAATAATATTAATATTAGTATTACCCAAAAATAATATTAATATAAGTATTATCCATTATTATACCTGTTAATTTATTTATTTTTATTATCAATTAATCTTAATCTTAACATTGATAATTTTAAATTAAATATATGTTTATATAAATATGAATAAGAATATAAATATAAATTAAATTTATATATAAAATCCCTTCCCTTTCTTTTAAAATACTAACTAATAAAAATGCTTTTAGATCTAATTAAATCCCCTCTCTATTTACTTATTTCTTTATTTGATGAGCTATCCTTTTATATATAATTTAACATTTTTAAAAAGAAACTTACACTTTTTTTTGTTTTTTTGGTTTATCTTTTCTTTATGTATAGAGTTTTGAAACCTATAAAGTTTCAATATAAGAGGACATGCTACTTTTAGCAAATACTTTTGTGTTTAAATAATAGACTTTAGATTATCACTAGTCTTGCTACTTTGACCATATTCACCGTATTAGTTATATTCAAACGGTAAATAATGGCGTTTCAATTGGAGATTTAGAGTATTATATGTTGCTGGGAAAATAATTAACTATACATTGCTATGTGAATGTTGTTATTATTTTCATTGAATTCCTTAATTTTGCTTATTCAAATGAACTGATATGTGTGACATATATTATTGTATACTTTTGTTGCAGCCAACATCAAGTATGCTTTCTTTTATATTCCAAGAACATAATAGTCCATAAAGTGAAGAGTTTATTGAAAGTGTAGTAAATGACAATTTATTTTGGATTCATTATTATTGTTAATCCTTACGATAGTTTGATAATGAAATTATAAAGTTTAAAGGTGAGAAATCTTAGTCTTAAAATTTTAGTGCTGAAGTAATATACCATTCAAATGCTTTTGAACAGGAGATGGCACTTTAACTCCTCTAAACATCACGCCAATAAAACATTTTATATAATTAAATTATACATTGCAAATTAAAGGATTTCGAGCTGCTATTTAGGTTAGCCAAGTCCTCAACCGTAAATTCACTTTATCGTTTATATTTTATTTCAGCTGGGAGGAGGAATGTTGTTAAGATAGTTGTTTTACATTATCTTTTCACAAGGCATACATTGCATTAGATTACTACTAGTGACTGGCACTGATTAAACCATATGCATATCAAACACCTCACGAGTATAGATTTTCCCTTTCCAAAGATTTTAATTTAGAAGAGAAAGGTTGTAGGAAAGATACGTTCTTTTTAGTAATACTCTTTTATGATCATGTGCCCACCACCAAAAATCATCCCTAATCCCCATGCTAGCCATAAATTAATTCATGGAAATTAAGAGGGGTGTGTTTTCAACAGCTATTTGTATTTCTTCACCTAACTCTTATGTGTCACCCCAATGTTCATTTTAATCCATCTTAATTTCCTTAAGTGCAATTTTCTACCCACAAAAGCCCTAATTTCACTTTCCTTAAGCTATGCATTCTCTTTGAGTCACTACTGTAACTTTCTATGCCCAAAATTTTCAAGCATATCCCAACCCTAAATTTCTAATGTTGGAAATTACATTCTCTCCTGCATAGGAAGGAAGAGAGGTGGCGTCAATTTCCAGAAATAGTTGGAAGGAGTATTCGGATGAAGTAGATCATGAGCAAGGGGCGAATAATTATTTAAGGACATCTAATGAAATAGATTTAGCTTTAGCCTACAGATTTTAATAGGTCGCCTCCATCTACACTCATCTTCTCTTATTAGATTTACCTCTTTCACCTATTGCAAGAAGGAATAGATGGCGACTCTCCTTAGCAGGTGTGAGCGGGTCAAAATGCATGGAGAATGAAAGATTAAGAAATGATCTAACTCAAGACTATTTCATTGAGAATGTTGAGAGTAAACCTGGTTTGTGTTCAAGAGGCAGAGGTCGATGCCCATAACAACACTGCAACGCTTCTTGAGATTAATGGCATAAGGAGGGAAAATGTATTGGGGATGCCATCGGGAGGATTTGGCTGGTAGAGGAGGGGCTGAGCCTCTAGAGTACCCTAGTACCATGGCTTTGAATAGAGATTTTTTGTTTCTTTGTTTGTGTTTTTTAAAGAATTTTCTTACATAGGAATGCTATGATTTATTTTTCTTGTACAATAAAAGAAATTACCATTTTAACTTGAATGGGTGTTTAATCATAGATTATATTATGGAAATAAGGAAGAAAGGAAACAAAACAACTAGCTAGATTTGACCTATAATTTTAGAAATAACATTATACATTAGTTATTAACATATGTTTGACAAGTTTCAAAAACACAAAATATCAAGTGTTAAAAACGACCCTTGCAACTATGTAACATACAAGTGAAATGAGTTTGACACTCTTACCAAAAATAAATATATATGAAGAGTGGTACCTACATATTTCCAACTTCTTAGACCAATTTACCCTCTCACTACCGTTTCTTTTTCCATTCATGCAGATTTTACTAAGATATACAGTTTAGGCTTCATAGAATTTTCTTGAACAAAGCATATATATATATATATAGTTTCCTTGATTCTGTACATTTCAAATTACAACTTGTAGTTTATTTCTTTTAAATTGGAATACCTAGATTAACGTTTTCTAAAAGTCTCAAAGAATAAATAAAATTATATACATCCTCATGCATTGCACATGCTTCTATTTGACATATATTACAATTTTCTCTTAGCTGAAAGGGGTAGCCATTTACTTGCCTAACACATAAATTTATATGCAAGCTGAAGGAGCTAAGAACATGGTGAGGGAAAACTCTAGCTACCATTAGCAGACCAAGAACTCAAACAACAAGTGTGAGACCTGAAACTTAAGCCAACCAATGAGAAGGGAAAATCCCTCCGCCCTTCCATATTGACATCATCAAGCCACATACAACTCTAGCAAACCCCTGAGCTAAGAGTGACCAGCAAGGACCCTTCCAAATCATGAGACCAAGAGTGAAGCCAAGAGTTTTCAACAAAATAGACATACATGATTTACACACAACAGGGGTTCATTCACAAATTAGATAACTCAATGCAAGTAGAAAAATGTCCTCACTTGGAAGCCCTATATTCTTACATTCATTCTAGCAACATATACTAATTTTTGTAGACACTCAAAAATGACCTAGGCTTGCAAGCTTCATTTTTACCACTTTCGTCCTAGCATAATTATGGCATTTAATTATGTCCTTGGTCCGCATTCAACTATTGATTAAATAATTCATAATTATTTAATTAATTCATGTCCATTTGTTCTTCATGATTATTAAATAAATAAATTTCATTTATTTATTAAATACGTCAATACTTGTCTAAGTCTTCCCTTAATCAAATAAATTTATTAATTTATTTAATTTTCTTTCTCCATTAATTCTTCCTGATTATTAAATAAATGAATTTCATTTATTTATTTGATGTCACTAATTGTCACAATTAAATAAATTTATTAATTTATTTAATTATTCAATCTTATCTTCCAAATTAAATAATTATTTTTAATTATTTAATTACTAATTTCACTATTCTCTCATTTTAAATAAATGAAAATATTTAAAATGATTTCATTTTATTAACTTTCACTCTTTTTAAAAAGATTATTTACTTGTCACACAAAATCATCATTTTGAATTAATTAAATTCAAAAAGATATTATTCTTCCAAAAATCAAGTAATCGGGCAGATTCTTGATTTTCCAAATCTAATCTTCAGTACAAATCTTATCTTCTTAATTTTTTGAATCTCACAAATCAAGCAGTCTTTATCTTCTTGATTTTTGAATATCTTTATTTTCTAATTGATTATCTCATTTATTCTCCATCGTTGATCTGATTGTCTGAAACATTATTTTGACCGTTCGATTAAGGATCCTTAGATTTAATCTGGACCTCTCGTTCTAGGTCTTTCTTGGCATTCAATCTCATCTGTCCACTTAAAATTGTGTTTTCTATAAAAGATAATTTTTTTCATAATTTCAGGATCTGGACAACTTCATTTTTGAACTTAGGCATTATAGTCATTTTAGCATTGGTAATTATTATAGTCATTTTAGCATATTGTCATAGGCATAGGCATTATTCTATCAAATCCTTCAACATTTGCATAGGACTTGGACATTATCATAGGTTGCTCATTTGAAATCTGAGGGCCTCATTCGATTTGTTGCAAACTAGAAGGTTCTATCAAGGTGAAGCATAGAAGGGAAGGAAGGTATAATCGTTCTTTGTTTTGATTTTCCATTGTTCTTGATAGCCTCAAATCCCCAAGTTCTACAACACATGCAAGTTACAGAAAGCTACAGAATAACCCTTTCGCAATATGCGAGTTTGCCCCCAAAAAGTTACCCAAAAATTAGAAACCCGCCCATAAATAGAGCTCCTCATTAGTTTGGAGCCAAAACAACATTCAAATTTGAGTTTAGGCAGTTTGGCGCCAAAAATTTACAACATGAAGTTCAAATTTCAAAAGAGCATTTGCAACTGTATCTTCTAGAAAGTGCGCCAACTTCGCGGGGCCATAACTTTTGATCCAGGACTTCGATTCGCGAACCGTTCAAACCGATGGAAAGGTCTTGAAGTCAATAACGCGCTTGAAATTTGCTACACCGATTTTGGAAAGTTTTGGGGCTGATCCGGGAGCTCTAAGTGCCTCAAATCTCACTCGGAAGATTTTTAGGTGCAAATCTGGGAAACTAAAATTGCAATATCTTTCAACCCATGAACCAAAAATAAAAACCATAAATTAGGAATTCCATTATGATGAAAAGGGTATCCAAAAATATAAAATATTTAAAAACTAAGAAACTTGAAATTTAACTATTTTTGGGTGATGCAAGATTGCCCTTACACCACTGGATGCACCTGCATCAGACACCCAAGGTAATTTGAGAAGTGACCCCATCATGTTTCAAATGGTTGAGGAAAACCCAACCGATCAACCACTGCCTTAGATAGCTAGGATGAATCTTCCACAGGCCTTCCTCTCCATTTCACTAGATATTCTTCATACTGCCTGTTTCTGGTACTCCTTCCCACACGATTGTCCAAGATTGCTTCAATCTCCTCCGCATCTGAAGTAGGTGTTGGAATGCCATACTGCCCTATTGTTGATGCTTTCTTCGTTCCACCTTCATGACACTCTGTCAAATCTGAAATGTTGAACACATGGGAAATGTTGATTCCATCAGGCAACTCTACCTCATATGCATTCCCTGAATCATGCTTCTTAAAATTTTTACAAGGACCGAATTTCTTCATCTTCAATTTGTTATATGTTCCTACTAGAAACCTTTCTTTCCTCAAGTGGACCATCACTTCATCACCAATCCGAAACTCCTTATACCTCCTTTTCTGATCTGCCTTAGCCTTATACTGCATATTCATCTTGTTAATATGTTATCTTACTTTCTCATGTATATCCTTGATGTGCTCTGTAAAATATTCAGCTTCAACACTTATTTTCTTCTCTCAGTCCATCTTCCTCAATTTTGGAGCTGTTTTGGGGCTACCTCCATACACAATCTGGAACGGTGATCTACTAGTGCTTCTGTTGACAGAATTGTTGTAAGAAAATTATGCCTGAGGTAAGATCAAGTCCCATCCTTTGGGTTTATCTCCTACCAAACATCTCAGTAGGTTACCCAGACTCCTATTAACAACCTCTGTCTGCCCATCTGTTTGTGGATGGTGTGCAGAAATGAACTTCAACTCTGTCTTCAGCTTCTTCCACAAGGTCCTCCAAAAGTACTCCACAAATTTGGTGTCACAATCTGAAACAATACTCTTTGGCAGACCATGTAGCCTCACCACCTCTTTGAAGAACAAGTCAGCAATGTGAACTACATCATGGGTCTTCTGACATGGAATGAAATGTCCCATCTTCAAAAACCTATCAACCACCATAAAGACTGAATCATTCCCTCGTTGTGTCCTTGAAAAACCAAGAACAAAGTCCATACTTATATCCTCCCACAACCTCTCTAGTACAGGTAAGGGCTGATATAAGCCTGTATTCTAGCTCACTCTTTTATCCATCTGACATACCCTACAGCTTTGTACAAACTTCTTCACATCCTGTGACAACTGAGGCCAATAATAATGCTCACTGATAATGGCAATGGTCTTATCCCGACCAAAATGTCCTGCCAATCCTCCACTATGCTTCTCCTTTATCGTTCTCCTCATGGAACTCCTCAGATACACAATTGACTTCCTTTAAATAATATGCCATCCTCGATTATGAAATCCAGCCCACCTTTGTTCCTCGGGTCCATCGTAATCAGGTTCCTTTGCAAGCTTCCACCCCTCATAGGATCTTCTCGTGATAGTGTCTTGAGTTCATTAACCCAACCACTTCAATCTGATCTTTGTCATCAATGTATGCCTTCTACTTAATGCATCTGCAACCTTATTTGACTTCCCACTCCTATGTTTCAAAATAAAGGTATAACTCGCAAAAAATCTACCCATTTCATATGCCTCTAATTTAATTTTCCCCTGACATTTATGTATCTGCAAGGCCTGATGATCATATATAGAACAAATTCCTTCGCAACAAATAATGTCTCTATTTCTTTAATGCTTGAACTATCGCATAAAATTATTGATCATATACGAATACTTTCTCTTGGCATCATCTAATTTTCACTGAAATAGGCAATGGGCTTACCTTCTTGGCTCAATACTGCTCCAATGGCACAACCACTGGCATCACAATCCACCTGAAACACCTTGTTGAAATCTTGGAGGGCTAGAACAGGTTGCTTTGTCACCTTCTGCTTTAACAGTTCAAAACTTTTTTCCGCTCCAATGCTCCACTTGAATTCTTTTCTATCCCCTCATTGTTTCAGTCAGTGGGTCCACAAATACTACTAAAGTTTCTAATGAACTTTCTATAAAAACTAGCCAAACCATGGAAAGATCTCACCTCGGTAGCAGCTCTTGGGGTAGGCCATTCCGTAATAGCCTTCACCTTCTCTCGGGTCCATCTTGAGACCTTCTCTGAGACAACAAACCCCAAGTACACTAACTCCTCTTCACAAAACTCCACTTCTTCAAATTAATCAATAGTTTCTCTTCTCTTAACTTCTCAAAGGCTCTTCAATATGCATCGATGCTCATCCAACGCCTTATCAAAATCAAAATATCATCTAAATACAATAACAAAAGTTCCTAAATTCTTTTAGTACCTTGTTCATGAGCCGTGATGAATGTGCTCTCGGTGCATTGGTTAGCCCAAAAGGCATGACTAACCACTCGTACAGCCCTCTTGGTCTTGAAGGCAGCCTTCCATTCATCTCCCTCTCGAATCCAGATCTGGTGATATCCACTCTTCAGATCAATCTTTGTGAAGTACTGAGCTCCACTCAAATAGTCCATCAAGGTCATACATCCTTGGCAGGGGAAATCTGTACTTGATTGTTATCTTGTTTATGGCTTCAGGAATCTATACACATCCTCCACTCCCCATCCTTCTTTGGTGCTAGTACTGCAGGTACTGCACATGGACTCAAACTCTCCCGTATCAAACCCTTTCTTAACAACTCTTGAACTTGTCTGTTCAACTCCTCATTTTCTGCTGGAGTCATTCTATGAGCTGCCTTATTTGGTAAACTAGCTCCAAGAATCAAGTCAATCTGATGACTGATCTTCCTTATTGGTGGTAAACCTCAGGTACATTATCAGAAACAATATCCTGAAACTCATCCAACATCCCAGAAACTTCTTCTGGAACCTTCTCACTATCCTCCTTACTCACTATAGGAATCAATGCATAACACACATGCTCATGCTTCATACCTTCTAAAATTTTTCTTCCATCTACATAACAAATTCTAGCACTACTGCATACCTTTTCTTTCAGTCTCCTTCAGGGGTTTCAACTTGTGACTTAACTCCATCCTTTGTCAAGGAATAAGTGTTTGCATGGCCATCATGTATAGCTCACCTATCGAACTGCCACGGCCTCCCCAACAACATGTGACATGCATCCATGGGGATGATATCATAGAGTACCTCATCATGGTAGCTCCCGATCTTGAACTTTACTAGGCACTGCTCATTGACCAAAACTTTGTGGTCTTTCTGCAACCAGCAATCCAATATGGATGTGGGTGTCTTTCCCTCTTTAGCTTCAACTTTGTGACCATCTCCTCCTGACACACCATATTATCAAGCCTCACCGTCAATAATGACATCACAACATTTTCCTTCACACTTGCACCTTATGCGAAACAGATTCTTCCTCTATTCTGGTTCTTTTTCCTCAGTCACCAAGGCTCTCCTAATCACTAGGACTTCTCCCCTTTCAGCATCATCTGAATGTTCAGATTGGGCCTCCTCATCTGCATGTGCAACCCTTCCATGACCTTCTGGCCTTTTGTCTGCCCTTCCTTGGTGTTGTGGACATTCATAGGCTCGATGCCCTTCTTCACCACACTGGAAACATGTTCCTATGAAACCACCTCTTCCAAATCCTTGTCCATATCTCCCTCATCCTCTACCTCTTTGATCACCACTGTTTTGATTATGAGGGTGGTAGAAGTTGTCATTCCTTTGGCTTTGGCTGGTACCCACATCTTCACTTTTCTTTTCATCATCATTTCGCTTCCTGAAGGTCTTCCATTGCCCCTTCCGCTTTGACCTCCGCCCTTTTTGCTTGCCATCAAATCTTTTGTTTAGCTTCTCTTCCACCTTTAGAGAAAACTGATACACATCCTCAATGGTGGTCATTCTGACTAGGCTTAACTCCTCTTGAATGCTTGGTCATAACCCATTAAGATATCGGGCTACCTTCTCCTTATTTGACTCTATGTGACCCATTCTGATGATTATCTTGTGAAAATCTTCAGTATATTCTTTCACAGATCTGCTTCCTTGCTTCAACACTTGCAATTTCTTCAACATATCTAACTTGTAGTCCACTGGTATGAACTGCTTCTTCAGTTTCTCTACCATGCGATCCCATCTAGTGATATTGCCTTTTCCTCTTCGATTTCTTTCCAACTGGACCTCTTTCCACCAAATACTGGCATGGCCCTTCAACTTCATTTTTGCAAATTTAACCTAATCTGGGTCCTCTATTTCCTCATACTCAAAATATTCTTCTAGCTCATTGATCTAGTCGATCAACTCTTCTGGGTTCACTTTGGAATAACTGGGAATCCTCTGGGTCTTTTCCCGATCTTGAAATGACCCTTATTAGCCACATTTGGTCTTGATCAATTGCTTCTTCTTCCTCTTCTACATCTGAACCTTCTTCCTCTCCTTCATCCTCACTTTCCTCCCTCGGGTTTAACCCTCTTCTCAACTGCTCTTGTAATGCATCAATCTATCTCTAGAGGGCTGCTAGTGCATCTCTTCCACCAGCATTTCTACCACCTCGACCACCTCTGGCACCACCATTCCTACCAGGCATCACTCTTGGGGGCATCTTTCTTGACCTTGACCCACAACCACGGTCCTGGTGCAAACTGCCTCACGATCGGTGATCTGTCCACATGTTAAAGAAAACCCGCTCTGATACCACTTGATGAGGGTGCAGCCCGAGACTTAGAAAATAACCCACAAACAAGAGAATAATTTTATTATTCAGAAAATGGAGCTTCTTACATGTAGAGGATCTCAAATCCCCAAGTTCTACAACACATGCAAGTTACAGAAAGCTATAGAATAACCCTTTCGCAATATGCGAGTTTGTCCCCAAATAGTTACCCAAAAATTAGAAACCCGCCCATAAATAGAGCTCCTCATTAGTTTGGAGCCAAAACAACATTCAAATTTGAGTTTAGGTGGTTTTGCGCTGAAAATTTACAACATGAAGTTCAAATTTTAAAAGAGCATTTGCAACTATATCTTCTAGAAAGTGCACCACCTTCGCGGGGCCATAACTTTTGATCCAAGACTCTGATTCGCGAACCATTTGAACTGTTGGAAAGGTTTCGAAGTCAATAACGCGCTAAAAATTTGCTACATCGATTTTGGCAAATTTCGGGGCCTATCCGGGAGCTCTAAGTGCCTCAAATCTCACTCGGAAGATTTTCAAGTGCAAATCTGGGAAACTAAAACTGCAATATCTTTCAACCCAAGAACTGAAAATAAAAACCATAAATTGAGAATTTCATTATGACGAAAAGGGTATCCAAAAATGTAAAAATATCTAAAAACCGAGAAACTTGAAATTTAACTATTTTTGGGTGATGCAAGATTGCCCTTACACCACTGGATGCTCCTGCATCACCTTATCATCCAACAACATTAACAACAAAAATTACATTAGCAAAGGGAAATTTGTAGCACTATAACATAATTGTAACAATAGAAAACAACAATAGAAATTTCAACAGTAGCAAAAAAACATGGAGAAACTTGCAACTACTACACTAGAAATATACCTCTTGCTTGCAACACAACCAGCGCTCGTCATCCTCTCATCAAGATTCCAACCAGCACTTCAACCCCCCAAAGAAATTCCTAAAGGATTTTTTATTCACCTCCCTTAATGCCCTAATCCTAAAACTTGGGAAGGGATTTTTTAAAAAGAATTAACTTAATTCCTCTTAAACTTCACTTGAAAAGAGTGGTACATCATACAGGTCGCATTTTTTTATACACACAAATAAACACTTTTGACTCCACCTTCTTTTCTCACAATTTTAAAATAGCTAAGGGTCCACACTGGTCCACACAAGGAAACAATACAAACTCAAAAATCACAAAAATTAACACAAAATTTCACATTGTGAGGGGAAAATAATTAGGGTCTTTGTGATCTACCCACCTTCCATTGAACGTCAAATAATCTTGCATACTTTTTCCACTATCAATATTCCAAAATGATATATAATTTAAATGACATTTTTAAAATCAAACTATTAATTGAATATTAGTCAGTATTGCTTACCTTGATTGTTCTTATTGTATGTTGCTCGGATGATTATAGTCCAAATCTTCAATGTTGGAAAACAATTTCTTTCCACTACATGTTAGTAATTTATGACACTAATTGTACCCATACAAGTTTAAATTCAATACGATTAAGTAACTTAGCCATTGATATTGAAAAATTTATTTGAATGTCCAAACAACATTCTTCCAATATAATTACACGTTTTCTTCTAAAAATAATCACTAAGTGGAATTATTTCATTGAAAAATTAAAAGATAATTCACATGATCATTCCTTGATTAGCTACAACATAACTATATGTGTATATTCTCCAATTAACTCCCTTCTATATATACTATTTAAATTTGCAACTAGTTAGTCTATGTAAGAAAAATATTATCTCTAGGGAGAACAACAACACATAAGTAATACTATTCCTAATAACTACTTTAATGATCTCAAGAATTTGCATCATAATAGCATAATGAATGCTTATGGAAAGGTTGACCCCTCATTAGTATTGAAGAGTCACAAAATCACTAATTCAATATTAGTAAATAATAACTTATAGAATACCTTTCTTTCCACTCTAGTCACTAGGTAACCGATCATATAGGAAATAGTACTTATCTAATATTAACATTTCTCCATGATACATACAACCCTTTCTAATTGAACTATCTTATATATGAAACTATCATGATGTGCACCTAGATTCATGAAATGAGGTCCAAAGTCTATTGATATGAATCATAAATATTTTAGTCACTCTGCATGATAAGGTCTCAAGAAATAAGTGAATGGTACCAAACAATCATATGAAGATCCAATGATAATAGCCACATACTATCACCTTAATTAGGAATCAAAACCATGTACATTGCATGTTCCTCATTAGTTCTAAGGTGTATAGTTAATCCATTAAACTTAAGTAATTATTGCAAAAAGGAAAATATACCAATGGTACAATTAAAGTACTTGTAACTATCATACGTAAAGGTGGGGTATTACATCCCCCTTCCCTAAGATTAGACTTACTCCTGGAAGTCACTAAGGTTCAAGGACATAACCTCAAAATAGCAATGCATATATATCTATTAACATATTGATTACTTGATTTTCTAATGAAGAACTCAAAATACTCACTATAAGCATACATTAGAAACATTCCCTCCATGAATTAAACATTTGAATACTTATAAAAAATAATCTGACAATAGATCATTTATCAGATATGCACTCAATTTAGAAATTGCCAACAACCATCCATGTAGCTCTAATTTTAATAACAATGTAACCAACTTCAATTAAATCGCACAAAATATATCTAACTGAATTAAGAGTCTTTAATGCACCTCAAATTTTCTTTGCTCCATAAACATCACTCATGATGTTAGGAATTTTTTTCAATGGCCATTCATGTCTCAGAGTTATTAGCTTCACCCTTTTGTCCAAATATGTCTTTAATAGGACATTTTACCTTATAATCATGACGCTCATACCACGTTTCAAGGAATATTATCTTTGCATCACTTGTTACTATCTTTCTCACATAGTTCATAGGTATGCCACATCACATTTACTTGTAATTTGACATATGTACACACAACAATAGCAAGGATGATCTTCCCACATTGGGTGAGACTCTCCTCATATAACCACATAATTTACAACACAAAACTCACACAATGGGGTTTACAAGGATGTATATTCTTGGGTACCATGGCCATTAGGAAAGATGATCTCAAGGCCCTTCTCTAAGGATGATGAAGGGTACTCCCTTTACAATCTAAAACTCACAAAAAAAATGTTCAGATAATGGCACAAACAAAAGGCAAGAAGGAAAGCAAATATTTTCTATTATCACTGAAATGAAAATGAAATTACAACATTATATTTGCCATCACATGGGCTTTCTGATTACATAAATTTGCAAATCGAAGCCACCATCTACTCTGCTCTTGCCTCCCCTCTGAAGTCCCCCCTTTACATCCTTTATTTGGAAGGTGTAGCTACCCTAGAATCTTCTGGAAACTGTAACTTCCTCAGGAAGATATTTTGAAATTTTATTAATTTTGGTATTACAACTTTGTAGGGTCATAAATTTTGATCCAACAGTCAGATTTTCTATTATAATACCTTTTTGGAAAGGGCTCGGGAAGTCTTGGGCAAGAAAGTAGGGCCTAAAGGCCAACCACTTTTGTTTTCCACCAAATTTCAAGCCCATCCGGAGCCTCTGAGTGCCTCAAAATTGACCACGAAGATTTTACTAGGATTTCAAAACTTAAAACTTTAATATCTCTCAAATAACAAATGGTTTTGAAGTGATTTCTTTGCCATTGGCTTCAATTTACCATTTTGTGTCCAACTGTGCATAAATGCAAACTTACAAAAATAGTAACCCTACCAAATTTAGTCCTTATTGAAAAAAAACAATATTTTTTTTGGGTGATGCAATATTGCTCTTACACCCTGGATGCTCCTGCATAAAAGGACCCCTAAATACATTTCCTAATACATTCCCCTTGTTTGTTTAAGGGGGTTAGCCTCCAAAGGGAAGGTACAACATGAACAATCATAGAACTAGGGGAAGAATGAATTTATGACTATCCTGGATACCGGTTTAATTAGCAACCCCTTTCAAAGATAATTCCCCAACATGTCTACTACCCTATATGACCTACCAGGGAACCCCCTAGGATATGGCAGTTTACAGATGTCACATTAAACCACACATGCTAGCAAATTGAAAACAATAAGAAAGCCTCAAACCAAGTAACATAAGATCATAAATCAAAGTTTCAATAAAAACTCCCAAAGAGGAAACTATAAACTCAAGAGATAAACAAAATAAAGATCAATTATAGCTACATTGCAACATTTCAATCTTAATTCAAAAATGAAATTAAACAAGTCCTTGAGGAAACTCAGACTATAACAACATTTAATTGGCTACATAACCTAATAAAATAAATGTAATATTCAACGTTGTTGGTGCATAATAAAATAAAACATCAATCAAGAATTACCAATAATTCATATTTCAACAATAGAATTTACACATTACGAGCACCATGTGGCTTTGATAAGCCACCTAAGGGGAGGAGGGGAATGGTGGTTCTCTAAGCACATAAGTATAATAGCATGCCATAATTGGTGGTTCCTGACCACATAAATATGAATGACTGGTGGTCCCTAACCACATAAATATGAATCGCTGGTGGTCCCTGACCACATTAATATGAATAACTAGTGGTCTAGATGTAATTCCATCCTTTACCCATGGGTTATAAATATCAAGGAATAGGTTTGCACTATGAACCATTGAGTGTGGCTCTCATATGTGGGGGAGTAGACCATGGTCAATGTCCATGGGAGTGTTACAATGTCTTGACATAGATCCTTTATCAGGATTTGGGACAACACCTGAGCTTGTAATTTCCAATTGGGAGAACATGTGCCTCTCAACCCCTATTTACACTAGCTGGCATCTCACTCCCATGAGGGAACCATTCAATAGGGGTACACATTAAACATACAAATAAGACTAACACAAAGGAATACAACACATTTCATTTAACAAACACTCTTACACACTTAACACATTTACATAAACTCATGACTAGCTAGCTTACATAAAGGCCATCACAAAGGGTACCCATAAGGGATCGTACTAGACAGACACCCACCCTTACCCGAAGTTGGATACTTGGTATCACATACTTGAGCACAATACATTTATGGTGTTTCACTTGACATGTCACAACATAATACACTTAATGTAGTTCACTACACCATAGCACAAATGTTGTTACACCTAAACACACACTTTGGATACTTTACAACATGATCAATTGTTTAACCATTTTGTTAAAATCTACCCATTTGCATAAATAAGGAATTTGTCAAACGATATATAACTATAGCATAGATATTACTCTAATTTTCATAGATTCAAAATACATGGTGCCTCACACTCTTTATCCTATCAATTGGTATTCATGTTACACATCTAGTCTTGAGTCAAATTTCTATGTTTTGGCCAAAACTTCATCTTTTATTTTCATTCAACTAGGTTTGTTATGTTTACTAATGAGTCTAGATATAGGGTAATTCCATTCTAGTTTACAAAGCATGTTGCAAGGAGTTTCTCAGTTACAAAGTAATTTGACAACCATTATCTTTTGAAACATTACAATAGAAGGATTATTACCATTGATGAATGAGATACATGATAAATTATTAAATGGTGGCTTATTATAACTCATTATCCTTTATATATATCTTTACAATTTTCTGCACTTCGTATCCTAGGGTTGAATCATCTAACACTTTGTATATTCTTTTTCATGATCATAATTTCCTCCAAACTTTATAAGATCAAATGGAAAACCAAGAAGTAAAGAGTACCAGAAATTTTAACTAATTTTGGTATTTCCCCGTTATACTTAAGTGTATTTATTTGTCTAAGTGAATGCAGGCTAGGAATATAGTACACAACATTAATGTTGATTTTACTTGGATATTACGATGACCCCTATCTATATAATTTAATTCTCTATTCACATAATTCACCACAAATCACTCATGATTTATTACTTGATTAAAAACCAACTTAAAAATTGATTAACCAACACTAGAGTCTTCTACAAATTTAAGTACAACACCCACTTGTTTATGATACTAATTCCTTGCCAATATTTATCCTTTCTTATCTCTACACTATCAAGTATTTAGTCTTGGAAATATACTTGAGAAGTAAAATAATTAACCTACCTTAGTAATTTAATTACCAATCCACATTTAATAAGGTCTCTTCAAAATAAAGGTCTTAAATTTTACTCACTAACAAAGGATTCATTTAAATCCATATTAGCCAAACTACCACACTCATATCCTAGATATGGCATTCCATGCCTTTTCATCTTTAACTTGAACCTAGGCAATCACACTCTTTTGCTTGTTACTTTAGTCCTTAAAAAACAAAGCATAACGGTTTGGCATTTTGTATAGTCCCCTTAAATCTTCTAGGTAATTGTTCACTTAGGAAGGTACTTAAGCAAGTTTGTAGTTTCACCATTTACTTTTTCAAATGAGATAAAACTTTTCCTAATTATCTAAATCATATTGTTTATTTGCTTTTACTTTTACACATTACATAGTCATGAGTTATAGTGGGTTTTATGGATCATGTGATTTTATTTAACAACAAAAAGTAGATTTTCTTGGGTTTTCAAACTCTTAATAAAGGAACACTCTCATAAGCTAGGTCACAATCTTAAATTGCATATGATTATCTCTAATTGGAGGAAGGGTTAATCACTCAATAGGTGGATTCCTCAATTTACTTTCTATTAAACCCTAGCTAGGACTAGGGGTGTTAGAATTACACAAAATTAAATTTCTTTATTCTATTTATTTATTTTTAAAGTTTTCTAGGGCGGTGCGATTTTCAATCGTATTTATTAGTCATAAGTGACACTTAGGAGTGGCCTACCCTTGACAACCATAATTTAAAACATGGTAGACATAATTAGGTCCAATATTTATTCCTTTTTAGGCTATCCAAGGGGTTAATAAATGTTATTTCCCTTTTAGTCATTACATACATTACTCCTTTTTGAGAGCAACTTAGACCATTTATGTCAAGTTAACCCTAAATTATACTTTACAACAATTTATTATGTACCTATTATGATTAAAGGAAATTATTCAACCTTCCCAAAGTTCTAATGTGTACTCAACCCTAATTTTATTTAATTTACCAAGGTCATACTATGCCATCCATAATAATCAATAAGAAATTTTTTGTAATTGTTATTAATATCCTTCTAAGACTATGGGTGTGCAAGGTGACAAAAAAATTAGGTTTCCATAAACATGGCTATTAAGGTTCTTGCATTTTCCCACTAGCTCATTAAACTCCTTATAGTCATATTTAACATAACTTACCCTTTAAGGTTCAGAAAGAAGAATGACAAATAGTTATGAATTTGACTTGATAATCCTTATTAATTGTACTAATGTATTTTCCCATGATGGGGTTTTCCTCTAGTTAATCATTAACCAATATCACATATGGTCAAATATCAATTATCAAATACTCCTAAAAATCCTATATAAGGTGGTTTATTGAAATTAGATTTCAATGTTACAACATAAGGTAATTCTGCAAAATTTATTAATCTAATTTCAACCCAAAAACTAACTGATATAAGTGGTTAAGGTTTGTCTATAGAACCAATAATTATGACCCAAATTACTACCAGAGTACCCAATGTTTCAACCTAGGATTTGATACCAAATATCATACCCATTATTTCAACAGTAGAAAACCATTACACTTAAACACATTTTTTTTGGTGAAAGTGTCATGTCATAGCTTTGACCAAAAGGGAAAAACACAACTAAATATATATTAATAAAAGTATTATCCAAAAATAATATTAATATAAGTACTACCCAAAAATAATATTAATATTAGTATTACCCAAAAATAATATTAATATAAGTATTATCCATTATTATATCTATCAATTTATTTATTTTTATTATCAATTAATCTTAATCTTAACATTGATAATATTAAATTAAATATATGTTTATATAAATATAAATTAAATTGAATATATATGAAATCCCTTCCCTTCCTTTTAAAATACTAACTAATAAAAATGCTTTTGGATCTAATTAAATCCCCTCTCTATTTACTTATTTCTTTGTTCGATGATCTATCCTTTTATATATAATTTAACATATTTAAAAAGAAACTTCGACTTTTTTTAATTTTTTGTTTATGTATAGAATTTTGAAACTTATAAAGTTTCAATATAAGAGGGCATGCTAATTTTAGCAAATAATTTTGTGTTTAAATAATAGATTTCAGATTATCGCTAGTCTTGCTATTTTGACCATATTCACTGTATTAGTTATATTCAAACGGTAAAGAATGACATTTTAGTTGGAGATTTAGAATATTATATGTTGCTAGGAAAATAATTAACTATATATTGCCATGCAAATGTTCTTATTATTTTCGTTTAATTCCTTAATTTTATTTATTCAAATGAACTAATATGTGCAACATATATTATTTTATACTTTTGCTGCAACCAATATCAAGTATGCTTTCTTTTATATTCCAAGAATATAATAGTCCATAAAATGGGGAGTGTAGACACCTAAAAATGACCTAGGCCTGCAAGCTTCATTTTACCACTTTCATCCTAGCATAATTTATTTAATTATGTCCTTGGTCCACATTCGACTATTGATTAAATAATTCATAATTATTTAATTAATTCATGCCATTCATTCCTCCTTGATTATTAAATAAATAAATAATATTTATTTATCTAATACGTCATTAATTATCTAAGTCTTCCTTTAATTAAATAAATTTCATAATTTATTTAATTTCCCTTTGTCATTTATGTCTTCTTGATTAATTAAATAAATTTTATTTATTTAATTACGTCACTAATTAAATCCCCTTCTTCTAAAAATTAAATAAATTCTTATTTATTTAATTTTGTCAACTTCCCACTATAGTTAAATAATTATCCTAATTATTTAATTATTCATTAGCTTTTTCTCTCTTTAAAATTAAATAAATTTGATTTATTTAATTTAGCCAATTCTCCTGAATTTTGAATTAAATCATTATTTGAATTCGAAATAATTCTTTTGTCACATTCTTCCATAATTAAATAATATCTTTATTATTTAGTTATTTACTAGTCACCTGGAGTAAATAAATTTTATTATTTAATTTCTCCAGCAACCTCGTTGTCCGTGCCAGCCTCATCTTCCAAATTAATTCTTGACTTTTGACATCTCATTTAATTTCGACCATTGATTGAATTATTTTATAATTCAATCTCCACCCTTCATTCTTACCTGTTGCCCTAATTTTGACCTAACCCTAATGCACACAGCAACATTCAATCTTAAGCATTGATCTTAGGATTCTTGTCATCTTTTCATCCTGGCCACACATTCAAAATTGCAGTTTTTATAAAAGGGCAATTTTTTTCTCATTTGCCCTCCCTGGTTCTTTGACCTCATGCACTCTTAGTCTCTCTCCTGTTTAGATTTCAATTTATGCTACTATTAGTTTTACAGTCATAGTCACTTACAGCCATAGTCATTTTAGTCCATTGGAGGGTCATTTTATTTTCTGCAAATCCTTCAACACTTGCATAGGGCTTAGTCTTTAGTCATAGTTGCTCACATAAATCTGATGGCACATTTTATTTACTGCAAGCTAGGAGGTGTAACAAAGGTCAATCATGGAAGGTGGGGACTTAGGGTAACATTATCCCTTTTGTCTTCACATCACTTCCTTTGTGCTTTGTTATTTTCATAGGAATTTTATTGTTATTGTGCTAACCCCTCTAACATTTTAGAATTTTCCCTTGATCACAGGGAGTTTATTGAAAGTGTAGGAAATGACAATTTTTTTTGGATTCATTATTATTGTTAATCCTTATGATAGTTTGATAATGCAATTATAAATTTTAAAGGTGAGAGCTCCCAGTCTTAAAATTTTAGTGCAGAAGTAATATACCATTCACATACTTTTCATTGGGAGATGGCACTTTAACTCCTCTAAACATCACACCACTAATTTTTTTTATATAATTAAATTATGCATTGCAAATTAAAGGATTTCGAGCAACTATTTATCATAACCAACTCCTCAGCCCTAAATTCACTTTAGCGTTTATATTTTATTTCAGCTAGAAGGAGGAATTTTGTTAAGACAATTGTTTTGCATTATCATTTCACAAGGCATACGTTGCATTAGATTACTACTAGTGTCTGGCACTGATTAAACCATTTCCATACAAAACACCTCGGGAGCATAGATTTTCCCTTTCCAAAGATTTTTATTTAGAAGAGTAAGGTTGCAGGCAAGATATGTTCTTTTTAGTAATACTCTTTTACGATCATGTGCCCACCACCAAATGTCATCCCTAATCCCCAGGCTAGCCATCAATTAATTCATGGAAATTAAGAGGGGTGCGTTTTCAACATCTATTTCTATTTCTTCACGTAACTCATACGTGGCACCCCAATGTTCATTTTACTCTGTCTTAATTTCCTGAAGTGCAATTTTCTACCCACGACAACCCTAATTTCAGTTTCCTTAAGCTATGCATTCTCTTTGAGTCGCTACCCTAACTTTCTACACCCAAAATTTTCAAGCATATCCCAACCCTAAATTTCAAATGCAGGCAATTACATTTTCTCCTACGTTGGAGGGAAGAGAGGCGACATTGATTTCCAACAGGTGTTGGAAGGAGCATTCAGATGTAGCAGATCATGAGCAAGGGGCGAATACTTATTTAATGACATCTAATGAAATAGATTTAGCTTTAGCCTACAGATTTAAATAGGTCACATCCATCTACCCTCATCTTCTCTTACTAGATTTACCTCTTTCACCTATTGTAGGAAGGAACAGGCAGTGGATCTTATTAGCAGGCGTGAGCGGATCAAAATGCACAAAGAATGAAAGATTAAGAAATGAGAACTCAAGACTATTTCATTGAGAATGTTTAGAGTAAACCTGGTTTGAGTTCAAGAGGCAGAGGTTGACGCCCATAACATCACTACAATGCTTCTTGAGATTAATGGCATAAGGAGGGAAATGGTATTGGGGATGCCATTAGGATGATTTGGACTGTAGAGGAGGGGTTGAGCCTCTAGAGTACCCTAATACCATGGTTTTGAATAGAGATTTTTTTTGTTTGTTTTTTTTTTAAGAATCTTCTTACATATGAATTATATGATTCACTTTTGTTCTATAATAAAAAAATACTATTTTAACTTGAATGGGTGTTTAATCATAGATTATCTTGTAGAAATAAGGAAGAATGGAAACAAAGCAACTACCTAGATTTGACCTATAATTTCAAAAATAATATTAGACATTAGCTATTAACACATTTTTAATAGGTTTTCGAAACGCATAAAATATCAAGTATCAAGTGTTAAAAATGACCCTTGCAACTATATAACATACAGGTGAAATGAGTTTTCCACTGATACCAGAAATAAATACATATGAAGAGTTGTACCTACATATTTCCAACTTCTTAGACCAATTTACCCTCTCACTATCGTTTCTTTTTTCATTTATGCAAATTTTACTAAGATATATAGTTCAAGCTTCCTAAAATTTTCTTGAAGAGAGCATTTATCTAGATATATATAGTTTCCTTGAATCTGTACATTTCTAATTACAAATTGTAGTTTAATTCTTTTAAATTGGAATTCCTAGATTAACATTTTCTAAAACTCTCAAAGAATAAATAAAATCATATACATCCTCATGCACTACACATGCTTCTATTTGACATATATTACAACTTTCTTACAATTTTCTCTGAGTTGAAAGGGGTGGCCGTTTACTTTCCTAACACATCACTTTATATGCAAGCTAAAGGAACTAAGAACATGGTGAGGGAAAACTCCAACTATCGTTAGCAGATCAAGAACTCAACCAACAAGTGTGGAACCTGAAGCTTAAGCCAACCAATGGGAAGGGAAAAGCTCTCCACCCTTCCATATTGGCATCATCAAGCCACAAAGGCCTCTAGAGCCAACCCCCAAGCCAAGAGTGACCACCAAGGACCCTTCCAGATCATGAGACCAAGAGTTTTCAGCAAAATAGACATACATGATTTACACACAATATGGGTTCATTCACAAATTGGACAACTCAACGCAATTAGAGAACTGTCCTCATTGGGAAGCCCTATATTCTTGCATTCATTCTAGAAACATATACTAATTTCAGTACCCCCTTATAATCCAATAATATTAACAACAAAAAATTCATTAGCAAAGGGAAATTTGTAGCACTATAATAGAAATTGTAACAGTAGAAAACAACAACAAAAATTTCAACATTAGCAAAAAAACAAGGAGAAACTTAACTACTACACCTAAAATCTACCTCTTTCTTGCATCGTAACCAACTCTCCTCATCCTCCCATCAAGATTTTGGCCAACAAATCCCCCCCCAAAAAAAGAAATACCTAAAGGCTTTTTTATTCACCTCCCCTAATACCCTATCACTAAAACTTGGGCAGGGATTTAATTTAATCGACTTAATTTACCTTAAACTTCACTTGAAAAGTCTCGTACAACATACAGGTTGCATTTTTTTTTATACACACAAATACACATTTTTCACTCCACCTTTTCTCACAATTTTTAAAAAACTAAGGTGTTGGAAATTGTGTCTCAACTTGCTGGCTTGAATCTCTGTTAAAGACTTAGTGTATTTTTCCTTTGCTTGGTCTTCATTGTCGGTCAATCGTTGGAGTTCGTAACTTTATAAACTAAGTTGCATGGTTCTTAAAGTTTCTAAATTGGCGATAGTGTGTTGGTTGTGGCATCGTTGTTTTCTTTAACTCTAGAACCTTGCCATAGAGTTCGGAAGTTTGAGTTTTATCTAGGCGATAGTGGTATCAACTTGTCGCGAGGATCGAGAAATTCCTAACCTTTTAGTGGAGGTTATGAAATTAACATTTTATGTGACACGCCGATGGGTGTTCACTTCGTTGGAGCCATGTCGATGGATGTATTAAGGCTGTGGAGGTACAAGTGAGTGAATAACAAAAGGGCTAACTCGTGGACATGTAAAGTCTTCAAGTTTTTGGATTTAAACTATTGGTTGTTTATATTCCACACCAATGTGGGATAATGTCGACAGTTGAACTTCTTTGAAAGTTGAACAAACTAAATTGGTTTGGACAAAATATTCTTGGAGATCGAAGGGTCTTTGTGTGAATAGGTGAAACAGTGGATAGGTTGGGTTTCGTGTTGGAAGAAAAAAGATTGTTTTGGTTGAGCATGTATTGTATGTTGAAAGAACATTGTAACAGTGTTGCAATTGACTATGGTCTATAAGAACTATGTAATTGGCTCGATTGTAATGCTGTTGTGTAATATTAGAGAACAAATACTTGCGAAGAAGGGATCTGTAACTTTAATGTAATTTTTTATTGTGAATAAAGTGATCTTTCTTTGGTGGTGGGTTTTTCTCCCGAAACGGTTTTCCCACATAAATTTGGTGTCCATTCTCTATTGATATTATTGTCTATTTTGTTATATTCTTTTATGTGTGAATCTTAATGTTCTATGATTTGAAATTAAAAGTACTCCTATGCTATTCCCCTATGAATTGACATTAGGAAAGTGATTTCTACACTAGAGTCTTTCCTTACAAGTGGTATCAGAGCCTGGCTAGCTGTGTTATCCATGTGGGTTGGGTTGGTTTTTGTGTCAATTCTGAAGTGGGAGTTTTGTAGAAACTTGGTAATCTCAATTGCAGATTAAGATGTGTAGACGTCCAATTTTGATCACTTCCATATGATCAAATGCGTCTCCTTGATTCATCCGGTTGCTCATCCCCTCTGACAATATTAATTAAAGCCATTTGTTTAATTAATATCTTGCATCTCGCACAAGGGTCCTAAAGTATTTAATTTGATACTTTACCCCTTTTTCTCCTCTAAATTAAATAAATATCCCCTTTTATTTAATTTAGTCATATTCCCCTTTTGAATTAAAATGCATTTTTAATTCATCTTTTCTCTCTCATGGTCACATCCTCCAACTTTTGCAAGTTGGTCCCTAATCCATTTTAATTACTTCATCTTCTTCTAATTAACTAGGGTTAACATGTGCACACCCTTAATCATCATTAAGGTCACATCCTCCATAATTTCCCACTTGCCTCTAATCAGTCATTAGCCTATCTAACTAAGTACTTGCACAACCTTAATCATTTGATTAGCCTAACCTAATCCTCATCCTATTTATGGCACATGTCCTTGAGTCAACCTTATTAAAGGCTTTCTCCTTTTGGACAAGGCATCCCCCTTCCCCATGTGAATTTTTAATTCACCTTTTAATCCCCCAAGGCACCTAAATGGAATTTTTAATTCCTTCACTTCTCCCCACATGTCCTTTACTTATTCTTTACTCTTTCTCCCATCCCCATGAGAATATTTGAGGAATTTTTAATTCCTCACATGTCCTCTCACCCACATGGGGACAAGGACCTCCTTTATGAGGAGATCTTGTCCAATCCCAAGGTACTTTGTACCCCCTCCATGTCATGTCCTTCTCCTTCCACCTCATGTCCACTTCACCTTTTAGGGCTTCATCACATGCCACATGTCAAGATGTGAGGGCTTGTGAGTTCTCAACTCACCTTAGCCCTACATCTTGATATTTGGTGGATCAATCTCAACCGTCCATTTCCCCTAGGATTTCCCAAAAATCCTATAAATACCCCCTCTTTTCTCTCATTTTGGGAGATCATTTTGTGTAGCCAAACTCTTGCAGTTTTACTTCTCAATCCAGACTTAGCTATTTTCATGTTTCCAAGCATCATTTGCATCTCACATCACACATCTTGTGCCATCTAAGGAGCATACACATCCAAGATCGAAGGGCCAACCAAAGGATCGACTCAACGCAAGGTATAAAGTTCCATTTCGTGGCTTTGTCTTGTTTTGTTTCCAACTTAGGCTAATCTCGAAGTGTAGGTTGTTTTAGTTATTTATTTGCACTCTTTAACTTGTTGCTTGTTTTCTAACACCTATTTCGACCTATCACATTTCTGGCACGCCCGGTGGGACCCACAAACGGGTCTCTTTCTTTCACGTTTGCTATTTTTTGCATTTTTGCAGGTCCAGGTTACAGAGTGGCGGACCTGTCCTCTTCCGGTGGTGGACTGGTCCTGGAGTGGCGAACCTGTCCAGGGGTGGCGGGCTCGTCCTGACAGAGTGGCAGACCTGTCTTAGTCCAGTGGCGGGCCTGTCCCAGTTCAGTGGCGGACCTGTCCTAATTCAGTGGCGGGCCTGTCCCAATGCAGTGGCGGACCTATCCCAGTGCAGTGGCGGACCTGTCCTAATTCAGTGGCGGGCCTGTCCCAGTGCAGTGGCAGACCTGTCCTAATTCAGTGGCGGGCCTGTCTTAACAGAGTGGCGGACCTGTCCTACAAAAGGTAAAAATTTCAAGTTTTCTCGAATTGTGTTTTGATAAAATAGGAACATAGCTTAATTAAAGGGGTGTCAATAGACCTTGCTTGGTGTGTTTGGGAAAGCTATTTGACGTATCCAATCCCCTTGCGCCATTTGGCGATCCTGGGTGACGAGAAATCGTAGCTTTCCAAGTCCTTTTTTGTCACCCTTTTTCAATTTCTTAGTGGGACCTGCTTGGGGACTTCATCACCCCAAGGGACGATTCCAACCACGCGTACCGGCGGGGTATATAAAGGGGGGAGAGCGAAAGCTGTACCTCAATCCAACCACGTTGTAATTGGCGAAGCGTCGGGATGACGTGAAGAGTTGGTCCGAGCCTTTAGTATCTCGCTAAGGTTCCCGACTCACGCTTGTAACGGGTTGGTGTTCACGGTTTGGGCCTCACGTACCGGGTGTATATCGAGGACTCCTTAGAAACCATGTGCATCCTAGAGTAGAAGACTTTGTTGACCATACCCCTTTCTACTAATTTTAGGGTTGTGCTGTTTGAACTGTCTTTCTTGTGCAAAAACCAGTGATTATCAGTTTGGCCAAGTCTTTTTATGATTGTTACACTTTGGGTCCTTTGCATTTGCCATCCATCAAAACATCAACCTTGAACTCATCCTTTGGCGGACTTGACCTTATCCTTTTGCAAACTTGTCCTGGTGCATTGGCGGACCTGTCCCAGTGCAGTGGCGGGCTTGTCCTGGTGCATTGGCGGACCTGTCCCAGTGCAGTGGCGGGCTTGTCCTGGTGCATTGGCGGACCTGTCCCAGTGCAGTGGCGGGCCTGTCTTAGTGTAGTGGCGGACCTGTCCCATTTCAGTGGCGGACCTGTCCTAATTCAGTGGCGGACCTGTCCCATTTCAGTGGCGGACCTGTCCTAATTCAGTGGCGGGCTTGTCCCAGTGCAGTGGCGGACCTGTCCTTTGATCACCCTATATCATCACTTCGCATGCATTGTCCCTCTACTTTGACCATCGTTACGATCATTTAGCATCCAAAATAAGCTTTTGAACGTCCATTCCAAGCCTCCATCCCTTCATTCTAAAGGTCATTTATTCTGAACACTCTTCTGCTTGTTTCGAGAGCCATACGTCTTCCCTAAGACGCTACCCATCCGTCCTAATTCCGTTTTCATCTCCGATCCCCGTTATTCCATATAAACCTCGTTGGAGTTGCCATCCAAGTTGACCTAGGTATTTATCCCTAATCGCAATCATCATAGCTGGCTTAGGATCGCTATCCATCTTAAGTCAGTTATCCCTTTCGGCCCAATCAATCTGCTTCTATCTCAAGTTGGATTCGGTGTCGTTATCATACATCCACCTCTCAATCAATACCTAGTGTTACCAAGGATCCCTCTTAAACCCGGTTGTGGATCTCGGTCTTCGTCATACTTATCATCAATCCAATCCTGATCATCAGATTAATCCAATCCCTACACCATCAAACCTATTCGGATCAAAACCCGACATTTAGGTAAATCCAACATCTATCGATCAATCCAATCCCATCCCATCAAGCCAATCCACATCGGCATAATCAATCGTCATCCACTAATCTCCCATCGAAATTTAATCAATCTTGATCTACTTCATCATCTTGCATGCCCGTTCAAACTCGATCACAAGCAAAGAAAATGGCCGACCAACAAGCCCTAAATGCCCAATCGAACAACCCTCAAAATCCCATCAACACGGTCAACATCACATCCGATCCTAACTATGGTGCTAATATCCCTCACGATCCCCACAATGGCACCTCATCGCAATCCAATGTGGATGGTCAAAACACATCACCCCCTGGGGAGGAAAACATGGCCGAACAACCCGAGCTTACGTTCGAAGAACACTTTAGCAACCCTGTCAATGCACAAATGACAGAACGCCTATTCGAAAGACATGGGGACAAAATCTTGGCTCACTTGATTGACAAGGGTGTCAAGCTACCGTCAGGTGTCGACTTATCCAAGTATGGCACCTCAACGTCTAACGCCCCCCAAGGCTCACATGACACCCCTGGTAGCTTGTATGCCCCCATAGAAGGTTGGCATCAACCCGAATTTGGCAACGCAGTCCTGTATCCCGTTGGAAATCCCACGCATCCTACCATCTCGATCACGGGAGCACCTCAAGCCATTGATCCCAATGATCCCTATGCCTATGGCATGCCGCAAAACATCCCGCAACCACAACCATTAATGCTACCGGCACCGCCCCTTTCGAACCCGCCTCCTATCAACACTGGGGGCAACCCTTTCGCTTCTTTGCAGCCACCTCTAGGAGCCACCAATCCTCCACCATCATCATTCCAACCTCCACCATCGTCCCAATCCAATGTCCCTCCACCATCGTCATTCCAACCTCCACCATCATCATTCCAACCTCCACCATCGTCCCAATCCAATGTCCCTCCACCATCGTCATTTCAACCTCCACCATCATCATTCCAACCTCCACCGTCGTCCCAATCCAATGTCCCTCCACCACCATCATTCCAACCTCCATCATTGCCCCAATCCAACATTCCTCCTCCATCATCGTTCATATCCCAACAACCTCCCCAATCCCACGCTCCCACTAGTGCTCAACAACCTCCCTTGCACAACATCTCAATCGCACCTCCACCTCAACAACAACCATTGGTCAATCCCCTATTCTCAGCACAACCATCACAACATCAACTGCAAGGAAATCCACCCCGGCCTTCAGCCCCGACCGCATCTTCGTTCCTTGCATCCATTTTACGCCCACAAGCGCAACCACAACATACCATCCCATCTCGCCCATCACAGGCACCACCTATGCATCAACAACAATATCAACAACCACCTCATCACCACAACTATTACAACCAGCAACAATATCAACAACAACCCTCCTATGGGGCATCACAACAGTCATATCAACACCCCCAATATCCGCAAGCTAATCAACAACACTTTCTCCACACTTCCCAACAGTACGCCACCCACAACTACCCAGCCAATCCATATCCCCCCTCGCAACAGCAACCTTTTTATCAACAAGGTCCCTTGGCATATCAGCAGGATGTGACACCTCCTCATCCATACACCCATCTCCAAACATCCTCTCAAAATCCACCATCATCATATCATCAATATCCATCCAACACACCAGCCAATGCGGACATCCTGGAAATCAAAGCCGCACTGAGGGATCTCCAGGCAGGGACTAGCAAACAATCGTTCAAGTTCGAAGATATATGCCCCTATCCGTATGATCCCTCCATCTCATTGATCCCCTTTCCCAAACATTTTGAGATACCAAAATTTGACAAGTATAAGGGGAACAAAGATCCAAAGGCCCACCTGCGGGAGTTTTACTCCCAGTGTCAAGAAGTGATCCACAATGACAACTATCTCTTGCGTCTGTTCCCCCGAAGTCTGGGGAGTGACGCGCTAGGGTGGTTCATGACCCTCGACAAGGGGTCTATAAAATCTTTTGCGGACTTGTCAGAAAGGTTTGTCTCCTACTTCTCCTTCAACTTGGAGAAAGATACTGATACCCTGGATCTTCTCAAAGAGAAACAACGTGACGGGGAAACCTTCACTAGCTACCTCCAGAGGTGGCGTGCCCTGGCGAGCCGAATGAAAACCCCTTTGAAAGAGAAGGACATGGTCACCCTTTTTGTGGAGAACTCCCATCCTGACATGGCCCACAACTTCCGATTACATTGTGTCACCACTTTCGCAGAGGTAGTGGAGAAAGGACCCATCCTTGAGCGTGCCCTTATTGCCAAAGGGCACATCAAAATATATAACCAAGATAGGGAAAGGTCTTTCAATGACAAGCCACGTTTTTGGAACAAGAACAAGAATGCAGTCAATGATGGTGTCACTGATACTAAACACGTCCAAGTGGCCAACGCATCCCAGAAACAACAGCAATCTGTACCTAATGCCATATCCGTACCGCAAGGGACACCCCGTCCTCCCCAACAGTCCAATCAAAATAACCAAGGGAACAATAAACGCCAATATGCTCAACTAGGAGAACCCTTGAGTGTTGTCTTCAACAAACTGTTGCAGATTAGCTACCCGATCACGTATCCTGTCACCAAGCCACTAGATGAATCCAAACCTAAGCCCGCATGGTTTAGGGAAAATGAGTATTGTGAGTTCCACAAAATTAAAGGGCACTCTTTGAATAAGTGTCAAGGTCTGAAAAACTACGTCCAGGATCTCATAGATCGAGGTGACATCAAGGTTGATCCTAATCAAGCTCCGTCGTCCAATGCTCAATTACAAATTTATCAAAACGCTTTCCCAAATCATAACCAAGGCCCGAGCACTTCCAATACTAATCCTCAAAATAACAGCACAAATAACGTAAGCTACAAGAGTGTACCCCTCAATTACGAGGGTGTTATTCATTACATTGAGCAGGTAGAACCTCGTGTATCCATGATACACGTCAAAGCTAAAGACCCCCAATGTGCTGTTACCACACGACGGGCCCGTATCACCATTCCCGCAGCCTCCGCACCCGCTCAACCTACTCCTGTAACTTCCCAGTATAATATCCTTGATCATCTGGGAAAGACCCCTGCACATATCTCCATTTTGGATTTACTCAAGTCCTCCCCTATGTATCAAGAAATCCTCAATAGAGCTCTACAGGAAACTCATGTGCCTAATAATATGGATCCTACACAGTTCCAAGCCCTGGTAGGACACCTGGATTCATCCCACCAACTACACTTCAGCCACAATGATATGCCCAACATTGACGCCAATCACAATCGCCCCTTACATATCGAAGTCGTGGTTGCTGACATAAAGTAAAAAGGGTCTTGGTAGATAATGGCTCTGCCCTCAACTTGTGCACTTTAAAATTCATAAAGCAGGTGGGGTATACCCAAGCAGACTTAAGCAACCAGATTATTACAATTAAGGCTTATGACAATGCAGAAAGGAATTCAGAAGGGATCATTAATCTTCCTGTCCAAGTTGGACCGGTGGTTCGGTACATCACCTGTCATGTCCTTGATCTGGACTTACCATATAACCTCCTACTCGGCCGTCCATGGCTCCATGCTATGCAAGCCGTACCCTCCACCTACCATCAATGCCTCAAATTCCCAGTCGATGGACAGGAGGTCACCATCTATGCCGACCCCCAACCATTCGAATATTGCCGCGCTCTAGAAGCATCATTTCCCCATCTACATTATTGTCCTGGGGTTGAAATGGGGGCATCCCAATCATCACCCGTTCATCCACCGTCCACTGCGAAAACCACTCCATCCTCCCCCACTGAGCCTACGTTCACAAAAGTCCAGATCATTGACAAAGGGTGTGGCGAGTACGAAATGCACACTTCTCTTAATGTGGCGACCATGCCACCATCGCCACATGAGTACGGTCAACCTTCCCGTGCTACCCCAAAGGAAGACAAGACTGTCACCTTCAGTGGCACGAATATCCCTACCACCACCTTTGTATCCCCAAGTATCAAGACAGATGCGCCCGAAGAAGACATAAGCCAATGGGTTTACCGAGAAGAGCCTCAGCCAGAAACTCCTCTCAAGGAATACTTCCAAGAAAAGTACCCCTGGCCGACAAAGTTCGTGGAAAAGCATAACTATCAAGGCAAAGGCCTAGGAAAGCAAGAACAAGGGCGATTACAACCCATTGATACATGTATGTTACCAAAGAATGTGGGCATTGGGTATGACAGAAAGCAAAAGGGCCCTGAAACATTGTCTAATGCCTCCAATAGTGTAGTTGTGGACGACGGCTTATTGGAAGACATACCCGAGGAAGAATCCATCATACGTGCGTACGATGACGTCGACGTCGACCTATCCTCCATGTTTGAATGCCTATCCGTCTGCACCATTAGCCTATCCCTTTGCCATCCTGAGCTCATTGATTGGGACCTACGAACTAGCACGCCTGTCACTATGTCTACGGATACATATGTCAACCTCATGGGATTGGGGGAGGATGAACACTCCAGTCGCAAAAGTGAGAATAAAAAGAATAACAAGCGGTCATCTAGTGAAAACCTCCCTGAGGCACTTCGTGACCTAGAAAAAGTAAAAATAAAGGACGCATCTGACGGCGAAAACCTCAAAGAGGCGCCAGAAGATGGAGATGTTCATCTTCCCCTTATGGGAACTCAGCTATCTACTAGATCATCTATTCTGATTGAGGAGACGCAAGAGATTAATTTGGGAACTACTGAAAATCCTAAGATCACCTATGTAGCCAAGTCACTCTCCGAACAAGAGTTTCCAATCTTTGCGCAGCTACTCCAGGAGGGAATTGTTAACTTCGCTTGGTCATATTCAGACATGCCAGGCTTAGATCCCGCCTTGGTGGTTCATCACCTGGACATCAACCCAGACGCTAAACCTGTCAAGCAAAAACTCCGCAAGATGCATCCGCAAGTCGCATTGTTAGTCAAGAAGGAATTAGAGAAGTTGCTGGAGGCAGGATTTATCAGGCCAATCGACTACTCCGAATGGATCTCCAACATAGTGCCAGTTGCTAAACCAAATGGCGACATTCGGATATGTACAGACTTCAGGGATCTTAACAAGGCCTGCCCCAAAGACGACTTCCCCTTACCCAATATTGACATGTTGGTCGACCTAACAGCAGGACATGAGATGTTGTCCCTGATGGATGGCTTCTCCGGGTATAACCAGATCCGAATCGCACCTGAAGACCAACACAAAACTGCCTTCACCACGCCTTGGGGCACTTTCTGCTACAATGTCATGCCCTTCGGTCTCAAAAATGCAGGGGCGACATATCAGAGAGCTATGACCGTTATCTTCCATGACCTTATTCATATCATCATGGAAGACTATGTTGATGACCTATTAGGGAAGTCCAAGACACGAGCAGAACATCCGGCCATTCTGAAGAAGATATTTGAGCGACTAGAGCACTACAAGTTGCGGTTGAATCCAAAAAAGTGTGTCTTTGGTGTCACATCAGGGAAATTGTTGGGTTTCATAGTCTCCCGTAGAGGTATTGAAGTTGATCCCGCCAAAGTAAAGGCTATTCTGGACATGCCGCCTCCACGCAATCTAAAGCAGTTAAGGAGCCTTCAGGGAAAAATGCAGTCCATCCGGCGGTTTATAGCCCAACTTGCAGATAAATGTCAACCTTTTACTCATCTTTTAAAGAAAGATTCTACATTCCGATGGACAGCACAGTGTCAAATGGGTTTTGATAAAATCAAGGAATACTTAGCTCATCCCCCAATTTTGATGCCGCCCATTCCCGGAAAACCCCTCCTACTTTATATCTCTGCTACCTCAGTCGCACTGGGGGCATTATTGGCGCAGCACGATGAGTCACTCAAAGAAAGGGCAGTCTACTATATCAGCAGAACACTAGTTGGCTATGAGTTAAATTATTCTCCTATGGAAAAAGCATGCCTTGCACTAGTCTTCAGTACACAGAAACTCCGCCATTACATGCTCAGTCACCCAGTCAAATTAATTGCTAAAATTGATCCTTTGAAATATCTGTTGTCTAGAACCACCTTGACTGGCCGCATGGCCAAATGGGTCATGCTACTAAGCGAATTTGACATCGAGTATGTAGAGCGCAAAGCCATTAAAGGACAGGTTATTGCTGATCAATTGGCTGAAGCACCACTAGTAGATGCCTACCCAATAGACACTGAATTCCCAGATGAAGGAATCTACACAGTAACAGAAGCACCAACTTGGACGTTATACTTTGATGGCTCATACACTCACAGTGGATCTGGGGCAGGAATTCTCTTAGTCACCCCTCAAGGTGACTACATCCCAAAATCATTCAGGATAGCGTTTCCCTGCACCAACAATATGGCAGAATATGAAGCCCTCCTCACCGGCCTTAGAATTGCAAAACAGTGGCATATTACACATTTGAAAGTCTTTGGGGATTCCTTGTTGGTTATCAGACAAGTTAATGATGAATTCCTCACAAAGGATGACAAACTGCTACCCTATAAGCGCATGGTGGACGATTTCAAGAAATACTTCACCTCCATACAGTTTGACCAAATCCCTCGGGTGCAGAACAAAGCAGCAGATGCCATGGCCACTATTGGTTCTTTGATCGACATGCCCAGAGATCGAACAGAGTGTGAGTTTCTTGTCGAACAACTATTAATCCCTGCATATGATGTTCCTGACACTGACATGGTGTGCGATGTTGTAGGTCCCGCCTCCCCGTGGTACCAAGACATATATAATTACCTCCGTGACAATACCCTACCCCTAGAACTTACACGTAACCAACGTAAATCATTTATCCACCGTTCATCTCGATATGTCATTGTCGGTGATACGCTTTATCGTCGCGGGTATGATGGAATCCTCCTCAGATGCCTAAATGAGACCGAAGCCCATGCTACATTAACGGAGGTACATGGCGGTGTTTGTGGAGCGCATTCAAATGGTATGGCTTTAGCCAAGAGAATCTTGCGAGCAGGGTATTATTGGCCTACGCTAGAACATGATGCTTGCGAGTTTGTAAAGAAGTGTCTCCCATGTCAGCAACATGCAGATTTAATCCATGCTCCAGCACAAGATCTTCAGCCCCTCCTGGCACCATGGCCGTTTTCTCAATGGGGTTTTGACTTGATTGGCAAGATTCACCCACCCTCATCCGACGGTCATACCTTCATAATCACCGCCACCGAATATTTCACCAAGTGGGTAGAAGCAATCCCCCTCTCACAAATCACTGGCATTCAGATCTCCAAATTCATCCTTTACCATATTCTCTGCAGATATGGTATCCCATCCACCATCATTTCCGACAACGGAAAACCATTCAAAAACCAAGCCATGAAGCACTTATGCGAAACCTTCCATATTCAGCACCGTTGGTCAACGCCGTATTACCCCCAGGGTAATGGTCAGGCAAAAGCGACCAACAAAACCCTCATCGTATTCTCAAAAAGGTTGTCAATAACACTGGACGAGATTGGCACCTCCACATTCATCCTGCCCTCTGGGCATATCGCACATCCATCCGCACCCCAACAGGCGCCACTCCCTACTCTCTGGTCTTTGGTGCCGAAGCTGTCTTGCTAATCGAGGTTGAAATCCCATCATTGAGAATCTCTTTTAAGAACCTCATCAGCGAAGAGGATGCTCGTGTTGCACGGCTTACACAGCTAGAGTTATTGGACGAACGCAGAATCAAGGCCTACGATCATCTGCAAGCATATCAGAACCGCCTCAAGCGTAGTTACAACAAAAAGGTTCGTCCTCGCCAATTCCAGGAGGGCGAGCTTGTTCTTAAAGAGAACCAACGTACTCAGCAAGATAGGGACAAGAAGGGAAAATTTGAGGCAAATTGGTTGGGGCCCTATATCATAGCTGCTAAATATGGATCAGGGGCATACAGGTTGACTACTCTTGAAGGAGACCCCCTTGACGAGCCTATCAATGTCATGCATTTGAAAAAGTTCTACCCCTAAGTCTACTCGGTTACCCCACCTGGTCAAAAAAAAATAAAAAATAAAAAATAAAAAAATAAAAATAAAAAGTTAAAAATCCTAAAATAGTCAAGAGAAATAAATCCGTCCTATGGTGAAAACCACCTCTTGGTGGCACCTTGGATAAGTATGGATGGTGAAAACCTGGCAACAGGCGTCATCCATAGAGGGCTTAATCATTATCTACCTGACATCCTAGTTCTTTTATGCCGTCATCCGCACTATTGTCCTCATCCATCTCATCCCGAACTGTTTGGTAAATATTGATTGAGCATTGGACGACCCATCGAGTCTATCCCCCATTCCTGAGCTTTTTCTTTGGTATCCCACTCTGAGCCTACGTCATTCACACTCGTGTCATCGGGTAGAATCATCCATCATGTCGGTCTTCACCTAGGACCCATCTTGTCGAGTACGTTTGTCGAACTACGTCTCCCCTGCGCTGTCACGTAGGCAAGGCTGATCATTTGCTTCGCTCCCGGGGCATTTGTTCATCATCGGTCACCATTGGTCTTCTTTCCGTTTTATCCATGGTCTTTTCTGGAACTACGAGGGCTCTGCGCTTTCACGTAGGCAAGGCTAATCTATGATCGGCCCCCGAGCCCCTAGGTCTGTAGGTTATGTCAGTCTTTTGGGCTTCGTTATCAAGTTGTGCCCACATCCACCAGTTATTCACAAATGGAATTCCTTTGTGTTACAAGATCTTGTCCCGCGGTAATATCCCACGCCAACTGGATCACCTTATTTCGCATCCACCTTTGGTCTCAACAAGATGAACCCTTCCTAACAGACCTCACCAATCGCATCCATCACCGTGATCCTATGGCAAAGGACCTATTGTCTTGAGTTTGATCTTTTGATGCTCTCAGATTTTGTTTATCATTTTTGGGTTCCTTCCTATCACTCGTCAAGGTCGACTTGGTCCATCATACCAAGGCGTGCTTTGACCTGCTGAAATGAGGGCCTACCTTGATCTTTTGTTTTGTCTGCTGTCTTCTCGGTTGTCCCTCGTAAGACCCACCAAGATCTCTAGGTCTTGTGTTACGCTGGGACAACTTTGTGTGTTAGTGGTTATTACAGCACCAGGCCCGACCGAGGTCATCGTGACCTCGGGGTGTTGACATAACCTTATTGTTTGATGTGTTTGTTTCATGCATAGAGTACTCGCTCGCCTTGGTCTTCTATATCAAGGTGTCTGGTACCCTATGCTATAGTAAAAATCAATGCTCCAAAGATGGCAAAATCTCTTTTTCACTGCATTTCCACCCCTTTGCATGTACCCTTC